>JAUIMM010000441.1:2345000-2945000 GCA_031769625.1 Taudactylus pleione | reverse complement strand
AAAACGTCATCATCCCGCCTTCCGAGTCTCGCGGGTTTTGGATCCTATATAAGGTACCCGCGTCGGCGCCATTTTCTCACTCGGCTGTGGACAGTGAAGAGGGAGGGTGGGAGTTAGGGCTGTGTAGTGTAGTGTAGTGTAGTGCTGCTGTTGTCCACTACTTCAAAGTCCATAGGGGCTGGCTGTGTTGTGCTGTGCTGCTGTTGTTAATAGGGGCTGTGTCCACTACTTCAAAGTCCATAGGGGCTGGCTGGACTGTGTTGTGCAGTCAGTTCTCCATAGGGGCTGTGTCCACTCCAAAGTCCTGTGCAGTGTCCCAGTCCTAAAGGAGTGCTGTAGTGTTGTCCAGGGGGTGCTCTGTCCATCAGGGGTGCTCCCCCCAAGTGCTAAAAAAATAATATATTTTCTGTGTTTGTGAATTGTGTGCGCAGTAGCCGCACGTGCATCAACAAAGTAGTGCCAAGCGTGCGCCTGTGTCATAAGTAAAGGGCCGGCTGGCTTGACCGTTAAAGGGTGCTGTAACCCCCGAAAGTACACTCCAGTCCAAACCAAAAAAAAATTATTTTCTGTGTTTGTGAATTGTGTGCGCAGTAGCCGCACGTGCATCAACAAAGTAGTGCCAAGCGTGCACCTGTGTCATAAGTAAAGGGCCGGCTGGCTTGACCGTTAAGGGTGCTGTAACCCCCGAAAGTACACTCCAGTCCAAACCAAAAAAAAAATTATTTTCTGTGTTTGTGAATTGTGTGCACTGTGGCTGCACGTGCATCAACAAAGGAGCAGCGCCAAGCGTGCGCCTGTGTCCCATAAGTAAAGAGCCGGCTGGCTCATTTCTTAAAGGGTGGTGTAACCCACAAAGTGCACTACTCTCCAGCAAAAATAAAATAATATTTTCTGTGTTTGTGTGCGCTTTAGCCGCACGTATATATATCAATATAACATAAATGGAGGACCAAACTTTCTCCGATAAAAATAAAATAGGGAAAGATCAAGAACCTCTTCCTCCTAGTGCTGTTGCTGCTGCTGGGAGTTGTTCATCATCCAAGAGAGGAAGTAGGAACATCACTACTTTTACTAAACAATTGACCCTCCAACAGTCCCTAGCGATGAGGATGAAGTACGACAGCAGTCATCCTGAAGCAAAACGTATAACTGAGGCCTTGACTGCTATGTTGGTGTTAGACGTGCGTCCGGTATCCGACATTAGTGCAGTGGGATTTAGACAATTGATGGAGGTAGTGTGTCCTCGGTTCCAAATCCCGTCTAGATTCCACCTGCATCCTCAAAGCAGCAGCGACAAGCGTGCGTCTGTCTGTTAAAGGGTGGTGACACCCTCAAAGTGTGCTACACAAACAATTAAAATATTGTTCTTTTTTTTTCTGTCTTTGTGAATTGTGTGGGCTGTAGCCGCACCTGCATCCTTAAAGCAGCAGCGACAAGCGTGCGTCTGTCTGTTAAAGGGTGGTGACACCCTCAAAGTGTGCTACACAAACAATTAAAATATTGTTCTTTTTTCTGTCTTTGTGAATTGTGTGGGCTGTAGCCGCACCTGCATCCTTAAAGCAGCAGCGACAAGCGTGCGTCTGTCTGTTAAAGGGTGGTGACACCTCAAAGTGTTCTACACAAACAATTAAAATATTCTTCTTCTTTTTTCTGTCTTTGTGAATTGTGTGAGCTGTAGCCGCACTTGCATCCTCAAAGCAGCAGCGACAAGCGTGCGTCTGTCTGTTAAAGGGTGGTGTAACCCTCAAAGTGTGCTCCACAAACAATAAAAATATTCTTTTTTTTTTTCTGTCTTTGTGAATTGTGTGGGCTGTAGCCGCACTTGAATCCTCAAAGCAGCAGCGACAAGCGTGCGTCTGTCTGTTAAAGGATTACATCGGTGACAGCATCCAAGTAGGCATGTCAGACAGTCCGTACCTGTACTGGCAGGAAAAAGAAGCAATTTGGAGGTCCCTGTACAAACTGGCTCTATTTTACCTGAGTTGCCCCCCCTCCAGTGTGTACTCCGAAAGAGTGTTTAGTGCAGCCGGGAACCTTGTCAGCGAAAGGCGTAGGAGGTTGCTTCCACAAAATGTGGAGAAGATGATGTTCATAAAATGAATTATCAACTCTTCCAGGGAGACCAGCCTCCAGAACGTACAGAGGGACCTGTGGTTCCAGCAGGGACGAATTAATACTCTGTGAGGATGAGGATGTACACACTGAAGAGGGTGAGGAATCGGTGGATGAGGAGGATGAGGATGACATCTTGCCTCCGTAGAGCCAGTTTGTGCAGAGACACATTAATTGCCAGCTTGTTTTGTGGGGGCCCAAACGAACCAATCATTTCAGCCACAGTTGTGTGGCAGACCCTGGCGCTGAAATGATTGATTTGTTAAAGTGTGCATGTCCTGTTTATACAACATAAGGGTGGGTGGGAGGGCCCAAGGACAATTCCATCTTGCACTTCTTTTTTTTCTTTGCATTATGTACAGTTTGGGGCCTAGTTTTTCTAACTGCCATCCTGTCTGCCACTGCAGTGTCACTCCTAGATGGGTCACGTGTTTGTGCCGCCCACTCGTGTCGCTTAGCATAGTCATCCAGCTACCTCGGTGCAACCTTTTGGACATGAAAACACTATTGTGAGGTGTGAGGTGTTCAGAATAGACTGGAAATGAGTGGAAATTAAGGTTATTGAGGTTAATAATAGCATAGGAGCAGAGAAACCAACAAATTCTGTGATTTTAGCTGTTTTTATGCTTTTTTTAAAAAAAATACAGATCCAAAACACAAAACCCAGAACCCAAAACACGGAAGGGTGGTTTTGGCAAAACCAATCCAGATCCAAAACACGAAGAAAGATCCAGATCCAAAACCAAAACACAAAACACGAAAAGTGGCCGGTGCACACCCCTACTTTATTATAATAATTAAATACAATTATATGAAAAAAAAACACAATTTTGACCATTAAAATGAGGCTTCTCCGGTCAGGTCCCTTGTAGCATTTCCAGAAATCCAAAACCGGTTTTAGCCATGTGATTATAGGACGTAACCCATTTCCTAAATCATGTCTGGTATCCCGGAACTATGATTAGATAAGCAAAGAATTACTGTAATAATAATGATTGATAAGATATAAACACTAATAATAACACAACTTTATATCACAGGATAAGAATTGCGCTGTAATTTGGGAGCATGTGCATGGCGCAGGCGTAATCACTGACCATTCTCCACCGTCCTCAATATTAAGGAGCCCCAATCAACATCCGATTAATCATTAGAGTTCGCCTTTAAACAAAATATATACCTTCATGCAGGGGCGGATTGGCAGTTACTTTCTGCGGGGAAAATCCCGGTGGGCCGATTGGTTGTGGGGCCACTGGGTCCTGACACAGACTTACTATTTTTTTACAGGCACCCGGGCCGGCTGACTGTCAGCTCTGCCTCTGCCTTAAAGCGCCTGGGCCTCTCTCACGAGGCTAGCGCGGCCTATTTAAACTCCGCCCAGCATGTCTTTGGTGTCACATGTCGCGGAGGAGTAAAGAAGAAAAGAAGTGGAGCGGCCTGCGGGTGACAGCGGCGGAGGTAAGTTGCGGCGCCGGCGGGAATGGGAGGACGTCCAGGCAGTCTGTCTCCTCTCTACTCTTCCCTCTCCAGGCTGTGAAGTGTCAAGTTTAATTTCACAGCCTAGGGAGAGGGCAGAGCGGAGAGGATACATTCTGGCTAGCTGCAGTGCAGGACATTGGGGCTAGGTCCATCAGGAGAGACTCGGGATGTCTGGGGTGGGGGCCCTTCTAAGGGGGAGAGGAGATGATCTGTCTAAGGGGAAAGGGGGATAATGTGTCTAAGGGGGAGGGGGTGAGGGGAGATGATCTGTCTAAGGGGGAGGGGGTGAGGGGAGATGATGTGTCTAAGGGGAGGGGAGATGATGTGTCTAAGGGGGAGAGGGTGAGGGGAGATGATGTGTCTAAGGGGGAGAGGGTGAGGGGAGATGGTCTGTCTAAGGGGGAGGGGGTGAGGGGAGATGATCTGTTGGAGAGGGGGAGGGGAGATCTGCTGAACTGGGGGGAGATGGACTTTCTGTGGGGGAGGGGGGTCTGCTATACTGAGATGATCTGTCTGTGGGGTGGGCTCATTTTGTTCTAAGAAGATATGATATTTCTGTGGGGGAGGGGGGCTGCTATACTGAGAAAATCTGTTCTAAGGGGAGATTATATTTCTGTGGGGAGGGGTCTGCTATACTAGGTGGAGATGATCTGTCTGTGGGGAGGGGCTCTGCTACACTAGGGTTGCGGGAGATGATGATCTGTGGGGAGGGGGTATTCTGTGCTAAGGGGAGATGATCTGTGTGTGAGAAAGAAGGGCTATTCTGTGCTAGGGCAGGAAGACGCCACTGAGGAGATGCAGGATGATGGCGCTGGGGAGGCGCAGGGTGATGGCGCCTGGGAGACGCAGGAGGATGGCACTGTGGGGAGACACAGGCGGATGGTGCCAGAGAGAATTGGGGGTGGCACTGGAGAGGCGCAGGGGGATAGCGCTGAAGAAACACGTAAGGGGATAGGCTGGAGACACAACAAGGTGATGATGCTGGACACACACATAGAGGACGGTAGGACCACTGGTACTATTAGAAGAAAACACCGGGGCACAGTAATCTTCAGTAAGATAACAATTCTAATGAAACCATATTCTAATGCTAATGGTACCAAATGAGCAAATATATTTTATTAATATTAAATTGTTCAATAAAGGAAACTCCCATTTTGTCCTGCCCCAAAACATCTGTTACTATGTATTATCCGGGACATGCAGGGAGACGGGCTCCGAAAAGAGCCCATCCCTGCGATGTCTCCGGAGGGCAGTCGGGGCTTCTGCGCATGCGCAGTCCCGAGGACTGCACATGAGCGGCGCCCATTGCCGGCGGAGCGATCTGGCAGATCCCTCCGCCGGCTGATATGCGGTAAGTGCCCATAGGAAACAGCGGCTAACGCTATCTTTAGATAGCGTTAGCTGCTGGGGCCAATATCAGGAATGCTTCGCATTCCTGATATTGATACATTCGGCAGCATCGCATCCCCCATAGAAACCTATGGGGGAGGCGGCTGCCGGCGACAATGGAGGGATCGCAGCAGGTATCGGAGATACCTGCTGTGGTCCCTCCTTCATACATTCGGGGGATACTAAGCATTTGAGGTAAACCCCCGAAAACAGGTGTTTTCGGGGAATTTACCTCAAATGCACTTTGATAAATGGGTCCCTATATCTTTTTTATTTCCATGGGATGATCACATTTTTAGCGCATATAACTATTCCTGAGAATGTTTTCTATATGTTACCAGTAGGAAGATGGCTATATATTTTTTATTTCCATGGGATGATCACGTTTTTAGTGCATATAACTATACCTGGGACTGTTTTCTATATGTTTCCAGTAGGAAGATGGCAAAATCTTTTTTATTTACGTGGGATGATCACGTTTTTAGTGCATATAACTATACCTGGGACTGTTTTCTATATGTTATCAGTAGGAAGATGGCTATATCTTTTTTATTTACGTGGGATGATCACGTTTTTAGCGCATATAACTATACCTGGGACTGTTTTCTATATGTTACCAGTAGGTAGATGGCTATATATTTTTTATTTCCATGGGATGATCACGTTTTTAGTGCATATAACTATACCTGGGACTGTTTTCTATATGTTTCCAGTAGGAAGATGGCTATATCTTTTTTATTTAGGTGGGATGATCACGTTTTTAGTGCATATAACTATACCTGGGACTGTTTTCTATATGTTACCAGTAGGAAGATGGCACCACACCTACCGGAGCGATACAAAGATCCTGCAACGGAGGAACAGGGAAAGGACCCTCCATCCTCCCCAGCAGCACCTCGGCCCTAACTTTAGCCTGCAAAACTTCTGGTTAGTCCCTGGCCGAGCGCAAGTTACGGGGAGACCTGTCCCATAAAGGACCCATTATTGGCAGAGAAAAACCGAATGAAAAACCTTCTAACAAAAAAGAAGCGTCCTCCTTATGAGGATATAAATCCAACCAGCGAGCTAGTGCAGCTAAACAAATAGGCGAATGAGCCTTAACCAGCTCATTTTGATCCCTCACGATCTTGGGTGGCACTAGCAGACCCTCTACGGCAATCTTTGGCTGGATGCTCCCTCCCACAGAGACGACAGGAGTGACGAAAACGACAAGACAACCCCCGTGTACACCGGGAGTCGTTGAAAGCAAAACATTTGCCCCTCATAACTCCCGTCGCCCCCGGTTTACCAGTAGTATAACCCTTGTGAGGATGCATCACGTCCAAAGGGGGCCGACACTGCTGCGACACCTCTAACCACACCTCTACGTCCTTTGCTCCGAACGGAATAATCTTGATGCCATCATGCTTTCTTCCAAAATTGCACGTCGTATTCACGCCATGCCAAGGCCCGCGAACGGACAAACATGTCCAGAACTAAAAAAATATATTTCACTATGTTTACATGTTCATCAGCCCGTGTCTCCAAATAGCACGCCGCAAATATCAGCATGCCCTTCAACCAACTGGTGAAACTACAGAAAGCCTCCTCGCCCATACCCCCCGCCTTCTTAGCCTGACCAAAAGCCTTTTTCATATCCTCGGTGAGTGTAAAGAAGTCGACAAATTTACCTTTGCGAATTCTCCCCCTCACACTTTTTCGCAGGCCGCGAAGAACGGCGGTGTTCGCACAATGCACTGAATCAGCCCCTGCCGCTACTGTAGCTAGCTCAGCACTAACGCCCTGTGCAGCTGTACTCACTGACTTCTTGGCTAAACGCCTAGCAACCATGCTGGCTATTTTACGCGGGCGCGCAGGGGAACCAGAAGAATGAGAAGAAGAGGAAGAGTCAGACATGGACGAACAAGAAGAATCATGCTCACCAGCACCAGAGGGACCCGGAACAGCTTCCTCGACTTGTTCATTCGTCGTGGCCGAAGACTCGCCTGTCGGTCCCTTCTCCACGCCCACCGGATCAGCAGATGCAACATTGAACGGTTTGCTTGAAGGAGCCTCGGTCGCCCTTCGATTATCTGCAACCGGGGTAGACTGATGAACAACAGGACCGGAAGGAACTACCGCCTGCGCAGGGGGGGTGGCAATGCCGGGTGTAGGAGGAAGGGGTGCAGGCGCGGTTAACAGACGAGCCAGAGGCACCAGCGCAAAGTCGGGCATCGCGGGCAAACTGGTGGAGGTTTGACTGTACATGACAGGCGGTGCGGAAGGGAGCATCGGCATGGGGGCCGACGATGCGTTCTGCTGTGAAATTGGCAAATAAGGGAAATAAAGCTGCGGATGAAACCCTGAGAAAGGGTAAGATCCAAAAGTGGCCCCAGAGTAGCTGGGATAAAAAGGTGAAGAGGACACAACTGAGGTGGAGGGATAAACGGGGGGAGCCACCCCGGAGCTCCATGACGCCTGACCCCAGGAGGGACCGGCTACTGACAAGGGGGGCGCATTATAAATGGGGGGTGGGGCACTGATGGCGGGGAACCATTGAGTCTGATAGGTGGAAGGGACAGCTTGCCCTGGCCAACAATGGGCAGGGTGAGGCTGGCTAATTATGGGGCTGTGTGACTGCCTAACTGCCGCAGGGGTGCTGCTCAAAATGGCCGCCGGGGTTAAGATGGCCGCAGGGCCCGATGTGCATACCAGGCCGGCGGGACCACCCGTTCCCCGGGGACTGAAGCCTGATGACCCCACATGATCCACGGCGCTAACAGCGGGAGGGACCAATGCAGAGTACCCAGCAGGAGAGGAGCACTCGCGCTCCTGCTGGTGCTGCGTAAGCGGCAGCCGCCACGTGGCTGATGGGCGCCGGCAAGGAGCGTCCATCAGACGCTCCCGCCAGAGCTGCCTGTGGGGTGTGCCGGCCCGGGAAGGCTGCCGGGGGCACAACCTCTGCCGGGGATGCGGGACCCGTGAGAGCCGCTGGTGCAGCCGCACCAGCATGTCCGGCCGGAGGGGGAGCCGCCGGGGAAGACGGCTGAACCGCAGGGGAGATAGGAGGTGAAGGAGGACGCAGGGAAAGAACAGGTGGGGAAAGGGGGGGGCGCGGACGCGCAGGAGGCAAGCTGAGGGGGTGGGGGAGCAGCACGACGTGGGTGAGGCATAGTGGAGTGGGTGGATAAGCAAACTAAGCTAAAATGACTGTTTGCAACAGGGGTAGTGATACTTAGCTTATTCCAAAAATTCCTGCAAAGAGGCTGATCCCAAGGACTACAGGCTCCTATATAGGCCGATGTAACCACTCCCCCAAACTATATTACTGGCCCTTGGAAGCAGCTGATCACATCCAAACTAACATCAATTTACCCAGCAACAAGGCTGTCATTCAAACACACTGTCAGTAAAAAACTAGTAATCTTAACACTCCTCAATCCTATTCATATTTCATCATCCATTATCATGTGTCTTTTCCCCATTGCAATGCACTGGTGGAGAACCTGGGCCACTTACTTGTGTCTACCAGGCTAAAAGTTGCCAGCCAGCCCATGCTGCTTCTGCCCCTGCACAGATGAGGGGGCATGGCTTCTGCTGATCTTGGGCAGGGGGAGGGGGGAGCAGGGAGATGGCTGCTGCCTGCTGGTGCTAAAACTGTGTATTTACAGTCATATAGTGAATACATAAACATATACATTGTAATAATCAATGTGACCACAAAAAAGCCCTGTAAGGGCAGGCGTTGGGACCAGAAAGGGGAGGTGCCAATACAGGAAAGAGGAAGAGTCATAATTAATCATTAAATCGCCCCCCCTAAAATAACAGTCTAGATCCGCCTCTGGCGTAACGTCTGCACCGTAAGAGTTTTTAGGGGTTTTCACGTATGCACAGTAGCAGGAAATCCCTGTACTCCGGGAACATCGGCGCGGAGTGCGGCTCAGAATCAGACCCCATGGCTCGATGGCGTACTGTACTTTTGCGTGCACTTTTACTAACTGATCGGCCATTGGCTTTTAACTGGTGCAAGTTGCATTCGCCTTTTTGGTTTCTTATAGGGCAATGCAAACGCTGATTCCTAAATTCAGGGTTAGTAAGTTATCTGCCCAGAATATAGCCATATCATTGGCCGGAACGTAAGAGGAACATCTGTCCATTCAGTTGTAGGTTATCCTCCACAGCAGCCATTTTGTTGTTGCTGGGAGATGAGATCCAACCTCCCTCTGCCTATCAGTAACAACCAGAAGGAGAATTGTGGGCTATGAGAAAATAAGAGAGCTGGCACCGCAGGCTGTCTCTTTATTTGAAGAGAGAAGACAGACCGTCCGGCAGTACAGCAGTATACGCGTCAGATATCCATAAATCATTGCTGTGATATCATTTGGTGGCGAACGTATATCCAAGCAGATTGAGTGTATCTGAAGTTGTTCCCTGGTGGGCAGCCCTGATGCTGATTGTTTAATGCTGCCCATCCACTACACGATGCGGGGACAACGGCACGATTATGACGCCGTCGTCTCCCGCGGGGTGAAGTGCATACACTGATTGTTCAGACGTTCAGTGAATGCAGATCAATCATCCCCGAACATGGCAACCTGACTGCAGTCGTCAGGTTGACCAGCATGTGCGGGCGATGATTGATGTTAAAAACGACCAGCGGGCGCACGTATCGCTGGTCGTTTTTAACATTTAACTGCCCGATTTGCAGGCGATTACCAAGCGATGGAGTGATAATGACCGTCATTATCGCTCCATCGCTAGGTTTAATCGCCTAGTGGATGGGCAGCATTAGATTTGCTTTATATGCTTAACTGACAAGTGTATCCATGGTACGCATATACATTGCATTACCTAATTTGGACTAATTGTTACTTAATATATTACACTATCAGGCGCTTGTCCTTCTCCCCCTTTTTTCCGTAGGTTGTCCTTTATTTGTAAGGAGCCACAAAACTTCTCAGTGACGGACGGTCGGTTTAACAAATCATACAAAAAATAAAAAAATCCTACAGCAGAACCACGACATATGAGGCAGCTAAAGAGGGTAGAGAGGGCCCTGCTCATGAGAGCTTACAATCTAGCATATTAGCTGGTTGGGTAGAGAGGGCCCTGCTCATGAGAGCTTACAATCTAGCGTATTAGCCGGTTGGGTAGAGAGGGCCCTGCTCTTGAGAGCTTACAATCTAGCATATTAGCTGGTTGGGTAGAGAGGGCCCTGCTCATGAGAGCTTACAATCTAGCGTATTAGCCGGTTGGGTAGAGAGGGCCCTGCCCATGAGAGCTTACAATCTAGCGTATTAGCCGGTTGGGTAGAGAGGGCCCTGCTCATGAGAGCTTACAATCTAGCGTATTAGCTGGTTGGGTAGAGAGGGCCCTGCTCATGAGATCTTACAATCTAGCGTATTAGCCGGTTGGGTAGAGAGGGCCCTGCTCATGAGAGCTTACAATCTAGCGTATTAGCCGGTTGGGTAGAGAGGGCCCTGCTCATGAGAGTTTACAATCTAGCGTATTAGCCGGTTGGGTAGAGAGGGCTCTGCTCATGAGAGCTTACAATCTAGCGTATTAGCCGGTTGGGTAGAGAGGGCCCTGCTCATGAGAGCTTACAATCTAGCGTATTAGCCGGTTGGGTAGAGAAGGCCCTGCTCATGAGAACTTACAATCTAGCGTATTAGCCGGTTGGGTAGAGAGGGCCCTGCTCATGAGATCTTACAATCTAGCGTATTAGCCGGTTGGGTAGAGAGGGCCCTGCTCATGAGAGCTTACAATCTAGCGTATTAGCCGGTTGGGTAGAGAGGGCCCTGCTCATGAGAGCTTACAATCTAGTGTATTAGCCGGTTGGGTAGAGAGGGCCCTGCTCATGAGAGCTTACAATCTAGCGTATTAGCCGGTTGAGTAGAGAGGGCTCTGCTCATGAGAGCTTACAATCTAGCGTATTAGCCGGTTGGGTAGAGAGGGCCCTGCTCATGAGAGCTTACAATCTAGCGTATTATCCGGTTGGGTAGAGAGGGCCCTGCTCATGAGATCTTACAATCTAGCGTATTAGCCGGTTGGGTAGAGAGGGCCCTGCTCATGAGAGCTTACAATCTAGCGTATTAGCTGGTTGGGTAGAGAGGGCCTTGCTCATGAGAGCTTACAATCTAGCGTATTAGCCGGTTGGGTAGAGAGGGCCTTGCTCATGAGAGCTTACAATCTAGCGTATTAGCCGGTTCTCCCTGAGATTGGCCTGGTACCCGTCTTCGTCTGCGCTGTTTGGGTCTAATTTAGGTGCTGAATAGATGGTTTGATTTACAAGCAGGCAGCAGCAGAAGACTTTGTCAGCCCCGTCTCCTACCGCAATGGTGTTTCTAAGTCCCGTCGAGATCAGTTTTTTTTAGCCCTGGGCTGGGTATGTCAGCAGTGGAAGCAGTGGTGGTTTGGCACAAGGGGGTCTATTCACTAAGCCTTGGAGAGGGATAAAGTGGAGAAAGATAAGTCCCAGCAAATCGGCTCCTGTCAGTTTACGGGCTGTGTTTGAAAACTGATAGTTAGGAGCTGACTGGCTGGTACTTATCTTTCTCCACTTTATCCCTCTCCAAGGTTTAGTGAATAGACCCCAAGGTGTGAATGAAACAACGCCCTCTATAAGTCCTACTCTCTAATGGCTGCATGGGCATGAAATATCTCTGTGTTCTGATGCAGTATAGGCGCCGAGAGGGGTGGGGGAGTGGGTACAAATTGCCCGGGCCCGAGCTTGCTGGAGGGGCTCAGCAGGGGCCTGGGTCCGGCACCTGGAGACTGCTCGCTGCTGCTAAGAAACAGCCACAGCAGTCTCCTACAGTATGCCTGTGGGGGGAGCGATCAAGCTTCACGGCACTGCAAAATTTTATTTATTTTTTCTAACCTACAGGGTGTGGCCACGCCTCCCGCGATAGGCCACGCCCATTTTTTTTGCCAGGCCCAGCGCGTCTCTTGATTCGGTATGAATCTGCCCCGGAATAGAGTGCGAGACCCCCTGTGCAAACAACTTTCAGTATTTGTGCTCAAAAATACCCCGTGCAGATTAGGACGTACATGGTCCACAATGCAAAACATCGTTTACCTGAAACATGACAAGTCCCCTTTAAAATTATATTTTAGAAACAGAGCAGAAATCAGAGAATGAGATCCTCTCCAGCAACCTAATTATGTCCTATGGAAACACCACTGATTGCAGAAGGTCATCAGGAAGGGGAGAGCACTCAGCGTCTGTTTCTGCTGTGGTTCTGCCCCTTAGCACAGGCTTCTCGGGTGCTTGCGGCATGGTATCTGCTGTCCAGTGTGGAACATGTGCCAGTGTATGAGGGAGAGCTGCTGGTGACTGCGGAGGAGCAGGGTCAGAGGAATACATACAAATTACCGCCAGACACAAGTCCGGTGGTTCAAATCCCGACAGCGGCAGGCCGACAGGGCTGAAAATCCTGATCGTCCCCAGGTAAGTATCAACTATCCTAACCTAACCCCCCTTAGGGGTGCCTAACCCTAACCTTCCCTCCCCCTAGCCTAACCCTAACCTCCGGGGGGGTGTCTAACCCTAATTCACCCCCGGGAGCCCTAAACCTAACCACCCCCCTCCCCCTTCGATCGGGATACCGGGTGCCTGTCTCCCGGCGTCGGTAAAATGATAGGCATTTAGAATTAGACGCCGGTCATTTAACCCTCGCCGGGATAAAGCAGTTGGGAAGTCGGCTGTCGGGCTTGCGGGCATACTGGTTCAGACGTACTCCAGGGTAGGGAACATTTTTCTGCCGAGGGCCATTTTGATATCTAGATAACATTATTCACGAGCCCGGTACCGGCCAAGTCCCTCCGAGTGACATCACACAGGGGGTGGGCCCACAATTACCGGTGATTACAGCAAGGTTGTACCGGGGAGCTGTAAGGGCAGCGGTGGGACCATCTGAAGCGTCCTAAGGACGCTCCAGGCAGCATTACTGTGTAGATTGTGGTTGCAGGGTGCAATTCTAGGCACCACACTAGCCAGATGAGGTTAGCAGAGAAAAAGCTCAGAGGGCCAGACCAAATGATTCCACGGGCCTTATACGGCCCCCGGGCCTGAGGTTCCCCATCCCTCACGTACACCATTGTGGTCTGCTACTGGCTCATTCAGGCCCATGCAAGTGGTACTTACCTTCAGGTCAGTTCATGTGTAAGGGGTCATTAACAATTTCCTAGCAAAGTGCAAAAGTTGACAAACAATTAGTTTTGCATGTGGCCAGTCTTTACCGCGCTATATCCAGTGCAGTCGCAGTCATCACCCGATGATATTTCTGACCATCACGATTACCCTTCTGCTCGTCTGTGCTGTGACTACATCCCGCCTTACGGTCACTCACTGCACTTGGGACATCATGGGGTCCTCCCCCAGCCTTTATCTGGTTGTGGTCCCCACATGCGAAGTGCCTCTAACATGTCTATATGGACCTGGTGTGACCCAGCAGGGAGCTGGCTGTATGCGAAAAGATGCATCTTCTAAGAAGCATTACTATACCAGAGGGTGGTGGATATACAATAATATACATAAACATTGGTATAAAAGCAATAATCATACACACATTAATACACAAGCTGGCAAGAAGGTAGTATCCAGGTATTCTCCATGCCAGGCACCCCAAATTCTAGCCACAGGGATGTATAGTACAGGTCGCCCCAATAGCAGGAAATATTCAGTGGCCACTTACAAATGACAAGTTGTGGCTGACACCTAGGGACTGTCTTTATCCATAGGCACTAAATTGAGTGGTAGGGTACAGGCATTGAAATCAGAGACAGACAATGATATAATAAACAAGATCAAGGTCTAGCCAAGGACCTCAAGGTAACATAATCAACTAAACTAAGTGCAAAGCAACCCAAACAAAAACAGTAACCAAAAGAAAAAGGGCATTGGTTAATACAAAGAGATATCTCGGTATCATTACGTCTTAATATTCTGGATCCAGGGACATTATTGGTGTCTCTTATTACATGTGTATTTAGGTGTTTCATCCGGGGAATGCTCTGGGGGGAATCTGTATGAAATACCGCCGTCCCTCAGGCCGCCAGTTCGAATCCCGGCCGCAGCAGGCCGACAGAAGCAGAGATCCCGGCAGCGGAAGCCCGACAGCGCTGGAAATCCTGATCGTCCGCAGGTAAGTAAAAACTAACCTAACCTAACCTAACCCCCTAACCCTCCCTCCCCCTAGCCTAACCCTCCCGGGGGGATGCCTAACCCTAAGTCCCCCCCAGGTGCCCTAAACCTAACCCTCCCCCCCTGCGGCTGTCCGTTTGCAGCGCCTGGCATCCCTTCGATCGGGATGCCGGGCGCCTGTCTCCCGGCGTCGGCAAAATTACAGGCGTCTAGATATAGACGCCTGTCATTTAACACCCGCCGGGATAAAGCAGTTGGGAAGCCAGCTGTCGGGATTAAGACAGCCGGTTTCCCGATTGCATCCTGTTCTGGGGTGGGCTGGGAGAGCAGGAGGGGAAGAGACAGTCATTCAACAAGCACATAAAAGTGCCACATGCAATAAAGATGGTTCATTCGCTCTGATGAATAATTTGAGACCTAAACGAGACTAAATCAAATCAAACCCTATTTTGGGAATATAACGGAAAATATGAAATGAATGCACCGGTTAGACATAGGCTCTCATTCAGAGCCGTACGCTCTGAGCAGAGCGCACGCTCTGAATGAGGGCCGCCCTCCATAAAAATGGAGCGTCCTCCTGGACGCTCGTATAGCTGTGGGTCACCACCCACAGCCTATACGAGCGTGCAGTTTGATGGCCGCGATGGTCGTGACCATCGCAACCATCGAAACTGCGAGCCGGAGCCTGCGGTTGAGGTTTTCAACCGCAAGCCCTGGAGTGATTTTGGCTCTATCAGAGCCAAAATCACTCCCACTGACATCACTAGTGATGTCAGTGGGCCGGCTTCTGACGGGAGGCGTTCCCGTGGGAACGCCCCCGTCAGGGAGGCACGCCCCCGGCACGCCCACCAAAGGGGGCGTGCTGTCAATCAACATCAACAGCACGCCCCCTTTGATCAGACACAACGAGCGAAGGACTTTCCTTCGCTCGTCGCATCTGGGGCATGCGCACGACGGAGCTCCCTCCGTCGTGCGAATGCTCAGTGCAGAACATCGACCCACTTGCGAGCGGACAGCCGCTCGCGAGTGGGTCTGAATCAGGCCCATTGTCCATTGAGGTCCACACAGGAGCCCTGCGCATTTATACTGTACATATAGATAGCAGTAAGTATCACCGTCTCCTGAGGTCAGTTGTGCAGTTAGTTTGGACAGTTTAGAGGATATTTAAACAATATCCATAATAATGCTGGTTAGGAATAGTGGATTCTGTTCCCAATTCCTCATCCCTGTTTTATTTTTATTTTATTTCTCTATTTTATTTTTCCAACCGGACATTTGGTCACCTTGTTATATTATTATCTTTCTGTTTATCACCAGAGATGCTCCCAGCGTCCGGCCGTGTCCCGTACGTTCCTGTCACCTTGCCGGCGCTCTCCTATACGCCTTACCCTAAGTGCATTCTGCGATCAGCAGTGAGGCCATGTCCTGCATAATTAAATAAAACCCAATATTTGTGTTCCAAATAGAACCACTTAAAGCTAATTTGATGTCCTGTGAAATACAAGAGCAGGGAAGCGTCTCCCTATTTGTTTCTTTATAAAACGCACCATGTTGTCTCCTGCCGGTCCGCAATGGTTTTACTGTGCCCGCTGCCGTCTATTGTGTGAGGTAACCGGGCAGGTGCCCTTATTTATCATGTATTTCTGTCAGTCTGTAGAACAGGTAATTACTTACTTTCTAGTGACTGTAATCGCCTTCATCTTGTCTTCCTGTCCCGTTTAGTTTTATGTTGGGACACAGATATCATCTCTATTTATGTTGGTAAACATCCATTTTATTAAACTATATCGTGAGACATTTAATCCAAATAGTGTCTGCTTGTAGATGTTCTTACATTTCCTAATATATCATCCTACCCCCCCAATATAGAGCATTTCCCCGGTACATGGAGGACCCCCACCACCCATGAAGCTGCCTCCTCCGTATAAAGACCCCACCAGCTCCGAGACATTGGACTTTAATCTAGAAAGCGAGGACAGCGATGGTAGGAACTGATTATCTGTTATACTCGATCTATGTTTTTTTGTTGTGTGTGTGTGTATATATATATATATATATATATACACACACACACATATATATACATATTCATTAGTTTGTATGAAATTATATCTATTTGCAGAACGTAAGTCTCTCCATGGTATGAATTATCTCATTTTAAGGGTTCGCAGGCAGAACGTTGTCTCTGCAGAGAGCAATTAGCAATAAGGACCTCAGTATTTGTGCTGTTTATTGTCTGATCTAAAAGTTCTGATTTCCAATTTTGCAACTTTTTGCTTTTTTTACCGGCCAGTGCTGCGATTTATAAATGCCCTCTATGTTGCTTCATTTTACCGGTTTAAATTTTGCTAAGGCCGGCTACACACTTGGCCGATATCGGCATGACAAATCGCACATATCGGCTAGTGTGTAGGCACTATAGCGCTATCCCGCGGGTTGTATGCGATGTCTTCCGGTCAGCCGTGCTGCACGGCCAATCGGAAGATATCGCATGCGATTAGGTGACAATCGTGTAGTGTGTGCGGCTAACCGGATGGAATGACAATATGTCGGTCCGATTTGCCCAATTTTGACGTCATATGTTGCCAGTGATCATTACAAGTGTATTACAGTGTTCCAGTTTTCCCTGCATAAAGTAGGGATCTAGCCTCGAAGCGGGATTTATTTTCCGAAAGTCCACATAATGCAGTATAATACCCTGCACACCTATGGCTTGTGTTTGATGTGCGATGCAGTTACTAATAATCACTGATATGTTTGGGGAGGATTACAGAATACTGAAATCCTTTCAAGAAATAAGGTCTACAAAGTCCCATGTTTAATAAGCAACATAGACTAAAATAGAACATAACGGCTGCTTTTGTACCATGTATGGCCACCAGGTGGCAACGCAAAGCCTGTCACTTCAAACCATACAAACTAATAGGAATAGGGACTTTTTTATTAATGATCGCTTTTGCACTGCAAAATCCGATCATAATGGCCGGATGTATTAACCGGCACATGCTCTGAGATGGGCTCCGAAAGGAGTCCGTCCCTGCGATGTGGCCGGAGTGTGCTTGGGGCTGCTGCGCATGCGGAGATCCCTCCGCCGGCTGACATGCGGTATGTCCCCATAGGCTACAGCGGCTAGCGCTATCTTCAGATGGCGTTAGCTGCTGGGGCCAATATCGGTAATGCTTCGCATTCCAGATATTGGTACATTTGGCAGCATCGCATCCCCCATAGAAACCTATGGGGGAGGCAGGTGCCAGCGGGAATGGAGGGATCACAGTAGGTATCAGAGTATCAGAGATACCTGCTACAGACCCTCATTGATACATCCGGGGAATACTTAATATTTGCAGTAAACCCCTGAAAACGTGTGTTTTCGGGGATTTTACCACAAATATTCAATGATAAATGGGCCCCTTAGAGGTCTATGGACCTGATTCAGACCCGCTCGCTAGATGCGTACGCTCGCACCCAGCGTATGCAGATTTGAGAATGCAGGCGATCGCACGGAAAGGCATAAGCACGCCCACTATGTCTTGGCGTGCAATCGCGGTGTGTATGCAGACGCCCACCAGCCTGTCTTAAGATGCCCACTTGTGCACGTCATCTCCAGGAAGTGTATGCTACCATCGGATGCGATCGCAGTGCTTGAGGCGGACCATACCCTACTGCCAGCACTTCATTGTAAAAACCAGCCAGGTGACGTGTACTATGACGCTGCCTGTAATTTATGTACACCTCTGAAACGGCGTGGTAAGGCTCAGGCATGCCTGCGTTCGCATCTCCACTCCCGTTTATAGTGGCCAGGCCCTGTCACCACCCACAATCGGATTCTCCTGTCACTCACTCTGCTGGGCTGTCTACGCATAGTGAGAAATCGCTTCCCGATCTCTCGCTGTGATTCACGCATGCGCACAATGTGAAAATCGTGCGGTTACAAGCGAACGCATCCTAGCGAGCAGGTCTGAATCGGTTCCTATGTATTAAGCCTTGGAAAGAGAGAAAGTACCAACCAATCAGCTCCTTACTGTCGTATTTCAAACACATCCTGTAAAGTGTCAGGAGCTGATTGGTTGGTATTTTATCTCCGTCCACTTTATCTCTCTCCAAGGCTTTGAACATAGAACCCTTAGTGTGTGTGTGTGTGTGTGTATGTATGTATATATATATATATGTATGTATATTTGTATATGTAATATATATATATATAGATAGATGTGTCCGTATACATCCAGCCTCCTTGTGCGTTAAACAGCCCTACTAGTCACTCAGTAGCGCCGAGTGTCGTCTTGTGCAACGTTTTCCCTTAAAAGCGATGTGAATAGGACGTACAAGCAGCGTTTACTGATTAGTGATATGCGGCGTGCCTATATTCTGTGTGCTACTGCCGGTGTATCTGCATGTAATGTCATTTTTGTCCCACAGCAATCCATGAAGTAAGAACTACTTCGATATATTTATTAGTTTAGCCTCTATATGTATTATTATCAGTAACATACCTTAGTCTATATGGCACAAACAGCCTTCCTTAAAAATGAAATGCATTGTAAATACTTACATATATGGCGTATATGTTTTTCTGTACAGGGCTGCTTATATAGTGATAGCTATGCACAAAACAAACATTCTAAAACACAAAAATGTGTCAAACGTAACTGATTCTGCCTGATCTGGTGGCCCGGGTGCAGACCCCTGCTTGTCACTGCGCTTTACTGGAACCAGTTTAGCATCTAGCACTTTTTTATTAGTTTTGTTCCAAAATGTACCACTTGTTACCTTACATTTTTGTCCCTGATTGGTTTCCATCTTCTCATTCAGATTGTTAGCACTTTGGGTCAGTTTCCTAATATTTATACGTCAGCCTGTGCATGTTGTAAAATTTAAATTAAAAGTGGTGTCAGGCGACATAGACTGAGAGGGGTATTCAATATGGGAGCGAAAAGTCCGTGCTGGACTTTTCGCTCCACATCGGAGAATTTTCAGGGATAAAGTATCGTGCGCGCGCCCGCTTTATCCCCGTATTCAATATAAATCCTCCGAAAACTGGGTCTGGCGAAGTGGGATTTGCGTAAAAAAACGAATTTTTCCTTGAAAACTTGTAGGACCCCCCTAAAGTTGTAAAAACATGGGGGATCACTATGGGTACCCCCGTTTTAGCCTGCAAATGAAAGTCGGGGATTTAAACAGTTGCGGCAGGTGTTTTTTACCCGACATTGAAGAAGTGATGCAGAAGAGCACTTAGGTTATTTTTTTCATTTTTTTAAGTGGTCCCATCAAATTTGGGGTACATGAAAATGGGTACTAGCATATTTTTATGTCCCTAAAGTAAGCTTTTAAAAATTCTGCAATTGTGCACCTGCCGCTATAAATCTATTCTAGGAAACACCTGCCGCATACTTGCAGAATAGCCCTGAACCTATTTCCCTATTGTTAAACAATTTTTTCCCTTTTTTTTTTTTTTTTCACCCCAATTTTTAAATTCATTTTTTGGGGTGTCCCTATTTTATTTTATTTTTTACTTTTTTTGACAGTTATTTTTTAATGTCATTCCCAGGGGTGCAGGCTATTTTTTTTAAGCCTGCACCCCTAAACCCCAATTCTGCACTTTTTTTCGACACCTATTCAATGGTGAAAAGTTATCCCCGTTTTTTATCAAAGACTTTTCGAACCTGCGAAAAGTCTTTGAAATTGAATACGGTGTAAAACTAAAACCTGCGATAATGATGTCATAGGTGCGATATTAACGCAAAAACTGAGTTTTCGCACCCATATTGAATTCCCCTCATAGTCTTACAATATTAAGTATAGAACTAGAAGTTGATCCTCCTCTGACCACCAGGTGGCACTGCAGTCATTGTTATCTTTTGTTTTGAGTCAGTGGGGTAAATTTACTAAAGGTTGGTTTTGGCTTTTTGGACAACATTGACCCAACAATTGATTTTTTTTTTTTATATATGTATATTATTTTTTGCATATACAAGAATAGGGTGCACAGATTTACTATTGGTCGGTTTTAAAATCAGCCAAAAAATGACTGTAAATTGGCAGGAAACCCATCCAAACAATAGACCTGCCTGTGGCAGGCTAGTTTAGGAGAAACACTGCACTGATCACTAAGATCTGTGCAGGCTTCGTTCAAAAACCAGCCCCGAACCTCTCAGCCTGGGCTGGTTTGGAAAAATAGAGTTCCTCCTATTTTCCTATAATCAGCTGGGGTGGTAATGCCACCATAGAAGGACACATAGCATTGCGTCCCCCCGCCATCACAATAACCAGCCTCAAACTGGTCAACCAAGGGCTGAGTTTCCTCTGGACAGCACAGAAAATAGGGTTCTACCCCAAGGATCAACGAGCCCGTGGCTATATCTCGCACCCCTGGTAGCAGAGGGTGCGGGGTTAATGTGTAAAGAATAGGTTATAATATTATTCTTTGCAGGCAGACTACAGGCACGTGCCAGCACTTGTGGAACAACAAGTGACGGCATGCCCGGACATTAAGGGTCAGCTGGCACCTGTAGTGCGCCTGTAAAGAAAATATTAATATAAAGACCGTACACACACATCACATGTGGTAGTAAGTAGAGGGACAATGGCCCTCATTCAGAGGCGGTCGCAAGAAGCGATCGCTCTCTCTGAATGAGGGAGGACATTTTTTTTTTTTAGTATGGCCTCCTGGTCGCTAGCTAAGCTGTGGGTTACCACCCACAGCTTAGCGACCGACCAGGTTGATGGTCGCGATGGTCAAGGCCATCGTGACCATCGGGGCTTGCGACGAGACCCTAAGGTTGGGTCTCGGCAACCGCAAGCCCCAGGGAGCTTCCTGCTCTGATCGAGCAGGAAGCTCCCCACTGACATCACTGCTGACGTCAGTACGGCCGCCCCCAAAATGGCTCGCCCCGTTTGTGTAGCCACCCCCCCCCCCGCCTACAAAATGGGGTGAGCTGTCGATCAACATCGACAGCCGGCCCTTTTGTAGAGAGCTCCGGAGCGAGAGAGTTTCTCTCTCGCTCCGGGGCTTGCGCATGCGCTTGCGACTGGGTCTGAATCAGGTCCAATGTCTAGATAGACACCGGATGTTAGACAGTGAATAGTTCGACAGGGACAAAAATCAGACACACTAAAGTTAGACATGTCAAAAGGTCGACAGGGTCAAAAGTTGGACATGAAAGTCGTGGACCCAAAAATGGTCGACACTTTTTTATTTTTTTTATTTTAGCCCTAATCTTCACCCCAACACTCACTCCTTGTCCCTAACCATCTGGGTAAGTGCCTAACCCTAAAAAGATTTATTTTTTAAAAATGTCGACCATTTTCAAGGTGACCTTTTGTACCCGTCGACCTTTTGTACCTGTCGAACTATTCACTGTCTAATATGTGGTGTCTATCTAGACATTGTGTAACTAATTACTGTCTATCTATAGTGGGGAACCCGGGCAGGAGATGGGGAAACCTTAATGTAAATAGTGGGTGAATGGTTTTTCTTACCAAACTACTCGGCACGTAATTCCTTATTTAGAAGAAACTGAGCTGCACGATTGTTTCACCTGTGCTCAAGCAGGGACATGTCATTAGGGACTTCATTACAAAAACCTTTTTCCTCTTTTAAAACAGTTACTTGAAATAAATAAAGTGTGAACTACAGACAAAAGATGAAAGACCCGTCTCGGTGCGCACAGATTGCCTTTGTTCATCAAAACTGCAGGACAGAAACACAAGACACATGTATAGAGATGTCTGTCCCTTTGCCCCCGAGCAAAGCTACATACACCATAAATCCAGATGACGCGGATTGTGCCGCTGCGAGTTGGTATTCTGGGTAAGGTGGCAGCAGCTGTGGGGCTTGTGTGGGTCAGCTGCTTCAGAGCCGGCTCTTCCCCTCCACGCGTACTTTTGTAGTGACAGATGTGATTCCAAGCTCCGTGCCTCTGCTTCCGATTTATGTCACTGATCGCATTCTGCAGCAGAAACACATTCGCAGGCGGCATCAAGGTAACGTCCTGGGGAGAGAAACAGGCCCAAGGTCGTCCGAGGAAATCCTTGCAGGGTACACGCGTGGGAGAGCGGATCCTCGCTTCCTATAGAGTGAAGACGTCTTTCGGGCATGCTGGCTCATTCAAGTGCATCTGCTTAAGCAATGGTACAAGGGGGGGTTCCAGGTAAGACCCAGCATTAATCTCATCAGTTTCACCATTAGTCTTCTCGAAAGCGAGGTACATCATTCCCTAATTATCCAGCTGCAAACATTGTATCGGACAGTTGGTGTGTTGCTGTAGAGAAGCCCCAGCTTGTACGTCATATCTGCTGTATTTGTTGTACATACAGATGTGTCCACATACATCTTTTTTCCATACACTACAAGTCGCATTATACATAATGTGCGAGCGCCGTGCGACTTGGTAGTGTTGAACGTCTTTCATGTGTGACTTTTTACCTTAGGACGCACAAGCAGCTTCTGCTGATTAAAATGTGCGGCATGCCTATATTGTGTGTGACTGCCGCTGTATCTGCATGTGAAATGCTGCGTTACTACGTTACAGTGTCAGAGGCTGTGACTGCGGCTGTATCTGCATGTGAAATGCTGCATTACTACGTTACAGTGTCAGAGGCTGTGACTGCGGCTGTATCTGCATGTGAAATGCTGCGTTACTACGTTACAGTGTCAGAGGCTGTGACATAGCTGTATCTGCATGTGAAATGCTGCGTTACTACGTTAGTGTCAGAGGCTGTGACACTAACGCAGCATTTCGCATGCAGATACAGCCGCAGTCACACACAGAATATAGGCATGCCGCATATCGTTTTAATCAGCAGAAGCTGCTTGTGCGTCCTATTTACACCGCTGTGCGAATAGGACACATTTGAAGGTAAAAAGACACACGAAAAGACGTTCTACGCTACCGAGCCACGCCATGGCATGGCAAGACTAGAAGGGCTATTTTACACGCAAGGATGTGATGTGAAAACATCTGTATAACCTGCACTGTAGAAAATGGTTTTCCATAATGGATGTTATGAGGGAGAAGGGGAATGTAATTTCTGTAAGACAGAGCAGAGTTTCTGTGATACATGACACTGAAATTGATTGTATGCGGTGCTGAGCTAACCGTTCATAACTATTCATCATTTAATGTATAAGTGCCTTAGAGGGTTAGTGCACAGAACATGCTGGCAGGAGGACGTGAGAGAGGGAAATTTAGCATTTTGTATTTAATTAAACACATGAATCCGCAGTATACGAGGGACCCCCAAACGGCTTCCTCTGTGACCACCGTGACTGGTTAAACTAAAGAACATTCACTAATATACTGAGTTCTAGAAAACTTATGTGGAGGTGACGCGGGCAAGTTCACAATAATTTAGACCTGTTTTAGGGAATGGTCACTGTGCAGCTGTTTCTGAATTACATCCAGTGGTGATAATCAGTTATTGATCATTGGCACGGAGATTCCTGTGCAGGAACAACACTGTTCTATTACAGAGCAACTAATATAAAGAAATGGAAGCGCTTGTTTAAATGTAGGAGGAATCGATTCGCACATATACTGTAGGCGTTACGGAAGCATTTTGTTATGAGTTTACGCCTACTCTGATGTAAAGATTAGTTTGGGATTTAGTTTATAAAGTTGCAGCAACTAGCTCGATATCCCCAAGGGGATGTAGTTAATAACCCGGCGGATGATATACCGCCGCCGGAATCCCACCTCCGGGCAAAATGCAGACGCCGCTATCTCTGCACGATTTAGGATACCAGCGCCAGAATCCCGACAGCCATCATCCCAATCGTAAGAGACCAGAGGCATGTAAGTATGAGCCGTGGCAGAGGGGTTATATTTAGGCATGTCCTGGGGGGACTTAGGGTTAGGCACCCCCCAGGGATGGTTAGGGGTGGAGAGGGGGGTTAGCGTTAGGCAACACTGGGGGAGGTTAGGGATAGGCACCCCCCCGAGAGGGTTAGGTTTAAGGTGTGGGAAGAGGGGGTTAGGGTTAGGCACCACCCCAGGAGTTTTAGGGTTAGGCACCACCAAGGGAGGATTAGGGGGTGGGAGGGGGGAGGGTTAAGATGCTTACCTTCCTTCGTCCGGATCTCCTCCTGTCGGGCTTCCGCGGTCGTATTTGAACCGGCAGCTAAACAGCCGCTGGTATTTCAATCCCATTCCTGGCCAAGATAGTCCCACAGGACAGCCTGGCCTTTTCTAATACAACGTGTGCTTGTCAGTACCACTATCCTGTGAACATGATGCCACTGAAAGCAGCGCTGTAGCTATGGGACTTTCCGGGGAGCCCCCAGGACCGCAGGATCGCTGCGCCACAGGCAAGTTTAACTTTTTACTTTATTATAACTGGATGATCTCCACCCAAAATAAAATGTTGGTTTTTGGTGGCATTTTAATTGAGTTTTGCAATCTCACGCTCCCCTGATTGGGAGCTGTAATGAGAGACTGCCAGAATGGCTGATGCTTTTCATGGTTTATGAGCACAAATAAACTAGTATAATAGCAGACTGGCTTTGCTCTTGTGTTTTATGTGTGTTTTTATGAAATTGTGATTGTAAGCAGCTATTGTAATATTTCACAATCACAGTGGTTGGGTAAGAATGTGGGACAGATTTTCACAAATATATGGCAGCAAGTAGAGAGCAACTTCTAATTCATTTTCCTAATTAGTCATAGCTGTTTGTACATTCATTGATTGGCAAGACTTTATCATTTAACCTCCTCCCTACCCCTCCAATTTATAAAAATGTTGGCTTCATATTTCAATGTATGAAACATTCTGCAAAATATCACATTCTGTCATACAGTAGGTTACTTGGAGTGGAGCAGTGCTCTGCAGATTTCCAGGCAGGTTAGTACTTGATAGCGCCCAATAGCCTATACCGGACCCATGAGACACAACACTCAACACACAGAGTAAATTTATTAAAGTGAGAGTTTTTAGAAGTGAGTTTTAAGTGATGATGCCCATAGCAACCAATCAGATTCTAGCTATTATTTTCTAGAAGGTGCTAGTTTAATGTTAAGTAGAATCTGATTTGTTGCTATGGGCAACATCACTTTTAAAACTCACTTCTAAAAACTCTCACTTTTTAGTAAATTTACCCCACAGTGTTGTGTCTCATTAGTCCGGTATAGGCTATTGGGTGCTATCAATTACTGTGTTGCTTATCTTTTGGGATTTGGGCATTGGAGGATGCCCAGGAGAGCTGCCAGCCACGATTCAGTTGCAAATAGGTGGGCACCCTATTGCCTCTCTAGGTTAGTGCTCGATCTGCATACAAATCCGCATTATTTGTGTCCATCTCTGAATTAGGCCAATTATCTGCTAATTATCAGTACCAAAAAAAAAAGTTACTAAACTCAAAATATATTTTGCTTGGTAGATTAACCGAATATATTGAAAAAGAGAGAAATGTATGGTTTACCTATTAACATCATTGTAGCAAATAATCTAGTGGCTGGTGGTGGGACATTCTGGTATTTGTAGTGCCACCGTTGATAGTACAGTCGATATAGGATGCTGGATTCCCCCATTTCATTTAGGGGTCTATTTACTAAGTAATGTTAGTAGACATAGTGAAAAGTGATAAGAAAGTGATAAGGAGTGATAAGGTGCCAGCCAATCAGCTCCCAACTGTCATCTCACAGGCTGTGTTTGAAAAATGACGGTTGGTTGGGAGCTGATTGGCTGGCACCTTATCACTCCTTATCACTTTTCACTATATCTCCTAACAGTGCTTAGTAAATAGACCCCTAAGTCTTCATTACACAGCTGCAAGGTTAGAGTCACTTTAGCCCTAATTGTTATTTTATTTCAACCTCACAAACATCCATCATTAATCCCAATGACATTGAATGTGCGACCTTAGTAGACTTGTGACTCACCATGTGTAAACTGTGCACCAGATGTAGGCAAAGGCAGTTGAGGGACTACATTTCCCAGCATGACTTGCCATCAGAGATGACGCCCCAAAGCCCCCTTGTTGTACTCTGTATCTGTTTTTTCTTTTGTGATGAGCCTGGAGATGTTACAATCACAGTTAATCCTCCCTCCCCATGCGCTAAGCTCTTGGTAGGTGAATCGGAGAACTGATTAACTTCCCGCAGCGCGGAGGCTGATATTCCTGCCATTTATAGTGCAGTAGGATAAAATAGGAGAATTCCTTTACCAGGTAATCAGTAGAACTCTGCTTTGTACCGATAGTAACTCTGGGGACAGGAAGTCACGGATTATATCTATAGGCTGAATGGTGGGGAATAGAGAGCAAAGTTTTATTTATCCTGTAGGATCTAATTATCTTGTTCTTATTAGTCTGATATCATCATGGACATGGGGAGAAGAACCTGGTACCTCCAGCTCCCCCACCCCTGCCTCGTCATCTCCTTTATTTATTAATATGATCCTATTTGTGTTCTGCAAAGTGGCACTTTTACTGCAGGAACAGACTGTATGTGCGAATGGATGGCAGCGTGTTTTACTGCGGTTATTCAGACTGTCATCAATAATACAAGACTGCAACCCTTATCTGCATTCTGTGCATTCAGGGGGGGTATATAAATCATGCAGCGAAATCTAGAAGACACAGTTATTTTAGCGTTTCCCCACCTAGAGACTGCGAAGTGATAGAGAGTGAGATTTAGCTCTCACCGGCTGTCTGGCTCGGGCATTTCCACTTGGATAGTCTTCATCATGTTCTTAAGAAAGCAGAAATGTAGGTTCCATTAATTATTCTATATGAATAACTGACTTGCGACATTCACCTGTAAGTTTAACTCTGTGTAAGCCGTATGATCGCCCTTTTGTAGCTTCTTAACAGAGAATTACAGGTGTCTTGCCACACTGTGTTCTCACCAGGCTAAGAAATACTGGGGTCTATGTACTAAGCCTTGGAGAGAGAGAAAGTGGACGGAGATAAAGTACAAAACGATCAGCTCCTAACGGCCACATTACAGGCTGGGTTTGAAAAATGACATTTAGGAGCTGGTTGGTTTGTATGTGATCTCTCTCCACTTTATTTCTTTCCAAGGTTTGATAAATTCCCCCCATTGTGTAGGGAGAAGTGGGAAGCTGCTATTACACCAGTGTCCAGTATGTGGCAGTCTAGAGACTTGTCATTTTTCATATGCCCAGAGCCATACCCCTTCATACAACCTCATCTGATAATACTCCCCCCTCTTGCTCTCTTTGATATAGCTCTGACCTGCTCCCCATCTCTGTCACGCCTTCGGTATTTTTGCTGTGTCGCCACCAACATAAAACCTGCTATCCGCACTAATGCCCCCTCACACTTACCTTAGTCCAGAAGTTCCCAATCACGTAAGGCCGGCTCCAGGGGTCGGAGCACCCTGTGCCGGCTCATCACTGCGCTCCCTAACATGTGTCTGAAAATGGGGTGTGGCCAAATTACCATATACCACACCCACTGTGTGATGTTATTTGGAGGCGTGCCCACATGGCACGCCTCCAGATAATGTCAGGCTGGGGGAAGCCTCACTAGCTGGGCTTCCCCCAGCCCTCTCCCATCAATGAATGCGCGCAGCATCCATTCAGACTCCGGGGTCCAGCACAACCGCACATCTGCGGCGGTTGGGGTCCCCAACCCTCCCGATTTGACCACCCATGGGCCACTTCAGCCCATGGGTGGAACAGCGGGACATTACTGTCCCACCGAAATCGGGATGTTGGGGAGGGGTGCGCCCTCTATCGGTGGGGTCCCTGTTCGACCGCACTGGTCGAACACCCCTAGAGCCGGCCCTGCAATCACGGTCCTCAAGGCTCCCCAACAATTCATGTTTTAGTGATATCCATGGTTGAACATAGGTGACTTAATTAGTACCTCAGTCAACCATGGATATCACTAAAACCTGAACTGTTGGGGAGCCTTGAGGATTGCATTTGAGAACCTCTGCCCTAGTCCCATCTATACTGCCCCCACTAATGCCCCCACACCTACCCTACTCCCATCTATACTAACCACACTAATGCTCCCTCACACCTACACTAACCTTATCTATACGACTCCACTAATCCCCCCTCACACACACCCACTCTACTCCCACCTATACTACTCCACTAATGCCTCCTTACACCTACCCTACTCCCAACTATACTGCCCACACAGGTACACCCTCACACCTGCCCTACTCCCACCTATACTACTCACACTGGTACACCCTCACACCTACCCTACTCCCACCTATACTACTCACACTGGTACACATCACACCTACCCTACTCCCATATATGCTACTCACACTGATACACCCTCACACCTACCCTACTCCACCTATACTACTCACACTGATACACCCTCACACCTACCCTACTCCCACCTATACTACTCACACTGGTACACCATCACACCTACCCTACTTCCATATATGCTACTTACACTGGTACACCCTCAACCTTCCCTACTCCCATGTATGCTACTCACACTGTTACACCCTCACACCTATCCTACTCCCACCTATACTACACACACTGGTACAGCCTCCCACCTATACTACTCACACTGGTACACCCTCACACCTACCCTACTCCACCTATACTACTCACACTGGTACACCCTCACACCTGTCCTACTCCTACCTATACTCCTCACACTGGTACACCCTCACACCTACCCTACTCCCATATATGCTACTCACACTGATACACCCTCACACCTACCATACTCCCACCTATGCTACTCACACTGCTACCCCCTCACACCTACCCTACTCCCAACTGTACTAATCACACTGCTACCCCCTCACACCTACCCTACTCCCACCTGTACTAATCACACTGATACCCTCTCACACCTACCCTACTCCCAACTATTCTACTCACACTGGTACACCCTCACACCTATCCTACTCCTACCTATACTCCTCACACTGGTACACCCCCACACCTACCCTACTCCCACATATTCTACTTACACTGGTACACCCTCACATCAACCCTACTCCCATATATGCTACTCACACTGGTACACCCTCACACCTCCCCTACTCCCACCTATACTACTCACACTGGTACACCCTCATACCTCCCCTACTCCCACCTATACTACTCACACTGGTACACCCTCACACCTACCCTACTCCCACCTATACTACTCACACTGGTACACCCTCACACCTACCCTACTCCCACCTATACTACTCACACTGGTACACCCTCACACCTACCCTACTCCCACCTATACTACTCACACTGGTACACCCTCACACCTACCCTACTCCCACCTATACTACTCACACTGGTACACCCTCACACCTACCCTACTCCCACCTATACTACCCACACTGGTACACCCTCACACCTACCCTACTCCCACCTATACTACTCACACTGGTACACCCTCACACCTACCCTACTCCCACCGGTACACCCTCACACCTATCCTACTCACACTAATACACCCTCACACTAGTACACCCTCACACCTACCCTACTCCCACCTATACTACTCACACTGGTACACCCTCACACCTACCCTACTCCAACCTATACTACTCACACTGGTACTCCCTCACACCTACCTTACTCCCACCTATACTACTCACACTTGTACACCCTCACACCTACCCTACTCCCACCTATACTACTCACACTGGTACACCCTCACACCTACCCTACTCCCACCTATACTACTCACACTAATACACCCTCACACCTACCCTACTCCCACCTATACTACTCACACTGGTACACCATCACACCTACCCTACTCCCACCTATATTACTCACACTGGTACACCCTCACACCTACCCTACTCCCACCTATACTACTCACACTGGTACACCCTCACACCTACCCTACTCCCACCTATACTACTCACACTGGTACACCCTCACACCTACCCTACTCCCACCTATCCCGGGGGCGGAGACTCTGCAGTGTGTGCTGTCTGAGCTGTGAGGAGGTTGTGTGGAGGAGAGCTCTAGCTGCTGCAGGTGTGTCCCGTGTCTGCAGGGAGACTCCCTGCTGGCTTCCCCAGGGGGATGGATCCTCCTGGGGGAGAGTGCTCCCGACGTTCAGCCCGTGGCTCGGGCTCTAAAGCAAAAGCCAAAGCAAAGACTCGTGGTGTCCGGATAACTAGTGCGGCAGGCCAGTCCGGATCATCAGGAAGCAGCATGAGTGACAGTGGAGGCAATATCATCAGCCCGGCTTCTGTGCAGTTGGAACCACAGCTTGTTCCCCTATATCTGAGGGTGCTCCCCTGTGTGATGGAACAAAGGGTCGAGCAGTGCTGGAAGCTACCTACCTTGTCGGTGTGGGCCCAGTGAAGAAACTGGAGCCACAGTCGGATTCCCACAAACTCTCCCTGGGTGCTCCCCTGTGTGATGTAACACAGGGTGGAGTGACAGCAGCTACTGTCTGCCCAGGGGGTAGTGAAGTATGTGGGGGGGTGAGGCCCCTTGATGCCTTGGAGAATGTTCCTGGATCCCCTGGTGATACTGGGGATGAAGAGGAGGAGGAGGAGGAGGAGGAATCATTTGATAGCTTCTCTATTGAGGAATTACAAAGAGAGGCAAAGCGTATACAGACCAGAATTAATGATAAGAAGAAAAAAAGAAATACCTGCTATAAATGGGAGAAACCAGTATTAAAAGAAGTGATTGAGACCCTTTCTGTAACTCTGGGAAGGGTTAAAAGTAAATTGCAAGAAAAGCGCTTGGAAAAAAAGGAAAAGCAGATGCAAGCAGCAGTGAAAGGGTTACCAGTTCATGCAAAGGTCCAATCAGGGCCGACACCCATGGAGACAGGTGTTATCAGTGTACCTGGTGATTGCAGCAGCAGCACCCCACAGCCTGTCTGTGTAACTGAAAGTGAAACAAACCTACCAGCTGATGTCCAGGCAGAGTGTATGCAGCTGGAGGCAGCAGCAGTAACGGAGTCTAATACAGCTGAAGATGCAGTAAATATGGAGGATAAAGTTATGTCAGAGGTGTCTGGTGCTGTGATTTCTGATTCCCAGGAGAAGTCTGTGGCAGGGGACACAGTGGAGATGTCTTGCGAGCCTGAGGTGGAGGATGTTGCGGAAAAGGGCGCTTTCGGTGAGCCGGCTGTCCTGCAGGTGAGTAACAGTGTGCCGGGTGCTGGGGGTAAGGCAGGTAAGAAGTGGCCGGTGACGGCTGAGCCTGACAGTGCCCGGCATGAACTATTTCCACCTGTAGTGATGGCAGATGGCGGAGCCAGGAACACAGAGGGCGCGGTGTTCCAGGCTCAAATGGAGGTTGTTATGGTGGAATTAAGGCTTGAGGAAGCTTTACAGAAAAGTGGCACTGAGGGGGGATCTCCAGGTGAATCTGCAGTGGCAGGTGAATTACCTGTTACTGGGGAGGCTCTGGGGATTGTTCCCGGAGATGTGCAGGGCGAGAAGGTTATAGGTACAAGGAGGTTGCCGCATGGTACTGGTTTAGGAGGGTGCATAAAGGAAAGACAATTTGCACAAGGAATGCCTGCATTAGAAAAGACTGGGCTGCCGGAGGAGCAGATTAAAGTAATAGAAACTGTTTATGGAGATAAGATGCTTGTACCAGCCAGGGCTGCAGAGGCAGCTAAAATTATTTGTGATGATGTAAGAAGGAGAGAGGGTGGGGGGAGTGTGGTAACAAACATATCGGACAAACAGACTGTTCCTGGAAGTATATCGTATGCTAAAATGGTGACAAGATCTAATGCTTTCAATATGAATGTGAATAATGCTGGTCCACAAATGCCGGGTGCAGCAGGCCAGGTTGGAAAAAGGAGAAATTTAATCCAGTTCCGATGGGCAGGAGAGAGGGAAGTTCCTACAAAGGAGACCTTCTTAAAAATGATTTTTGGTCTGGGGTTTAAACCCTCAGATTTAAATGCTTGCATACACCCGGTCAAATCTGCAGAGTTTGATTTGAGTTTTTTATCCTACCAGGGACTACAAGTGTTCTGGACAAAATGGCAGGCATGTAAAATGTCAAAACCATATGATATGTACAGAGTAAATTTGGTTACAAAGCATGATAAAGTGAAGGTGCATATTCTAGTGAGGAATGAGTCCATTCCTGTCCAAGATATTGGGTACTGGTTGTCCAGATATTGTGATATACAGTCTGACCTAAGTAAATCTGGACATACGATGGGGGTATGGGGGGGAGCTTGGGAGGCCCTGGTAAAGCTGCGTCATTCTGACAGAGGATTCATCCATGTACCATCCGCTGCGTACATTGGCAGGGATCGAGTACAATGCTTCTACCAGGGTCAACCAAGAACCTGCTTTAAGTGCAGGGATTTCAGGCATCTGAGCAGCGAATGTAACGTGATAAAATGTTCATTGTGTAATAAGATCGGCCATGTATCCAGAGAATGTGGGGTGGTCAAATGTAATTTATGCGGGGAAGAAGGCCACCCATATAGCAGGTGTCCTCGGGCCAGCCATAATAGTGGGCAGGAGGTTAGGCCAGAACCAAGAAGGGAGGAGGAGGTGGTGAGACAAAAAGAACCACTAGGTGTAGATGAACATGTAAAGCAGGTGCAAGGGAAACAGGTAGAGGAGGGACCTTTTCAGGAGGTAAGGAGAGGAAATAAGAAAAAGAGGAAAGGTGAAGATGTGCAAGTTGTGCTAAGCAACAAATTTGATGTATTTTCCTCTGATGAGGAGGAAGTAATGAGGAGTGGGGGAGAATTGATTTTGGTAACAGGGAAGGATAAGAAACAAGCAAGGACAGTGACAAAGAAAGTTAATAAAATTAAAGGGGGGGAGGAAAGGAATAAAAGGAGGAGAAAGAGATCAGATCAGGAGGAAGGTGATGGGGAGGGATTAGAGTGTGACCCTGCTGGAACTCAGCTGGAAGAGGAAAATATGTGCAGTTTAGGGAGTGTGGTGGAGGAAGTGACTGTGATAGAGGAGACCCAGGGTATGGAGGAGGATAGGGTGGCTCAAGGTGTGTCCCAAGGCTCCTGTGTAGGGCCGAGTCAGGTACAGGTACCTGGTACTGAGCATCAGGTTATCAAGTTTGTACCCAAACCTCCTGATCCTGGGCCTTCTCGTACGGGGGAGAAGGTCCCTGTAGATTGTCAGGGAGTAAGGGAGGAACGGGTAGTGACAGTTGTCGCTATGGAAGAGAAGGCTGGCCCGAGTAGGGTTAGCTTATAGTTTTGTGGTGGATTTGGTGCTGGGAATTGTGCAAGGTAAATATAAGCAAGGTCTTGCATTTAATAATCTATACATCATGGATCCCCAACCCATACGATGTGCCACGATTAATGTGGCTTCCGTAGTTTCTGTACGTGCTCGTATAATGGCCTTTGATTTTTTCAACACGGTTGAGGTTGATTTTTTGTTTTTGCAGGAGACTAGGATTAGTAAGTTGGATCTCCTCCACAAAGCGAAGCGTGAGTGGAGGAGGGGTCCTTCTTACTGGTCTCTTGTGGCTGAGCCGTACGGTGGGGTGGCAGTGCTTTTTACTGACATGGTAACTGTGTACAAGGTTATAGAGTTGCAAGCAGGTAGATGTATGATTTTGGATATCAACATGAAGGGACAGGACCTTAGGTTAATTAATATTTATGGTCCTCAATCACAGTGGGATAGGAAATGTCTCTTCATGGAGATAAAACCTTTTCTTTTTACGGCCCAGCAAGTTATCTTTGGTGGTGATTTTAATACCATAATTAGGCCAAAAGATAGGGGAGGCTCAAAGAAAACTCTGGGCTATGACTCTAATTTTTTAGTTAGCATGATTAGACAGGCGGGTCTGGTAGATGTGCATATTCGGCATTTCCCAGACCTCACAGGTTTCACCTTTTTTAGTGGTAGTCATAGATCTAGAATAGATAGGTTTTTTGTTAAGGAATCTTCAAAGACCTCATCTTTAGGGGTGAGGTTAGTGGAGTTTTCCGATCACGCTTTTCTCTCAGTGACTTTGAATGCCTCAGAAACCCCTCAGAAAGGGCGGGGCCTGTGGCGATTGAACTCAGAGCTTCTGGAAGAAGAGAGCATTAGACAATCCTTTAGGCTCTTCTTTCAATCTCAGGAGACACTTTTGGAGGCGGGTTGGAGTAGATATGAGTGGTGGGAGGTGATTAAAAAGAGAATCCGGAAGTTTTTCCGTGGGTCTATTGCTAAAAAAAACTTGTTAAGACGTAACATCTACCATAGCCTGAGAAAGAAATTGGATCTCTTGATCTCTGAGGAGGGAGATAGTGGGGAAATCTCCCGGGTGAAGGCTCGGATGAAGGAGTTTCAGTACAACCGACTGGCATCCTTAGTTCTGGAGAGGGATTATGGAACATACCACTCGCCAGATCCCTACCAGAGCTGTAGGAGGTCAGTTGATGCCAAAGAGATCAGGGGACTGAAGGATGGACAGGGTGTTCTTCATATTGATAAGAAGGGCATTCTGGAAGTGATTGAGTCCTATTATTCAGATCTTTTATCTGAGCATTCACTCATCAGGGAGAGGATGGAGGAATTTCTGAGGAGGACACCAGGTTTGGGTTCTCAGGTTGTTTCTTCTGAATCTTTGGAGAGTGATATAACGGCAGAGGAAGTTAAGATAGCGATAGAGGGGTTAAACTCCAAAAAATCTCCAGGACCGGATGGTTTAACATCTGAATTCTATAAGACCTTTTCAGACCTCTTAATTCCTCGCCTTGTGGAAGTATTTAATGAGAGCCTGGATGAGGGAGTCCTCCCTCCTTCCATGAGGTTATCTGCCCTTATACTACTGTCTAAAGGAAAGGATCCGTCCCGTATTGAGAACTGGCGCCCCATAGCCCTTCTTAATACAGACAGGAAGATTTTGGCAAAGGTACTGTTCAATAGGCTATCGGAATTTTCTGAGCTGTTGCTTTCCCCCTCTCAGCACTGTACGGTGAAGGGCCGTAGCACCTTTAGTGCTGTCCTAGGTGTCCGGGAGGTCATTGAGCGGTGCAGGGCTGAGAAGTGTGGAAAGTATTTACTGGCATTGGATCAATCTAAGGCTTTTGATCGGGTAAACCATGAGTACCTTTGGGCCCTACTGAAAAGGTATGGTCTTCCAGAGTGGGTGGTGAATTGGCTGCAGGCTATTTATCGTCAGGCCGAGAGCTTCCCACTTGTAAATGGTTGGATGGGTCCCACTTTTGGGGTAGGCTCTGGTGCTCGTCAGGGATGCCCCCTGAGCCCCCTCCTATATGTTTTTGCGATTGACCCCTTCGTCAGAAGGGTAGAGAGCGGAACTGTGGGTGGGGTGCAGCTGAGCCCAGGGTTTCCACTAAAGGTGGTGGCCTACGCAGATGATGTCACGGTGGTTCTCTCCTCACGGATAGAGGCCCGTGATGTGGAACATCTTATCTGTGAATACTCTGAAGCCTCGTGCTCCAGGGTAAACCGTGAAAAGTGTGAAGTTTTCTGGATGGGGGAGGAGGGTGATGAATTTTGCCTTCCGGACAGCTTCCCTCAGGCCAGTCAGCAGATTAAAATTCTAGGCATAACATTTGACCATGGTGACTATGTCTCCCTAAACTGGGATAAGAAGCTGGAAGATGCTACCAAGAAGGTAGAGAGCTGGAAGAGATGGAAGTTATCTCTGAGGGAAAGGGTTGACTTGTGTAAGACTTACTTGATTCCGATTTTTTTATATGTCAGTTATGTGTGTTTTTTGCCTCAATCTATGTGGTCCAGATTGAATTCCTTGTTTTTCCTTCTTTTGTGGGGAAACGGGGTCAATATTGTCAGGAGAAACATCACCTACAGACCGAGGAAAGACGGGGGTTTAAATATGGTAAACCCCGTTGTCTTTTTTGTAACAGCCTTTATAAAATTTAATGTTGGGAGTTTGATTTTAGATGCTCCCCCTCGGTGGGTAGAGGGATTTAGATTCTGGATGTTCCCCTTCCTCAGGTTGTGGCTAGAGGGTGGCCAGGTGAAAAGCTTTCGGATTCGGTGTGGTTACCTCCCGATCTACGTCATCCAGAGTTTGAAGGTGATGAGGCGTTTTGGCATGGTGGTGAGTGAAGTCAAAAACTTCTCTAGAAGGGAGTTGGAGAGAAGAATTTTGCAGACTCACTTCCATGACCAGCTGTCCCTGAGGGACTGTCCGAGTGATGTCGCTTCGGCCGGGTTAGCTCTGTTAAATTCACAGAGGATACCGCAGAAGTTTAGAGACATTGCTTGGCTTTCTTTTCACGGAAGACTTTATGTTGGGGAGAATCTCAGGTGGAAGAGTGTCAATGATCGTGGTTGCCCACGGGAGGAGTGTCCAGGGGTGGTGGAGACGATGGACCACTTTCTGCTTGTGTGTCCCTTTAATATAAAGGTTTATGAGGAGGTGTCAAAAGCCATTGGTATTCCGTGCCTTTCGGGGCTTAGTTACCCTGAGTGGGTTTATGGGGTAGTCAGAAGATACGGTGGATTTAATTTAGTCACGATTTATTTAGTTAGTTTAGCAGTTAGATTTCACACGTGGAGCGCACGGTGTCAGGTGTCCATAAGGAAAAAGGTCCTCCCCTATAGGAATGTGGTGGGTTTGATTCTTCAAGAGGTGAGAAGGAAGATGGATCTGGATAGGGAGGGGTTGGATGCTGTTGGCTGGTCTCGTCGGTGGGGCCAGTTGAAACCCCCTTGAGTGGGTGGCAAACAGTCTCTCTGAATTCCAGCTTTGGGTTTTCTTTTCTCTTTTTTCACTCCCTTGTAGATGGTTTTTTGAAGTATTTTGTTTTATTTATGGAAAGGTTTGCATACATCTGCCTGTAGGTGTTGGTGATGGGTAATATAGTTTAGGGTTTGATGTATGATTTAGATAGTTTCCTTTTACTTGAGGTGGTTTCTAAATCCTTGCTTAGTTTTCCCTTGCAGGTGGTGGATTGTATATAGGTAGTAGGGTAGATAAGTGTTTGTATTAGGTTAGGTAAAGTATAATATGAAGTAATATTATGTATTTTTTTTGCCTTTTTTTATTAAGTTTTTGATTTTATGTAATTATTTATTTACATTTTATGTATTTATTATTATTATTATTATTATTATACTTGTTGCAAGTTTTAATAAAACGAAGCATGACCTATAATGACCACACAAATACACTCTACCTATTCTCATATTCAATCTTATTTCAACTTTGTCCTCTTACCAATTAGAATGTACACTCCATACCATTTCTTATGTCTGCATTTATCTGTATGACCCCGTTTTTTATGTTTTCCCACTGTCCTGTGCTGTGGGTCACTGTGACACATTTCATACATCTCCCATATTAATAAAAAAAGGTTTCCTTACACTGTGATGTATGTTTCTCCTTTTTGCTGCCTTTTAATGATTTTATTAGAGGAGATCCTTATCTGACGTTCAGTGTACAGATATAAGGGAGGGCGAAGAGCGGGAAAACGAATAAAAGGTTGTAAAATACCAATACTGTCAGACATTAAAGTATAAAATATCATAAATCATGTAGGCAATTACAGAGTCTGGCGTGTTTCATATGAGTAACTGGCATGCTTTGTCATTCTATCTTGTTGCCCTATGTTCTCACCCTCCAGTCACTGTCCTGTTAAACCGTTTAGTAACTTCTACATCGTATTTTGTTTCTTTTTTTTTAAACAAAAATGTCATATTGATCAGCGTGTTTCTTCTTTATATGTATAATCGATTTAAATAATTTACCTTTTAATTTAGAGTTTGATATTGCTGGCTATTTGTAGAGGATGTAGTCGGTCTGTCGACATTCATTATGTCAACATGTTCAGAATGTCGACCATTGAGAATGTCGACATGCTCAGAATGTCATCATTTTAACTTGTTCGACATTCACATTCTCGACACTGGCACAATATTGACATTTTCAAAATATCTACAGTCAGAATGTCATCGATCGCTCCCATTTGTAGCTGCGCCGTGTAACCAGTATAACTTCCCTGTCTCCTACATGAAGTGGGAGCTGCCATATTATTGTGCACAAGTCATTTTTTTATTTCTTAAACGCAGCCCAATCCTATGGAAGAACCAATGACAAAGCTGAGGCACTTTGTGGCTGGATTGTAGTGAGGTTGCAGCTGCTCTCTCCTGTGTGATGGCTCAGCCACACATTGGCTACGTGCAGAGAGTGCACTGTAAGGGCAGACCAGATCTTCTTCCAATATACTCTCATCATTGTAACATTTAGGGCTGAGTAATCCGTCTTCCATTCAGTGCTTTATTCTCCTAGTGTCCTTTCTCCTCCCCAGCTGAGAATCCAGTATTTCTGCCATTACTTATTTAATGTGAGCATTAACCTTTCCCATAATGTACAAGCTATTAGCGGCCAGTACAGCAATCCTCTAATGCTGCTTTTCTCACATGCTGGCCTGCTTGTGGTGAATCTCAGGGACCAAGAGGGTCAGCGACTCATTGCTGTAGACCGAGTCCTGCACTCTGTCCTCGCAGCTGTGACATTGGTTTATCTGTCGGGGTAATTTGTGAATATCGCTCAATGGTGCAATTGTTCACTAATCCAGAGCAACCAGTCAGCGTGACCTGCACTAGTGTTCCTCACCACATTCCCAGGACAAACTGGGCTGCGCCCCTCACCCGCTAATCTACATGTGTCACGTCCATTTTCAGCGACACCGCAACCATTTTCCCATAGGGCACGCCACTTTCGTCCCCTGGAAATTGGGACTGTTCCACCATAACTAGGACTGTTTGGCGGTATGCACTGGAAATGACTGATCTGGCCTTTGGCATCCAACATCACCTAGTGGTTCATCCACAGTCATTAAGGTAAAAATTGATGATAATAACAGGAGGTAAAAAAAGAATGTTTGTTTTTGTTTTTTTCTTGAAAACAAAAGATGCTAAAAGCAAAGTAGGGACAATTATAAAGACTTGTGTCCTGGGACGGGATGTAGTTATGAGACTGGCAGCCGCGATGGTGGCACCAGTCTAAATCCCAACGGGGGAAACCCTACAAGGGACTTAAGATAGGCATCAAAATACCAACGCCTATCTTAATCCCGACGCCAGAATCCAGAAGGACGCCAGCCCGTATGAGGTAAGGCCGGGGTGCCCTTAGTGTTAGCCGTGGTGGGGGGAAGGTTAGGTTCAGGTAGCATAGCGGGGTAATCGTTGGTTTTTTTTGGGGGGGAAGGTTATGGTTAGGCACTAAGGGGGGAGGGTTATATTTAGGCACGAAGGGAGGAACTTAGGTTTAGGCACTAACGGGAAGGGTTTGGGTGGGGAGGGTTAGGGTTAGGCTACAAAAGAGAGGGTTAGGGGGAGAAGGGGGGGTAAGTATACTTTCCCAACTCCTATCGGGATACCAACCACCGGGATGGCGCTGCCGGCTTTTTGACAGAAGGCATCCCGACAGCCGTCATTACATACCCATTCCTACTGGGACGCCCCTTCCTGTTTGCAACGATGGAGCTGATGGGGGGACCCTATCGCAGCTGCCTGTGGCTCGCGCATGGGACCTCGTCTACGGAGACCATTGTCTCTGGGGTAGTACCAGGACGCCCTATATGTGGCACACGTCACGATCCCCCATTAGCCTCACTGTCCCCGGCAGCCTAGGCAGTGACTGTGAGTATATCCTGGCTCCCTGATTAGCGGGGTGGCTAGGCACAAAAAAAGGCGGTGTTTGCTAGGCAGCGACATTCTGCGGGCACCATATTCATTATTTAAATTGGGCGCAATAGCGGGGGGGGAGCAGAGACTAACACTGAGGTCTGCTCCTTGCTCCCAGCTGCTCCGGCGCTTCCGTAGCACAGCCGACGGCCATTACAGTACTGCTGCTGCTGGGCTGCGCTGATCATTTTGACATCGCTGAGACCGAGACCGCATACCTCCCGACTGTCCCGCATCTAGCGGGACAGTTCTGTTTTTTTGGGACTGTCAGGGCATCTGTTCACCAGTATACGGAGAACCTGGGGGCTGCCTAGCATCTCGGAGAGTGCTGGGCACGACCCCATAGTGACGTAAACTGGGTAAGCCACGTGGCTCCGACTTGTTTTCCCGACCGGGATGTAGTTATTATCCTGGCTCTGTCGGGATTGTGACCCAGTCGGATGCTGGCGCCGGGATTCTTACAGCCGGGTTCCTGAGCGCCGGCATCCCGTATCGAGCCCGGATAAAATGTGCAGTAAAAGGACAGTGCTATATAAACCGTATATACACTGACATACGCATTACTCGGGATGAATTGTATCACAGTAAGTTGCCACCTTTTAGGTTGTTTATTTTTTTTTTCGGAATATAGGAAACTATTTTTGTTCAGGGCAGTTACTTTCAGTTTGAAAGCGAATGAAGTCTTGCCGATCGTTTTACCATCTTTACCCTTCAGTGCGCATGAAAATGCTCTCCAATTTATTCGGGTGGCAGCCCAACTTGTAGAAAATAACTGAGAAATAGACGAGGCACAAACAGGCGTAATTATATAATATCACACAATGGCGTTATGTAACTGGTTCCAGTTCACGGAACCAGCGTAATTTCAGCTAATTCATCACTAATAGGAAATGAGTTATAAGGCTGGTTACTTCTTAATTTCCAAGGTGAAAGTTGTGTCCGCGTGCCAGGAGATAGATATACGCTTATCTGACCCATATAACAACACTTCCAATGACACAGCAGCTCCTAAAGAATCAATAAGGATGTGGACTCTCCAATTAGGAAAAAACAATATAAATTGTGTAGTATCATAATACACCAAACATTTTATTTATCAGGAGTATAAAACGGGTGTTGTTGTGGGGCGTCCTGCCTCTCCGGGTGTTGTTGGGGGCGCATGCCTCTCCTGGTATTGTTGGGGGCACATGCCTCTCCTGGTGTTGTTGGGGGCGCATGACTCTGGGTCGTTCATGGCTCCTGGACGTCAGGGCTCTGGTCATGTTTATGTTGCTTATTTTTGCATTGATGGTATGCCACTATCCCGATACAAAGTAATGAGACCTGTATAAGAATTAGTATGCACAAGACCACCACCCAGAAACGTAGACAAGATGGAGAAAATATTCCAGTGTTCCTAGGGGCCCTCGTCTCTTCAATTACCACAGCTAAACCAATGGATTTGGGAGCGCTGCCCTCTCCCATGATGGTGTCGGGTTCACTGGCCTCTTCCGTGCTGACCTGTGGGGCGCTGGGCTCTCCTGCGGTGACCTTGAGGGCCCTTGGCTCTCTTGCGTTGACCTTGGGGGCCCTGGGCTCTCCCACGGTGGTCTTGGGGGTGCTGGCCTGTCCCACGGTGGACTTGGGGGTGCTGGCCTATCCCACAGTGGACTTGGGGGTGCTGGCCTATCCCACGGTGGTCTTGGGGGTGCTGGCCTGTCCCACGGTGGTCTTAGGGGTGCTGGCCATTCCCACGGTGGTCTTGGGGGTGCTGGCCATTCCCACAGTGGTCTTGGGGGTGTTGGCCTCTCCCACGGTAGTCTTGGGGGTGCTGGCCTCTCCCACGGTAGTCTTGGGGGTGCTGGCCACTCCCACGGTAGTCTTGGGGGTGCTGGCCACTCCCACGGTGGTCTTGGGGGTGCTGGCCACTCCCACGGTGGTCTTGGGGGTGCTGGCCACTCCCATGGTGGTCTTGGGGGTGCTGGCCACTCCAACGGTGGTCTTGTGGGTGCTGTCCACTCCCACGGTGGTCTTGGGGGTGCTGGCCACTCCCACGGTGGTCTTGGGGGCGCTGGTCTTTGACGTAGTCTGGAGAGTGCTGGCCTTTACCGTGGTGTGGGGTGTGCTGGGCTCTCCCCCAATGGCCTCGAGGGTGGCGGGCTCTGCTTGGGAGGCTCTGGGCTCTCCAGCAGTGGCCTCGGGGGTGCTGGGCTCTCCCGTGGTGGCCTCAGGGGTGCTGGGCTGTCCTGCGGTGGCTTCGGTGGTGTTGGGCTCTCCCGCCGTGGCCTCGAGGGTGCTGGGCTCTCCCACGGTGGCCTCGGCGGTGCTGGTCTCTCCTGCGGTGGCCTCGGGGGTGCTGGGCTCTCCCGGGGTGGCCACGCGGCTGCTGGGCTCTTTCTCATGGGCGCTGGGCTCTCCTGCGGTGGTCTCGAGGCCTCTGGACTTTCCCATGTATGTAAAGAGAGCCTATACAAATAAAAGATATAAGTATAAAACAGTGACACCGCTTTAAAAATAAATGTGTGAAGTGAAGAAATGCTGCTGTATGTATGATATACAATGGGACATTAATGAAAATAATTATGCAGGTCACTGCTCAGAGTATGTGGCATCAGTGTAATCAGTGCCCGGACTGACAATATGCTGGTATAGATTACATAATGAAAACAAATGGATGATAGCAGTGGGCAAAGCACATGTTCTACACCGTTACCTGTGGGATACATTCATAAGTATTTCCAATGGTGACCATGCTGTAGCCAGCCATTAGTATAAGTGCTTGACAGTGGTAGAAGTAATGTAGCTGTTACCATGCCCTATTCATAGACAATATAGTATTGTAATGAAGTATTCTATATATTAGACAGTGTGAGAGTAATACAATTCCAAGTGATGTGCAATCTCCATATGCGGCTGCGCACGTAACTCAGAATTACGGTAGTCCAGCATCGCAGCTTTTCCTGGGCACCTCTATGGAGTGCAAAAAAAAATCTTGTGGTGCAGAGAAAACGGTTGGAACTGCGAAAGCTCACGGCCTTCGTGCAGCATTTATTTGCCCTCTCATACAAATTTTAAATAGTAATTAAGTTCAGTTATCTCCCTAGTCTCCTGCACTCTATAGACTCCATTGGCATTTCTAATCCAGCTTCAGGGGTCACCTGTTACCCACCCAATCACCTCCCCCCACTCCCACCATCTGCTGTAATTACCAGTCACAGCGTGTAAGAAGTACGTTTGTGCCCCTCCAGGATGCAGCCACAATTGTTATACTTTGGCAATCTTACATCTGTATTTGGTGGGGGGGAATTTAGGTAGGAAGGGGGGAGTCAGCTCGCCCCTAATAATAATAAATGTATTCATAGTACATGAGCCCGAATGACTGAAGTAGTTTCTATGCAGCTTGTTACATGAAAATTAAATTACAATTTGATGCACACGGGTCACAGAACCTTTTAATTATTATTAAAAATGAATAAACAAAATGATACTCACAATATAGTCCTCATAGTCCAATACTTCCAGTTGGGAGTGTATGCCGGAGAGAAATGCAAGGACTGTAAGCACAAAGACAAAATGTTACAGCCTTTACCGTGTGTGTATGACTATGCAATAGTGTGTTATGTACTAATAAATACACATAAATAAGCATTGGAGACCACAACCCCTTTTAGTGTGATCCTCAGACGCACAGCGTGCCCCGTTTTCTGGCTGGGTACTCCTGGCAAATATCATATACCAAATCTATAACTGCAGCATTTATGTCCCAGGTATAAGTGGCGTCTATGTAGAGCAGTGGTGTCAAACTCCGGCCATCCAGCTGCAGTGGAACCACACATCCCAGCATGCACTGCCACAGTTTTGCTCTTAGGGCATGCTGGAATATGTAGTCCCTTAGCAGCTGGATGACCACGAGTTTGACATCCCTGATGTAGAGAAACGTGAGCAATGCGTCTGCCTCTCTGGTTACATATATAAAATAATGTTACATGCATGGAAGCTAAAGGTTGTTGGAATACTCACAGCATAGGATCCAAAACATCTTGCTCTGTGTCCTCCTCATGGCAAATCAGAGGCCTGTGTCTGGGAGGTGAGGTTATACCGCAGTAATGACATCACACACTGTGATGTCATAATAGTTTGCTTTACAGGGAAACTGCCTCTAAATCATACTAGACAGCTCTCCCTCATTGTCAGGGAAACTCCCTGAAATAGTAGCAATCTCCCTGACTCCCTGAAGAGTCCAGCAATCTCCCTGATTGCATCTTACACCCATTGTGAAGCTGTTATATATATATAAACCAGATATATACATTCAAATGGGATCATTAGTATAATTTCCCTGTATTGGATATAAGGCACAATGATCCCTATGGCTACATGTATTTTCTGAAAAGTATCAGTGTGTTTTCATCACCAAGTTGATCTTACTAACCGCTTTGGGGCTCATTTATATTTGGATGCAAGTCAATTTTATGACACGCCCCCCAGATATAGCAGGACACGCCCACTTTACCGCCACGCTCTTAGGTGCTGCTTTCACAATCTCCCTGAAAAGCTTTTTCAAAAGTAGGCAAGTATGATCTAAATAATAAGTGACCTGTATAGGTATCAATAGTTATTCAGGTAGAATGACCGGTAATGCTGCCTATCTGTACGCTAGGAACTACTGACGTACACTTTGTGCCTCATGCCTCTGTGATGTCACTAGATCTTAGTGAGGTGATAGGAGGAATATTGGTTTAGCCCTCACAGTACCTGCCTTCTCTGTTTCTAGGACACAGATAAAGGAAAGATATACCTGTAAATATTTAAGTCAGTTTTAATTAAAGTAAGTTGGAATGTAACTAAAATGACTATTCCAAGGCATTAAATTCTGACCCCTCTCAGTGCCAAAATTAGCTGGCACCTCACTCTGCGCTGGCCACGCCACCTGACTGCGTGATATCTTGCTGAGGGGTAGGAGCTGCCAGCGCCAAGAAGTACAGCCCTGTCTGAGAAGTACAGCCCTGTCTGAGAAGTACAGCCCTGTCTGAGAAGTACAGCCCTGTCTGAGAAGTACAGCCCTGTCTGAGAAGTACAGCCCTGTCTGAGAAGTACAGCTCTGTCTGAGAAGTACAGCCCTGTCTGAGAAGTACAGCCCTGTCTGAGAACTACAGCCCAGTCTGAGAAGTACAGCCCAGTCTGAGAAGTACAGCTCTGTCTGAGAAGTACAGCTCTGTCTGAGAAGTACAGCCCTGCCTGAGAAGTACAGCTCTGGCCCATATTCAATTAGCTGCAAAAAGTCAGAATCCACGAAAAAATATCTCCAATTGCGACTTTACGCCAGCCGAAAACTTATCTCTGTATTCAATTGCAAACTCTTTTCGTGTACATGAAAACGCAATGCAATGTAACAGGTGAAAAAGATTTGCCTATGAATAGGTGTAGAAAAAAGTGCAAAATCACTAATTTGGGGTGCAAATGTGGGAAAACCACTCTGCACCCTTGGGACAGCCCCCCAATGGATAACTGCGTAAAAAAAACCTAAAAAAATAGAACACCACCCCAAAAAATGACTTAGAAAAAGGGGGCAAAAAAGTGTAAAGTGGGGGAACAAACTAAAAAATTAGCAAAATAGACTTTTGGGGGGTCTGCAAGTAGGGGTGAGGTGTTTTTTTGATTGCAGGTGCCTGCTTCTGGTGCGTTTTTTAAAACCTTACTTTAGCGACTTTAAACCATGCTTCCCTCATTTTCAAGTACCCCAAATTTGACAGGAGTACTTATTTTCACCAAAAAAAACCTGCTTAATGCTACTCTTCACCACCGACAGCACTTTTCGCCTGGTTTGCATTCGCTGGGTTGCATTTTCGCGTGTTTTGGAATTGAATAGGTCGAATCACGGGGATGCATGCGATAAGTTTCTACGGCTAAACTACGCAATGTAAGCGAAAAGTACGGCAGGCGAAAAAGTATCGCAGGTGCGAAACTAATTGAATACGGGCCTCTTTTTAAGAATTACACTTCTGTCTGAGACGTACACCTCACCCCTAGTTAATGGCCCCGCTCCCTCACCCCTAGTTACGGCCCCGCTCCCTCACCCCTAGTTACGGCCCCGCTCCCTCACCCCTAGTTACGGCCCCGCTCCCTCACCCCTAGTTACAGCCCTGCCCAAACCCCTAGCTACGGCCCCGCTCCCTCACCCCTAGTTACGGCCCTGCCCAAACCCCCCTTATATTAAGTTTTTCTTTGTGTCCTTGGTAAACTGAAATGTCTTCTTTATCCAAATGCCCCTCTCAGTCCTCACAGCTGAGCATTGGGTTTTGCATTCTTTGTATTTCTCTTTCATCCACTAGGGGGCACTGGAGGTTGGTTACGCTGGGGTATAGAGGCGTGGATAACTAGAGCTGGCACTTTAAATAATTTTAAATTGTGAAGCTCCACCCCCTCTATGCCCCATCAGCCCTCCAGTTTAGAAAATGTGCCTCATGGAGCTGGTCACAGTTTGCTGTGCTCCAGCAATACATTGGATTTTATTTTTATTTAGGTTTATTTTTTTCTACATCTTTTACACTATATTAGGTACCCTTCGCCACCTTTCTAAAGGTGGGGTCCGGGTACCTGGCGCCCTGTTTATTAGAAAAACAGGAAGGAGTGCGCAGCGCTTATACTAAAAGCACTGACAGCTCCTTATCGCCACAGCACAACCCTAACAAGAAGAAGAGTGTGCTGCAGCTCTGAGAGCCTCCGGGGAGCGCAGTGAGTATTGCTGCACATTCCCCGTGACACCCGGAACACATCCCGGCGTGTACATAGCGCTGCTTCATATGTTCCTCCAGTCCCTGCTCACGGCTAATGGAGAGGGACAGAGGCATAGCGGGGCTGTCAGTAGGCTCCTCCATTAGACGGGGCAGCCATTCCCCGCGACGCCAGGCCTCCCGGCGAGTACATAGCACTACTGCTGCACTGCTACATCTGTACCTCAGTCCCTGCTCGCGGCTAATGGAGAGGGACAGAGGCATAGCGGGGCTGTCAGTAGGCTCCTCCGTTAGATGGGGGCAGCCATTATCTATAGCAGGCTTGATGAAGGGAGGGCGGAGCCAAAACAGCGCGGGCTCTCTCACTCCACACTAGCGGCACAGAGCTGTTACAAACAGCGTGTCTGCCATTTGTTGTGCTAACTGCCGGTATTCTCTCCCTCCTGAGGCAGAGTGCAGCTGCTAGGCTACAAAACCTTTGCTGTAGTGTGCAACAATACAAGGAGCATAGCCCAATAGCCCCATGGGCTAATGCTCCATAACACAGTGTAGATGTCCTGGGTTCAGATCCCAGTGAAGTATCTTATAACTGATTCTCCTGACTACATCCCTGGTACAGAAATCACTGGGGTGTAAGTGCAGGGAATCAAATCTGTGGGAAGGGAGTGGGGTGTACCTCCTCCTCTGTGTCCCAAACTTCTGGTCTCAGTTCTGATTCTTTTATATGTACAGTATACTGTGACACTGATATACATTCAAAAGGGACAAACAGAACAAAGTATTTAAAGATGTTTGTCTGTTTGAAGTGTAATACCAAACAAGCCGCATGACACTGGCTCCACGCTATGTAATGCTTGTATAGCAATGATTTCATCTATGGCTATTATTGACTCACCTGCCCCCCATGGGCCGCTGACATGATAGGAATTATGACAGACATGTGCATGTTATGGGTGCAGCGGTATCTGCACCCTCCACTTCCTACTAAAGCGTACTCTAACAACTGTTCTCCAGCGGAACAGTCGGACTAAGTATTCCTCACAACGGAGGATACCGTAGAGTTGAACTGTACCCCTCAAGAGTTAGTCTTCCTCTCCCAGGAAGAGGAGTCTCTAATTTTGGCGGTCAGAAATATCCTTAATTACCTGCGGATATTATTCCTGCATCCCAGGAGTGTGAAATATTCAAAGAGCTCGGCTGTTTTTCCATTCTCAAAATCAGCAGCAGCTCTCAGTGGTTTGGAAACAGCCGGATATGAGGTTCCAAATTCCATTAATGGAGAAGTAGGAAACATCTCCTCCCAGTAGATACGTCTGTCTCCCGTTTCTTTAAGAAACGGCATTTCCAGTACCGGGAGCTACTGTACTAAAAGACCTTCGGATCGTAAGATGTATAGTCGGACCTACCCTTGTTACTGCCTGGGTTAACAAGGCTGTGCTTTGCTGGGCTGACTAGTTGATTACAGCTGGACTCGGGTATTTCCAGAGCAGTATTAAGTCTTCTAGCAGAACACATCCGTGAGTCTGCAAATTACCTGGGAGAAGCTTCTAAGGCTATTAGTCAGATCAGTGCTCGCATATTTGCATCTGCTATTTCGGGCGCAGTGTCCTCTCGTTGCGCTCTTGGCAAGCAGACGTAGTATCCTAGTGTGCGGTGGAGGGTTTACCATTCACTCGTGACATGCTTTTTTGCCTGGAAATGGACTAGCTTCCAGAAGATCTTATACTGGAGGTCATTTCCCTGGTGTACCGAATTGTCTTCGAAGTCCCCCCTCCACTTTGGTTCTTCACTACAAGTCTGCCAATACCTTCAGACAAGGCCGGGGTTCTACAAGAGGCTATCCAGTCACTAATAGTATCATTTGTGATAGTTCTGGTTCCGGAACATCAACAAGGTATGGGATTTTACTCAAACCTGTTTGTAGTACCCAAACCAGATAGTTCGGTCAAGCCCATCTTAAGCCTGAAGTCCTTAAACCGGTATCTGAAGATGTATCGTTTCAAAATGGAATCTCTGCAGTCTGTCAATGCGAGCTTAGAACCAGGGGAGTTCTTATCCCTGGATATCAAGGATGCCTATCTCTATGTTCCCATTTGGAAACCGCATCTACCCTTCCTGTGTTTTGCCATATTGCAAGACCACTATCAGTTTCGGGCACTGCCGTTCGGGCTGCTCCCCGTTTATTCACCAAACTCATGTTAGTCATGATTGCTCGCCTTCGGTCATCTGGAAGTGAACATAATCCCTTATTTAGACGACCTGTTACTCAAGGCTCCATCGGTATCCCTTCTCTCAAGTCATGCCTTACTGTCATATCAAACTCTAATCCAACACGGTTGGAGAATTAACCTCAAGAAACATCCTGTTTCGGAGCATGCTCCTTGACATGGCATCACAGAAGGTTTTTCTTTCGATAGACAAAGTCCGGGTTATCCGGTTGTTAGTTCAGCTGGTCCTCAGATCAAAGAAGGTTTTCCTACTTCTTTGTCTGCGTCTCTTGGGGAAGATGGTAGCTGCTTGCAAGGCACTACAGTTCGGATCAGCGACCTGCAATTGCAGGGGTCAGGGTCTCATCTGTTTCTACATCGTCAGATCTGTCTGAACCCAGTTTCCAAAGTGGCTCTCCTCTGGTGGACACAATCCAACAATCGGTTAGTGGACTGAAGATTTGGAGTGTGGGACTGGATCATTGTAACAACGGATGCCAGCCTTCAAGGATGGGGAGCAGTAGTCCTCGATTATGACTTTCAGAGTCGATGGTCCCCTCTAGAACAAAAGTGGCCCATAAATGTGTTGGAACTCAGAGCGATTTATAATGCTCTGATAGAAATAACAGAGTTTCTAAAGTCTTGTCCGGTAAGAGTTCAGTTCGACAACGCGACAGTCCGTCGCTTACATCAACCGCCAAGGCGGGACTCAAAGTTGCATGGCCATGCGAGAAGTAACTCCCATTCTCTGGTGGGAGGAGAACCAGTAGGCAATCCTGTCGGCAGTATTCATCCCGGGTGTGGACAACTCGGTAGCAGATTACCTAAATCGCCAGGATATCCATCCTGGGAAATAGCAGCTTCATCCAGAAGCGTTCAACGCGCTGATACGTCGATGGGGGTGTCCTCAGGTGGACTTCATGGCATCACGATTGAATCATCAGTTCCCAGTACACGTGTCAAGCACTCGGAATCTGCAGACAAAGGCAGTAGACACACTGACGGTTCTGTGGTCCTACGACTTCGTTTACCTTTTTCCTCCGATTCCACTTTTTCCTCGTCTTCAAAAAAAAAAAAGATAAAACACAAGTCGGCCTCTGTCATTCTCGTGGCTCCTTACTGGCCTTTGAGAAGTTGGTTCTAGGACCTTCAGTCCCTATTGGTAGACAAACCGTGACCCCTTCCTCTGCACCTGAATCTTCTTCAGCAGGGACTTTTCGTCCACCACATCTTAGCGCAACTGCGTTAACGAGGTGGTTCTTGAAACAGATATGTTAAGACGCAGGGGCATCGCAGACTTGGTTATTCGCACCATGCAGCGTGCCAGGAAGCCTGTTTCGGCTGCGCATTATCATAGCATATGGTGTTCTTATATCTCTAGGTGTTCCAGTCGGGGACTTCCGTCTAGGACTTTTACGCTGTCCCGGTTTTTGTTTTCTCTTCAGATGGGACTGGATTCTGGCCTTCGCCTCTTAGAACATAAGGGTGCAGGTTTCTGCCCTTCTCAATTTCTTTCAACAGAATTGTCCCTCATTCCTGAGGTGCAGACGTTCCTTCAGGGGGTCTTGCGTGTACAGCCTCCTTTTTTGTACCTCCGATCGTTCCTTGGGACTTAAAAACTTAGTGCTTCTGTTTCTTCAGTCGCCTATGTTTGAACCTGGAAGAGGTTGATATTAAGTACTTGTCTTGGAAGACGGTCATCCTCCTGGCTCTAGCCTCAGCTCGTAGAGTTTCTGTACTAGGTGCTTTGTCATAAAAGCCACCTTACTTTGTGTTTCATGCTGTTTGAGTAGAACTCAGGGCGGTAGCCGTCTACCTTCCCAAGGTCGTGTCTGTTTTCCATATCAATCAGCCTATTGCGGCACCGTCATTGGTGGAGGACTCTGGTGATTCTTCCACCTTGGAAGTGGTTAGGGCTCTCCGCATCTATGTTGCCAGGACAGCGTCCCTCCACAAGTCGGAGTCGTTTTTTGTCCCCTATGATGCCTTTCGGAGGGGTTGGCCAGCGTCTAAGCACATTCGATCAGGTTGCCTATTCATTACACTTATGTTAGTGCTGACCATAGGCCTCTTTCGTCCTTTTTCGTCTCATTCCACATGTTCTGTGGGTGCGTCATGGGCGGCCGGTAAGGGCGCCTCTACGTCATATTTGTGCTGTGCGGCCTCTCGGCTTTCGGTTAACACATTTGTAAAATTTTACAAATTTGTTACGTTGCTGCTTCGGCATCACGTTTTGGCCGCCTTGTTCTGCAGGTTGCGCAGAGCGCTCTCCCGCCCGTGGAGGAAAACTTTGGGATGTCCCCAGCATAAGCAACCTCCAGTGTCCCCTAGTGGATGAAAGAGAAAATGGGATTTTGGTACCTAGCGGTAAATCCTTTTCTCTGATTCCACAGGGGACACTGGACCCCCACCTCTGCGCTCTTAGCCTGCCTGTTCGGATTGTTCTGTATGATTTGGTTATTGTGTGCTCTTCACTCCTTTTTACTCCGCTTGTTCTCAAGGCCGGTTCTATGGTTACGCATGGTACGCGGCCGCGTAAGGCGCCACGTAGTGAAGGGCACCGCGGCCGCGCCCATGCAGAATTACCGCGGTGCAGACTGTGTCTCTGTGACACAGCTGCACCGCGCGTGTAGCGCTGACCGGACGGAGTTCGGTCAGCGCTACACAGTGCCAAACACACTGCCGCCGGAGCCGGCAACTGTGTGTTTGTTTCAGCAGCAGATGAGAGTCTGTCAGACTCTCATCAGCTGCTGTAGCTCCCACTGCGGGAGCCATCTTCCAGCTCCCGCAGTGGGTAATTGGATAGACGTCGTCATGACGACGTCTCTCCCATAATGCAAAGAGGCCCTGGAGAATGGTCGGAGTAGCGGATATCGGCGGCAGGAGCAGGAGCGGGGGGTTCAGGTAAGTGTTTTTTTTTGTTTTGTTTTTTATAACGTGTGTCTCTACTGGGGGGGCTACAAGGAGGGATTACTACTGGGGGCACTTGAAGGGGGGATTACTACTGGGGGCACTTGAAGGGGGGATTACTACTGGGGCACTTGAAGGGGGATTACTACTGGGGGTACTTGAAGGGGGGATTACTACTGGGGGAACTTGAAGGGGGATTACAGGGGGCACTAGAAGGGAGGATTACTACTGGGGCACTTGAAGGGGGATTACTACTGGGGGCACTTGAAGGGGGGGATTACTACTGGGGGCACAGGAAGGGGGGATTACTACTGGGGGCACTTGAAGGGGGGGATTACTACTGGGGGCACAGGAAGGGGGGATTACTACTGGGGCACTTGAAGGGGGGATTACTACTGGGGGTACTTGAAGGGGGGACTACTGGGGGCACTTGAAGGGGGGATTACTATTGGGGGCACTACTACTGGGGGCACTTGAAGGGGGGCTACTACTGGGGGCACTTAAAGGGAGGATTACTACTGGGGGGGACTACTACTGGGGGCACTACATGGGGGGGAAACCTCCACTGGGGGCACAACAATGGGGGGACTACTACAAGGGGGGACTACTAGGGACACTGCAAGAGGGGGGACTACTACTGGGGGCACTGTATAAGCTTACTAATGGGGGCACAAGGGGCACTGCACAGGGGGGACCACTACCGCAGGCACTGCATAGGGGGGACACCAAAAAACCTACTCGCTTACCAAAAAATTTGGGCTAGGGCCGGCCCTGCTTGTTCTCCATCTCCTCTCTGTCTTAATTTTCTAAACTGGAGGGCTGATGGGGCATAGAGGGGGAGGAGCTTCACAATTTAAAATTATTTAAAGTGCCAACTCCAGTTATCCACGCCTCTATACCCCAGCGTAAGCAACCTCCAGTGTCCCCTGTGGAATCAGAGAAAAGGATTTACCGGTAGATACCAAAATCCCATTTTTACATGTTTATTTTTAGAAAATCATTTTGTAAGGTGGACTTGCTATGCAGTTCTGTATAAGCAAACATATATATATATATATATATATATATATATATTACACCCCAGAGCAATAGCGATACAGCAACATGTATCATCCCTCCCAACAGTCCCTGTTTTATCAGGGCCGTCCCTATTCACAGGCCGAGGAAGCGTGTAGCCTTATAATATGGTAGTTACTATGGCTGAGACCATACCTGCCTACTTGTGATAAAGCATGTCAGGGAGATTGTGAAAGTAGCACCTATGAGCGCGGCTGTAAAGTGGGCGTGCCCTGCTACATCTAAGAGGCGTGATTTGATTTACATCCAAATGTAAATGAGCCCCAAAACAGTTAAGGTGCGTACATACGGTACGATTAAAATGGACGTTATATGAATGATATCGATCATATCGTGCATTTTTCGGTGCCCAACAACCTGCAATGTGCGGGCACGTATGGACGATAACATCGTCCATCGCCCGTGCATGCATTCCAACCTGGTCGATATCGACCAGGTTACTGTAGGGATCGCGGGTCATGGTTACTGTAGGGATCGCGGGTCATGGTAGTGGGTGAGCTGGTGGTGTGCTGGATGAATGATATCGATCGTCCAGCGCACCTGGGAGATCGTACAACGATATCGTTATCGTTGTCGATCGTCCCGTGTGTACGCACAGTTAGTAAGATTTACTTATTAATGAAAACACACTGATCCTTTTCAGAAAGTACATGTAACCATAGGGATCATTGTGCCTTATACCCAATGCAGGGAAATTATACTAATGATCCCATTTGAATGTATATATCTCTGTTTTTTGTTGTTTTTTTATACAGCTTCATAATTAGGGGTCAGGTGCAAACAGGGAGATTCCTAGGCTCTTCAGGGAGTCAGGGAGATTCTTTTGCTACTATTTCAGGGAGTCTCCCTGACAATCATGGAGAGTTGGCAAATATGGCTGGGAAGTAGTTTGTGTGGTTGGGTAAATCATGGGAGGGGCTGTGTTGAATATGATGTTTAAAATGGGAAGTAGGTGTAAAAATACAAATACAGAAGAATATACACGGCTCTAGCACACATGAAATGTAACAGATAAGTAATGGTCAGATATGTCCATAAATGGAGCATAAATGGTGCTCCAGCCAATCAGCTTCCAACTGTCATTTTTCTAACAGGTGACAGTTGGGAGCTGATTGGCTGGAGCACCATTTATCATACACAGTGACATTTATCACTCGTTTTGGTGATAAAACTCGTTAGTAAATGGGTTCCTTGGTGTCTTATGATACATCAGATTACGTTGTACAGATGACAGAAGAAATATTTGCACTAAGCTATTAGATCTTCTCCCCAATGCCATAGTGGTATAAACTAGGAGAATACTTGCTGAATGTGTCTCTTCCCTCCTGTTTGCATAGAAAGCTACTGACATTGCAATAGGGGCTGTCAGCAATGTATGAGTAAGGCTGTAATAACACAGGCGATATTTATCAGACCCATGTGTGAGCACAGCGCTGTCTCCGCAGAGCTAAACCCAAGTATACCGACCTTCCATTTCTGCAGAGGAATTATTCCCTCCTTGTGCTCAATTACAGCTATTCTAGCTCAAGTGATTATGGCGATTTAAAGATTGATAAATACAGCATTAGTTGCCAGGACCTAAGCTAAGCTGGGTACAAACTTGTATGTATGTATGTATATACAATCGACGAATGATGTATCGGTAGTGGACCTGCTCGTATGTACACCAGATATGCCTGTGAGCGCCGTCGGTCACAGACATGTCAGGTGGATCCTGCAGGCCAGCCGATTCCGTGATATATCTGTGCATGTGTGTACACTGGCTGCAGGGACCGCCGACGCTGACATCTCAACTGGACGGGCAAATTTAAATATCCGCCCAGTTGAGATATCTGTCCAGAAGTGTGTATGGATGTAGCCATCCTCCTCTTTGCTGCGATGCACGCGCACCGCGGCAAAGTGCAGCAAATGCCAGCCTACGAGCACTTGCAGTCAGCTATTACCCCACGCATACACGCCATAGACGCGGGCACGCTAGTCGCGCCATCCATGCCGCGATACCCTCGCATCACAGGATAGATGTGTGTGGCTACATCTATATGCTTACCAAATCGGCCGCCCTGTCGGGTAATTGTGTACCCAGCTTACACATATCTGGCTGACTAGCATGATGTTGAGGTGGCTATTGACTTCCCGATGTACTATATACCGTACTGAGGAATATAAAAATGCGGGCCGCCCGGGTTACCGACTATAGATAGACAGTAATTAGTTAGACAATGTCTAGATAGACACAGGTTAGACAGGGGAGGGTTAGGGTGAAGATTAGGGCCACTCCTTAGTAAAAAGCACATTGCAGCCCACCTGGAGTTTGACAAAATGCACCTGAAGGACTCTCAGACCATGAGAGACAAAGATTGAACTCTTTGGCGTGAATGCCGGGCGTTATGTTTGGAGGAAACCAGACACCGCTCATCACCAGGCCAATACCATCCCTATAGTGAAGCATGGAGGTGGCAGCATCATGCTGTGGGGATGTTTTTCAGCGGCAGGAACTGGGAGACTAGTCAGGATAGAGGGAAAGATGAATGCAGCAATGTACAGAGACATCCTGGATGAAAACCAGCTCCAGAGCGCTCCTGACCTCAGACTGGGGGGACGGTTCATATTTCAGCAGGACAACGATACGTTCGCGGCCTCAGCTTCGCAGTATTGCCGTGCTGTTTTGCTGGGTTCTCAGTGCTTTTCCGCCCGGGATGGGAGCTCTGGGACGTCCCCACTGTCATGAAACCTCCAGTGTCCCCTAGTGGATGAAGGAGAAAACAGGATTTTGGTACTTACTGATAGATCCCTTTCTCAGATTCCACAGGGGACACTGGACGCCCACCCGGCGCTGTTCCTTCCTGCCATGGTTGGTTGTCATTCTACGTTATGACTGGTTTGTTTTTCTTTGTTCTACTGTTTTTTAGAACATTTTTACATGTTATGTGTTTGTCATTCTGTGTACTTGCTTCACCTCCTCCTCTGCAGTTTGTCTTCCCAGCTCTCCTCGGGCACAGTTTCTTAAGACTGGCTTGTAGAGGGGGTATAGAGGGGGTGGAGCTAGTCACACTTTTTAAATTTAAAGTGCCAGCTCCCAGATTGCACACATCTATACCCCACTGTCATGAAGCCTCCAGTGTCCCCTGTGGAATCGGAGAAAGGGATTTATCGGTAAGTACCAAAATCCTGTGTTCAGCATTTCAACATTATTTTGAAATTTAAAATTTTTATTGAATATTCTTGAAATTTAACAATTTGTACATGGAAACTTAGAAGTGTACATTTATGTTTTGTGCAATGCATTCCCTGCATGTTGCTTTTTCGTTAAGTCCCCACTGGGCCCCAGGCAAAATAAGGGTTTAGGACCCCCGTAGTATGTATACATAATATATTTATTTCCGTACACACACATAGTCAGTGCTATTTTTCAACAGGGACAAGCAGGAACTCTGCTCCTGAACCTCTCATTAACTATGATGAAATGTCCTGGGCCAAAATGTACCTTTTTAGTGCCTTCTTTTCTAAATACTAACTATATATGTGTGTGTGTGTGTGTGTGTGTGTATATGTATGTATGTATGTGTATATATATATATATATTAGGGGTGAGCGGGTTCGGATTTCTGAAATCCGAACCCCCCCGAGCCCCCCCGATCCGAGTCCGATCCGAGTCAGGCTCGACTTTTCCCGCCTGACTCGGATCTGACATCGAGGCAAAACGTCATCATCCCGCCTTCCGAGTCTCGCGGGTTTTGGATCCTATATAAGGTACCCGCGTCGGCGCCATTTTCTCACTCGGCTGTGGACAGTGAAGAGGGAGGGTGGGAGTTAGTGCTGTGTAGTGTAGTGTAGTGCTGCTGTTGTCCACTACTTCAAAGTCCATAGGGGCTGGCTGTGTTGTGCTGTGCTGCTGTTGTTAATAGGGGCTGTGTCCACTACTTCAAAGTCCATAGGGGCTGGCTGGACTGTGTTGTGCAGTCAGTTCCAAAGTCCTGTGCAGTGTCCCAGTCCTAAAGGGGTGCTGTAGTGTTGTCCAGGGGGTGCTCTGTCCATCAGGGGTGCTCCCCCCAAGTGCTAAAAAAATAATATATTTTCTGTGTTTGTGAATTGTGTGCGCAGTAGCCGCACGTGCATCAACAAAGTAGTGCCAAGCGTGCGCCTGTGTCATAAGTAAAGGGCCGGCTGGCTTGACCGTTAAGGGTGCTGTAACCCCCAAAAGTACACTCCAGTCCAAACCAAAAAAAAAATTATTTTCTGTGTTTGTGAATTGTGTGCGCAGTAGCCGCACGTGCATCAACAAAGTAGTGCCAAGCGTGCGCCTGTGTCATAAGTAAAGGGCCGGCTGGCTTGACCGTTAAGGGTGCTGTAACCCCCGAAAGTACACTCCAGTCCAAACCTAAAAAAAAATTATTTTCTGTGTTTGTGAATTGTGTGCGCAGTAGCCGCACGTGCATCAACAAAGTAGTGCCAAGCGTGCGCCTGTGTCATAAGTAAAGGGCCGGCTGGCTTGACCGTTAAAGGGTGCTGTAACCCCCGAAAGTACACTCCAGTCCAAACCAAAAAAAAATTATTTTCTGTGGTTGTGAATTGTGTGCGCAGTAGCCGCACGTGCATCAACAAAGTAGTGCCAAGCGTGCGCCTGTGTCATAAGTAAAGGGCCGGCTGGCTTGACCGTTAAGGGTGCTGTAACCCCCGAAAGTACACTCCAGTCCAAACCTAAAAAAAAATTATTTTCTGTGTTTGTGAATTGTGTGCGCAGTAGCCGCACGTGCATCAACAAAGTAGTGCCAAGAGTGCGCCTGTGTCATAAGTAAAGGGCCGGCTGGCTTGACCGTTAAAGGGTGCTGTAACCCCCGAAAGTACACTCCAGTCCAAACCAAAAAAAAATTATTTTCTGTGTTTGTGAATTGTGTGCGCAGTAGCCGCACGTGCATCAACAAAGTAGTGCCAAGCGTGCGCCTGTGTCATAAGTAAAGGGCCGGCTGGCTTGACCGTTAAGGGTGCTGTAACCCCCGAAAGTACACTCCAGTCCAAACCAAAAAAAAAATTATTTTCTGTGTTTGTGAATTGTGTGCGCAGTAGCCGCACGTGCATCAACAAAGTAGTGCCAAGCGTGCGCCTGTGTCATAAGTAAAGGGCCGGCTGGCTTGACCGTTAAGGGTGCTGTAACCCCCGAAAGTACACTCCAGTCCAAACCTAAAAAAAAATTATTTTCTGTGTTTGTGAATTGTGTGCGCAGTAGCCGCACGTGCATCAACAAAGTAGTGCCAAGCGTGCGCCTGTGTCATAAGTAAAGGGCCGGCTGGCTTGACCGTTAAAGGGTGCTGTAACCCCCGAAAGTACACTCCAGTCCAAACCAAAAAAAAATTATTTTCTGTGGTTGTGAATTGTGTGCGCAGTAGCCGCACGTGCATCAACAAAGTAGTGCCAAGCGTGCGCCTGTGTCATAAGTAAAGGGCCGGCTGGCTTGACCGTTAAGGGTGCTGTAACCCCCGAAAGTACACTCCAGTCCAAACCTAAAAAAAAATTATTTTCTGTGTTTGTGAATTGTGTGCGCAGTAGCCGCACGTGCATCAACAAAGTAGTGCCAAGAGTGCGCCTGTGTCATAAGTAAAGGGCCGGCTGGCTTGACCGTTAAAGGGTGCTGTAACCCCCGAAAGTACACTCCAGTCCAAACCAAAAAAAAATTATTTTCTGTGTTTGTGAATTGTGTGCGCAGTAGCCGCACGTGCATCAACAAAGTAGTGCCAAGCGTGCGCCTGTGTCATAAGTAAAGGGCCGGCTGGCTTGACCGTTAAAGGGTGCTGTAACCCCTGAAAGTACACTCCAGTCCAAACCAAAAAAAAATTATTTTCTGTGTTTGTGAATTGTGTGCGCAGTAGCCGCACGTGCATCAACAAAGTAGTGCCAAGCGTGCGCCTGTGTCATAAGTAAAGGGCCGGCTGGCTTGACCGTTAAGGGTGCTGTAACTCCCGAAAGTACACTCCAGTCCAAACCAAAAAAAAAATTATTTTCTGTGTTTGTGAATTGTGTGCGCAGTAGCCGCACGTGCATCAACAAAGTAGTGCCAAGCGTGCGCCTGTGTCATAAGTAAAGGGCCGGCTGGCTTGACCGTTAAGGGTGCTGTAACCCCCGAAAGTACACTCCAGTCCAAACCAAAAAAAAAATTATTTTCTGTGTTTGTGAATTGTGTGCGCAGTAGCCGCACGTGCATCAACAAAGTAGTGCCAAGCGTGCGCCTGTGTCATAAGTAAAGGGCCGGCTGGCTTGACCGTTAAGGGTGCTGTAACCCCCGAAAGTACACTCCAGTCCAAACCTAAAAAAAAATTATTTTCTGTGTTTGTGAATTGTGTGCGCAGTAGCCGCACGTGCATCAACAAAGTAGTGCCAAGCGTGCACCTGTGTCATAAGTAAAGGGCCGGCTGGCTTGACCGTTAAAGGGTGCTGTAACCCCCGAAAGTACACTCCAGTCCAAACCAAAAAAAAATTATTTTCTGTGTTTGTGAATTGTGTGCGCAGTAGCCGCACGTGCATCAACAAAGTAGTGCCAAGCGTGCGCCTGTGTCATAAGTAAAGGGCCGGCTGGCTTGACCGTTAAAGGGTGCTGTAACCCCCAAAGTACACTCCAGTCCAAACCAAAAAAAAATTATTTTCTGTGTTTGTGAATTGTGTGCGCAGTAGCCGCACGTGCATCAACAAAGTAGTGCCAAGAGTGCGCCTGTGTCATAAGTAAAGGGCCGGCTGGCTTGACCGTTAAAGGGTGCTGTAACCCACAAAGTACACTCCAGTCCGAACCAAAAAAAAATTTATTTTCTGTGTTTAGCCGCACGTATATATCAAATCGATATAACATAAATGGAGGACCAAACTTTCTCCGATAAAAATAAAATAGAGAAAGATCAAGAACCACTTCCTCCTAGTGCTGAAGCTGCTGCCACTAGTCATGACATAGACGATAACATGCCATCAACGTCGTCTGCCAAGGCCGATGCCCAATGTCATAGTAGAGGGCACATACAATCCCAAATGGCAAAGTTCAGGAAAATGACCTTGAAAAAGACATTTAAATCAGCTGAAGAGAAACGTAAACTTGCCAATATGCCATTTACGACACGGAGTGGCAAGGAACGGCTAAGGTCGATCCCTAGTATGTTCATGACTAGTGGTTCAGCTTCACATGACGATGGAAGCACTCCTCCCACTAAAAAAATCAAAAGAGTTAAGCTGGCAAAAGCACAGCGAAGAACTGTGCTTTCTAAGAAGATATCACAAATCCCCAAAGAGAGTCCAAGTGTGGTGGTGGTTGCGATGCCTGACCTTCCCAGCACTGGACGGGAAGAGGTGGCTCTTTCCACCATTTGCACGCCCCCTGCAAGTGCTGAAAGGAGCACCCACAGTCCACTTGCTGATATGCAAATTGAAGATGTCACTGTTGAAGTACAACAGGATGAGGATACTGGTGTAGCTGGCGCTGAGGAGGAAGTTGGCGAGGAGGATTCTGATGGTGATGTGGTTTGTTTAAATCAGGCTCCGGGGGAGACAGTTGTTGTCCGTGGGATGAAAAAGCCCATCACGGTCATGCCTGGGCAGAAGACCAAACATTCCACCTCTTTGGTCTGGCAATATTTCTATCCAAATCCGGACAACAACTGTCTTGCCATATGTACCATATGTAAAGGTGAAATAAGTAGGGGTAGGGACGTCAACCACCTAGGAACATCCTCCCTTATACGGCACCTGCAGCGCGTTCATAAAAAGTTACTGTCAAGTTCAGAAACTTTGGCTCAGACCGTAAGCACTCCAGGGACACCTAAATCCCGTTGTCCTGTTGTATCCAAGCGCCTGCAAACCACACCGTCAACTCCCTCCTCGTCAATTTCCTCCTTAGTCAGGATCGGAAGTAGTCCTGCAGGCCATATCACTGGCATGACTGACTCTCCTATCCGGGATTCCTCCGGAGGATCCTGCATTGCTACGCCTACTGCTGCCGCTGCTGCTGTTGCTGCTGCTGCTGGGAGTCGTTCATCATCCCAGAGAGGAAGTAGGAACACCACTACTTTTACTAAACAATTGACCCTCCAACAGTCCTTAGCGAGGAGGATGAAGTACGACAGCAGTCATCCTGAAGCAAAACGTATAACTGAGGCCTTGACTGCTATGTTGGTGTTAGACGTGCGTCCGGTATCCGCCATTAGTGCAGTGGGATTTAGACAATTGATGGAGGTAGTGTGTCCCCGGTTCCAAATCCCGTCTAGATTCCACTTCACTAGGCAGGCGATACCGAGACTGTACAGAAACGTCAGAAAAAGTGTCCTCAGTGTCCTGAAAAATGCCGTTGTACACAATGTCCACTTAACCACGGACATGTGGACAAGTGGAACAGGGCAGACTAAGGACTATATGACTGTGACAGCCCACTGGGTAGATGTATCACCTTACGCAGCAACAGCAGCAGCGTCACCAGTAGCAGCATCTCAGAAACGCCAGCTCGTTACAAGGCAGGCTACGCTGTGTATCACCGGTTTCAGTAAGAGGCACACCGCCGACAACCTCTTAGAGAAACTGAGGGAAATCATCGCCCAGTGGCTTACCCCACTTAGACTCTCCTGGGGATTTGTGATATCTGACAACGCCACCAATATTGTGCGGGCATTACATCTGGGCAAATTCCAGCACGTCCCATGTTTTGCTCACACAATAAACTTGGTGGTGCAGAATTTTCTGAAAAGCGACAGGGGCGTGCAGGAGACGCTTTGGGTGGCCCGAAAAATTTCTGGCCACTTTCACCATTCAGCGACTGCGTGCCGAAGACTGGAGCGCCAGCAAACACTCTTGAACCTGCCCCGCCATCACCTGAAGCAAGAGGTTGTGACGCGGTGGAACTCAACCCTCTATATGCTTCAGAGGATGGAGGAGCAGCAAAAGGCCATACAAGCCTATACATCCACCTATGACATAGGCAAAGGAGGGGGTATGCACCTGACTCAAGCGCAGTGGAGAATGATTTCCGTGTTGTGCAAGGTTCTTCAGCCCTTCGAACTTGCCACACGTGAAGTCAGTTCAGACACTGCCAGCTTGAGTCAGGTCATTCCCCTCATCAGGCTTTTGCAGAAGCAGCTGGAGAAAGTGAAGGAGGAGCTAAGACGGAGCGATTCCGCTCGGCATGTGGGACTTGTGGATGAAGCCCTTCATTCGCTTTGCCAGGATTCCAGGGTGGTCAATCTGTTGAAATCAGACCACTACATTTTGGCCACCGTGCTCGATCCTAGGTTTAAAGCCTATGTGGTGTCTCTCTTTCCGGCCGACACAAGCCTGCAGAGGTGCAAAGACCTGCTGGTGAACACACTGTCAGCTGAAGCGGAACGTGACACGTCAACGGCTCCTTCTTCATTTTCTCCCGCAACTGGGGCTGCCAGGAAAAAACTTAGGTATCCTAAGCAACCCGCTGGCGGTGATGCAGGGCAGGCAGGACCAAGTTTGGACATCTGGTCCGGACTGAAGGACCTGGCAACAATTTCTGACATGTCTACTGTCACTGCATATGATACTGTCACCATTGACAGAATGGTGGAGGATTACATCGGTGACAGCATCCAAGTAGGCATGTCAGACAGTCCATACCTGTACTGGCAGGAAAAAGAGGCAATTTGGAGGCCCCTGTACAAACTGGCTCTATTTTACCTGAGTTGCCCCCCCTCCAGTGTGTACTCCGAAAGAGTGTTTAGTGCAGCCGGGAACCTTGTCAGCGAAAGGCGTAGGAGGTTGCTTCCACAGAATGTGGAGAAGATGATGTTCATCAAAATGAATTATCAGCTCTTCCAGGGAGACCAGCCTCCAGAAGGTACAGAGGGACCTGTGGTGGTGGATTCAAGTGGGGACGAGTTAATACTTTGTGAGGATGAGGATGTACACACTGAAGAGGGTGAGGAATCGGTGGATGAGGAGGATGAGGATGACATCTTGCCTCCGTAGAGCCAGTTTGTGCAGGGACACATTAATTGCCAGCTTGTTTTGTGGGGGCCCAAACGAACCAATCATTTCAGCCACAGTTGTGTGGCAGACCCTGGCGCTGAAATGATTGATTTGTTAAAGTGTGCATGTCCTGTTTATACAACATAAGGGTGGGTGGGAGGGCCCAAGGACAATTCCATCTTGCACCTCTTTTTTTCTTTGCATTATGTACAGTTTGGGGCCTAGTTTTTCTAACTGCCATCCTGCCTGCCACTGCAGTGTCACTCCTAGATGGGTCACGTGTTTGTGCCGCCCACTCGTGTCGCTTAGCATAGTCATCCAGCTACCTCGGTGCAACCTTTTGGACATAAAAACACTATTGTGAGGTGTGAGGTGTTCAGAATAGACTGGAAATGAGTGGAAATTAAGGTTATTGAGGTTAATAATAGCATAGGAGCAGAAAAACCTACAAATTCTGTGATTTTAGCTGTTTTTATGCTTTTTTTCAAAAAAATACAGATCCAAAACACAAAACCCAGAACCCAAAACACGGAAGGGTGGTTTTGGCAAAACCAATCCAGATCCAAAACACGAAGAAAGATCCAGATCCAAAACCAAAACACAAAACACGAAAAGTGGCCGATGCACACCCCTAATATATAATATATATATATATATATATATATATATATGTATATATAGTGTGTATGTATGTATGTGTGTGTGTATATATATATATATATATATATATATATATATTGTGACACAGTCAGATTAGGGGTTCCTCTCCTGGGTAGAGGACTCCTTCCTTACACACACAGCAGCTGGGAAATAGTACACCAGACTGGATTCGAGTACAAGCTGGTCGGCGCCAGTCTTTATTGTGCAAAACAGAAATAACATAAAGAAATCATAAACGTTAATCCTAGCCCTGGCTGGGCTCTAACTTTACAGGTGGTTCCCTCACTACAAGAACCTGGCAGGGCCTAATGCCCTCACCAGCAACAAGGCACAGCACAGTACTCACAAATAGGTTTTTCAAGTGTCTCTGAGCAAACTCCCTGCCTGCTCTCCCAGGTGAGACACTCAGCCCTAAACACACTAGGCTTATATTGGCCACTCTCAGGTGGAAATCCTAACAATATAGACAAAGAAAAAGTGTTCCAATAGGGGCACTCACGGACTATCAGTTATAGAAACATATTGTTATGACTTCTCATAACTGGTGACCCAATGCAATGAACCTAAAAATTAACTTTTATTGAATTTATTAAAATTGTAGCGAAATATAAAGTGACAAGTGTTAAAGTGCTTATAATGTGAAACAAACCTAACATATATATAGAAATAAAATGTCGTGTCCACTCTCAGTCTAATTAGTATTCCTAATGGATAGTTTAATAACTTCACAAATCAAGACTCCATTACAATGTGAATGCTCAAACCCCAATGTGTAGTAAAATAATTGGGGTATTATAATTATCAATAATGATCAATTATAGTGTAGATTATTGGTCTGAAGTATAGTCGTTTCTTCACTAAATGTGATTTATATATCCTTCAATCACATTAGTATCAGATCACGTGACACATTATATTACGTGTCTCAATATATATTACTTCATGCCAAAATTATTCATACATGGATAATCACACGATTATCAAGTGGTGTGATAATATTCAAATATGCGGGCTTTATATTAAAGTGAATTGCGTATAAGTTCAGTCTCAGGTTAATATCATTATAGTTAATAACCACGATCCCCATGTGACCTAATTATGCCAACATGGATTAACATGTAATTCACCAAGATACCAACGAACTCTCTATTAGGACTTGTATACCACTATAATAGTGGCAATACTGTGCACTATAGAATAATTGCACCCACTGTTTAAAGTGGAACTACCTCTATACAGACAGTATCCATGTATCCAATAGTTTGATATTGCCACACCATTGTATCATTTGGTAAACATAATTGTTGTTACATATTGTGTGAGGGTATGGTAATGATGCAGGTTAATATATAACTCTGCCGCTGGCGAGATCCGCTATTGCTTAAAACTCCATATTGACGGCATCATAAATTTATAATCAACTGATAGCGCTACCCTTCAGCAGTATACTGTCCATAGGAGGCACATGGATGGACTTATATTAACATGGATTTGTAAACGCGCTGTATGTGCGTTGCTCCTGACCAATATAGAGGCTTAATGATCTTCAAAGTCTGATCTAAGCCTAGCATTCACAACATCTTATATCATTTTATTATTGGCAATATTGCCCAGCAGTGTAATGTATACGGAGGACATGAGGTGGACAAACAACAATTAAAACCACCGGACACGCGGGTCCACGTGTGCGGCGCTCCTGACGTACGTTTCGCTAACGCTTCATCATAGGATCAACCCGACAAGTGGGTTGCACGGGGCTATATTCTGACTGATCACCAATCAGTATACAAATTTAAGATTGACAGATCTCTCAGCCTATCAATCTTACCTGTCAGTTTTCCTTTGTTAAAGTAACTAAAATAGCCATTATAGTCACGGATTTCACCAAGTGCTATACTTAATTATAATTAATAGATACATAGGTCTATCAATATGACTTATTAGCTAGTGCCTAATTCAGATTATGATCCTCTTATCTTATTGCGGAGAGGCTACTGCAGTCCACCATGAGTAAAAGGATTTAGCCCATTCACCGCCTGGAGTTTCAGCTTAGGAAATAAAATGAATATATATATATACATCTCTCTCTTTAATGATGGAAAAATACAATTAATAATTAAATCTATAGAGAAATCTTACGAAACTAATTATATTTAATAATATACTCAATCATATAGTCACCAAATTTAATCAGCAAAATAATCTCCCAATATAATGCCAAAATTAAAAATTATTAAATTAAAACGGATAAATTACAATACCATATAAATAAATTCCAGTGTCATATAATGTCATTATGATCTCATCTAACAATAATTCATACTGAAAATAGAAAAGAAGTTTCTCACTTAGTTCAGTAATTCACTTGAAATCATATTTACTATCCACATTATTAGGCACTATTGGTCAAGGCAGGATATTTTCCACCTGACCCTTATTAGTATATTTGTTTACATATTACTTATGGTAATTATAAACTCATAAATACACTTATCACTTTTAATTAATTTATTTTTATTTTTATATGGTATCATTAATGACACAATTATTGGGATGGCATTTTGATGAATTAATCACTGTTCTTTTGGGTTTTTTCTTTATATTTATCACTTTTTTCTATTTTCAGTATGAATTATTGTTAGATGAGATCATAATGACATTATATGACACTGGAATTTATTTATATGGTATTGTAATTTATCCGTTTTAATTTAATAATTTTTAATTTTGGCATTATATTGGGAGATTATTTTGCTGATTAAATTTGGTGACTATATGATTGAGTATATTATTAAATATAATTAGTTTCGTAAGATTTCTCTATAGATTTAATTATTAATTGTATTTTTCCATCATTAAAGAGAGAGATGTATATATATATATTCATTTTATTTCCTAAGCTGAAACTCCAGGCGGTGAATGGGCTAAATCCTTTTACTCATGGTGGACTGCAGTAGCCACTCCGCAATAAGATAAGAGGATCATAATCTGAATTAGGCACTAGCTAATAAGTCATATTGATAGACCTATGTATCTATTAATTATAATTAAGTATAGCACTTGGTGAAATCCGTGACTATAATGGCTATTTTAGTTACTTTAACAAAGGAAAACTGACAGGTAAGATTGATAGGCTGAGAGATCTGTCAATCTTAAATTTGTATACTGATTGGTGATCAGTCAGAATATAGCCCCGTGCAACCCACTTGTCGGGTTGATCCTATGATGAAGCGTTAGCGAAACGTACGTCAGGAGCGCCGCACACGTGGACCCGCGTGTCCGGTGGTTTTAATTGTTGTTTGTCCACCTCATGTCCTCCGTATACATTACACTGCTGGGCAATATTGCCAATAATAGAATGATATAAGATGTTGTGAATGCTAGGCTTAGATCAGACTTTGAAGATCATTAAGCCTCTATATTGGTCAGGAGCAACGCACATACAGCGCGTTTACAAATCCATGTTAATATAAGTCCATCCATGTGCCTCCTATGGACAGTATACTGCTGAAGGGTAGCGCTATCAGTTGATTATAAATTTATGATGCCGTCAATATGGAGTTTTAAGCAATAGCGGATCTCGCCAGCGGCAGAGTTATATATTAACCTGCATCATTACCATACCCTCACACAATATGTAACAACAATTATGTTTACCAAATGATACAATGGTGTGGCAATATCAAACTATTGGATACATGGATACTGTCTGTATAGAGGTAGTTCCATTTTAAACAGTGGGTGCAATTATTCTATAGTGCACAGTATTGCCACTATTATAGTGGTATACAAGTCCTAATAGAGAGTTCGTTGGTATCTTGGTGAATTACATGTTAATCCATGTTGGCATAATTAGGTCACATGGGGATCGTGGTTATTAACTATAATGATATTAACCTGAGACTGAACTTATACGCAATTCACTTTAATATAAAGCCCGCATATTTGAATATTATCACACCACTTGATAATCGTGTGATTATCCATGTATGAATAATTTTGGCATGAAGTAATATATATTGAGACACGTAATATAATGTGTCACGTGATCTGATACTAATGTGATTGAAGGATATATAAATCACATTTAGTGAAGAAACGACTATACTTCAGACCAATAATCTACACTATAATTGATCATTATTGATAATTATAATACCCCAATTATTTTACTACACATTGGGGTTTGAGCATTCACATTGTAATGGAGTCTTGATTTGTGAAGTTATTAAACTATCCATTAGGAATACTAATTAGACTGAGAGTGGACACGACATTTTATTTCTATATATATGTTAGGTTTGTTTCACATTATAAGCACTTTAACACTTGTCACTTTATATTTCGCTACAATTTTAATAAATTCAATAAAAGTTAATTTTTAGGTTCATTGCATTGGGTCACCAGTTATGAGAAGTCATAACAATATGTTTCTATAACTGATAGTCCGTGAGTGCCCCTATTGGAACACTTTTTCTTTGTCTATATTGTATGTATCCTTTTGTTCCTGGGTGGACCCCCCTTCATACTATAATTAATTGTACTCATATAAATATGATATAGGGGAAGGACATCACAATATTAAGTAGGTCAGTGCGGACAACTCCTTAGCTTTGCAGCTGATTTGTTGAGGTCTTTTCTCAAGTTCTGTTAGTCCTGCACGACCTTAATCTATTAACCTGGTGACTTTATAAAGTAGGGGCTATATTCCAGTGATCATTGAAAATGGCTAATTTTAGCCTTTCAGCTGAAGTAAACAGTAGGAGAGAGCGGTGGAATAGTGACTTGGGTATGATATTCCCAGATAATATTAATGAGGGCAATAACCAGGGTCAAAGTTGGAATGATGACTTGATGCAATTAAAATATAATTTATCAAAACAAAGCAGGACTTGGTGGGAAATGACCACCTTTGAAAATTATATAAAAAATAAAATAACACCAAGGGGTCTGCGGCCCAAAATATTTCCATCATTTGACCTTGCAACAGAAACACTGAGAGTTGAATGGGAAGATATCCTTAAAAAATGTTCACATGATCTCATGCTGGTCCTTGTTAAACATGACAATCTAATGTTAGACCAATATACAAAGGAGATTGAACGATTGACAAATAAATTACAAGTATATGAACAGGAAATACAATTTCAACAGAAATTTGAAAAGATCAAAAAGGATTTGGCTGAATTTGAGAATGAGATAGTGGAACGTAAAAAAAGGAAATTTGTACGTGATAAAAGAGACTATGTATTAAATCAAGTCTTTAAATGGACTAATAGAGGGGGTAAGAACTTGAAAGAAGGCAAAAGACCCCCACAGGGATATACTTCCACGGACCAAGAATCCTCAGATACAGAAGGGTCTACTCACTCATTTCGTTTGAAAGAAAATATACCAGGGCCCTCCACAAGTGATTTTTTAGATCTTCCCCAAGGTCCATTATTGGACCAAAGACCTCTAAGAGGAAGATTAGGAGGGGGCAGAAACACCAGATACCGAGAAAAATGGGATACACAGGATACCCCTCAATACCAACGCAAATCACAGAGGAGGAGATAAACCCTACTAGGATGAGGGAGGATCAATTGAGAGTTATTAACTTAACATCTAAAATATTGAGTGATCAGCATATTGAGATCCTTAGTAGAGGATTGACATTTTCCCCTACCAACCATTTTGATCGTTTTAAATGGGAAAAGAATCTTCGTCTTTTTGGGAGGAAACTTCTCCTTAATAAATTCTATTCAAATTCGACTGATAACATCCTACCACTAAAAGAGGGGATTAATGATGGAATAAATAGTAACCTCACTGTGGAAGAATCTGAAGCGCTTACTACACTACAAGAACTTAATGAAGAACAAGTGACATCACCATCTAATTTGAGGCCAATCTGTAAAAGGAAAGGTACATTTTATCCACAAAATCATGTCTGTCCTGTAGTAGGAACATTTATGGACTTGGTCTCAAGGGATTTAGATGTATTATGGAATAAAGGCCCCAGATATTCAAAACAGATGGGTAATCTCAAAAAGGCAGAGATTGAAGCCTTTAGAGAAATCCAATCATGGGATGACATTATTATTAAACCCTCTGACAAGGGGGGGAATGTGGTCCTATGGGACAAAGAACTTTACATTTCGGAATCTCTCAGACAACTTAAAGATAAAACAACTTATAAATGTTTAAATTTCAATCCATCTGAGGACTTTAAAAGGCAATATAAGAACATCATTACATCTGCTTATCAACAAGGTATTATCATTAAAACGGAATTTCAGTTCTTGGAGGTGGGTGACCCAGTGGTCCCCACCTTTTATTTATTACCCAAAATACACAAAAATGAGAAATCCCCACCAGGAAGACCGATAGTATCTGGCATCAACAGCCTTACAGAACAGGCGAGCAAGTTTCTGGATATTCACCTGAGGAAATATGTAATTACCTTACCCTCATATGTGCAGGACACATTGGATGTCCTGCGGAAATTAGATGAAATTCATATTGAGGAAGGGGTTCTGCTCACCACGTGCGATGTAGAATCGCTATACACCAGTATTATACATGATAAGGGGATTGATGCAGTCAAATTCTTCCTTGAAAAGGAGAGACTAACCCCGTTTGGTGAATTTCGTTTGGATTTATTGAAATTTGTACTGACAAAAATTTTTTTTGTCTTTAATGAACAGTTTTTCTTGCAGGTGAGGGGCACAGCTATGGGGTCGGCTTGTGCCCCCACCTATGCCAATATCTACTTGGGATGGTGGGAGGAGCGTATCGTCTTCAGTGATATACATGAGGAGTACACTAAATGTATTTTAGTGTGGATAAGGTATATAGACGATCTTCTCATCTTGTGGGACGGTCCCAAACATAAATTTGTTGAATTTATTGAGATCCTGAACATCAATAGTCTCAATTTAAGACTCACATTTGAAATCAGTAACTCTGATGTTACTTTTTTGGACTTAAAAATACAAAGAGGGGAAGACGGCAGACTATCTACTGACCTACATAGGAAAATCACGGCAACCAATAGTGTTCTACATAGAACCAGTGCCCATTTCCCTCCAGTTCTTAAAGGAATCCCTCAGGGTGAGTTTCTTCGTATCAAGAGAAACTGCTCAGATGACTTACAATTTGAAAGAAGAGCAGATGAACTTGCTGACAGATTAGTACAGAGAGGTTACAGCAGAAGAGCTGTCAAAAGAGCGAGATATGAAGCAAAACAGAAGAATCGGAACTCCCTGTTATACCCCAATAAAGATATGACAGAGGGTAAACCTGAAACTATCAGATTAGTGGGAGATTTTTGTTCAGAATGGAGGGATATCCAAAATATAATTAACAAACATTGGCATACATTGTTGTTAGATCAGGATCTTGCCAAAACCCTGGGTACAAGGGCATCGATTAGTTGGAGACGTTCGGTCAATCTCAAGGACCAATTGGTCCACAGCCATTTCTCCAAATCTAATAGGAAGAAGGCTATTGTGGAAGGAAGCTTCAGATGTGGGGAATGTAAGGCATGTATATTCATGCAAAGAACTACCCATTTTATGGACAAATATGGAAAAAAACATCTAATACGGGATTACATTAATTGTAAAACAGTGGGCGTAATATACTGTATCACATGCCCGTGCGGGATGAGATACATTGGCATGACAACAAGAGCCCTGAAACAACGCATTTTAGAGCATATTGGTTCAATCAGAAATTCCAGAATTGACAAAGAAAAATTCAAACCATTGACCTCCGTGGCAAAACACTTTAATGATTACCATGGAGGTAATCCCACTGGATTAACAGCGTTTGGTATTGAGAAAGTACATTTGGGTATAAGAGGGGGCAACCTCACTCAACAATTACTTAAGAGAGAAAGCCAATGGACATTTCTAATGGGAGGTCTACAACCATCAGGGCTTAATGAATATATAAACTATGGGGTTTTTCTTCAATAAAATGATATATGAACATGGAACAGGGGATTACCCTGAATTTGTATGATTTCACTCACTATAGTTAATTTTACTAGATGAGAAGTTATCTCACTTAGTTCAGTAATTCACTTGAAATCATATTTACTATCCACATTATTAGGCACTATTGGTCAAGGCAGGATATTTTCCACCTGACCCTTATTAGTATATTTGTTTACATATTACTTATGGTAATTATAAACTCATAAATACACTTATCACTTTTAATTAATTTATTTTTATTTTTATATGGTATCATTAATGACACAATTATTGGGATGGCATTTTGATGAATTAATCACTGTTCTTTTGGGTTTTTTCTTTATATTTATCACTTTTTTCTATTTTCAGTATGAATTATTGTTAGATGAGATCATAATGACATTATATGACACTGGAATTTATTTATATGGTATTGTAATTTATCCGTTTTAATTTAATAATTTTTAATTTTGGCATTATATTGGGAGATTATTTTGCTGATTAAATTTGGTGACTATATGATTGAGTATATTATTAAATATAATTAGTTTCGTAAGATTTCTCTATAGATTTAATTATTAATTGTATTTTTCCATCATTAAAGAGAGAGATGTATATATATATATTCATTTTATTTCCTAAGCTGAAACTCCAGGCGGTGAATGGGCTAAATCCTTTTACTCATGGTGGACTGCAGTAGCCTCTCCGCAATAAGATAAGAGGATCATAATCTGAATTAGGCACTAGCTAATAAGTCATATTGATAGACCTATGTATCTATTAATTATAATTAAGTATAGCACTTGGTGAAATCCGTGACTATAATGGCTATTTTAGTTACTTTAACAAAGGAAAACTGACAGGTAAGATTGATAGGCTGAGAGATCTGTCAATCTTAAATTTGTATACTGATTGGTGATCAGTCAGAATATAGCCCCGTGCAACCCACTTGTCGGGTTGATCCTATGATGAAGCGTTAGCGAAACGTACGTCAGGAGCACCGCACACGTGGACCCGCGTGTCCGGTGGTTTTAATTGTTGTTTGTCCACCTCATGTCCTCCGTATACATTACACTGCTGGGCAATATTGCCAATAATAAAATGATATAAGATGTTGTGAATGCTAGGCTTAGATCAGACTTTGAAGATCATTAAGCCTCTATATTGGTCAGGAGCAACGCACATACAGCGCGTTTACAAATCCATGTTAATATAAGTCCATCCATGTGCCTCCTATGGACAGTATACTGCTGAAGGGTAGCGCTATCAGTTGATTATAAATTTATGATGCCGTCAATATGGAGTTTTAAGCAATAGCGGATCTCGCCAGCGGCAGAGTTATATATTAACCTGCATCATTACCATACCCTCACACAATATGTAACAACAATTATGTTTACCAAATGATACAATGGTGTGGCAATATCAAACTATTGGATACATGGATACTGTCTGTATAGAGGTAGTTCCACTTTAAACAGTGGGTGCAATTATTCTATAGTGCACAGTATTGCCACTATTATAGTGGTATACAAGTCCTAATAGAGAGTTCGTTGGTATCTTGGTGAATTACATGTTAATCCATGTTGGCATAATTAGGTCACATGGGGATCGTGGTTATTAACTATAATGATATTAACCTGAGACTGAACTTATACGCAATTCACTTTAATATAAAGCCCGCATATTTGAATATTATCACACCACTTGATAATCGTGTGATTATCCATGTATGAATAATTTTGGCATGAAGTAATATATATTGAGACACGTAATATAATGTGTCACGTGATCTGATACTAATGTGATTGAAGGATATATAAATCACATCTAGTGAAGAAACGACTATACTTCAGACCAATAATCTACACTATAATTGATCATTATTGATAATTATAATACCCCAATTATTTTACTACACATTGGGGTTTGAGCATTCACATTGTAACGGAGTCTTGATTTGTGAAGTTATTAAACTATCCATTAGGAATACTAATTAGACTGAGAGTGGACACGACATTTTATTTCTATATATATGTTAGGTTTGTTTCACATTATAAGCACTTTAACACTTGGCACTTTATATTTCGCTACAATTTTAATAAATTCAATAAAAGTTAATTTTTAGGTTCATTGCATTGGGTCACCAGTTATGAGAAGTCATAACAATATGTTTCTATAACTGATAGTCCGTGAGTGCCCCTATTGGAACACTTTTTCTTTGTCTATATTGTATGTATCCTTTTGTTCCTGGGTGCACCCCCCTTCATACTATAATTAATTGTACTCATATAAATATGATATAGGGGAAGGACATCACAATATTAAGTAGGTCAGTGCGGACAACTCCTTAGCTTTGCGGAAATCCTAACAAGCCTGTTACCTGGCTGCGAGAACCAAAACCTGGAGTGGCCGTGGGTGGAGCCCTCCCTCTCCTCTCACCCACAACCCCCAGGTCCCAAACTGGCTTTTCAAAAAGCCGAAACTCAAGCCTGCTATACTGCAGACTTTCTCCTGTGGGTTTAAAACACATAAGACAGGAATCTGGGACAAATGTAACTGCCACAGACCACTTTACCAGTGATCCTATCACATATCCCCCCCCCTTTGTTTCGACCTGTGGGGCGGAACAACTGAAGCCCCCAAACGATGAACGCGTGACAACGCGTCAGCATTGGCCAGCTGGCTTCCTGGCCTGTGTTCCACTGAAAATTTAAAAGTTTGTAACGCCAAGAACCATCTCGTAATTCTCGCATTACTGTCCTTATTTTCGGACATCCACTTCAAAGGGGCATGGTCAGTGATCAATTTGAACTTTCTTCCAACCAAGTAGTACCTGAGAGCCTCTAATGCCCACTTTATGGCCAACGCCTCCTTCTCCACTGTGGCATAGTTTCTCTCATGTACATTCAACTTTCTACTTAGATAGAAAATAGGGTGTTCCTCACCCTCCTTGTTCTGGGACAGGACCGCTCCTATACCTACTTCTGATGCATCGGTTTGTACTATGAATTCCCTTTCAAAATTAGGAGTCATCAGGACTGGTTGGGAACACAACGCTACTTTCAACTCCTGAAAAGCTTTCTCTGCCTCAGGACTCCATTCTACCATGACTTTTTGTTTGCCTTTGGTCAGGTCAGTCAGTGGGACTGCCATGGTGGCAAAGTTGGGTATAAACCTCCTGTAGTACCCCGTAATTCCCAAGAAGGCTCTCACCTGCTTCTTATTCAGAGGCCGTGGCCAGTTTTGTATGGCATCAACCTTATTGAGCTGAGGCTTTATCAGGCCTCTGCCAATGGTGTATCCCAGATATTTTACTTCCTCCATGCCTAGACAACACTTTTTTGGGTTGGCTGTCAAACCTGCCTTATAGATGGAGTCCAACACTGCTTGTACCCTGGGTAAGTGAGACTGCCAATCAGGACTATGAATGACCATGTCATCCAGATAAGCAGCCGCATACCGTCTATGGGGCCTTAGAATCCTGTCCATCATTCTTTGGAAGGTAGCAGGTGCCCCATGTAGCCCGAAGGGCAACATCTTGTACTGAAACAAGCCCTCTGGCGCTGAAAAAGCTGTCTTTTGTTTGGTGCTCTCGGTTAATGGTACTTGCCAATACCCTTTGGTTAGGTCAAGAGTGGTTAAATACCTTGCCGTCCCTAGTCTCTCAATCAGTTCATCCACTCTTGGCATCGGGTAGGCATCGAATTTTGAAACACTGTTCAACTTTCGGAAGTCATTGCAGAAACGCACACTCCAGTCGGGCTTTGGAATCAACACAATGGGACTTGACCATTCACTATGTGATTCTTCAATAACCCCTAACTCTAGCATATTTTTAATTTCTTTCAACACCGATTCTCTTTGTGCTTCTGGTAACCTATAGGGCTTTAACAGATTTATATGGTATATCTGTTCCGGCTTTCTTTTCCCCGGCTGGTAAACTTTGTAATTGACCTGTCCCACTCTTTCTAAGATTTCAAAGGGCCCTTGCCATTTAGCCAAAAGTTTATTTTCCACAGTGGGAACCAACACTAACACTCTGTCCCCAGGAGCAAAGCTGCGTAACCGGGCATTGCGGTTGTATACCCTCTGCTGTGCCTGTTGAGCCTGTTCCAGGTGCTCTCTCACTATCGGCACTACCGCAGCAATTCTCTCCTGCATTTGAGAAACATACTCAATCACCATTTTGTAAGGACTAGACTGCCCCTCCCATGTCTCTTTGGCAATGTCTAGTAACCCCCTTGGGTGTCTCCCATACAACCAGTCGAAGGGTGAAAACCCAGTGGAGAACTGGGGAACCTCTCTTATGGCCAACAATAAATACGGCAATAAGTAATCCCAATCCCTACCATCCTTGTCGACCACTTTCCTAAGCATGTGTTTTAACGTCTTGTTAAACCTCTCGACCAGCCCATCGGTTTGGGGGTGATAAACCGAAGTTCTTAACTGTTCAATTTTGAACAGGCGGCATAACTCTTTCATGACTTTTGACATAAACGGTGTACCCTGGTCAGTTAGTATCTCCTTGGGTATACCCAGCCTGCTAAAGACATGAACTAGCGTTCTGGCAATGGTCTTGGTTGACGTATTGTGCAACGGGATCGCTTCCGGGTACCTGGTAGCGTAATCCATTATGACCAGAATATACTTGTGTCCCCTGGCAGACTTCATTAAGGGTCCAACCAAATCCATCGCTATTCTTTCAAACGGCACCTCTATAATAGGCAATGGAACTAGTGGACCCTTAAAATGTGGCCTGGGAGCATGATACTGACACTCAGGGCAGGATGCGCAAAAGTCAGACACCTCTTTATGAAGCCCAGGCCAGAAAAACCTCTGCATTATTCGCTCAGTGGTTTTCTCTACCCCTAGATGGCCTGCCGTTATATGACCATGGGCCAGATCCAACACTGTTCTTCTGTAGGCTTTGGGAACTATTAGGATTTGTTATATCAGGTGACTAAGAAGGGGGAAGATATTGTGGAACAACTGACACATTGCCATGTGGGGATAGGACAAAGGACTATCAGGGTCTACGGGTTTACCATCAACTACTTTTACATTCTCCCTGGCTTTTACCAAAGTAGGGTCATTCAACTGCTCCACGGCAAAGACCTCTCTTCTGACCTCTAAATCAGGCAGACGATCACCTGGCCCAACAACACATCCCACCTCAATGGGAGGCACATCAGTTGGTGGGCCACCGTCACGCTCCGCATTCTCTAGTTCGCCAATCATAGTAGAAAAAGGGAATAACTGTGACTCAGAAGAAACTTCCTCCTCCACTACATCGACAACCTTCTCAAATGGATCGGGGTTGTTCACCTCTGGAACAAAACGGCTTTCCCACAACTTCCAGAAGTGAGCAAAGTCTCTCCCCAATATTGCATCGTACATCAGACCATGCACCAAACCCACAGAAACTATAGCAGAACCACATGGTGTCTCGATGTTCACCTTGGCAGTAACATAATATCGAGTATCCCCATGTATGCAGGTCACACCAACAGTTTTCCCCTCACACTTCAAGGGGTTCACCAGCTCAGCTTTCATAAGTGTCACCAAGCTACCAGAGTCTAACAGTGCCTCTACGCGGTTGCCATCTACAGTGAGTACACACATATGCTTATCAGTCTCAGCCTGCCGGTCAGCCATACAGGCTGTCTGTGCAAAGAAAGAAGCCCTGCGGTAGACATGAGCAGTATCACATTGCATAGGTTCAGTTGTAAGTGAACAATTAGCGGCAATATGGCCGAAGTCACCACATCGGAAACACTGAGTCATATTAATGTCTATTCGTTTACGGGCAAGAACCTTCCTGGCCTGGCAGGCCTGTCTCCAGGTTCTACACCCTCAGTCTTAGGTACATTCCACCGCCCAGCACCCTTCTCCCCTGGAACAGTCTTACCAGTGTCTGTGGGAGTTCGCCGGTGCACCATCGGGGCTCGGTGGGGCATACTCATCAGCTCCTCAGCCACCATGTACCTCTCCACCAGCTCGACCAACTGGTCAGCGGACTTAGGGTCTGCATGGCTCACCCACTTGCGCAGAGTCACAGGTAATGATCGCAGGTACCGGTCCATCACGACCCTTTCCACGATCTGTGGTCCCGTCAGCGTCTCGGGCTGTAGCCATTTTGAGGACAGATGGACGAGGTCATGCATCTGTGAACGTGGAGGCTTGTCCCTATGGAACTCCCAGCGGTGGACCCGTTGGGCACGAACAAAGGTGGTGACTCCCAAGCGAGTTAGGATCTCCTGTTTTAGTTTTTTATAGTCCTTGGCATCAGCCAGGCATAAGTCGTAATAGGCCTTTTGTGGCTCCCCAGACAAAAAAGGTGCCACCAGACTTGCCCACTGCTCCTTGGGCCAAATCTCCCTTTCGGCCGTTCTTTCAAATGCGGTGAGATAGGTCTCCACATCATCGCCCGAAGTCATCTTTTGGAGGAAGTGACTGGCTCGTACGGAGTGAGTGGTGGTGGGAGGACCAGCATTAACATCTCTGGGCCGGGCGACCAGGTGCTGTACCACCTCTTTTATGGCCTGGCTGTTTTCCGCTAAGGCCTGGCTGTTTTCCGCTAAGGCCTGGCGGGCTTCCTCGATGGCGACCTGTTGTTGCCTCTGGGCTGTCTCCAAGGCCAACAGTTGCACCCTGGTGGATTCCTGCTGAGCCCAGGTAGATTCCTGCTGAAGTTTGTTCGTCTCCTGCTGAGCTCTGGTAGATTCCTGCTGAGCTGCTGTAGCTTGGAGCAAGGCCTTAATAATTTCCTCCATTTTGTCCTGGGGTGTAGGTTGGAAGCTGAACCTTGCCTCTCTGAGCATTGGCTGACGCCTCCTCTATGGGACTCCAAGGACACAGCGTTATTTCCACACTCACAAATTGGGTGTCTGTCTCTTTAATTTTTAAACGGAAAGTTTTCCTCTTGCTGCAACTTCAGTGTGTGTGGGTTCCCGCATTCTCCACCATATTGTGACACAGTCAGATTAGGGGTTCCTCTCCTGGGTAGAGGACTCCTTCCTTACACACACAGCAGCTGGGAAATAGTATGCCAGACTGGATTCGAGTACAAGCTGGTCGGCGCCAGTCTTTATTGTGCAAAACAGAAATAACATAAAGAAATCATAAACGTAAATCCTAGCCCTGGCTGGGCTCTAACTTTACAGGTGGTTCCCTCACTACAAGAACCTGGCAGGGCCTAATGCCCTCACCAGCAACAAGGCACAGCACAGTACTCACAAATAGGTTTTTCAAGTGTCTCTGAGCAAACTCCCTGCCTGCTCTCCCAGGTGAGACACTCAGCCCTAAACACACTAGGCTTATACTGGCCACTCTCAGGTGGAAACCCTAACAAGCCTGTTACCAGGCTGCGAGAACCAAAACCTGGAGTGGCCGTGGGTAGAGCCCTCCCTCTCCTCTCACCCACAACCCCCAGGTCCCAAAACGGCTTTTCAAAAAGCCGAAACTCAAGCCTGCTACACTGCAGACTTTCTCCTGGGGGTTTAAAACACATAAGACAGGAATCTGGGACAAATGTACCTGCCACAGACCACTTTACCAGTGATCCTATCACAATATATATATATATATAGTGTGTGTGTGTATATATATATATATATATATATAATTGTTTTTCTGTAGCTCCACCCAGACTTCCTGAATTTGTTTTACTAGAAATATAGCCCTGCACACGTATATGTATAAAATATGGCTTTTTGCAGTAGCACTCTGGGATAATAACCAGTGTTCAAAAATTCGGTAAGTGATTCTTCTACACCAGTGGCTCCCAAACTTGTTTGAATCACGGCGCCCTAGAGTATCAGCAATGTTTTCACGACACCCCTAAACCAAAAGTCTGTTATTGAGAAATTCACTAAAAAATGTAGTGAAGTAGTAAAGTGAAGTAAATTGTGCTCCTGTCATTCCTAGGTTCAGTTATGAGGTGATGGACAGGTTTGTGCTTTTATTTGTCCACAAATTTACATTACATTGACCATCAATAATTTCATTTGGTGCTGAACCACCAACCTGAGGCACCCCTGCATGTGTCACGAGGCACCCCAGGGTGCCACGGCGCACAGTTTGGGAACCACTGTTCTACACTCATTATCCCTGTGTTGTTGCAGGAGCCATATTATGTGTACTGCAATCAGTCTTGCATGTATGGAGGAAAAAAAATAAATTCTATATATACAGTACATATACTGTTCCTGCTAGGCTGTATTAGCGGGGCACCTGTCCGATTTTAAAGGGGCAAAATGCGCCCCTGCCATTTTCCGTACAGACTTAAACAAGCAGCCGGATTTTCTTCACATTGAAGCCATAAAATATATCAACGTTTCAGTCCCAGACAAGTACCAGTATCAGCCGCTGCTCTATCACCGCGCAGCTCCCAAGCAGGCGTCGTCCTTGTACGGACTATCCAGATTCTACACTATGAGGACCGAAGAAACTGCTACGTGAAAGTACATAATATGAGACATGGAAGCTTCATTATCCTTGAGGTTGCTGACACACGAGGTGGTTAAAAGTCTGAATTCCTTGATTATCCACATGGGATAAGTTAAAGATACCTTTATAAGTCTGAATTATTTCTTTGGATGTAAGCTTTGATGTAAGCATCTTTATATGCAGGCTTGCCGACGAATCTGGCTGCCTCTTCCAGTAGGAGGCAGCCAGCTCAGCACAGCAGTGGGAGGGAATCGGGCGTGATACGATTTTGGCATTGTGTAGCCGGGGGCGGGCCACGATGTCGCGATTCAGCACGAATCGCATCATCAGCAGCCCCGAACCAGCCACTTAAACGAGGTGGGAACGGATGCCGGCGGGGGTTATGCAGAGGGGGTGTGGGCGGGTTGCGCCAGCCGGGAGACTTGCCCGCTCTTCCGGGGGGGGGGGGGGGCTCAGGAGCAACACACGATTTTCGGGTGGGTAGGCAACCATGTCTATATGTTATTTGAACATCATACATATATATATATATATAATAAGTAGTGTAAGTGGCGCACAAAGCTCAAATAAACATAAATAAGACACAACTTGTGTAAGTAATAATAATCATAAAGGAGAACACTCCCTATTAAAGGTGGCAACCAATTTCTTCCCAAAATATGATCTATTCAGTAAATCATCAATAAAATAGTGAATGAAATAATGAAGGAACTGCGCCTTCAGTGTAAGAATTGGAACAATATTCAACCAAGTGTTCAAAAATAAGAGTCCACGACGTCTTTGTGTCGATCCCTGAAGTGTCTTCACTTGATGACCCTCACGATGTGTATCTCAGAGAAACAACAAATAGAACAAACATAGTGTAGCCCGTACATAAATATTAAGGGATGTAGTCCGGAAGCAGACGGTCTAAATGCCGACCGCTGGCTTCCAGACACTCTAATCCTGGCGTGGTACTAATGACAGGTGTGGAAAAGTCGACGCCTGTCATTAACCAAACACTGGAAGACCGACGCCCGGCATGCCGAACGAAGATGAGCCGGGTGCGCACTTGGGGGGGAGGTTTGGATTAGGCACCCCTAAGGGAGGGTTAGAGTAGGGAATTAGGTTAGCGATACTTACCTTAGGACGATCAGGGTTTTCACCCTTGCCGGGCAGCCGCTGTCGGGATTTGGTTAATACTTACCACACCCAAATATTAATAGTGCTCATGTGCAAAAGATAATGTGAATAGGTATTATTGTATAAGCACTCCTCTCGTGCTATAGGGTAAGGTTCCTTCTCCAATAATATATTAAAACCTTGTACCAACTGTATGTCTTTACAGCTCAAAATAGGTTAGATTCCTTGTTCGCATTGGGTTCCATTCAATTCCATAGGTAGTTATTATTATCATTTATTTATATGGCGCCACAAGTATTCCGCAGCGCCTTACAAAGTACATAACCTAAAAGTGACTTACTGTAAAATACAATACAATGAAGGACAAGGACATGGATAATATACATTGATACATAGGTGGCCATAACACCCACATAAGCAGCAAAGCATAGGCACCAAGTATTAGGAGAAGCACAAGAGGGTAGAGGGCCCTGCTCGCACGAGCTTACATTCTGAAGGGGAGGGGCAGACAGATGGGCATGATACAGATGGGGAAGACGGGGAGGAGGGAGCATGTAGCAGGGAGTTAGGATGAGAGCTGGAAAGCGTTGATGAAGTAATGGGTCTTGAGAGCCCGTTTGAGGGCTTGTGGAGAGGTGGAGAGTCTGATAGGGAGAGGGAGAGAGTTCCAGAGGTGGGGAGCAGCACGGGCAATGTCTTGGAGGTGGGAGTGGGAGGAAGTAATCAGCTGGCATGAGAGGCGGTGTGCATTTGTTGAACGAAGAGGGCGGACAGGAAAGTGAAGGGAGATGAGGTCATATACATGGGAAAAATACAATGAAAGGAGCCTCCAATCGTGTGATAAGTTTTAAAACACACACAAATTTAATAATAATACAATAAGGACTCGTACATTATAGAAACAAAGGAGCAGCTTATCAGGAGGTCCCGCTCAACACATTTTGTCCCGCTGTGGTTTCTGGGGACAGCATTGGGGTGGTCTAGCACAGGTACATCTATTTATTCTACTAACCATTAGTTTGATGCAGTGCTCCGGTTGCTAACCTGTGTCATGCCTCCGTGTATGTAATTTAAATATATATATATTACTAATAGAGATGAGCGGTTCGGATTCTGAGGAATCCGAACCGCTCCGAACAGGTGGAATCAGAGTCCACCCGAAAGCAAGTTAGGGTGTTCTCGCCTAACTCTGTTTCCACTCGATGCTGAACGTCACCCTGCCGGTGTTGGATTCTCGCGAGACTCGGGTGACGTTCGGCCTCTATAAAAGACGCGGTGCCCGGAACTCGGTGCCATTTTGCAGAGACAGTGAGACAGCAGAGGATGAACTTAGTTAATGTAGTACTAGTTTTTCTTCTAAATTTTTGCCACTGGACTTTCAATGGCATCAGCCTTCTGACTTTATTTGATATATATTATAAATAAGTTAGCTCCATGACTTTACTGGCCATAAGCACACTTTGTGTGCTCCGTGACTGGGCATATAAAACTCTATGACTTTACTGGGCATAAGCACACTGTGTATACAAACAGGTGATGCTCTAGTTGAAGAGCATAAGCCCACTTTACTGGGCATAAGCCCACTGTGTGTATACTAGCTCTGTGACTGGGCATAAGCCCATTGTGTGTATACAAACTCCGTGACTGGGCATAAGCCCACTGTGTGTATACTAGCTCTGTGACTGGGCATAAGCCCACTGTGTGTATACAAACTCCGTGACTGGGCATAAGCCCACTGTGTGTATACAAGCTCTGCGACTGGGCATAAGCCCACTGTGTGTATACAAACTCTGTGACTGGACATAAGCCCACTGTGTATACTAGCTCTGTGACTGGGCATAAGCCCACTGTGTGTATACAAGCTCTGTGACTGGGCATAAGAACACTGTGTGTATACAAGCTCCGTGACCTTACTGGGCTTAAGCCCACTGTGAGTATACAAGCTCTGTGACTGGGCATAAGCCCACAGTGTGTATACAAGCTCCGTGACTGGGCATAAGCCCACTGTGTGTATACAAGCTCTGTGTCTGGGCATAAGCCCACTGTGTGTATACTAGCTCTGTGACTGGGCATAAGCCCACAGTGTGTATACAAGCTCCGTGACTGGGCATTAGCCCACAGTGTGTATACTAGCTCTGTGACTGGGCATAAGCCCACTGTGTGTATACAAGCTCCGTGACCTTACTGGGCATAAGCCCACTGTGTGTATACAAACTCCGTGACTGGGCATAAGCCCACTGTGTGTATACTAGCTCTGTGACTGGGCATAAGCCCACTGTGTGTATACAAGCTCTGCGACTGGGCATAAGCCTACTGTGTGTATACAAGCTCTGTGACAGGGCATAAGCCCACTGTGTGTATACAAGCTCCGTGACCTTACTGGGCATAAGCCCACTGTGTGTATACAAACTCCGTGACTGGGCATAAGCCCACTGTGAGTATACAAGCTCTGTGACTGGGCATAAGCCCACAGTGTGTATACAAGCTCCGTGACTGGGCATAAGCCCACTGTGTGTATACAAGCTCTGTGTCTGGGCATAAGCCCACTGTGTGTATACTAGCTCTGTGACTGGGCATAAGCCCACAGTGTGTATACAAGCTCCGTGACTGGGCATTAGCCCACAGTGTGTATACAAGCTCTGTGACTGGGCATAAGCCCACAGTGTGTATACAAGCTCTGTGACTGGATATAAGCCCACAGTGTGTATACAAGCTCCGTGACTGGGCATAAGCCCACTGTGTGTATACAAGCTCTGTGACTGGGCATAAGCCCACTGTGTGTATACAGGCTCTGTGACTGGGCATAAGCCCACAGTGTGTATACAAGCTCTGTGACTGGGCATAAGCCCACTGTGTGTATACAAGCTCTGTGACTGGGCATAAGCCCACTGTGTGTATACAAGCTTCATGACCTTACTTGGCATAAGCCTCACTGTGTGTATACAAGCTACGTGACCTTACTGGGCATAAGCCCACAGTGTGTATACAAGCTCCGTGACTGGGCATAAGCCCAAAGTGTGTATACAAGCTCCGTGACTGAGCACAAGCCCAAAGTGTGTATACAAGCTCCATGACTGAGCACAAGCCCACAGTGTGTATACAAGCTCTGTGACAGGGCATAAGCCCACAGTGTGTATACAAGCTCTGTGACGGGGCATAAGCCCACAGTGTGTATACAAGCTCCATGACTGGGCATAAGCCCAAAGTGTGTATACAAGCTCCATGACTGAGCACAAGCCCACAGTGTGTATACTAGCTCTGTGACAGGGCATAAGCCCACAGTGTGTATACAAGCTCTGTGACAGGGCATAAGCCCACAGTGTGTATACAAGCTCTGTGACGGGGCATAAGCCCACAGTGTGTATACAAGCTCCATGACTGGGCATAAGCCCAAAGTGTGTATACAAGCTCCATGACTGAGCACAAGCCCACAGTGTGTATACAAGCTCTGTGACAGGGCATAAGCCCACAGTGTGTATACAAGCTATTAAATAAATTAAATTAAACGGTAGTCCAGCATCGCAGCTTTTCCTGGGCACCTCTATGGAGTGTAAAAAAAAAATCTTGTGGTGCAGAGAAAACGGTTGGAACTGCAACAGGTCACGGCCTTCGTGCAGCATTTATTTACCCCCTCATACAAATTTTAAATAGTAATTAAGTTGTTATCACCCTAGTCTGCTGCACTCTATAGACTCCGTTGGCGTTTCTAACCAAGCTTCAGGGGTCACCTGTTACCCACCCAATCACCTCCCCCCACTCCCATCATCTGCTGTAATTACCAGTCACAGCGTGTAAGAAGTACGTTTGTGCCGATCCAGGATGCAGCCACAATTGTTATACTTTGGTGCCCGTGCCTACTTCACAAAGGCGAACAGTTCACGAATGTGGCCTTGCTTGTTTGACTCTTCCAATTTTGTGCACTGTTCATTCCAGTAACGTTCCTTATCTCGTCTCTCTTCTCTCTGAAATTCCGCATTTAGCTATTTGAATTCTATTGCCAGAGGCCTTGGCTGTTCGTCTCTTTCTTGAAATTTCAATCGACGCATCTGATAACCATTGCGATTTCTTTACTGGTTCTTTGTACGGCACAATTTTTTTTTGATTCATCCATTATGATTGCTTTCATTTCTTCCCACAGATCGTCTGGGTCTTTTCCAGTTGTACTCAGCAGTTCGAATTGGTTTTTTACCTCTATTCCATATTGTGCTGGAATATTGTTGGTATCAAAACGTCGCATTCTAGGCGTCCTTTTGATGGTGTGGAACCGGAGTTTCACTTTAGCGACGAGTAGCTGATGGTCAGAGCCACAATCCGCACCTGGGAGTGTTTTAACTGCTTGTATTGAGCTCTTCCATTGTTGTTGGCAGAGAAAGTAGTCGATCTGATTGCGATGTTGACTGTTAGGAGATGTCCATGTGTATAAGCGGCGTTTAGGCTGTTCAAACCACTTGTTCATGATCAGTAGCCGATTTTCTTGACAGAACTGAACCAGTCGGTCCCCGGCTTCATTCCGTTCTCCTAATCCGAATTTGCCAGTGACCAGTGACTCTTCTCCTTTGCCTACTTTTGCATTGAAACCTCCAGCAATAAAGATGATGTCTTTAGCAAGAATTTGGTTAACTGCTTGTTGGAGGTCTGCATAAAATTGTTCAATATCCTCTTCTGTTGCATCTGAAGTGGGCGCATAAACCTGCAGCAGTGTGATAGTATGGGGTTTCCCGTAGAAACGAATGGACATGATTCTGTCGTTGATTGCATTGAACCCCTGAGCGGATGAATATTATAACAAAACAACAGATATATACATTCAAATGGGATCATTAGTATAATTTCCCTGCATTGGTTATAAGGCACAATGATCCCTATGGCTACATGCATTTTCTGAATAGTATCAGTGTGTTTTCATCACCAAGTTGATCTTACTAACCGCTTTGGGGCTCATTTACATTTGAATGAAAGTCAATTTTATGACACGTCCCCCAGATGTAGCAGTACACGCCCACTTTACCACCACGCTCATAGGTGCTGCTTTCACAATCTCGCTGAAAAGCTTTTTCAAAAGTAGGCAAGTATGACCTAAATAATAAGTAACCTGTATAGGTATCAGTAGTTATTCAGGTAGAATGACCGGTAATGCTGCCTATCTGTACGCTAGGAACCACTGACGTACACTTTGTGCCTCGTGCCTCTGTGATGTCACTAGATCTTAGTGAGGTGATAGGAGGAATATTGGTTTAGCCCTCAGAGTACCTGCCTTCTCTGTTTCTAGGGCACAGATAAAGGAAAGATATACCTGTAAATATTTAAGTCATTTTTAATTGAAGTAAGTTGGAATGTAACAAAAACGACTATTCCAAGACATTAAATTCTGACCCCTCTCAGTGCCGTAACTAGCTGGCACTGCACCCTGCGCTGGCCATGCCTCCTGACCGCGTGACGTCTTGCCGAGGGGAAGGAGCTGCCAGCGCCAAGAAGAACAGCCCTGTCTGAGAAGTACACCTCTGTCTGAGAAGTACAGCCCTGTCTGAGAAGTACAGCTCTGGCCCATATTCAATTGGCTGCGAAAACTCGGAATCCACGAAAATAGCATCGCCGTTTGCGACTTTTCACCAGCCAGAAACTTATCTCTGTATTCAATTGCAAACTCGTTTCGCGCATATGCAAAAACGCAATGCAATGTAATAGGCGAAAAAAATGTGCCTCTGAATAGGTGGAGAAGAAAGTGCAAAATCGCTATTTTGGGGTTGAAAGGCGGTAAAACCACTCTGCACCCTTGGGACAGCCCCCCCAATGGATAACTGTGTAAAAAAAAAGAGGAACACCCCAAAAAATTACTTAGAAAAAGGGGGCAAAAAAGTGCAAAGTGGGGTTACAAACTTAAATACTAGCGAAATAGACTTTAGGGGGGTCTGCAAGTAGGGGTGAGGTTTTTTTTTTTTATTGACGGTGCTTGCTCTGGTGCGTATTTTGCGTTTTTAGAAACTTTACTTTAGCGACTTTAAACCATGCTTGCCCCCATTTTCAAGTACCCCAAATTTGACAGGAGTACTTATTTTCACCAAAAAAAACTGCTTAATGCTATTCTTCACCACTTGTGCAAAGACGCTAATTAGAAGAAAATGACACCCCTTAAGTACCCCAAATAGCTTTATTAGGGCTATTTGGGGGCATGTACATTGATCCCCAATGTTAGTGCATCTTTTAGGGGGTGTCAGGCTCATTTCCCCAATTTCGACAGCACTTTTCAACTGGTTTGCATTCGCTGGGTTGCTTTTTCGCGTGTTTTGGAATTGAATAGGGCGAATCACGGGGACGCGCACGATAACTTTCCGTGGCTAAAATACGCAATATAAGCGAAAAGTACGTCAGGCGAAAAAGTATCGCAGGTGCGAAACTAATTGAATACTGGCACTGCCCTGTCTGAGAAGTACAGCCCTGTCTGAGAAGTATAACCCTGTGAGGATGCTCCAGGAGACTGTACAGGCTTGCATTGTGCATGTCTGGAGCTTGACGCTTCGGGCGGCACTCCCAGCAATGATTCTGGCTGCCGGGTGCAGTTACAGCTACGGTGCTGTCCACCATGCCCTGCACAGACCGCACTCTCTGTGACTGCCCCGCTCCCTCACCCCTAGTTACGGCCCCGCTCCCTCACCTCTAGTTATGGCCCCGCTCCCTCACCCCTAGTTACGGCCCCGCTCCCTCACCCCTAGTTACAGCCCCGCTCCCTCACCCCTAGTAGCGGCCCCGCTCCCTCACCCCTAGTTACGCCCCGCTCCCTCACCCCTAGTTACGGCCCTGCCCAAACCCCCCTTATAGTAAGTTCTTCTTTGTGTCCTTGGTAAATTGAAATGTCTTCTTTATCCAAATGCCCCTCTCAGTCCTCACAGCTGAGCATTGGGTTTTGCATTCTTTGTATTTTACGTGTTTATTTTTAGAAAATCATTTTGTAAGGTGGACTTGATATGCAGTTCTGTATATGCAAATATATATATATATATATATATATATATATATATTACACCACAGAGCAATAGCTGTACAGCAACATGTATCATCCCTCCCAACAGTCCCTGTTTTATCAGGACCGTCCCTATTCACAGGCCCAGGCAGCGGTGTAGCCTTATAATAATATGGTAGTTACTATGGCTGAGACCATACCTGTCTACCTGTGATAAAGCATGTCAGGGAGATTGTGAAAGCGGCACCTATCAGCGCTGCAGTAAAGTGGGCGTGTCCTGCTATATCTAAGAGGCGTGATTTGATTTACATCCAAATGTAAATGAGCCCCAAAGCAGTTAAGGTGCGTACACACGGTACGATTAACATGAATGATAACGATATCGATCATATCGTTGGTCGCGGGTTGTTGTAGTCGTTGGTGAGTTGGTGGTGTGCTGAATGAATGATATCGATCGTCCAGCACACTCAGGAGATCGAACAGCTATATTGTTGTTGATCGTCCCGTGTGTACGCACAGTTAGTAAGATTTACTTGCTTATGAAAATACACAGATAATTTCAGAAAATGTATGTAGCACACATGAAATGCAACAGATAAGTAATGGTCAGATATGTACATAGTACGCTGGAGAGGATAGTGACTGGGAGGAGGGGATGTAGTAAAAATGACGAAATCCCGGCGCCGGAATCCCGAACCGGGGACAAGGCACCGGCGCGGGAATCCCGACAAAAGGAGAGATGCCGACGCCTGGATCCTGACAGCTGGCATGCCGAGGTAGTACAGCCAGTGGCGGTTCTAGGGGCGGGCTAACAGGGCCGACGTCCGGAGCGCCGGCCGCCACTGAGTCGCAAAAGAAAAAAAAAATGCTCCAGTCCCCCCCCGCTAGCCGCAGCAGGGAGGCTCCATTTGCCAGGCACCCACTGAGATTTGTTCCCAGCGGGTACCCAGCTCTTTCCCTGCAGCGCCAGTCGAAAGCCGGAGCTCACTCCTGAGCTTCGGCTTCGGGAAAGAGCACTATGGGAGGGACATCATGACGTCTCTCCCATAGATCCGTGGAGCCTGATGGCAGAGGAAGCAGGAGCGGGGCTTAAGGTAAGTATTGTGTTGGTATTTTTTTTATTTTAGAAGCACCAGCACTGGGGGCACAACTATAGGGGCATTACTACTTGGGGCAATAGTAATGGGGCATTACTGTAGGGGGCATTACTACAGTGGGCACTACTATAGGGGGCATTACTAATGGGGGGATTACTACTGGGGAGTATTACTAATGGGGCCATTACTACTGTGGGCACTACTATAGGGGGCATTACTACTGTTGGCACTACTATAGGGGGCATTACTAATGGGGCACTACTAATGGGGACACTACTACTGTGGGCACTACTATAAGGGGCATTACTGATGGGGATTACTAATAGGGGCACTACTATAGGGGGCATTACTACTGGGGGCACTACGATAGGGGGCATTACTACTGTGGGCACTACTATAGGGGGCATTACTGCTGGGGGCACTACTAATGGGGGACACCACTACTGGGGCCATTGTGTAAGGGGCACCACTGCTGTGGACATTGTATAAGGGGCACTACTACTGTGGGCATTGTATTAGGGGCACTACTACTGTGGGCCTTGTGTATAAGGGACACTAATTTTGGCATTGTGTAAAAGGGGCCCCACTGTGTGTCATAACATGAATAAGGAACTACTGTGTGGTGTAATTTGAATTGGGGATAATGTATTATAAAGGTATATACTGTGTGTGGTACAATGCATTATACAGGGCATTACTGCATGTGGCATAATGTGTTAGAAAGGCCATTACAGTGTGAGGCATAACCTGTTATAAAGGGCATTAATGGTGCGGCATAATGTGTAATAAAGGGTATTACTGCTTGTGGCATAATGTGTAATAAAGGGCATTACTGCGTGTGGCATAATGTGTAATAAAGGGCATTACTGCGTGTGGCATAATGTGTAATAAAGGGCATTACTGCGTGTGGCATAATGTGTAATAAAGGCCATCACTGTGTAAGGCGCATTACTGCACATGGCAATTATTTGCCATGAGGGGAGAGCTTGAAGGAATCCCAGCACCTCCGTAAGTACTGTGCACGCCCCACAGTGTGATGAATTGGGGGTGTTCAGCAAGGAAGGGCACACAGAGGATCGCCATCTAAAAAAAGTTATTTCTTTAATTATTTTTTTTTTGGGGGGGGGGCGCAACTTGGAACTCTCGCCCTAAGCTCCACAATGTCTAGAACTGGCCCTGAGTACAGTATGAGCCCTTAGGTCTTAGCCGCGGTGGGGGGGAAGTTAGGGTTAGGCTATGGAGAGGGGAGGGTTAGGCACCCTCAGGGGGGTGTTGGGTATAGGCACTAAAGGGGGAGGGTTGGGTTTAGGCACTAACGGGAAGGGTTAGGGTACGGGGTAGGGAGGGTTAGGGTGCACAACAGGAGAGTTAGGATTAGGGGGTTAAGGAGGGAAGGTTAGGGTACTTACCTCTCCCCTGTCGGGATTCTCGGCGTCGGGATGCCACTTTCGGTCTTTTGACAGCAGGCATCCCGAGTGCCGGGTTTTCATACCCAACCTTGGGAGGAGATACTCAGATTGCCGTATGACCACATAATGAATTTAGGCCGCCATTTACGAACGAGTTTTATCACCAAAATGGTGCTCCAGCCAATCAGCTCCCAACTGTCATTTTCCTAACAGGTGACAGTTGGGAGCTGATTGGCTGGAGCACCATTTATCATACACAGTGACATTTATCACTCGTTTTGGTGATAAAACTCGTTAGTAAATGGGGCATTGGTGTCTTATGATACATCAGATTATGTTGTACAGATGACAGAAGAAATATTTGCACTGAGCTATTAGATCTTCTCCCCAATGCCATAGTGGTATAAACTAGGAGAATACTTGCTGAATGTGTCTCTTCCCTCCTGTTTGCATAGAAAGCTACTGACATTGCAATAGGGGCTGTCAGCAATGTCTGAGTAAGGCTGTAATAACACAGGCGATATTTATCAGACCCATGTGTGAGCACAGCGCTGTCTCCGCAGAGCTAAACCCAAGTATACTGACCTTCCATTTCTGCAGAGGAATTATTCCCTCCTTGTGCTCAATTACAGCTATTCTAGCTCAAGTGATTATGGCGATTTAAAGATTGATAAATACAGCATTAGTTACCAGGATCTAAGCTAAGCTGGGTACAAACTTGTATGTGTGTATATATATCGACCTATGATGTATCGGTAGCGGATCTGCTCGTGTGTACACCGGATATGCCTGTGAGCGCTGTTGGACACAGACATGTCAGGTGGATCCTGCAGGCCAGCCGATTCCGTGATATATCTGTACATGTGTGTACGCTGGCTGCAGGGACCGCCGACGCTGACATCTCTTCTGGACGGGCAAATTTAAATATCCGCCCAGTTGAGAATATGTGTCCAGAAATATGTACAGATGTAGCCAGCCTCCTCTACCGCGATGCACCCGACAGCAAAATGCAGTAATCGCCAGGCTGCGAGCACTTGCAGTCAGCTATTACCCCACGCACACACGCCATAGACGTGGGCACGCTAGTCGCGCCATCCATGCCGCGATGCCCTCGCATCATGGAATGCAAAAGGTCGATAGGATCAAAAGGTCGACATGAAAATGGTCGACACATTTTTTAACATTTTATTTGGTTAGGGGAGGGTTAGGTTTAGGCAGTTACCCAGATGGTTAGGGTTAGGCACCAAGGGGGATGGTTAGGCACCAAGGGGGATGGTTAGGCACCAGGGGGGAGGGTTAGAGTTAGGCATGGGGGGGGTTAAGGGTGAAGATTAGGGATAAGAAAAAAAAAATTGTCGACCACTGTCTAACATCTGGTGTCTATCGAATTACTGTCTCTTATTCCACACCCGGCCGCTCTTTAGTAGCCTATTAGAGTATAGCGCAGTGCATCCAGTCATGTGACCTCTTGGCAGAGTGACCAGTGGAGGGCACTATGGTCCGTAGCTTGATAGATGGCATGATGTAGATATATGTATATAACCGCAGGCAGTACACTGGGTCCTGGGTGTACAGGATGGTAAGCGAGTTGTGTGGTACAGCTTAAGCGCGTTTCAGGTTTATTTAACAAGGTAGAACAAAAAGGTGGATGAACAGGTATAAGTAACAATGCTGGAGTGTATTGCTGGGTGTTGTAGTGCTCCCTGAAGCAGGTGGTTATATGCCCCAGTGGTCAGTGGCACTTGCCCTTTAGTAATAGCGGTGGTGGTATAGGGTACTTGTGGTACTCTGCTGGGCTCTGTACGTCTGGGAGTCTCTGAGCGCGGGTTGGGCTTACACGTCAACGGTTCAAATCCTGACGAGAGAAGCTCAACTGATGAAAATCCCCATCCCGGCTCGTAAGTATCTTTAACCCTCCCCTCCCCTCCCCCCCAACCCTAACCCTCCTTTGGGGGTGCCTAACCCTAAGACTCAGGGGGGGTGCCTAACCCTAAGTACCCCAATGGTGCCTAACCCTAACCCCCCCTCCCCACACCCTAAACCTAACCATCCTGACGGGGTGCCTAACCCTAAGACTCAGGGGGGGTGCCTAACCATAACCTCCCCCGGTGGTGCCTAACCCTAACCCCCACCCTTCCCCTAGCCTAAACCTAGGTCCCCCGTGAGTGCCTAAACCTGCTAACTTATAGCACTGGTGTTATGGATATGATCCCAACCAGGTCCTTATCCGTGTGGAGTTTGTATGTCATCACCAGAGTTGCGTAGGATTCCTCAGGGTCCAGGTTATGAATGCCATTCAGTCGCTGTTTTGCGCTGCTAGTCGCTTAAGAAAGAATTGCTTTCCAGTCTAATCGTGTGGTTCCAAAGCTCAAAAAGTTATTTATGTAAAAGGGGTAACACGATGTCAGTTTAACAATTAGAGTAAAAAGCAATAAAATAGTACAGTCGATACATACGCGTGCGCACTGGTCCCAGTATACAGCCATCAGTCCTGAAGTCTGCGGTCGCAAAGAAGATGTGTGTACACTGCGGTCAGGACACAGCTTATATACCTTACAGGTTTCAGAGTTAACAAAGGGACAAATTGACAGGTTCTCATTGGTTCTTGCTTCTGGTCAATCTGGTCATGGTCAGTTCATACGGTGTCATCAGGGGTATGGCTCAGTCTTCCAACGGTCACATTGTGTAGCTTCCCGCCGAACAACTGGTTAAAACTGGCTACAACACTACATGCAAGTAATAACCTTCTATTCAACAACTCCCTATCATCCGTAACTAGCGGACGCATGATGCAATTTCTTTGCCGATAGAAACGGATGTCTGCAAATAAAAAGGGATTTAGTATGATACCAAACATGACATGTCCACTGTATTCTGAACCTTAGATCTCTTTTAAGTACATCTTACATCATAATTATTAGCTAACAATACCTTTAATAACTCTGGTTATTATCTATAATGTGTGGGAACCATTTTATACATATGCGTTCGCATATGTGCATCTGTGTGTGGAATTCGCATATGTGCGTCTGTGTGTGGAATTCGCATATGTGCGTCTGTGTGTGTATGTGAATACATGTGTGCGTTCGCATTTGTGCGCATTGGATTGCACCGACGCAAAGTAGCATCCAAGTAACTCGTCATCGGACTATAGATGACTGTATCGTCAGATAATAATTGTAAAGTGATCGTATCCAATTATTTGACTTTGACAAGTGCTCAAGCTTTCTCTCACAGACCAAAAACATGCTGGTGGGTTAGTTGGCTTCTGGCATAAATTAACCATTGTGTGTATATGTGTATTAGGAAATCTAGATTGTAACCTCCAGTGGTACAGGGACTGGTGTGAATTACTATATATACTCTGTATAGCACTGTGTAATATGTGTATGCTATATGGTATGGCAGACCCGCAGTCGTGGTGCCGGTTGTCAAAAGACCGACAGCGGAATCCCAATGCTGAGAATCCCGACACGGGCTCAGTAAGTATACTATCCTTCCCCCCTTTACCCGCTATCCATAACCCTCCCTTCCTGCATCATAACCCTCCACCCCTGCACCCTAGCCCTCCCCGTTAGTGCCTAAACCCAATCCTCCCCCCTTAGTGCCTAACCCTCCCCGCCGGCTACACGCTAACCCGGCCCGCTTTACCTTCGTTTGGGATGCCGGCTGTCGGGATTCTGGCGTCGGCATCTCAACTGATGTCGGAATTCCTGCGCCTTTGTTCTGGCCGCAGGTCGGGATGCTGGCACCGGGTTGTCGACCGCCGTCATGCATTTGCCGGTGCAATAAAACGTTACCTGACATGCTGATCTGATCTGTTGTGGGAAGACGCAGGGCCGAATTCGCACGTAGAGTCGCCATAAATGTGTTTTTCACAGTGCGCATGTTCCTAAAGCAGAGTAGCACAAAAGGCAGAATAATCTCCACTGGGCGATATCGGGGCGATGGCAGGAAATCCGCATAGATTGTTATGCACACGAAGCGGCTGATTCAGAGATGTACACCAGGGCCGTAGCTAGGGTAGTGCGGCCGGTGCCATCGCACAGGGCACCACAGGTCAGGGGGCGCTGTTTGGGTCTGTCACATTTCTGTTTATTATCATTCCTGCTTGTAGCTTCCTCTTATGTCATCCCCAGCATCTCCTGGCCTCTCCTATCTCTTCCCTGGAACTTCCCCATGAAGCCATGGCACTTTTGTGGGTGCATTATGTCCCTTTGAAAAATGAAGGGGGCACCAATGCTCTTTCTGGCACAGGGCACCAAAAAGTCTAGTTACAGCTCTGATGTACACTATTCTATATTTACACAGTTGAGCGATTATCGGTCGAATGCACATGCGTCACGGTCGCTTTGGTAAATTCGCAATGCTGCTTGTAGCGTGACCCTCAGGAAACGCTTGGGAGAGGAAACAGGTCGTGTCTGCAGAAAAACGCATAGACGCGTCCCGGGCTGTTTTGGTGGATTCTAGCTGGAGTCTGCAATCCAGTACACAGGTCACGTGGTTCCCACTGCTCAGCTCAGGAGGCCGTTCTGCTTGTCCAGTTACTATAGGGCTACTCAGATGGACGATGGTCTGCGATGGCGGCTGCATATATGTTCACACGTGTTTGGATCTGCGAAGCCGCCGGTAGGCGTCTCGACACATCTCCAGCCGGATACTGCATAAGCATTCTTTCACACAACAGCTGCGTGCGAGACCGTTTCATTTTGACACAGATTTTAAATCTAGTAACTATAGGTGCATACACACACAATGATTTAGTAACTATAGGTGCACACACACACAACGATTTAGTAACTATAGGTGCATACACACACACAATGATTTAGTAACTATAGGTGCATACACACACAATGATTTAGTAACTATAGCTGCATACACACACAATGATTTAGTAACTATAGGTGCATACACACACAACGATTTAGTAACTATTGGTGCATACACACACAACGACTTAGTCACTATTGGTGCATACACACACAACGATTTAGTCACTATAGCTGCATACACACACAACGATTTAGTAACTATAGGTGCATACACACACAACGATTTAGTAACTATAGGTGCACACACACACAACGATTTAGTAACTATAGGTGCATACACACACAACGATTTAGTAACTATAGGTGCACACACACACAACTATTTAGTAACTATAGGTGCATACACACACAACGATTTAGTAACTATAGGTGCATACACACACAACGATTTAGTCACTATAGCTGCATACACACACACAATGATTTAGTAACTATAGGTGCATACACACACAACGATTTAGTAACTATAGGTGCATACACACACAACGATTTAGTAACTATAGGTGCACACACACACAACGATTAGTAACTATAGGTGCATACACACACAACGATTTAGTAACTATAGCTGCATACACACACAACGATTTAGTAACTATAGCTGCATACACACACAACGATTTAGTAACTATAGGTGCATACACACACACACAATGATTTAGTAACTATAGGTGCACACACACACAACGATTTAGTCACTATTGGTGCATACACACACAACGATTTAGTCACTATAGCTGCATACACACACAACGATTTAGTAACTATAGGTGCATACACACACAACGATTTAGTCACTATTGGTGCATACACACACAACGATTTAGTCACTATAGCTGCATACACACACAATGATTTAGTAACTATAGGTGCATACACACACAACGATTTAGTAACTATAGGTGCACACACACACAACGATTTAGTAACTATAGGTGCATACACACACAACGATTTAGTAACTATAGGTGCACACACACACAACGATTTAGTAACTATAGGTGCACACACACACAACGATTTAGTAACTATAGCTGCATACACACACACACACAATGATTTAGTAACTATAGCTGCATACACACACACAATGATTTAGTAACTATAGGTGCATACACACACAACGATTTAGTCACTATAGCTGCATACACACACAACGATTTAGTAACTATAGGTGCATATTACACACACAACGATTTAGTAACTATAGGTGCACACACACACAACGATTTAGTAACTATAGGTGCACACACACACAACGATTTAGTAACTATAGGTGCATACACACACAACGATTTAGTAACTATAGCTGCATACACACACAACGATTTAGTAACTATAGCTGCATACACACACAACGATTTAGTAACTATAGGTGCACACACACACAACGATTTAGTCACTATTGGTGCATACACACACAACGATTTAGTCACTATAGCTGCATACACACACAACGATTTAGTAACTATAGGTGCATACACACACAATGATTTAGTAACTATAGCTGCATACACACACAATGATTTAGTAACTATAGGTGCATACACACACAACGATTTAGTAACTATTGGTGCATACACACACAACGACTTAGTCACTATTGGTGCATACACACACAACGATTTAGTCACTATAGCTGCATACACACACAACGATTTAGTAACTATAGGTGCATACACACACAACGATTTAGTAACTATAGGTGCACACACACACAACGATTTAGTAACTATAGGTGCATACACACACAACGATTTAGTAACTATAGGTGCACACACACACAACTATTTAGTAACTATAGGTGCATACACACACAACGATTTAGTAACTATAGGTGCATACACACACAACGATTTAGTCACTATAGCTGCATACACACACACAATGATTTAGTAACTATAGGTGCATACACACACAACGATTTAGTAACTATAGGTGCATACACACACAACGATTTAGTAACTATAGGTGCACACACACACAACGATTTAGTAACTATAGGTGCATACACACACAACGATTTAGTAACTATAGCTGCATACACACACAACGATTTAGTAACTATAGCTGCATACACACACAACGATTTAGTAACTATAGGTGCATACACACACACACAATGATTTAGTAACTATAGGTGCACACACACACAACGATTTAGTCACTATTGGTGCATACACACACAACGATTTAGTCACTATAGCTGCATACACACACAACGATTTAGTAACTATAGGTGCATACACACACAACGATTTAGTCACTATTGGTGCATACACACACAACGATTTAGTCACTATAGCTGCATACACACACAATGATTTAGTAACTATAGGTGCATACACACACAACGATTTAGTAACTATAGGTGCACACACACACAACGATTTAGTAACTATAGGTGCATACACACACAACGATTTAGTAACTATAGGTGCACACACACACAACGATTTAGTAACTATAGGTGCACACACACACAACGATTTAGTAACTATAGCTGCATACACACACACACACAATGATTTAGTAACTATAGCTGCATACACACACACAATGATTTAGTAACTATAGGTGCATACACACACAACGATTTAGTCACTATAGCTGCATACACACACAACGATTTAGTAACTATAGGTGCATATTACACACACAACGATTTAGTAACTATAGGTGCACACACACACAACGATTTAGTAACTATAGGTGCACACACACACAACGATTTAGTAACTATAGGTGCATACACACACAACGATTTAGTAACTATAGCTGCATACACACACAACGATTTAGTAACTATAGCTGCATACACACACAACGATTTAGTAACTATAGGTGCACACACACACAACGATTTAGTCACTATTGGTGCATACACACACAACGATTTAGTCACTATAGCTGCATACACACACAACGATTTAGTAACTATAGGTGCATACACACACAACGATTTAGTAACTATAGCTGCATACACACACAACGATTTAGTAACTATAGGTGCATACACACACAATGATTTACTAACTATAGGTGCATACACACACAATGATTTAGTAACTATAGGTGCACACACACACAACGATTTAGTCACTATTGGTGCAAACAAACACAACGATTTAGTCACTATAGCTGCATACACACACAACGATTTAGTAACTATAGGTGCATACACACACAATGATTTAGTAACTATAGGTGCACACACACACAACGATTTAGTCACTATTGGTGCATACACACACAACGATTTAGTCACTATAGGTGCATACACACACAACGATTTAGTAACTATAGGTGCATACACACACAATGATTTAGTAACTATAGGTGCATACACACACAACGATTTAGTAACTATAGGTGCATACACACACCATGATTTAGTAACTATAGGTGCATACACACACAACGATTTAGTCACTATTGGTGCATACACACAACGATTTAGTCACTATTGGTGCATACACACACAACGATTTAGTAACTATAGGTGCATACACACAACGATTTAGTAACTATAGGTGCATACACACAACGATTTAGTCACTATAGGTGCACACACACACAATGATTTAGTAACTATAGCTGCAAACACACACAACGATTTAGTCACTATTGGTGCATACACACACAACGATTTAGTCACTATAGCTGCATACACACAACGATTTAGTCACTATAGGTGCACACACACACAATGATTTAGTAACTATAGGGGCATACACACACAACGATTTAGTAACTATAGGTGCATACACACACAACGATTTAGTAACTATGGGTGCACACACACACAACGATTTAGTAACTATAGGTGCATACACACACAACGATTTAGTAACTCTAGGTGCACACACACACAACGATTTAGTAACTATAGGTGCATACACACACAACGATTTAGTAACTATAGCTGCATACATACACAATGATTTAGTAACTATAGCTGCATACACACACAACGATTTAGTAACTAAAGGTGCATACACACACACAATGATTTAGTAACTATAGCTGCAAACACACACAACGATTTAGTCACTATTGGTGCATACACACACAACGATTTAGTCACTATAGCTGCATACACACACAACGATTTAGTAACTATAGGTGCATACACACACAACGATTTAGTAACTATAGGTGCACACACACACAACGATTTAGTAACTATAGGTGCACACACACACAACGATTTAGTAACTATAGGTGCATACACACACACAACGATTTAGTAACTATAGGTGCATACACACACAACGATTTAGTAACTATAGGTGCATACACACACAACGATTTAGTAACTATAGCTGCATACACACACAATGATTTAGTAACTATAGCTGCACACACACACAACGATTTAGTAACTATAGGTGCACACACACACAACGATTTAGTAACTATAGGTGCATACACACACAACGATTTAGTAACTATAGGTGCATACACACACAACGATTTAGTCACTATTGGTGCATACACACACAACGATTTAGTAACTATAGCTGCATACACACACAACGATTTAGTAACTATAGCTGCATACACACACAACGATTTAGTAACTATAGCTGCACACACACACAACGATTTAGTAACTATAGCTGCACACACACACAACGATTTAGTAACTATAGCTGCATACACACACAACGATTTAGTAACTATAGGTGCACACACACACAACGATTTAGTAACTATAGGTGCATACACACACAACGATTTAGTAACTATAGCTGCAAACACACATAATGATTTAGTAACTATTGCTGCATACACACACAACGATTTAGTAACTATAGGGGCACACACACACAATGATTTAGTAACTATAGCTGCACACACACACAACGATTTAGTAACTATAGGTGCACACACACACAACGATTTAGTAACTATAGCTGCATACACACACACAACGATTTAGTAACTATAGCTGCATACACACACAGCGATTTAGTAACTATAGCTGCACACACACACAACGATTTAGTAACTATAGCTGCACACACACACAACGATTTAGTAACTATAGGTGCACACACACACAATGATTTAGTAACTATAGGTGCACACACACACAACGATTTAGTCACTATTGGTGCAAACAAACACAACGATTTAGTCACTATAGCTGCATACACACACAACGATTTAGTAACTATAGGTGCATACACACACAATGATTTAGTAACTATAGGTGCACACACACACAACGATTTAGTCACTATTGGTGCATACACACACAACGATTTAGTCACTATAGGTGCATACACACACAACGATTTAGTAACTATAGGTGCATACACACACAATGATTTAGTAACTATAGGTGCATACACACACAACGATTTAGTAACTATAGGTGCATACACACACCATGATTTAGTAACTATAGGTGCATACACACACAACGATTTAGTCACTATTGGTGCATACACACAACGATTTAGTCACTATTGGTGCATACACACACAACGATTTAGTAACTATAGGTGCATACACACAACGATTTAGTAACTATAGGTGCATACACACAACGATTTAGTCACTATAGGTGCACACACACACAATGATTTAGTAACTATAGCTGCAAACACACACAACGATTTAGTCACTATTGGTGCATACACACACAACGATTTAGTCACTATAGCTGCATACACACAACGATTTAGTCACTATAGGTGCACACACACACAATGATTTAGTAACTATAGGGGCATACACACACAACGATTTAGTAACTATAGGTGCATACACACACAACGATTTAGTAACTATGGGTGCACACACACACAACGATTTAGTAACTATAGGTGCATACACACACAACGATTTAGTAACTCTAGGTGCACACACACACAACGATTTAGTAACTATAGGTGCATACACACACAACGATTTAGTAACTATAGCTGCATACATACACAATGATTTAGTAACTATAGCTGCATACACACACAACGATTTAGTAACTAAAGGTGCATACACACACACAATGATTTAGTAACTATAGCTGCAAACACACACAACGATTTAGTCACTATTGGTGCATACACACACAACGATTTAGTCACTATAGCTGCATACACACACAACGATTTAGTAACTATAGGTGCATACACACACAACGATTTAGTAACTATAGGTGCACACACACACAACGATTTAGTAACTATAGGTGCACACACACACAACGATTTAGTAACTATAGGTGCATACACACACACAACGATTTAGTAACTATAGGTGCATACACACACAACGATTTAGTAACTATAGGTGCATACACACACAACGATTTAGTAACTATAGCTGCATACACACACAATGATTTAGTAACTATAGCTGCACACACACACAACGATTTAGTAACTATAGGTGCACACACACACAACGATTTAGTAACTATAGGTGCATACACACACAACGATTTAGTAACTATAGGTGCATACACACACAATGATTTAGTCACTATTGGTGCATACACACACAACGATTTAGTCACTATAGCTGCATACACACACAATGATTTAGTAACTATAGCTGCATACACACACAACGATTTAGTAACTATAGCTGCACACACACACAACGATTTAGTAACTATAGCTGCACACACACACAACGATTTAGTAACTATAGCTGCATACACACACAACGATTTAGTAACTATAGGTGCACACACACACAACGATTTAGTAACTATAGGTGCATACACACACAACGATTTAGTAACTATAGCTGCAAACACACATAATGATTTAGTAACTATTGCTGCATACACACACAACGATTTAGTAACTATAGGGGCACACACACACAATGATTTAGTAACTATAGCTGCACACACACACAACGATTTAGTAACTATAGGTGCACACACACACAACGATTTAGTAACTATAGCTGCATACACACACACAACGATTTAGTAACTATAGCTGCATACACACACAGCGATTTAGTAACTATAGCTGCACACACACACAACGATTTAGTAACTATAGCTGCACACACACACAACGATTTAGTAACTATAGGTGCACACACACACAACGATTTAGTAACTATAGGTGCACACACACACACAACGATTTAGTAACTATAGCTGCATACACACACAACGATTTAGTAACTATAGGTGCATACACACACAACGATTTAGTAACTATAGGTGCATACACACACAACGATTTAGTAACTATAGCTGCATACACACACAACGATTTAGTAACTATTGGTGCATACACACACAATGATTTAGTAACTATAGCTGCATACACACATAATGATTTAGTAACTATTGGTGCATACACACACAACGATTTAGTAACTATAGATGCATACACACACAACGATTTAGTAACTATAGCTGCATACACACACAACGATTTAGTAACTATTGGTGCATACACACACAACGATTTAGTAACTATAGGTGCATACACACACAACGATTTAGTAACTATAGGTGCATACACACACAAGGATTTAGTCACTATTGGTGCATACACACACAACGATTTAGTAACTATAGCTGCATACACACACAATGATTTAGTAACTATAGCTGCATACACACACAACGATTTAGTAACTATAGCTGCACACACACACAACGATTTAGTAACTATAGCTGCATACACACACAACGATTTAGTAACTATAGGTGCACACACACACAACGATTTAGTAACTATAGGTGCATACACACACAACGATTTAGTAACTATAGCTGCATACACACATAATGATTTAGTAACTATTGGTGCATACACACACAACGATTTAGTAACTATAGGGGCACACACACACAATGATTTAGTAACTATAGCTGCACACACACACAACGATTTAGTAACTATAGGTGCACACACACACAACGATTTAGTAACTATAGCTGCATACACACACACAACGATTTAGTAACTATAGCTGCATACACACACAACGATTTAGTAACTATAGCTGCACACACACACAACGATTTAGTAACTATAGCTGCACACACACACAACGATTTAGTAACTATAGCTGCACACACACACAACGATTTAGTAACTATAGGTGCACACACACACACAACGATTTAGTAACTATAGCTGCATACACACACAACGATTTAGTAACTATAGGTGCATACACAGACAACGATTTAGTAACTATAGCTGCATACACACATAACGATTTAGTAACTATAGCTGCACACACACACAACGATTTAGTAACTATAGCTGCACACACACACAACGATTTTGTAACTATAGCTGCACACACACACAACGATTTAGTCACTATAGGTGCACACACACACAACGATTTAGTCACTATAGCTGCATACACACAACGATTTAGTAACTATAGCTGCATACACACAACGATTTAGTAACTATAGCTGCATACACACAACGATTTAGTAACTATAGCTGCATACACACACAACGATTTAGTCACTATAGCTGCACACACACACAACGATTTAGTAACTATAGGTGCACACACACACAATGATTTAGTAACTATAGGTGCATACACACACAATGATTTAGTAACTATAGGTGCACACACACACAACGATTTAGTAACTATAGGTGCATACACACACAACGATTTAGTAACTATAGGTGCATACACACACAATGATTTAGTAACTATAGGTGCACACACACACAACGATTTAGTAACTATAGGTGCATACACACACAACGATTTAGTAACTATAGGTGCATACACACACAACGATTTAGTAACTATAGGTGCACACACACACAACGATTTAGTAACTATTGGTGCATACACACACAACGATTTAGTAACTATAGCTGCATACACACACAACGATTTAGTAACTATAGCTGCATACATACAACGATTTAGTAACTATAGGTGCACACACACACAACGATTTAGTAACTAAAGGTGCACACACACACAACGATTTAGTAACTAAAGGTGCACACACACACAACGATTTAGTAACTATAGCTGCATACACACACAATGATTTAGTCACTATAGCTGCATACACACAACGATTTAGTAACTATAGCTGCATACACACACAATGATTTAGTAACTATAGCTGCATACACACAACGATTTAGTAACTATAGCTGCATACACACACAACGATTTAGTCACTATTGGTGAATACACACACAACGATTTAGTAACTATAGCTGCATACACACACAATGATTTAGTAACTATAGCTGCATACACACACAACGATTTAGTAACTATAGCTGCACACACACACAACGATTTAGTAACTATAGCTGCATACACACACAACGATTTAGTAACTATAGGTGCACACACACACAACGATTTAGTAACTATAGGTGCATACACACACAACGATTTAGTAACTATAGCTGCATACACACAACGATTTAGTAACTATAGCTGCATACACACACAACGATTTAGTAACTATAGGTGCATACACACACAATGATTTACTAACTATAGGTGCATACACACACAATGATTTAGTAACTATAGGTGCACACACACACAACGATTTAGTCACTATTGGTGCAAACAAACACAACGATTTAGTCACTATAGCTGCATACACACACAACGATTTAGTAACTATAGGTGCATACACACACAATGATTTAGTAACTATAGGTGCACACACACACAACGATTTAGTCACTATTGGTGCATACACACACAACGATTTAGTCACTATAGGTGCATACACACACAACGATTTAGTAACTATAGGTGCATACACACACAATGATTTAGTAACTATAGGTGCATACACACACAACGATTTAGTAACTATAGGTGCATACACACACCATGATTTAGTAACTATAGGTGCATACACACACAACGATTTAGTCACTATTGGTGCATACACACAACGATTTAGTCACTATTGGTGCATACACACACAACGATTTAGTAACTATAGGTGCATACACACAACGATTTAGTAACTATAGGTGCATACACACAACGATTTAGTCACTATAGGTGCACACACACACAATGATTTAGTCACTATAGCTGCAAACACACACAACGATTTAGTCACTATTGGTGCATACACACACAACGATTTAGTCACTATAGCTGCATACACACAACGATTTAGTCACTATAGGTGCACACACACACAATGATTTAGTAACTATAGGGGCATACACACACAACGATTTAGTAACTATAGGTGCATACACACACAACGATTTAGTAACTATGGGTGCACACACACACAACGATTTAGTAACTATAGGTGCATACACACACAACGATTTAGTAACTCTAGGTGCACACACACACAACGATTTAGTAACTATAGGTGCATACACACACAACGATTTAGTAACTATAGCTGCATACATACACAATGATTTAGTAACTATAGCTGCATACACACACAACGATTTAGTAACTAAAGGTGCATACACACACACAATGATTTAGTAACTATAGCTGCAAACACACACAACGATTTAGTCACTATTGGTGCATACACACACAACGATTTAGTCACTATAGCTGCATACACACACAACGATTTAGTAACTATAGGTGCATACACACACAACGATTTAGTAACTATAGGTGCACACACACACAACGATTTAGTAACTATAGGTGCACACACACACAACGATTTAGTAACTATAGGTGCATACACACACACAACGATTTAGTAACTATAGGTGCATACACACACAACGATTTAGTAACTATAGGTGCATACACACACAACGATTTAGTAACTATAGCTGCATACACACACAATGATTTAGTAACTATAGCTGCACACACACACAACGATTTAGTAACTATAGGTGCACACACACACAACGATTTAGTAACTATAGGTGCATACACACACAACGATTTAGTAACTATAGGTGCATACACACACAACGATTTAGTCACTATTGGTGCATACACACACAACGATTTAGTAACTATAGCTGCATACACACACAACGATTTAGTAACTATAGCTGCATACACACACAACGATTTAGTAACTATAGCTGCACACACACACAACGATTTAGTAACTATAGCTGCACACACACACAACGATTTAGTAACTATAGCTGCATACACACACAACGATTTAGTAACTATAGGTGCACACACACACAACGATTTAGTAACTATAGGTGCATACACACACAACGATTTAGTAACTATAGCTGCAAACACACATAATGATTTAGTAACTATTGCTGCATACACACACAACGATTTAGTAACTATAGGGGCACACACACACAATGATTTAGTAACTATAGCTGCACACACACACAACGATTTAGTAACTATAGGTGCACACACACACAACGATTTAGTAACTATAGCTGCATACACACACACAACGATTTAGTAACTATAGCTGCATACACACACAGCGATTTAGTAACTATAGCTGCACACACACACAACGATTTAGTAACTATAGCTGCACACACACACAACGATTTAGTAACTATAGGTGCACACACACACAATGATTTAGTAACTATAGGTGCACACACACACAACGATTTAGTCACTATTGGTGCAAACAAACACAACGATTTAGTCACTATAGCTGCATACACACACAACGATTTAGTAACTATAGGTGCATACACACACAATGATTTAGTAACTATAGGTGCACACACACACAACGATTTAGTCACTATTGGTGCATACACACACAACGATTTAGTCACTATAGGTGCATACACACACAACGATTTAGTAACTATAGGTGCATACACACACAATGATTTAGTAACTATAGGTGCATACACACACAACGATTTAGTAACTATAGGTGCATACACACACCATGATTTAGTAACTATAGGTGCATACACACACAACGATTTAGTCACTATTGGTGCATACACACAACGATTTAGTCACTATTGGTGCATACACACACAACGATTTAGTAACTATAGGTGCATACACACAACGATTTAGTAACTATAGGTGCATACACACAACGATTTAGTCACTATAGGTGCACACACACACAATGATTTAGTAACTATAGCTGCAAACACACACAACGATTTAGTCACTATTGGTGCATACACACACAACGATTTAGTCACTATAGCTGCATACACACAACGATTTAGTCACTATAGGTGCACACACACACAATGATTTAGTAACTATAGGGGCATACACACACAACGATTTAGTAACTATAGGTGCATACACACACAACGATTTAGTAACTATGGGTGCACACACACACAACGATTTAGTAACTATAGGTGCATACACACACAACGATTTAGTAACTCTAGGTGCACACACACACAACGATTTAGTAACTATAGGTGCATACACACACAACGATTTAGTAACTATAGCTGCATACATACACAATGATTTAGTAACTATAGCTGCATACACACACAACGATTTAGTAACTAAAGGTGCATACACACACACAATGATTTAGTAACTATAGCTGCAAACACACACAACGATTTAGTCACTATTGGTGCATACACACACAACGATTTAGTCACTATAGCTGCATACACACACAACGATTTAGTAACTATAGGTGCATACACACACAACGATTTAGTAACTATAGGTGCACACACACACAACGATTTAGTAACTATAGGTGCACACACACACAACGATTTAGTAACTATAGGTGCATACACACACACAACGATTTAGTAACTATAGGTGCATACACACACAACGATTTAGTAACTATAGGTGCATACACACACAACGATTTAGTAACTATAGCTGCATACACACACAATGATTTAGTAACTATAGCTGCACACACACACAACGATTTAGTAACTATAGGTGCACACACACACAACGATTTAGTAACTATAGGTGCATACACACACAACGATTTAGTAACTATAGGTGCATACACACACAACGATTTAGTCACTATTGGTGCATACACACACAACGATTTAGTAACTATAGCTGCATACACACACAATGATTTAGTAACTATAGCTGCATACACACACAACGATTTAGTAACTATAGCTGCACACACACACAACGATTTAGTAACTATAGCTGCACACACACACAACGATTTAGTAACTATAGCTGCATACACACACAACGATTTAGTAACTATAGGTGCACACACACACAACGATTTAGTAACTATAGGTGCATACACACACAACGATTTAGTAACTATAGCTGCAAACACACATAATGATTTAGTAACTATTGCTGCATACACACACAACGATTTAGTAACTATAGGGGCACACACACACAATGATTTAGTAACTATAGCTGCACACACACACAACGATTTAGTAACTATAGGTGCACACACACACAACGATTTAGTAACTATAGCTGCATACACACACACAACGATTTAGTAACTATAGCTGCATACACACACAGCGATTTAGTAACTATAGCTGCACACACACACAACGATTTAGTAACTATAGCTGCACACACACACAACGATTTAGTAACTATAGGTGCACACACACACAACGATTTAGTAACTATAGGTGCACACACACACACAACGATTTAGTAACTATAGCTGCATACACACACAACGATTTAGTAACTATAGGTGCATACACACACAACGATTTAGTAACTATAGGTGCATACACACACAACGATTTAGTAACTATAGCTGCATACACACACAACGATTTAGTAACTATTGGTGCATACACACACAATGATTTAGTAACTATAGCTGCATACACACATAATGATTTAGTAACTATTGGTGCATACACACACAACGATTTAGTAACTATAGATGCATACACACACAACGATTTAGTAACTATAGCTGCATACACACACAACGATTTAGTAACTATTGGTGCATACACACACAACGATTTAGTAACTATAGGTGCATACACACACAACGATTTAGTAACTATAGGTGCATACACACACAAGGATTTAGTCACTATTGGTGCATACACACACAACGATTTAGTAACTATAGCTGCATACACACACAATGATTTAGTAACTATAGCTGCATACACACACAACGATTTAGTAACTATAGCTGCACACACACACAACGATTTAGTAACTATAGCTGCATACACACACAACGATTTAGTAACTATAGGTGCACACACACACAACGATTTAGTAACTATAGGTGCATACACACACAACGATTTAGTAACTATAGCTGCATACACACATAATGATTTAGTAACTATTGGTGCATACACACACAACGATTTAGTAACTATAGGGGCACACACACACAATGATTTAGTAACTATAGCTGCACACACACACAACGATTTAGTAACTATAGGTGCACACACACACAACGATTTAGTAACTATAGCTGCATACACACACACAACGATTTAGTAACTATAGCTGCATACACACACAACGATTTAGTAACTATAGCTGCACACACACACAACGATTTAGTAACTATAGCTGCACACACACACAACGATTTAGTAACTATAGGTGCACACACACACAACGATTTAGTAACTATAGGTGCACACACACACACAACGATTTAGTAACTATAGCTGCATACACACACAACGATTTAGTAACTATAGGTGCATACACAGACAACGATTTAGTAACTATAGCTGCATACACACATAACGATTTAGTAACTATAGCTGCACACACACACAACGATTTAGTAACTATAGCTGCACACACACACAACGATTTTGTAACTATAGCTGCACACACACACAACGATTTAGTCACTATAGGTGCACACACACACAACGATTTAGTCACTATAGCTGCATACACACAACGATTTAGTAACTATAGCTGCATACACACAACGATTTAGTAACTATAGCTGCATACACACAACGATTTAGTAACTATAGCTGCATACACACACAACGATTTAGTCACTATAGCTGCATACACACACAACGATTTAGTAACTATAGGTGCACACACACACAATGATTTAGTAACTATAGGTGCATACACACACAATGATTTAGTAACTATAGGTGCACACACACACAACGATTTAGTAACTATAGGTGCATACACACACAACGATTTAGTAACTATAGGTGCATACACACACAATGATTTAGTAACTATAGGTGCACACACACACAACGATTTAGTAACTATAGGTGCATACACACACAACGATTTAGTAACTATAGGTGCATACACACACAACGATTTAGTAACTATAGGTGCACACACACACAACGATTTAGTAACTATTGGTGCATACACACACAACGATTTAGTAACTATAGCTGCATACACACACAACGATTTAGTAACTATAGCTGCATACATACAACGATTTAGTAACTATAGGTGCACACACACACAACGATTTAGTAACTAAAGGTGCACACACACACAACGATTTAGTAACTAAAGGTGCACACACACACAACGATTTAGTAACTATAGCTGCATACACACACAATGATTTAGTCACTATAGCTGCATACACACAACGATTTAGTAACTATAGCTGCATACACACACAATGATTTAGTAACTATAGCTGCATACACACAACGATTTAGTAACTATAGCTGCATACACACACAACGATTTAGTCACTATTGGTGAATACACACACAACGATTTAGTAACTATAGCTGCATACACACACAATGATTTAGTAACTATAGCTGCATACACACACAACGATTTAGTAACTATAGCTGCACACACACACAACGATTTAGTAACTATAGCTGCATACACACACAACGATTTAGTAACTATAGGTGCACACACACACAACGATTTAGTAACTATAGGTGCATACACACACAACGATTTAGTAACTATAGCTGCATACACACATAATGATTTAGTAACTATTGGTGCATACACACACAACGATTTAGTAACTATAGGGGCACACACACACAATGATTTAGTAACTATAGCTGCACACACACACAACGATTTAGTAACTATAGGTGCACACACACACAACGATTTAGTAACTATAGCTGCATACACACACACAACGATTTAGTAACTATAGCTGCATACACACACAACGATTTAGTAACTATAGCTGCACACACACACAATGATTTAGTAACTATAGCTGCACACACACACAACGATTTAGTAACTATAGGTGCACACACACACAACGATTTAGTAACTATAGCTGCACACACACACAACGATTTAGTAACTATAGCTGCATACACACACAACGATTTAGTAACTATAGCTGCATACACAGACAACGATTTAGTAACTATAGGTGCATACACACACAACGATTTAGTAACTATAGCTGCATACACACACAATGATTTAGTAACTATAGCTGCATACACACACAATGATTTAGTAACTATAGCTGCATACACACATAACGATTTAGTAACTATAGCTGCATACACACACAACGATTTAGTAACTATAGCTGCACACACACACAACGATTTTGTAACTATAGCTGCACACACACACAACGATTTAGTCACTATAGGTGCACACACACACAACGATTTAGTCACTATAGCTGCATACACACAACGATGTAGTAACTATAGCTGCATACACACAACGATTTAGTAACTATAGCTGCATACACACAACGATTTAGTAACTATAGCTGCATACACACACAACGATTTAGTCACTATAGCTGCATACACACACAACGATTTAGTAACTATAGTTGCACACACACACAATGATTTAGTAACTATAGGTGCATACACACACAATGATTTAGTAACTATAGGTGCACACACACACAACGATTTAGTAACTATAGGTGCATACACACACAACGATTTAGTAACTATAGGTGCATACACACACAATGATTTAGTAACTATAGGTGCACACACACACAACGATTTAGTAACTATTGGTGCATACACACACAACGATTTAGTAACTATAGCTGCATACACACACAACGATTTAGTAACTATAGCTGCATACATACAACGATTTAGTAACTATAGGTGCACACACACACAACGATTTAGTAACTAAAGGTGCACACACACACAACGATTTAGTAACTAAAGGTGCACACACACACAACGATTTAGTAACTATAGCTGCATACACACACAATGATTTAGTCACTATAGCTGCATACACACAACGATTTAGTAACTATAGCTGCATACACACACAATGATTTAGTAACTATAGCTGCATACACACAACGATTTAGTAACTATAGCTGCATACACACAACGATTTAGTAATTATTGCTGCATACACACACAATGATTTAGTAACTATTGCAGCATACACACACAACGATTTAGTAACTATAGCTGCATACACACACAACGATTTAGTAACTATTGGTGCATACACACACAACGATTTAGTAACTATAGCTGCATACACACACAATGATTTAGTAACTATTGCTGCATACACACACAACGATTTAGTAACTATTGGTGCATACACACACAACGATTTAGTAACTATAGCTGCATACACACACAATGATTTAGTAACTATTGCTGCATACACACACAACGATTTAGTAACTATTGCTGCATACACACACAATGATTTAGTAACTATTGGTGCATACACATACAACGATTTAGTAACTATAGCTGCATACACACACAACGATTTAGTAACTATAGGTGCACACACACACAACGATTTAGTAACTATAGCTGCACACACACACAACGATTTAGTAACTATAGCTGCATACACACACAACGATTTAGTAACTATAGGTGCATACACAGACAACGATTTAGTAACTATAGGTGCATACACACACAACGATTTAGTAACTATAGCTGCATACACACACAACGATTTAGTAACTATAGCTGCATACACACACAATGATTTAGTAACTATAGCTGCATACACACATAACGATTTAGTAACTATAGCTGCATACACACACAACGATTTAGTAACTATAGCTGCACACACACACAACGATTTTGTAACTATAGCTGCACACACACACAACGATTTAGTCACTATAGCTGCATACACACACAACGATTTAGTAACTATAGGTGCATACACACACAACGATTTAGTAACTATAGGTGCACACACACATAATGATTTAGTAACTATAGGTGCATACACACACAACGATTTAGTAACTATTGGTGCATACACACACAACGATTTAGTAACTATAGGTGCACACACACACAATGATTTAGTAACTATAGGTGCATACACACACAACGATTTAGTAACTATTGGTGCATACACACACAACGATTTAGTAACTATAGGTGCACACACACACAATGATTTAGTAACTATAGGTGCACACACACACAACGATTTAGTAACTATAGGTGCACACACACACACAACGATTTAGTAACTATAGGTGCATACACACACAACGATTTAGTAACTATAGCTGCATACACGCACAACGATTTAGTAACTATTGGTGCATACACACACAACGATTTAGTAACTATAGCTGCATACACACATAATGATTTAGTAACTATTGGTGCATACACACACAACGATTTAGTAACTATAGATGCATACACACACAACGATTTAGTAACTATAGCTGCATACACACACAACGATTTAGTAACTATAGCTGCATACACACATAATGATTTAGTAACTATTGGTGCATACACACACAACGATTTAGTAACTATAGGTGCATACACACACAACGATTTAGTAACTATTGGTGCACACACACACAACGATTTAGTAACTATAGCTGCATACACACACAACGATTTAGTAACTATAGCTGCATACACCCACAACGATTTAGTAACTATAGGTGCACACACACACAACGATTTAGTAACTATAGCTGCATACACACACAACGATTTAGTAACTATAGCTGCATACACACATAATGATTTAGTAACTATTGGTGCATACACACACAACGATTTAGTAACTATAGGTGCATACACACACAACGATTTAGTAACTATAGGTGCATACACACACAACGATTTAGTAACTATAGCTGCATACACACATAATGATTTAGTAACTATTGGTGCATACACACACAACGAATTATTAGTAACTATAGGTGCATACACACACAACGATTTAGTAACTATAGGTGCATACACACACAACGATTTAGTAACTATAGCTGCACACACACACAACGATTTAGTAACTATAGCTGCATACACACACAACGATTTAGTAACTATAGCTGCATACACACACAACGATTTAGTAACTATAGCTGCATACACACACAATGATTTAGTAACTATAGCTGCATACACACACAACGATTTAGTAACTATAGGTGCATACACACACAACGATTTAGTAACTATAGCTGCATACACACACACAACGATTTAGTAACTATAGGTGCATACACACACAACGATTTAGTAACTATAGCTGCATACACACACAATGATTTAGTAACTATAGGTGCATACACACACAACGATTTAGTAACTATAGCTGCATACACACACAATGATTTAGTAACTATAGCTGCATACACACAACGATTTAGTAACTATAGCTGCATACACACACAACGATTTAGTAACTATAGGTGCATACACACACAACGATTTAGTAACTATAGCTGCATACACACAATGATTTAGTAACTATTGGTGCATACACACACAACGATTTAGTAACTATAGGTGCATACACACACAACGATTTAGTAACTATAGCTGCATACACACACAATGATTTAGTAACTATTGGTGCATACACACACAACGATTTAGTAACTATAGCTGCATACACACAACGATTTAGGAACTATAGCTGCATACACACAACGATTTAGTAACTATAGCTGCATACACACAACGATTTAGTAACTATTGCTGCATACACACACAAAGATTTAGTAAATGGACGATTTTAGTAAACGATTTGCGTTCATTTATTCAAGGGAAAAATTAAGGAAAATCATTTGCTAAAATCGTTCATTTACTAAATGTAATTAACGATTTTTATGAACTACAAACGATTTTTGCATATTCCCTTACTGAAAATCGTTGAGTTGGTCAGGCTGACTGAGCTACAAACGTGAACGCGCATGAACAATAATCGTTCATCATTTTATCTCTGAAAGTGAATGATTTTTTTCAACGATTGAACGATAAACGATATCGTTATCGATAATTGTTCCAAAAAATTGTTGTGTGTGTTTTAGTCACTTATTTAAATTTGTAGTTGGTTTAAGTCACATATTAGTCTCTTTTTTGCTTTGTTTTAGTCCAGATTTAGTCAGTGGACCCCGGTTTTCATTAAGTCTAATTTTAGTTAATGTTTTAGTCATAATTTTTGCAAACAGTTTAATGATACTGTAACGGATTTTACTGAAGAACTTTTCTCTAAAATTCCCTTGAGAACTGAGGGCCTGATTCAGATTTGGGAATAGAGGACCTCATTCAGAGCTGGACGCTATTTGCGGACGCTCGTACAGAAAAAGGGGCCGGATATTTAAATTGAGCGCTCGCTCTTTGCGGACTCTGTTGACGCCTCTATGTCTGAGTGAGCGTCCGAAACATGCGCTCGCTATTTTGTAAAGACGCCCCTTGGCCGTTCGCATCATACGTCATCTCCGCTATTTATTAGATTAATCGAGTACATCGAAAGGCATCTGAACTGCTCGCAGTGCTTGTGGTAGGTTTTACTTCCCGCAAACACTGCGAGCAGTTCAGGCTAAAAGACAACCAAGTGACGTTAATTATGCACACCCATTAAACGCCCGTTTTGACTGTTTGGCACGCCTGCGTTCGGATCTTCTCTCCCGATTTTCAAGCACCTACCCCTGTTACCACCCACAAACGCCTCATTCTGTCACTCAAATTAGCAGCCCCTCGCTGTTTTACGAGCGCACGATTTCCGACCGCAATGACTGGTTGGCGCATGCGCATTACGCCCCATACGGATGGGCAGATGTGCGAACATCGCTCGGAGCGAACGAGCAGCCGCTTACGAGCGGCTCTGAATCAGGCCCTGAGTGAGATATCTCTCTCAACTGTGATCCTGAACAAACCAATTTGCAATGCAAGGTCTGTAAATACATAATTTTTTTACATGTGGGGTAAATACTGGCTGATTTTGCATGTAGACCACAAATACTGCACAGCTTTATTATTACTATACAATTTAGATCAGTTTGGAAGCACTCCTCCCAAATCTAAATCTCTGCACATTTTAATTCTGCCCCTCCTGCATTGCAGCATGGTTTCACCAAGATGATCAGTTGAGAGATATCTCACTCTATTCCCAACTCTGAATCAGGCTTAATCAGCATACCTGTAACACAACAATTTTTTGAACGATTTAACTATAACGATGTCGTTATCGTTAAATCGTTTATAAAATCATTCATCTTTTTAAGGTGAACGATAATCGTTCATGCGCGTTCACGTTTGTAGTTCATTGTCCATTCTGACTGTCCAACAAACGATTTTCGTTCAGAAAATCGTTCATGTTGTACAGAATGAATGATGTCCATTCACTGTATGCATGATTAAAAAATTGTTCATTGTTCATGAAAATCGTTCACAAAATCGTTCATTAATTTAGTAGCCAACAATTTTTATAAACGATTTTCGTTCGCTTTTTCAAGGGAAAATCTGAACAAAAATCGTTCACTAAAATCGTTGGTTACTAACATCGTTATGTGTGTATGCAGCTTATGGCCCTCATTCAGAGCCGCACGTTAACAACAGTACGCTCGTTGCGTTCCGATGTTGACTAACCGCGCATGCGTCGGTGTTACACCGCGCATGTGCGTACGGCAGATTGCGAGCTTTTTTTCTCTCGTTCCTAAAATAGCGTACAGGAAGTGACATGTCAAATGTGATTGACAGAACAGGGCGTTTTTGGGTGTTGACGGGGGTGGAGATGAAAAAACGCAGGCGTGGCGAGGCGTTTTTGGGGCGTACATACATTAGCAGATGCGAACGTCAAATGTGTTCGGACCGTCTCATACGTCACTGGAACATCCGCTTTCCCTTCAAAATGCTCGCACAGCTTAGGGTCAGGATTACTCGACCACATTGGCGATGGCCTTCTCCTCCGTCCCGGGACTCCACGATGGTGCAGCGATTAATCGTGGCTGGTCAGTAAAGTAATTAGTGTTGGATTGAAATCCGGCTTGGTATGTGTTTGGAAAGCAGTTTATTGGGATAGCACAAAAGCGTACGCAGGTGGAAATCAGAGCTGCTAATGTCATGATTACATAATCAATTAGCGTACATTTTTGGGCTTTTATTTTGGCCACAATTTGGTGGTTATGGCCTATTGTAACAATAATGTCATCATCTTTTAATTAGCTCCCCTTTTTTTTTGTTTACTGTGGAATTTGCATCGCTATGTGTTTTTTTAAACGTTCCTTAAAGAGGCCTTTTTTTTAAAAAAAGAGGGTCAGTTTTTGCGTTTAAGGCCAGGATTAAATGTAACCCATTTGTACAATAATGTCACAATACAATGTCAGTGTTTTGTTTTTAATTTATTGTTTACACACAAACAAATTGGCATAATATTGTATTGCCTTTTTTTGTGGCCAAGATATTTGATCAAAAAAAAAACAAAACATAACTACTAACATAAGCGTAAATACAAAATTTAAAAACATTTCACAAGAAAGGAGAGGGAAGTTTTGACCAGAAAGGAATATGAGCCAAGCACAGAAGGAAAGTGGGAAAAGTCGCCATTGCTGTCACCGTTTTCTCGCCCGTTTGGCTGGGTGAGGGTGGGCGCCAGACCGGGTCCGGGATGCCATCGGGCTGGCCTGTCCAGAGGCAGATGTTGTGGCCTCTGGACTAGGCACAGGGCTAGGCACATTTGGAGGATTGCCTGATGTTGTGCCAGAGGTAGAGGATCTGGATGTTCCGGCAGGAAGGGAGGTCGGCTCCACCATGTGCTGGCGAACGAGCTGCTCCAGGGCATCGGCGATGCGGATGTTGGCCCTGGTATTTTCCGCCAGGGCCTGAGCAATGGTCACGTTGGCCGCAGCATTTTGCTCCAGGGCCTCAGCCACCCGTATCAGACTGGCGTCCATCCTCTGCAGAATCTCCGTATGGCAATCCGATTTAAAATTGAGTTCTGTGAGGAGGCCCACTGCCTGCGAGGGGGCACGCCCTGGACTGGCTTCTGCAGGGTCCTCAGCCGGATGTACTGGTTCCTCCCCTGCAGAGTCAGCAGAAATTCTGCGGCCAAGGCTCCCCTCTGGAGCAGACTCATCCGCCTCTGTCTCTGTTAGGAAATTGGAGAAAAGACTCACATTAGAATCTACATATTGGCACAATAGCATTTCTGAGTTGGTGACATCACAAGACTTACCTTGGCCAACATGAGGAGCCGCAAAGTCTGGCATGTCCGTATCCATGTTGGACACGCCAAACACCTCCACAGCCTGCACACACCCCTGTGCCATCTCTTCTAAGTCTGTCAACTCCAATGACACAGGGGTGGGACCCCCACCTGTCCCCCTTGCATGCCTAGCCCTGTCGGCAAGTTTTTGTTTTAGACGATATTTGAAGTCTGCCCATCTGTGGAATGAATTTGGAACCATTATCCTTTTTTTTACAATGGGGTTTGTTTATAGGATGGGAAAGTGTTTACTTACCGCCGTTTGACATCCCGGGCTAGACGGACATAATCACCCACCCTATTGACAGCAACGGCGACCTCCTCCCACATTCTCCACTTCTGGCTTTGGCTCATATTCCTGGCTGCCTGGGGCAGGATGTCAACGCACTTCTGGATCAAAACCTCCATCTCCTTGCTTGTGAAATGTGGCTGCCTTTTTTTTTTTGCAGCTTTGGCGGGTTGACTGGGGCCAGCAGTCTCTTCCATGTCATCCTCCTCACCTATTTGGGTAAATATGCAGATTTAGCCACTTCACAACTTGCACAATATTATGTTTTAAAATACTCATTGACACAAAATGCATGAAGGCCTTACCGCCGCAATTTTGACCATTGTTTCCCTGGTTTGAAGCCATGTCTCTGCTTCCAGCATGAAATCATCCAGAAATTCTATGTGATTTCGTGACGTATTTATACATGCGTCGTTAGTTTGCGGCCACATCATTGATTGTGCGTCCCTATGATTCATCCTTAATTTGTGCGGGAAAATAAACACTATTTATGGCTTGGTGTGTGTGGATTCGAGGTGGGGTTGTTGGAGTGTTGTTGGTTAAGTGGTTTGGATTTGGTTGGTTGGTTGCGTTTGGAGGATTTTGGAGAGTTGTTTTTTTGTTTGTTTTTGCTACATTTCTTTGGTTTTTCCGTTCGCATTTTTTTCATTTTATCAACATCCTTTCCTGATTTGGTAAGTTTTGTGCATTCAAATTTGTGGCCAATTGGTGTATTCTTCTGTTTTGTGGTTAGTTAATTTGTTTAACACTCATTTCATCTTTTTTAGTTTTTTTTTGTTTTCGGACCCAAAGAAGTTTTTTGACGACATCTTATATATTCGAGTTGGGTAAGTCCATTTTTTGTCTTGCATTTGCGAATGAATTACTGCATTTTTGACTGTTGGTGTAGCGCCTTGCATTTGCGAATGAATTACTGCATTTTTGACTGTTGGTGTAGTGACTTGCATTTGCGAATAATTTACCGCATTTTTGACTGTTGGTGTAGTGACTTGCATTTGCGAATAATTTACCGCATTTTTGACTGTTGGTGTAGTGACTTGCATTTGCGAATAATTTACCGCATTTTTGACTGTTGGTGTAGTGACTTGCATTTGCGAATAATTTACCGCATTTTTGACTGTTGGTGTAGTGACTTGCATTTGCGAATAATTTACCGCATTTTTGACTGTTGGTGTAGTGACTTGCATTTGCGAATAATTTACCGCATTTTTGACTGTTGGTGTAGTGACTTGCATTTGCGAATAATTTACCGCATTTTTGACTGTTGGTGTAGTGACTTGCATTTGCGAATAATTTACCGCATTTTTGACGGCTTATTCATCATATAATCCAGTTTTGCTTTTCCCTTTTCCATTTTTTGGGTCCATTTGAACCCTATTTGACGTACGGTGTGCAATGTAGTTTTCATCGATGGCCAAATGTGTTTTTCCGCTATTTTCTGTGTTGGCTTGCAACAATTTTTAAACAAAAAAAACACCCTCTAAATTTTTGAAGTCTCATTGTTGCCTTTTTTACAGTTTATACGTATCATGACAATACCCCGGCATGTAAGCAGCTATGGATGGTATCAGAAAGCTAAGTTGTTTTTTCTTACTTTTGGGGTGGGTCAAAAGCCTTACATTGTAAACTTTGAATTTCAGGTAGATCTGGGGCGAATTGTTCTGGCCCTGCTCCCGGAAGACGACCAACCTCAAACTCGTCCCAGGCGTAGGCATCGTAGGCATGCAAGGCCCCAGATATTTCGAACACGTGTCACCCTTTTTGGAATGCCCGATGATGAGGTTTTAAGACGCTACCGTCTACCTCCCAAAATCATCATAGACACTCTCTCATTAATAGAAAGTGATCTTGAGCGGCAAATTGACAGTCCAACAGCAATACCACCACTGACGCAATTTATGGCGGTGTTACATTTCTGTGCCTCAGGATCGTTTCAAACAATGGTGGGAATAGTGGCGGGCATCTCCCAATCCTCCTTTTCCCGGATCCTGAGGGCAGTGATGGAGGCACTTTTCAAGCACCTCCATCATTTTATTAAAATGCCTTTGGATATGGGTGCCCTTAGTGTGGCCAAGGCCAATTTTTACCAAATAGCTGGCTTCCCACACATCATAGGGGTTGTGGATGGTACTCACATACCACTTCAGCCTCCAGCACGGCTGGAGGCAATATTTAGAAACAGGAAACACTATCACTCCCTGAATGTAATGGTGGTATGTGATGCCTCCCTCCAGATCCTGTCCCTGAATGCTAAATTACCAGGAAGTGCACATGACTCCTTCGTCATCCGGCAATCAGGGATATGGCAGAAATTAACCAACCTACAAGCTGGTGATGCGTGGCTTCTGGGTAAGTGGAGACCTTTAGTACATAACAATGTTAAGCTTGATACACAGTGTTCCTGATGTGGTCTATTTTTGTTCACAGGAGACAGTGGATACCCTTGCATGTCCTGGCTGCTCACTCCTTATTTGGCTCCCACACCAGGGCCACAAAGTGCGTATAATTCCGCACTTACAGCCACCAGGCAAGTGGTGGAGCGCTGTATCGGCCTTTTAAAAGGCCGATTCAGATGCCTCCACCGCTCTGGTGGCGAGCTCATGTATGTGCCGGATATGGTGTCGAAAATTGTGGTCCTGTGTGGGATATTTCACAACATTGCCATAAGGAGTGGTGTCCCAATGCAGCCAGAGGATGCCTTACCTGAGGATGGCCCCCCCGAGGTTGGTCGAAGGTCAGTATGTGGGGGGGCCATACGCGATGATGTGGTGGCCAGATTTTTTAGGTAAGTTTGTTCAAAACTCCAGTGTTTATACCTAATGTGTTTGTTTTTTTTGGCAAACATCTAATTTTTTTATAATTTTCTCACCATCTTCTGTTTGTTCACATAATCTTTGGCACTACTTCCTGCTACCCTTACCAAACCTGGATCTGGTCCTTTTGGGCATATATTCTGGAACCCATATCGCAACGCCATGTTTGTGGAATCATGTTGGCATGGTCCTTCGTCAACCAGTTCTTGATTTTGTGTTTTTATTTATTTTTTTCTTGGTATGTGTTGTATTTGAATTTATCACTGTGTATTTTTTTTGGGAGTGACCACTTTGTTTTCTCTGTTATGTGGTGAATAAATGTTTGAAGAGTGAAATGGTCTTCCTTTTTTGGGACGTTAACAGCAAGTGTAACCAGGTTAACACAAGTTACATTTGACTAAGGGGTAAACCAGTACTGACGCCAGTTGAGCAAAACTGAAATATGTTTTCAGCTTTCCAATCCACACCAAAGGAAGCCTGGCCCAACCTTGGGATTTGTAAGATTGGCCTAAGCAGCTTGCGCACCAAGTAGGAACCTGGAAAATGTAGAAATCTGAAATTGACACTACACCCAAAAAGGGAAATTACATTGTTACTGTTATGTGTTTCTGGTGTCTGTTTGACATACAAAGACAAAACACAATCTAACTTTTAAAAAAGGGAAATCCTTGCAGGAACTTATGTCAGGCTAAACTATCTTGGTTTTGGTTTTTAAAAATGAGCCACAACGTATATTTGTCTTTAAAAATTTATTTGGCAAATACAACAAAAAAAAAAAAACTAATGCCGAAGGAGGCCAGACAGCCGGTCGAGGGCCACCAGAAGGCCGATTACATGGTGGCGCATCTGCCCCACAACATCCGCCACCTCTTGCCGACGCCTCTGTTCCTCTGTGGGTGAGAAAAGTGTGTGGGTTAATACAACAATAGGGACTCCACAGAAAAACATTAAAAAAAAAACAAATCACTCCTAAACCCAAAAACATAAATAAAAAGGGTGGGCTGGCAAAAATACAAGGCCTAGGTACAAATTCCCACAGGTATGATATGTGTATGCTTAAATCACCAGGAAGAGGTAAAGGCAAACCTTCACAATCAACAAAAGTCAAGCCACAAAAACACGAAGAAAGGCACGACACATGATTACATACAAACAGTTTGTGCTTTTAAAAAAAATAATAAAAAACATACCGGGAAACAAATCGGGAGCTCCGGCAAAACCTCCATGATCCTCCTCGGAGGATCCGTCATTCCCCAAAGAATGGGGCGGAGTTATGCTGGACTCCGGGGAGGGGGTAATTGGAAGAGGGGTGGGTGGAGGAGAGGGGGAAGTGGGACGGAGGGGAAGGAGGCCCGACATTTCCGGGAGAGGGTCTGGGAAGGATGGGGAGGAGTGGGGAATAGGCGAAAGATTTGGGGTGGAGTGTTGGCTGGGGGTTGGGGAGAGTGGGCGGGAACGCCGACGTTGACGGCGGAGTCTTGGCTGTCCCCCTAAAATATGTCAAATAAATTGCGTTTAGTTTATGGACAAATCCGGGCAAACAAACAAAAAAAAAAAAAGAAAAAAGAAATAAAACCAAAAAAAATAGCAGTAGAATTAAAAATTCATAAAAAGAGGGAAAACATGCAGACGCAGATATGAGTACAAATAATAAATAGAACAGACAGGAAAACATGCACACGCAGATATGAGTACAAATAATAAATAGAACAGACAGGAAAACATGCAGACGCAGATATGAGTACAAATAATAAATAGAACAGACAGGAAAACATGCACACGCAGATATGAGTACAAATAATAAATAGAACAGACAGGAAAACATGCACACGCAGATATGAGTACAAATAATAAATAGAACAGACAGGAAAACATGCAGACGCAGATATGAGTACAAATAATAAATAGAACAGACAGGAAAACATGCAGACGCAGATATGAGTACAAATAATAAATAGAACAGACAGGAAAACATGCACACGCAGATATGAGTACAAATAATAAATAGAACAGACAGGAAAACATGCAGACGCAGATATGAGTACAAATAATAAATAGAACTGACAGGAAAACATGCACACGCAGATATGAGTACAAATAATAAATAGAACAGACAGGAAAACATGCACACGCAGATATGAGTACAAATAATAAATAGAACAGACAGGAAAACATGCAGACGCAGATATGAGTACAAATAATAAATAGAACAGACAGGAAAACATGCACACGCAGTTTGCCCCACAAACACAAACATTAAAACCACAATACATAACACTTACTTGCCAGGATCTGCATGCGAAAGCATGCCAGCAAGCGGGGCGTTCGCCGTTGCAGGTCGGACCACCTGCGCTCCAGCTGCCCGATGTTGCGGCGTGATCCGAAGGACCGCAGGCGGGACCGTACCTCCGCATACGCGGAGCGCTTCTGCCGGTTGGTCATGGGTTCTGGCTGGCTGGTGATCCGGCGATCCATGACCTCCGTAAGCACCAGCAGCTCACGCCTGGTGAATGCGGAGGCTCTCATGATGGCAATGGTGTTTTTCTTAAAAATCATTTTTGATAAAGTGTGTAAAAATTTTCTGATTGGCTAATGTATTTTGGAAATTAACAGGAGCAATTTTATTGGTTAGTGTATGAGTCATGTGTTCGACAGGGCCAGAAATCTCTGGAGAGTTAGGATAGGCTTGATGCAGTGACATGCGTAAGCAAATTTAAATAAAGAAATGAACCCAGGGAAATATGCGGGGATACACAGCAATAGTACAATTGTTTAATTGTGGTTCACATGTTTTTTAAACAATAAAAGCGAATGTTTCATCCGTACGTATTCTGCGGGTAAACACAAACACAGACAAGAGTAAAGTTTCTTGCATTGTGTTGAAAAAAAACAAACAATTAAGCTAATTGATACATTGATTGGCATGATACGATTGATGGAGGTAGGCAGAATAAAGGAGCAGGTAATCGACATCTGACAAGGCCACTTCCTGTTTATACTTGTGCGTGCGTTCCTTTCAAGCCATTTCGGGGATGTACGCTCGCTATTTCGTACGCTCGTTAGTTAGAGGAGGGGTCGTCAGAGTTTAGGGAGGAATTTTAGATGCGAACGAAAATACGAGCGAGCCATTGAATTTAAATATTTTTGTACGTACGCCTAACGTACGTGCGCCCGCTTGCGTGCGGCTCTGAATGAGGGCCAATGTGTTTAGTGATCTAGGCTCAGTAGGCTGAGTGAGAATGTGTTATACTAATTAATGCCTTAAGTTTATTAGAACTAGTGTTAATTTTGACAAGGATTTTAAATTTAGTTTTAGGGCCTGAATCACTACCGTACACAACTGAGATTACGCATGCAGTCAGGCGATTGTTTCGTTCTGCACAGGCGTAAGCATCGCAGTGCGCTAACCGGCTGCTGCAATCGCTACTGCGATCGCAGTGACTACACAGACCCATTGCAGAGTGTTTGACAGGAAGTGTCATTTGTGAGTGGTGATGGGGGGGTGGTCTGCGAAACGCAGGCGTCCCAGTGCGTTCGGATGCCGTTGCAGGGACGTGCATAAATTAGCCACTGTGATGCCGTGCGCAGCTTGAGGACTCATAGCGTGTACGGAAGTTAGCAATTCCTGAGTAAGGTCAGAGCTTGTGCAAGTGTGCGCAACGCTGCAATGGTACTCACTGTTAACGATGGTTTTGCAGTCTTGCTAAACATTATGGATGTGTGTGAGGTAAAGTGGACGTACTTGTGCAGTGCTGCGACGGGATGGCGAACGCAGTGGATTAGCATACTATCGCAGTTGAACTGCGTGGGTCATCGCAATTGCAAAAGCAGTTGCGATTCGTAGTGAATCAGGCCCTTAGTCGCTTATTTAAAATTGAACACCGATTTCGTCATAATTTTCGTTATTAAATTTTTAATATTTACAATGTTACAATTTAGTCCTCAAAAAGAATCTAGTCAACTATTACTTTTAGTCAAAATTTTCGTCTGCAAGACTAACACTGGTGCGAGATCGCAGCGGCTAACATTAGCGCACATTAGTGTACATCTCTGAAGCAGGCTTTTAGCTGGGTGACACGAGACACTTTCTGGCGCCAATTTCTACCAAATACAAGCAGTTCCTCGGGCTTTGCTTTGTCTATCTGTCCTTTTATAGGTTTATCGACATACATATATTTATATATTATTTTTCTTGCTGCCTGAGTTTGTTCCACCTCACTTTTTTTGAACAAAGTCTGTCTAATAAAAAGTGTAAAAACTTTGCCACGTTTTTTTTTTTTTAATATTTCCAACAGTTTAAAATTTTTGGGGTTTGGCTGACTCATGGACCTTAAATCAGAACTCGATATTTGTGTCCATTTATATGTACGGATATGGTGAAGCTGTATGCATAAAAGAAGTACATTGTAAAAAATACTGTAATGCTGGCCATACACTAGCGCGGTTTCATGCCGATTGCACGATTTTAGACGCCTCTTACGATGCATTGTGTGCAAATCGTGCAGTATTTAGGTACGAATACGATCCGATGCGCGCTCCCAATGCTCTCCTATCGTATCTTATGATCAGAAGTGCAGCCCATATTATCCGTCGTAATCGTATGCAGATCGTGGCGTGTATCTGCGCATTCGATGCATCGTGCGTCCGACCGTCCGAGCGGCGTCATTTAAGTTGAGTTCCCCCTATTTAAATTAAGGCCAAATCTATGATCGCACGTTTTTAGTGAGGCACACGATCGCTCGTATCACGACCCGTCGTATAGGGGCAAATGACCGTACGTGAGATCGTATGTACATCGTGTGTCAAAAAAGCACCAAATCGTGCGGCCGGGACTGCCAGGGAGCTGACGGTGCGTTCAAGGGAAATCGTATGCTGAATCGCATCTTATGCTGGAAGTACTGGTGTATGGCTAGCATTACATCGAAGAATCCGTAGCATCTACCAACACTGCAGGTTTTCAAGCTGTCTTAAGAACGGCTGAGTGCCCGGTTAGCATTTCCAGGAAATGCAGCATTACTGTACATTACGGCGTCATGTGTAAAATAGAATTTAAAAAATGTAAATACAGATGCGCCCAGTTACATTGTGGCTGATCGCACCACAAAGTGCGCCAGCATCGCACCATGCGATTCCCCCGCGTCTGCATACGCTACGGCACTGCGATCGCACCATGAATTCCTATGGAGGCACATTAGCGTACGCAGTGCGTGTAGTCCGCTCGGGGGCGCGTGTCTCGCGCTATGCCTGGCGCGATTTGCCGCGCCAGAGGCAAGGATTATAGCTGGGTATATCTGTACTTCATCTAAAACGTACAGAATTTGTGTGCACAATATATATGTTTTATTTCTATAATATGTTTTATTTATATACTTTTTCCCCTTGTGTTTCCTCAGAGAGGATAAGTCAGAGATATGCCGACCTTCCGGGGGAGCTGCAAATTGTTGAGCTTGAGAAGGAAGCAAATGGGCTGGGCCTCAGCTTGGCCGGCAATAAGGACAGGTCTTTAATGAGCATCTTCGTGGTGGCCATTAATCCCGATGGACCTGCTGGAAGAGATGGGAGAATGGAAGTTGGCGATGAGTTGTTGGAGGTAACTTGTTACTGTGTGTAGTTCGCACGAATGGTCCTACTGCTGGGGGTAACAGGGGCTGTCTTGTTGTTAAACCAATATAACAGGGTTGTGCTTAAAATGAAGTCGCCAAAAGAAACGCCCTTTCTGTCCTGAAAACAGCATCAAATCTCCTCGTGGTGTCCGGGCGGCTAAAAGGTTTTTCTAAGTTTTAAATGTTGCATTCAGTACAAAACTGTGGCGCGTGTCCTGGTTGCAAGGTATGGGAAACGGCTTGGTCATGAAAATGTAAAACTATGAGATTAAAAAACAAATAAAAAACACCCATTAAAGCAGAGGTGGGGAACCATTTTTCTGCCGAGGGTCATTTTGATGAATATAACATTATTTGCGGGCTCAGTGCAGGCCACGCCCCCGTGTGACGTCACATGGGGGCAGGGCTACAATCTCACCGGTGATTACAGCAATGCCCGGAACATCCTGAGGATGCTCCGGGGAGCTGTAAGGGCAGCGGTGTGACCGTCTGAAGCGTCTTAAGGGGCGCGCCAGGCGGCACTGCTGCATAGATTCGGGCTGCAGGTTGCCATTCCTAGGCACCTTGCTAGCCAAATGAGGCTAGCAGAAAAAAGCTCAGAGGGACAGACCAAATGATTCCGGGGGGCCTTATACAGCCCCTGGGGCTCAGGTTCCCCATCACTGCTTCATCAACCTAAAAATTCTCTGGAGGTAATTAGGTTTAGAACTGGCATGGAGTTCTACCTAATTAACGGAGGAATTCATCATTCCCCCTCCCCATAACTATCTATTCCGAAAAGCTGTCATTTTTGCGATGACAGCTTTTTGGGAAATAGATACTTTTCCCTCTCTATACTACCTTACTGCAGCTGTAATCAGTGCTGCGCATGCACTGTCACATCTGTAAAACCAGCGCATGCGCAGCGCTGCCTACAGATGCAGTAATTTTGTGTCCCCCTCCTCATACCTCCTCCCCCCGTCCCCGCACTTACCTGCCCGCTGCAGCGCCTCCGGCTCCGTCCTGCGGTTCTGACACGTGGTCTCCCAGCAGCACACTGTACAGTTTAGAAAAAAAATATGTTTTTTTTTCTCTAATTTTTATTGTGTTCTGCTGGGAGAACACATCTCAGAACAGCCGCTGGAGCCAGAGGAGGGACCAGAGCGCCGGAGGGAGACGCCGGGGGACCTGCACATGCTAGAAGCAGGTAAGTGTCACCTGCTATTCGCCACCTCACAGTGACGAATAGTAACTCCATCAAATTCCAAAAATACATAATATTCGGAATTTGATGAATACCATAATTTCCATATCCCCATACTAATGTTCTAATGTATGGGGAGTGTGGAAATTAACACAGGGGGACTTAACACAGGAGATATCACTGATATATCCTGCTTAAGTCTCTTCATGAATACTAAAATAAAGGTAATTAAGGAAAATGTCCTTTAAAAATGTTATTTTAGTGTTGATGAATAGGCCCCATAGCCATTAACCCATTTTAAGATGATGCCTCTATACAAAATGACTTCCTGGCTTTCTTGGACATTTCTCTCTCCTAGAAGATATAACAAATGATCTGTTCCGTCTGCTGTGTTGTGTTTTCCTAGAGTGACCGGTTATCTGGCATTGGGCCTCATTCACAACGGATCGCTGTTGCGATCGCCGCTGCGATTACGCACACAGGTCTGCTGCGGTAATATACTAATGACTGCAATCGCAAAGCTAGTGTAGAGACGCCCAAAGCCAGCATGGAGACGGCCACTGCCGCTTTCGCACATCCGGAATACCTTGCAGTCCTGCGTATACATCGGGAACATCGATTATCATCGGCCCCTCACGCACAACTACAACAGGTCTGACCTTACTCACAAATTGCTAACCTCGTTGCACGTAGTGAATACACAAGCTGCGTATGCCGTCGCAGCGGCTAATTGATGTGCGCCCGAGTACCGGCATGCAAACAGACAGATTTCTCCGACCACTCCTCTGTCACCACCCCCAAACGCTAACCTGACGTCAGGTATGACATAAAACTATGTCCCTGACCGCAGTTTTATACATGTATTCATCTAAATGAGCAACTCAGCTACCAGGAACACCAAGGGGTATATTTACTAAAGTGCGGGTTTATAGAAGTGGAGATGTTGCCCATAGCAACCAATCAGATTCTATGTATCTTTTATCTAGCACCTTCTAGAAGATAATAGCTAGAATCTGATTGGTTGCTATGGGCAACATCTCCACTTCTAAAAACTCTCACTTTAGTAAATTTACCCCCAAGGGTCAGTCAGACGTTCTCTAGCCAGATCACTGCAGCTCGTCTCCTCATAACTAAGGCCCTCATTCAGAGCCACTCGCTAGCGGCAGTACGCTCGTTCCGAGCGATGTTCGCACATCTGCGCATGCGTACGGATCGTTATACGCATGCGCGAACCAGTCAGTGCGGCCGAAATTCATGTGCTCGCAATATAGCGAATGCCTGCTATTTTGAGTGACAGAATGAGGCGTATGTGGGTGGTAACAGGGGAAGGTGCTTGAAAATGGGGAGTGGAGATCCGAACGCAGGCGTGCTTAAAGGTCAAAACGGGCGTTTTAAGGGAGTGCATAATTAATTCAGCAGCATCATTGACCACGTCACTTGGTTTTTTTTAACTCAGAACTGCTCGCAAAATACTGGTTGAAAAAACCAACCACAAGAATAGCGAGCAGTTCATACGCTGGTCGATGTACTCGATTAATCTAATAAATAGCGGACATGATGTATGGTGCGAGCGGCCAGGGGGCGTTTTTAACAAATAAACGAGCGTATGTTTTGCTCGCTCGTTCAGACTTAGAGGTGTGATCAGACTGCAATTTGCGAACGGATCATTTGAATAGCCACCCCTTGTTTTTGAACGAACGACCGCAAATAGCGAACGGGTCTGAATCAGGCCCTAAGTCTGCAATTTCTGATAGCTGCATACTAAGCTGAAAAGCCTCTAACGATCGCAATGTTATCTTCCTCCCACTGTGATTTTTCTGTACGCCATATTTCAGAGGCAGCTTTGCCGTCGTAAACCAGTTTTTAAATTGCTCCTGTTTTATAGACTGCTGCTGTCTCACATTCGGGAGCCTTGCAAGATGAGATTCCGTAATTGCATAAACTCTCTGCATCATAGAAAGTTACACACTGTATATTTTAAGACCATAATTAGGCGCGAGGAGCTTAATCCTGGGAGAAGTTACCGACCATAGAGGAAATTGTTACCTGTTTTTCTTCTCATTCCATTAGACATTTACATCTTTTTTTATTCTTGTTTGCATTTCAAATGTAAGATAAGACAGATCAATTCCTGATTGGGGCTTCGGGGCTGGCTGTATGGGGATTATGTTGTTGCATTCCTGAAAATAAATTAGCATTAAGCAGATATAAACCTGGGATTGTGATAAGCATATAATGGTGTTTTTGTGATACACGAGGCTGCAGTAAAGGTCAGTCCATGGCAGAGATTGAGCAGATAGATTACCATACAGAGTCAGGTAAATGCAACTACTAAATAGGTCCCTGAAAATTAGGCTGGGTACAGGATGCTGCATCCTGACATCGGTCAGTATCCTAACCCTCCCCCTCTCCTAGCCCTCCCCGCTGCCTCAACCTTACCCCCTCCCTAGTGCCTAAACCTAACATCTCCCTCCCCGCACCCTAAACTGAATCGGTATGTAATACCACCGGCCGCATGGCCGGCAGTTCGAATACCGGCAGCGTCAGGCCGACAGAGGAACAGATCCCGGCAGACCGTCCCCAGGTAAGTATTAACTAACCTAACCCCCCCTAACTCTAACCCTCCCTTCGGGGTGCCTAACCGTAACCTCCCCCCCAAGTGCCTAACCCTAACCCCCCCCCCTCCCCGCTGCCTAAACCTAAGTCCCCCGGGGGGAGCCTATCCCTAACCTCCCCTCGGGGGTGCCTAACCCTAACCCTCCCTCCCCCTAGCCTAACCCTAACCTCTCGGGGGGTGCCTAACCCCAAGTCCCCCCCAGGAGCCATAAACCTAACCCCCCCCCCCACGGCTGTCCGCTCGCGGTGCCCGATGTCGGTAAAAAGAGCGGCGTCTACATCTAGACGCTGGTCATTTCACCCTCGACGGGAAACCGGCTGTCGGTGTAATGTCAGCCGGCTTACCGATTGCATCCCCCCTAAACTACCCCCCAACTTAGTGCCTAACCCTCCCCCTAGTGCCTAACCCTCCCCCTAACCCCAGTAATTATCATCGAGGTGCCGTGATTCTGCCTGGTGTCTAGATTTCAGTGCCGACATCCTGACTATCGGTATTTTGACCGGATCCCCCTGATAACCTATATGTAGCTCTTGATAGACACAGCTTGCCTACCTCTGGTGTAGGGGATATAGGAACCACCCTCCCCTTGGTTTTCAGACACCCACTGTGCACACATGGCGCGGAGATGAATAGTCTATCAGCTTCACTCTGCCAGTGACCGTCCCACACAGGGCACCACGAGACTATGCACAATCAGCCACACATTACATCCCGGACAATTAAAACACTTAATCAAGGTGCCACGACCAGATTATAAGATTAGGGGAAAAGATATTTAGAATCAAATTTTGCCTCATTCTGTAAAGGGAACCTGATTACGATTTAATGGGACAGTGTAATCATTGTGGATTATTTATTTTTAAATCTTTTTATTTGAGTTTTTCAAAGATATATGGCATACAGCAAAAAAAGAAAACCAAATAACAAGTTACAATTACTATGGGATTTGCATATCCGATTGAGATATTGCTTAAAAAACACAATAAAAATAATATTGCACAATATAATATCATATTGTTACTGAGTGTCTGTTTATAATAAACATAGGGCAACAAGGGGATAAAGGGTGTAAAGTAAGACAGTGGGTATTTGAATTCCCCGTTGGCATGTATCATCTTTTATTCCAATTTATGGAGAAAAAGAAGAAAAATGTTAAAGAAGTAACAATATTCTGAAGTAATTGTTTAAGATACCCAGAGTAGTAAGGCCACATATACACGGATACAGGAAGGGGCAGGGAAGAACACGGAGGGAAGGGAGGGGCAGGGAAGGACACGGAAGGGAGGGGCAGGGAAGGACACGGAGGGAAGGGAGGGGCAGGGAAGGACACGGAGGGAAGGGAGGGGCAGGGAAGGACACGGAAGGGAGGGGCAGGGAAGGACACGGAGGGAAGGGAGGGGCAGGGAAGGACACGGAAGGGAGGGGCAGGGAAGGACACGGAGGGAAGGGAGGGGCAGGGAAGGACACGGAGGGAAGGGAGGGGCAGGGAAGGACACGGAAGGGAGGGGCAGGGAAGGACACGGAGGGAAGGGAGGGGCAGGGAAGGACACGGAGGGAAGGGAGGGGCAGGGAAGAGCACGGAGGGAAGGGAGGGGCTGAGGTTATATTAACAAAAATTGCTTGACATAAGGCCTGAAAAATTCCACAATTGTGACCATAAAATGAAGAATAATCACATATAGAATGCTCTAGAGATTGTTAGATCAGGGGTTCTCAAACTTTTTTGCTCTGGGACCCCGTCTAACAATAAAAATTATTATAGGACCCCAGCATGTTACTGCAGAATGACTGCCACACGTGTGGTCAGCAGACCGCTCATGCACAGTAACACTAGGGAGACGCAAAACTGTAAGGTGTCCGATAATGCAATAATTTAATTTTTTACACATTGCAGGGACGAGCTCTTTTCGAAGCCCCTGTCCATGCAAGACTGAGGAGACAGTGGGTTACTGGTGAGGCAAAGGGTGACGTAGGAGGAGAAGCTGTGGGTGACAGGGAGAAACCGGGTGACGGGTGAGGAAGATGGTGGCAGAGGGTGGCATGAAAAGCCAGAGGGTGACTGGGGAGGCAATAGGTGACGTAGGAGGCAGTGGGTAATAGGGAGAAGCTGTGGGTAATGGGGAGGCAGAGGGTGCCGGAAGGTGATGGAGAGGCAGGGAGTGGCAATGGCTGGCAAGGAGCGGCATAGGGTGGCAGGGGAGACAGTGGGTGACTGGGGAGGCGGTGAGAGGCAAAGGGTGACATAGGAAGCAGTGGGTAACAGGGAGAACCAGAGGGTGACGAGGGAGGCAGAGGGTGAAGCAGAGGGTGGCATAGAAAGGCAGAGGGTAACTGGGGAGGCAATAGGTGATGTAGGAGGCAGAGGGTAATAGGGAAGAACGGGGAGGCAGAGGGTGTCTGTGGGTGACGGAGAGGCAGTGGGTGGCAGGGAGAAGCAGTGGATGACAGGAAAAGGGAGTGGGTTGCAGGAGGAGGCAGTGGAAGGCAGCAAGAAGCAGTGGGTGACAGGGGAGGAAGTGGTGACAGAGAGAGGCAGTGGCTAGCAAGAAGCAGCAAAGGGTGGCAGAGAGAGCCAGAGGGTGGCAGGAAAGACAGTGGGTGACTGGGGAGGCAAAAAGTGACATAGGAGGCGATGGGTAAGAGGGAGAACCAGTGGGTGACAGGGGGAGGCAGGGGGTGAAAGGGAGAGAGGGGGTGGCAGTGGGTGACGGGGAGGCAGGGAGAGGCAGAGGGTGACAGGGGTAGGCAGTAAGTGAGAAACAGAGGGGGCAGTGCATTTCAGGGGGGGAGGCAGTGGATCACAGGGGGAGGCAGTGGGTTTTTAATTCATTTATTTTCTGTTTCCCCCCTCCAGTTCCCACACTATGTGCTCCCCTGTTCCCCCATGGGTTCTGTGCTCAGCACTCCCCTCATTCCTCATGCTCCCCTGCTGATGTTTCTTCCCCCTCCACAGCAATCATCACACATTCTGTGTCCCCCCACCCTGGCAGCAACGGTTCCCCAGGCTGCACTTACATAAGAACATCTGCACAGACTGCAGAGAGAGTCCGGCAGCTGGCTCCTCTGGGTCTGTCTGCTGCTGATGCTTGCTTCCTGTGTGTCAGTTTCTGCTGCTGGGCAGGAGGACAGGAGTCGCTGAGCACTGGGGTGGAGGGGGGTGCCTGATGACTCCTCGGACCTCTCAGCCAGTGATCCTAGGAGTCTGAAATAACAGACAGTTCAACTAGTTTCACTCTCCTCAGATCACTGGCTGAGAGATTAGGGGAGTCATCAACCTGACCCCATGTGAGTCGCAACCCCAAGCTGGGATGGCCGGGACCCACTTTGGGGTCACGACCCACAGTTTGAGAACTGCTGTGTTAGATTGTTAGGGGGCTAATTATATTTGCCGGTGAAGAAACCATTCTGTTGTCTCAAAAACTTTATAGATTTGGATTTGAGTAGATTGGTCCAATGTATCAATATAGAGACCCCATTTTTTTTATAAAAGGTCACAGCCCCTCTTTCTATGAGTGGTTGTGTGGATTTCCTATCAAAATACATAAATTGGAGAAGTTTTACCTTAACTTCAGCAAGAGAGGGAGAGGATCTGGAAATCCAATGTGTCAGTATGATTTTTTTCGATATCGTCACTATCATAGTAATAATAGGGATATGAGGGGTAATGGGGGGTCGTGTTCCAGTTAGAGAGGATTACACATAGACAAGCCAGAGGGTCAGGTGAAAACCGTGTGGATAATAACTCATTGTGGATTATTTTATAGGGAAAAGTTTGTTACAGATAAAACCAGCTCCTTTGGGTGTGGAATTGTTTGTAGCCAGATAAAAGGCACCTGACTCCCTTATAGCCAGGATATATACTAACCAATATAGATTTCCACCTGCTTTTACCTGAGGAATGTGTTACTGCCATCGTGCGCAGGAGGTGAGGAGGAATTGAGTAACATTAAACATAGGGGACGCTTGTGGTGGGCGTGTGTCCAAGATGGTTGCATGTCAGCGGAGAACATTTACTGGGATCCAGTCACATTGTCGACAGTTCCCGTATCGACATGCATGTCAACACCACAATGTCGACATTATCCTACATGTAGACAAACACGATGTCGACATCCAGAGAATGTCGACTTGCTCACAGTGTCAAGATCTAAAATGTCACCAATACTCAGACGTCTGCTCCGGAAAGTGACAGTCAAGTGACCGCCGGGACCCGTAAGCCGCGCTGGAGCTACCGCAGCTGTTAGGACATGTCATCCGCGTGGACATGATGAATTTAAACATGGTCCCTGTCGACAAGCTGCATGCTGACATTTCAACCATGTCGACACAATAACTGTCGACCTAACATACCACTCCCCATTTACCTCCATCCAAGTACATGTGACCATTATTTGTTTGTTGTAAAAAATAAAAAAAAAAGTTTCCTTTGTGGATCACTGCTTGGAGGTATAACAGATTCCCGGTGCCTGGACCTTGTCAGCGTGGCGGACATTCCCAGAGTCTGGCCCTCCTCCCATTTAGGCCAAGAGAATGTTTTTGCAGGACCGGCTGTGCCAGTGCTTTGCGTGGTGGTTGGATGTCCTGTTCTCCGGCATAGGCCCCTGCGCTGACCTTGGCCACTGACAGATTTCTGTTGAGCAGCGGAGATTCTTCTGCTCTGAACCAGTGCAAGTGACACTATGAAAGCCCGTCTGCCTGGCGCTTCTCCCACGCTAACAAGTGTAGGGAGCTGTGAGGGGGTTCCTGGTGAATATTGAATGTGTTGGTGAATATTGACTTACTGCCATAAGGGATTGTGTTGGAGGGGTCATAGACAAACGCTGGATAACGCGAAGACCCTTAAGCCTGGTAGACACTAGGCGAACTGTGTACCCGGTCGACGGCAGATGTGACGGTCTACACATTGTGCGGTCCGTACACCCCACATGATCTGGTGAACAACCGCACGATATGTCGTTGCCTGCCGCATCTAAATGTATGGGGTCATTGGTCACATCCTCAGATGGAGCAGCGTGTATGGCAGATCTGAAGATGCGACAGATGACCCAGCAGGAGCACCCATAGTGCGTTACACACTGGATGATTTGAGCGATTTGTCTTTCCGATTCGTTGGAAAATGACAAGTCATTTTAAAAAATCGCCTACTGTGTACCCAGCTCTACAGTCCCCCCACCAGCTACATCTGAAGACCGCAAACAGACGTCAGCTATCTGACCCCGCTTCTCTTCTTGGCGATTTCTGGTGTTTACGGTAAATCAGGAGTAAATATGGCCATTGATTGTGGCCCTCTACTCAAGGGGTAGCCAACCCTGGTCCTCGTGAGCTACCAACAGTGCATGTTTTCTAGGTCTTCTCACAGAATCATAAGTGAAATAAATTAGCTCCACCTGTGGATCTTTTAAAAAGTATCAGTGAGTAATGAATACACCTGTGCACCTGCTGGGTGGTCTGGAAACCGTGAACTGTTAGTAGCTCTCGAGGAGGTTGGCTACCGCTGCTCTACTTCAACAGTACACATGTTATCTGCCTATAGCGGTAGGAACCTGCCTATCTGTGTGTTTACTATCAGCCTGGTGGTTGAAGTTCATCCAATCTCAGCTTACTGCTTTCGGCCCTAGCTGGGGTGCACAGACATTTATCTCCGTCATGGAGTTGGAGGTGTGCACCCTCTTGCTGACCCCACTCTAGCTCCCCACTTGTTTACTTGAGCCCATCCTCGGCTGTAAGTCTTGCGACCGGGTCTGAATCAGGCCCACAGTGTGATCGCCTGATGTTCTACCTTACCAGTGACTTGCGGTGAGGTCAGTGGCTGGGAATGCACTGGCTGTTTAACACCCTCCCCCTCCCCCCCCCCCTTTAAAAGAAAAAAAACAGTGCAGGGTTCCCCCTTTTAAACAGTAACCAGCACTGAGCTGAACTAGCCATGCCATAGCAGGGGGTACACTCAGTGTGGGGTCCCCCTGCCATCACATTAACCACCTTTAAACTAGGCCCAGGGCTGGAGTTCCTCAAAAAGTGGGAATCCCCCAAAAATAAAATGGGGTCCCCCCTCCCGAGTAACGGCTCTGCCTCCCCTGATTGCTCGTCCCTGCTCTTGACCTCGCATTAGCTCCCTCATCAGACCCCCAAATTATTATTACAAATATCCACTACTTATATTGGCTGCTATTATATAAACCTTTTGCCCACCTGTCTTCCAAAACCAGTGTGATCCCTTGTCCCCTTCTCTGTCACGAAATGTGCTGCTCTCGAGCTTCTCACTAAACAACAAGATAAAGATTCATTTAACCCAGGTAACTGCGATAGCATTTAAAAAATAAACAACCTTTTTGTGCCAGGTGGAAAGGTCAGGTCGCAGGGCCTAATATACAGACATGTCTTTATACTGAAGTCTCTTACAGGATAATTATTATTTATTTTCTTCTCAAAAATAGGGCCGTATGCCTCTACTACACAGTCATTATGACAGGGCTCGACAAATCCCAGGGGCCAGTTAGCCATGGCTACCAGATTTTGCTGCCTGGCTACCAGATTTTGCAGTGAGGGAGGAAGCAGATCCTCATCAGCTCCGGCGGAGCTTCGTGCCGATAGTATTGCGGTGTTCATATCATGCACAGGATTGCATGCGCTGAGTGTTGCCTGCGGTGACTGCTGTGCCTGTGTCCATCCCGGCCTGCGCTGACGACTCCTCTCCATCTTGGCCTGCTCTGATCCCGGTTGTCTGTCCCAGTCTACGCTGATCCTCCTGTACATCCTGGCTGTCTCCTATCTCCGGCTGCATAGAGCTCTCCGGTCTGTGCATGGCCAGGGATTGCGGAGCAGCTTCAGAGGGATAGTGGTGTGACCACGAGGGGTGGGGGGTTTTGTACTTTCTGGTACCATTGTTTTATGTGAAATGTGGTCCGTTATTACTAGAGGGTGGAGCAGGGGAGCTACTGTATCCATTCAACTGTGACCATTTTGTGGACTAGTATAGTGTGAATAACAGTTGTGTAACACACAGAGCTGTGCTCCTTATTAACTCCTTTTTGGGGGGGCGATGGTCTGGCTCCCACAATTTCATCCTGGCTCCTAGATTTTAGAAAAATTTGTCAAGCCCTGCATTATGACATAATACCTAGTTGAGGACACCAGGCTTCACCTTTGGCTAGCAGGACATAATCCTTGGCAGAAATACATTATGTATAAAACTATATTATTACACCTCAGCACATCACAGTAATCCGTTGCTGCTATGTACAGTTTAAGTCATTCGCTCAGTCGCGTTGCAGGAATAGATCAAAGATGACCATTATCCCTTCTGTAAACCTGTGCTTTATTTTGTGGGTGCTTAATCTCTGCCTCAGGTGATTATACAATGCTGCTGCATCGGGAAAGGTCACTTGTCTATTATAACTACAGTGCGGAGAAGTCTGCCGTTACCAGCGAGCCACCTATGCACCAGAGCTGTCAGTCACCTGTATTTTGATGGACGCAGGTCCTGGAAATATACACTGCAGAGTGACCTCTCAGAGTTCTGGCGGCGGCTTCTTCTCTTCCCTGTAATAATCACCTGATATTAGGATGAAAGAGACGATTCTAGGGACGCAGAATACAGCCACAAATGATTCTGCTGAATCCGGACGCAGAGTGCATATTAATCTAAGCAGCAGTGGCTTAACTCATTTAGGTTGTTACTCCTGGGACAGAGAACGGTGCCAAGTGCAACAGTCACAACAAAATAAGTGATCTGATTTTCTTTATAAATTGTAAAGTGTTTGCACCTACATGAGTCTTGCATCTACGCAGAATAGTTATTTCTATCTTATCCAAATTTATATTAATTTAATATAAATTCTCATCATTCCCCAGAAATAAAAGTACATTCACAGGTAAGAGATCATTAGTAATAACATCTACGACGAGACCAGGCTTTGCACTTGTGAAAGTGCAGGTTTTCAGGACACCCCTGTTTGAGCACAGCAATTTATTGGCCTATGCGACCGAACGCCATTGTTTTCTCTTGTTTTCTCTATTTACTGTAAAATTCTTTTAGGTTATGTAAGAAATGAAGATGGATACACTGGGATTCCGATATTGTTATGTTTATGTGGTGTTTTTTTTTTTTCTGCACTAGTTGAACAATCAAATTTTGTTTGGAAAAAGCCACCAAAATGCATCAGCCATTATCAAGTCTGCACCTTCCAAGATGAAGTTGGTACTTATCAGGTAAGGACATATCTGTAGCCTTAGCACAGTGAGTGGGCGGGCAGGTTAAGAATGGTGCCTCATCCCTCGGTGACTGAGGCTTGAGGCATGTAAGAGTTACATACTTCCAAGTTCCGATGTTTACAAGGGAACAGTTACACTTAAATGTAGCAACTAAAAAATGATGCACCATGAAGGTGGCTTTGGTTGGATTCTGGCTGTGCTTTGGTAAAGCTACAATGTACAAAATTTGCTAATTTTTTATTTCTAATTAACATAAAACCACTAAATACATTTTCTTGCTGATGGTTTAAGTCCTTTAGTGTTTGTTCTACAACCTGCTATATATGGATTCACAGTTTGAGTGTCATGCCGTTTCCCATGGCAATCACATGACATTATGTAATGAGCAGAGGTGATTTGGAACACCCGTCGTCTTATCAGGACTGCTGCATGCTCATAGCGCAATACGCCCTCTCCATCCACAGTCATCACGTGACACTGAGGGGCTTACTGACTGACTGGCTCTGTCTCAGAGATCGGGTTTCACTCCCCACTCATGAAACTGCTTGAGAGCTAAAACCTAATGCTTCCAGCCAAAGGAGTATTCTGCTATAATCACTATAACAGGGCATTTTAAAGGAAGACTGACTTATAGGTGGACGTCAGGGATGTAACTACCGGCATATTTTTGCCCGTGGGCCCATCACTCGCTAGTTTCGCCACTGGTGGACGTACTGGAAAAATAACTCTAGTTCTTGTCCCAAAGACAAAAAAAAAAATCTGTGTGCGGCTGCAGCTAGAAGTTAAAATATTCTGATTAAATGCTACAATATGAATTACACATTAAAAATGAATGAATGGCTGTGCATGTGTTCCTATGAGTTATACTGTGTACCAACGGTGCCTTTAATAGCAGTATCTAACATGCAGCTCCGGGATAACCCCGCCCCCCCAACATGACATCACACTGAGAGGGCAGGGCCGAAAGCACTAGAGCACTCCCCAGGGTATCCTCATAGGATGCTCAGTGCAGCTCTACAGGCTGCAGGGTGCGTGCCATGGGGTGACGATAGGTGCTGACCCCAGTGCCCTGCGTAATGGCACTGCTTCCCTACCCATAATTATGGCCATGGTAACTTTTATTTGGATTTTTAGTTGTGGTGTGCTCAGGGCAAACAAGAGGAGGAGGGTGGTGTCATGTGACTGACAAATGACAGCAACCGTTCTGCCAGGCAGTGCTCCCAATTGGTATGAGAGAGATGTAAATAAATCAGGGAGCCGCATCCTGGATTGTGGGAGGAAACTGGATCACCCGGAATAATCCTACGCAAACAGGGGGGGAGGAGAACATACAGATTCCACACAAATAAGGCCCTGGTCAAAGTCAAACCCATGACCCCATCGCTGTGAAATAGCAATGCTAGTCACTTTGTTTTGGAATTGTAATGACATTAGAAAACTACAGGTCATCAAAACTTCCACTGTTCTCTGAGATCATGACCTCTAAATTCCACTCTTGCATAGTCTATGCTTTCCGAAGCTCAGAGAACCACTATACGTAGGGTGTAGCATATACCTCTATTATTTGATATGCTGGTCCCATTATAATCGTGGGCGCCGAGAAGAGGGGGGAGGGAGTGTGATAATAATTATCCGGGCATTGTTGGAGGGATCTTGAAGGAGCCCGGGTCAACTGCTAAGGGCCCACTCCCTGACCTCATTGAGCATGCAGACTATCCATTTGCTATCATCCAGTGACATCACTGAGAATGCAGCTAATCCATTCACTAAGAACCAGTGACATCACTGAGAATGCAGTCTACCCATTCACTAGGAACCAGCTACATCACTGAAAATGCAGCCTATCCATTCACTAGGAACCAGTGACATCACTGAGAATGCAGCCTACCCATTCACTAGGAATCAGTGACATCACTGAGTATGCAGCCTATCCATTCACTATCATCCAGTGACATCACTGAGACTTCAGCCTATCCATTCACTAGGAACCAGTGACTTCACTGAGAATGTAGCCTATCCATTCACTGGGAACCAGTGACATCACTGAGAATGCAGCCTATCTATTCACTAGGAATCAGTGACATCACTGAAAATGCAGCACACCCAATCAGTAGTAACCAGTGACCTCACTGAGAGTACAGCCTAATACACTCACTAGGAACCAGTGACATCACTGAGAGTGCAGCCTATCCAGTCACTAGGAACCAGTGACATCACTGAGAGTACAGCCTATTCAGTCACTAGGAACCAGTGACATCACTGAGAGTGCAGCCTATCCAGTTACTAGGAACCAGTGACCTCAATGAGAGTACAGCCTGTCCACTCACTAGGAACCAGTAATATCCCTGCAGTTATGTTTCCTTGACTATGGGTTCAGTCTAGGTCAACAGTCTGACACCTGTGTATGTAATGACATGTGCACTATCAAGTGCTATTGTTAGTTGTAAGCAGTTGTTCAATGTTGAATAAATGTCCATGGACAAATTTTAAAACTTGGGAATTGGGCTAGCTGGCCATTTGCTGTCTGTTGATCTGCCAAAGAATGCACGCCCTTTAGGTATTTGAATTCTTTGGAGAATTGGATCTCTATCTTGAGTTGATACATCTTATTTTTGTAATGAAATTATGGCCTTATCCAGCATTAATTGCCCGTTTGAAAGTCATTTTACGCTAGGATGATTCAAGAACCCACAAGAGATCTTAATGTTCACTTTAATTCCATCAACACTGGAATTAATGTAACAAAATTTTAAATTTTAAAAAATAATTACTTCTACAAGAACTTGATCTTCATTGTACAGCAGGATAAATATTAAAATATCTTGCTGGGTGAGATCAAAGGACATCATTTAAGAAAATGCCGATCAGCAGAACATTTCCATATTTTAGCAGAACTCCCTTTGTAAAGCCATGTGAAGATGTTCAGATTAGCTGAGGAAATATAATTAAATTATGTCTGTGTTAATAGTACAAGACGTCCTGGGGAGACGCATTGCCTCAGCTGAGGTTGCCCCTTCTAGAGGACAAAAATTGTACCTTTTTAATTGGATACAGTTCAAATATAGCGATTAATGAGATTATAACATAACTGGTCATAAAACTTTACCTTGTGTTTGCAAATTACCGAGAAACCTTGAAAAGAATATGGGGAATGACGGTTAGACTTTTCTTTCTGCAGATATGTTTGGACACTACAGCCTTTAATCATAGATTTTCATGCTTAAGACTCCCCTCATGTCATTCTAGACACTTGTTTTATTAATACACTTGCTAATCTACTTGCGCTTTTTATTCTGTACCTGCCATTTATTACGTATAAGCTCTGCCTTTATGTTAGTGATCAGACTAATTACAGCAGTTTAAAGGACAGTGGTGACGGATGTCCGTGTGAGCCACACTCTGCTCCAGGTTAACTACTCGGGAATGTTGCAATCTCTTGTCAGTGAGGAGAATTGCAAAGAAGATGAAACCACCACACTTGTAATCACTGTATCTCTGGGAGGTTTTGTCTCAAGGACACTGTTATTAATTCCAAGAGGTTCTGTAATAATTTAATGACACTTGTCAGAAGGTCTCACTGCTTGTACCGAAGTCTCTCTGGTCTTTTTCATTGGCCTTTGATGTAACAGTTTTGTACTCGCAGCTTTTGTTACAGAATGCTGTTGTACCAAAACGCAACATTTATCTGAAGTATAAAGTATAATTGAGCCGGCTATTTCGTGGAGTTAATTAGTATTACTGCTGACACCTAGGTCCTAGTGAATTGGTTAGCTTAACGTATGAGGGAGAGACTAACCAGTGGTGAAACGCGTCTAGTTCAGCACTTATACAACAGATTACACTGCAACATATTTACAAATGATATATTAGTCACTAAAAAAAGACAAAAAGGGATATCAACACTTACTGTAGTAATTAGTGATCTTAAAAAAATTCTCCATATGATGCTGAAGTAAATTAGTAGTCTTTATTATTCTATTAGAGCTTATTTGAATCGGAGGACATTATAATAATAATAATAATAATAATAATTATATAGTATCATACACCTTGCCTTACATTTCTAAACCTTGCTTTTATTTGCTGTTCTCTTATTTGCTAATTTCTATCCCCTACCCCTTTTAGACCGAGAACATCTGGACTGTTGGTAGTTGTGAATAAGAGAATTTAAAAAAAAACAAGAGATAAGAAAGTAGATACCCTCCAGTCTATTACCAACATTTCAGCACATCAGAAGATGTTCCTTAAGTATTATACATGATGAAATGTCCAATCACATAGTTGGACACCTTGCTGACCTAAATCCGTCCCTAATTATTTTAACGAGTTCATTAAAAAAAAATATATATATAGTTTAATGTCTAATTAAATATTTAACACTTTAAAGTTCCTTTTAAAAAGTTTTGCATGTTTTTTCGAAGAGTGAACATTTTTTAGAAATCAATATTTTTGGGGGGAAAATAACTGTTGTAGATAATATGGGGGTACAGATAAATGGGTATAAGTATGTTTTATCAAAGTGCATTTTTTAAAATACACCATCCATACAGCCCCCCAAAATACCATTCCCACTACTTAAACCCATTTTCCAAAATTTTTTAGTTTTCACCCCAAAAATGACATAATTATTGGCCAAATTAAGCTAATTAAAAAATATATTTTTGCCTAATTAGTCATTAGGGGGGGTGTCCAAGGGGTTCTGAAGTCCCAACATTTTTAGACAAAAATAGGGGTTTTGCGCAACTTTTCACCTGCTCTGAGATGTTGAAAACGTTTTGCAGCTTTTGCCTATGGAGTTTTCGCACCTACGAAAAGGCGCGGCTAATAGGATAACGTGAAACACATTTTTTGCTTTAAAGTTCACCCAAGTGTAAACTTTTCGCGCATACGCTGCTTTTCGTATCTAATTGGATACGGTGCTATGGGGGTGCTCTAACATTCAGCAATATAATTAGAAGTAGTCTACCTGCTTCCATATGTACCCTTTCAGGAAGCGTGTTCCCCAGCCCTGGAAAGTACAAGCGGCCATTGGGAGCATGTTCTGTAATATGTCTGTTTATGTCACCGGCCGTTACGGCCTGCATGTCAGGAAATAAACGGACGGTGACATAAACAGACATATTACAGAACATGCTCTCAGTGGCCGCTTGTACTTTCCTCAAAAGTCGCCTCTTCTGCAGAAGCGAATTGTTTACCAACAAAATATCACTTTTTGAATTTCAGTTCTCTCAAATCTGCCGCCTGCATTGCCTGTGATGTATTTAAAAAGCTAATTTTACAGTTTGCGGTCACAGTATGATTTACTGACAGTTCTGTGTGATCACGGGGAGCGTGTTGTGTGAGCCATGAAATCACAGTGTCTTCTTTTTTTTGTTTATCCTCCCTTTCATGTCTAGTAAAACATAATGTGTTTCCGCTACAGCAGGTCATTTTATAGAGCGAAAATCTCAAATTCTAAAAATTAAACTTGAAGAGGATATAAAATATTTTTTTTTAAGTCATTCTCTCTAGAATTTATTTCTAATTTGAGTTTGAGCTGCTGTGACCAGGCTGGGGGATGACATCATGGAGTAAGAACGTATTCTGTTAAGCGCATACAACACCCAAATGTCACAATTTGCGGAACCCGCAAGGCTCAGGGTTTTACTTGGAAATGCAGCTATCTTTTTATTTGTGTGTAAAAATGGGTATGGTTAGGCAGATTGGGGCGTATTTTATGTGATATGAGAGTGTGGCTTGCACAGATCGCGGGATGCAGCATGTTTTGTTTTGTTTTTTTTAAAATATGCAAAATGTGAAATAAGTCACTGGGATTTATAAAAGTGTCATTTCTGTCCTCTCCATAATGATATCAACTGATCATTCTGTCATATGTTAGCTTTATTACATTATATATGAAAACTAAATTCCCATTTTATGGCTTCAAGTAGTGTTAAATAGACATTTTCATAATTGATCACAATTAAAAATGTTTATTCACAGCCCTTTGAAAAAAAATAAAGTGCCACAGTGAACAAACAACGAATGGATTTTCTTGGTAATTCAGAATGCAAAGAACGAATGTGACAATTAAAACTCTGGCCCCCATTTATCAACGAAGGTAAACACCAGCAGAATTTTTCGTTTAGTATCACTGTGATACAAACGAATAATCCACTGATATTTACCAATACTCACCCCTCCGGCGAGGTCCAGCGAACTCCTCCTCATCTGCAAGGTCCTCTGCTGGGCTGCTGGCAGCCTAACGGTGCCAGCGACAGGGGTCTTGTGTAATGCGCATGCGCGACGGTCCATCTGTGCATGTGCATGATGCGGGGACCCGACAGTGCCTGGAAGGATTCGCTGATCCGAAATAGCAGCGCCGGGTCACCATTGCCGGTGTCTAAAGATGGCGAGAGCAATGCTTTGACAAACAGTGGTAATCTTAGACTACCACTGTTTGTTGAATCCAGAAAAGATGACATAACGTCTTTAGCGAGCGCTCCATTCCGACCTAGGCCCATTTATGCAGCACGGTGAGCGATGCCTCCAGGACATGTAAGCAGTGGAAGAAGGTTATCCGGGTAGGTGGAACGCTTCTATGCTGGCTGACTACTGCTGGACAGCGACAAGAGATGCCCCAGAAGAAGAGCACATGTGAAATGGTGGGCTCTTCCTCGGCCAGTGACCTGCTCAATTCCCTATCTGAACCTGCTGGCACATTCTCTTCATTTGACCCCACTAATGAAGATGAAGTATCTACACTCTTCTTATCCTCCTACTCAACTACCTCTCTTATTGAACCTATACCCTCACAAATCAGTAAAGCTCTGTCTCCTGTGCTCATCCCACCCTTAACTAAAATCTGTAATCTCTCCTTCTCTACTGGTATCTTTCCATCACTGTTCAAGCATCCAGTGATCACTCACATTCTGGGAAAAAAAAAATTCTGACCCTAACTCTCTCTCAAATTATTGTCCCATCTCCCATGTTCCTCTAAGCTACTGGAGAGACTTGCCTATACTCACCTCACACACTTTCTTAACACCCACAACTTATTGGACCCACTTCAGTCCAGCTTTCGTTCCCAACGCTCCACTGACACAGCACTGACTAAGGTAGTAAATTACCTGGTCACTGCCAAGGTAAAAGGACATTACTCACTTCTAATTCTTGTAGATCTCTCTGCTGCCTTTGACACTGTTGACCACTCTCTTCTCATACGAAAACTACAATCCCTAGGTCTTAAGGACACAACCTTTTCTTGGTTCTCTTCCTACCTATATAATCGCTCTTTCACTGTTCGTTTTTCTGATTCTACCTCATCTTCGCTACCTCTATCAGTTGGAGTACAGCAAGGCTCAGCCTTAGGTCCTCTGCTTTTCTCAATCTATACCACCTCTCTTGGCAAACTCATCAGCTCTTTTGGTTTTCAGTATCATCTGTACGTTGACAATACTCAAATCTACCTATCCTCCCCAGATTTGTCACCATCTGTGCTGGTCCATGTCACTGACTGTCTCTCTGCCATTTCATCTTGGATGGCATTTCGCCACCTCAAACATAATATATCCAAAACAGAATTAATTATATTTCAACTGGCCAGTAGTAGTTAGCAACCTGATCTGTCTATCACTGTTGACAACTCGACAATCATCCCCACACCACAAGCTTGCTGCCTAGGTGTCATCCTTGACTCTGAACTGTCCTTTGTTCCCCACGTTCAATCTGTCTCAAAATCTTGTTACATACATCTAAAAAACACCCATTATTTCCCGAATTGCCTATTGCAATAGTCTCCTTACTGGTCTTCCCAAAAACAGACTCTTGTCATTACAATCCATTATGAATGCAGCTGCGAGGCTGATCTTTCTCGCTAAATGTTCATTATCTGCTGATTCACTCTGTCAGTCCCTCCATTGGTTACCGGTCTTCTACCGTATTCAATATAAAATATCTCAAATTATCTTCCAACCCGACCTCTCCGCTCAGCACAAGATCTGCATCCCCACGCATTACTTGCTCCTATACACGGTTACAGGACTTTTTTTCGGGCTGCACCCACCCTGTGGAATGCCCTCCCACTCACAATAAGACTTTCCGCTAGTCTCCAAGCATTCAAGCGTTCTCTGAAAACTCACCTCTTCAGACAAGCTTATCAGATTCCAGAATCGCCTACATAACCTTCATAGCTTCCCTATTTAATTACATCCCTTCTTACAGTCCACACATAACCTCACATTTTTCTTTCTTCAATGTCACACCCTCCTGACCCTAGGCCAACTTTCCTGTGTGACTAGATCATACAGCTCTGCAGTCTGGCTGGACCAATTTGCAATATGTAGCACCTATCCTTGTGTATCAAAACCTATTTCCCTATTGATTGTAAAACTTGCGAGCAGGGCCCTCTTACCTTTATGTCTGTCTCTTACAACCCAGTTTTGTTCTATTAATGTTGTTTCAAATTGTGAAGTGCAACGGAATATGCTACGCTATATAAGCAACTGTTAGTAAATTAAATAAAATAAACATGTGAAAGGCAGAGAGAACACTCATGAATATAGGTCACTGTGAGAGAGGAATTTCAGCTGCTGTATGATTATTAGGTTTTTTTTGTTATTATTTGAGATTGGTCGAATTGAAAAAACTTTTATTTATGTTGTATCAAGAAAATATCAGTTTATTTTAAAATTGCTTTTCACTATGACTATATTACTGAAGTACACATAGCACAGGAAGTGTAGCTCAAAAACTAGTGCTAATAAAAACATTCCAAAGTCCTATTCATTTTGCTCGGCCTCAAATTAGTGAAGGATGACTGTTATTAGAAAGGATAATTAAAGGTATATGTTTCCTGTACAGTGCTTGGGAAAACAGCATAAACCCCTGAGATCCATCCTCTGTTATGTAGGGAGTGTCGGCGTGCCAATGAGAAAGCTGCCTTATTCCTGTTGTTGGTTTTCTTATCAAGGGCCGTATTCAATCAGACGTGAAAAGCCGAAATCGGCGTAAAAGTTTTGCCTATCGCCGCTTTTTGACTGTTTGAGTCTTATCTCCAGATTGAATTCCAGGACGGTTCATCTAAGCAGAAACTCAATGTACTGAAACAGGCGGAAATGTTTCTCCAATGCATGGCAGGCAGAAAAGAGTGCAAAATATCTATTTTGGGGTGCAAATGCAGGGAATTGATTCAGAACCCTCTGAAACCCCCACCTCCCTCCCCAAAAGAACAAATCAGCAAAAACATTTTTTTACCTCAGAACACCCCAAAAAAAAGACATGTAAAAAGTGGGGGGACAAGGATGAAAAGTAGCAAAATAGGTCTCTTGGGGCTGTATGGATGGGACAGGTGTTTTTAGGACTTTTTTAAGTGCACTTTAGAAACACAAAATATATGCTTGCATCCATATTCAAGTACCCCAAATTTGACAGGACTATTTCTTTTCCACAAAAAATACTGTTTTCTATAATTTTACCACTTTTAGGAATATGCTACTAGAAAGCTTTTAACACAAATTAAGGACACAAAGTACTTTTATTACGGCTAATAGTACACATCAGTCATGATTTCCAGTGCGTCTTATTTTGGGGTACAGACTGATTCCACCAATCTATTCAGTACTTTCCGCCTGTTATGCATTCACCTATTCTGTAATTGAAAAGGGACAATCGCGGGGACATGCATGTCTCGAATTTGCAGAGACGGTCATGTCGCGAATTTGCGTCCCAAAACAGGCGAATTTGGCGGAAAGTACTACAATACTACAGGCGAAAAAAAATCTGACTTTTCGCGTGTAATTGAATACGGGCCTAAGTGAACATTATATTTTAACTATCTGCTTTCATGTAATCATTAGAAATTAGCAAAAGTTTGTAGCGATGTAAATGGATATAAGTAAAATTGCTATGCCTTTATATGCGTGGATATTCCTGTAAGTATGAGTGATAGAAGCCAGCTACCATATCGTCTGTGCGTTTCCCCTGAACTTTCATTAATTTGAGATTCCGGCTCGACTAGTGATTGCAGTCGTTGCTGTAGATAAAGCCTCTAGGATTTTGTTATATCCAGTGCATAGGCTATAAAGCCAGCGGCTGAAATTAAAATCCAGCATTGCAGGGACTCTGGAAAGCAGGTCTGAGAAGAACCTTGAGCTCTGGCCTGGATTCCCAGCTTATAATGGCTAAATGATGCAGTGTACAATGAAGGGAACAATAGACTTTGACGGTGTCTGTACACAGAAGGAGAGATGACGAAGCATGTTTCACTAACCCTGCGCCATCTCTGCCCCCTCATCAGTGTTAATAAGCCCCAAACGATGAGTAGTTTTAACATCACATATTTCACATTCGTTACATCTGACAAATGTGTGTGAGATAAATTATTGCTCAGTAATCCAAAATATATCCTACTTGTCGGTGATGAACTTACAACCCCCTCCCAAACTCCAGATATATAAGTTCGCCTGTAGGTAATGGGAGCAGCCATATTGCCGGCCAAATCCATACACGTGACTCTGCAGAGTCACAACTTGGAAAAGCGTTCCTTATGGAAATGAATCTGAAATCTCTCTATTATGTCGCTGGTTGCCGCCATTTTGTGCAGGTGACACGTGCGCCTATAATGTATAGGAGAGGCACCTGGTACCATGTGTAGAGTTATGGTATCTGTTCACAAAATAATAATGTGTTACCATTGTCGCAAAAATGTCGTTTCCCCTCTTTATAAACAGCAGAGTGCTGCCAATGTGCAATACACGGACGTTTCTTACATGTTGCCGTCTCGTTGTATGTAAGGGATACCGGGGGGTATTTATCAAAGCTGGGAGAGAGATAAAATTGTAAAAAAAAAATGAACAACCAATCAGCTCCTAACTATCATGTTATAAACACAAACAACAAAAAATATCAGACCGGCACTAGTAAGCTAATTATGATTAACCAAAAAAACAACCACTGCACACACCTATGGTTCTGTGTACACCCAAAACAGACCACCAAGGGGTGATCAGACAAAAATGGAACCAGGCGGTGTTGTGCTAATAATCTAAATATTGGAGTTGTTAAAGGACTAAATATGGCAGAAAATCAACAAACTGATTCAACACACCAAAAAATAATACAGGTTGAGTCTCCCATATCCAAAATGCTTGGGACCAGGGGTATTTTGGATAACGGAATATTCCGTATTTTGGAATAATTGCATATCATAATGAAATATCTTGGGAATGGGACCCCAATATACACACAGAATGCATATATGTGTTATATGCACCTTATACACACAGCCTGAAGGTAATTTTATACCATATTTTTAATAATTTGTGCCTTAGACAAAGTTTGTGTACATTGAACCATCAAAAATGAAAGGTTTTATTATCTCAGTCATGCCAAAATTATTCCGTAATTCGGAATATTCCGTATTTCGGAATATTTGGATATGGGAGACTCAACCTGTATAAGAATCATCATTCTTTATATAAATTGTACTAGAAAATAGACCTAGTTACAATACAACATACAGTATACTAAAAAGTGACAATTCTTCTGCAGAAGTCTACACAGACTAATTTAATATACATATATAAAACATTAACATATATAACATACATTAAATGATGTGTACACATAAATAGCTGTAATAAAGACTACATAAAGCTGTCTTGGTGAATGACATAAAGATCTCACCGGATTGTAATCCACAAAGATATAAGTATAAATGGATACTCTTGTGTCCACAATTAACACTTGGAAGACTGAAGCCTTGATTAGGTCTCCATATATAAAGGTAAGTGCTGCTGATGTAATGAAATCCAAGTCTTATGCAAGCACTTACTTAGCTCTGTATAGCACGGCTTAAAGTCCCCGTCTATCCAGGGAGCCCGCTGCGCTGATGACCTCAAAACTGCAGCTTCTCCTCTCCGTATTTTAGATAGCCGGTGCCATGGTGGAGTGAACCCCAAAAACAGGGCAGGGACGGGTGTGCAGGTATTATGTGGAGAAGGAGATATTCTGAGGCTGGTGTTGAACGCCTCTCTCTCTTTACCTTCCTCCGTGGCTCTCTTTGACTGGGTACCCCCCCCCGAATATAGTAGCCCTGCTAAAGCGATTTGGGGTTTTTAAATGGTCTCAATAGGCTATTTAGCGTCTTTGAGCAAGTGGTGAAGAATAGCATTTTGCAACTTTTTTTTTTTTTAAATAATTCTTCCCGTCAAATTTGGGGTACATGAAAATGGGCGCAACCATATTTTAAAATGTCTAAAGTCAAGCATTAAAAAGTGCCAAAAACGCACCTTCAGCAAGCACCTGCAATCAAAAATGCTCCTCCCCCATACTTTTACACCCCCCCCAGAAGGCTATTTAGCTAGTTTTTGAATTTGTAACCCCACTTTGATTTTTTTTCGACCAATTTTTCAAAGTGCTTTTTTGGGGTGTCTTTTGTGGGTGTTTTTTGCATTTTATGACGCAATTAGCGACAGGGGGGGTGTGTCCAAAGGGTGCAGGGTGGTTCCTGCAGCATTGCTCCCCAAATCCCCAATTCTACACTTTTTTCTGGCGGGTACTCATAGGAGAAACTTTTTTGCCTATTACATTGCATTGCGTTATCGCGCCGGCGGAAAGACGCTACAATTGAATACGGGGATAAGCTGAAACCGGTGAAAATGACGTCATTGGCGATAAAGTATCGCCGCAACGGACTTTGCGCTTCTAAGAGTTGCCATTTGCCTTGCCGAGTCTGATAACCGAAAAGTGCACTTGTCGCCTTATTCGCAGTGGTGACAGCCATTTTGTGGGCTGGATCGATGGAAGTGCAGCGCTAAAAAATCTGTGATGTCATAGTAAATTGTTATTCTCCAGTAGTTAATTATTAAATTACCAATATGTGTCTACATTTAACATTCTTATTATGTGCAACTTTTATGTAAAAGGAAAACTGCTTCTCAAATGTTTTATTTTTTTTATTTCTTTGCCTAAGGGATTTAGTCCTAGCTTTTCCCCGAGCTTGTCCTGTGTAATTGTGTCAGGTAGGGAAGGAGCTGGGCACTACAGGTCACAGCAGACACACGGATAGGCATCAGCCTCTGGTGGAGGAGCTCCCAGTCCCTGAGCAATCGCCTTCTGCTGGATGCCTTTCTCCTGCCTACAGACCGCTGTGTGCAGCAGAGAGGGCAGCGCAGGCTTCATATGCTGTCTCTTAGCATGGGGAACGTGTCTTCTCTATCTCTGACCCCTGTGAGTATTCTGCATTACAGCAGCAGTTACACCCATCTCCAACGCCTGACACAGGGATGCTTATCTGTGTCTGCTAAAACCACCGGGAAACCTTGTGCAATGTTTATACCTCAGGTTAGGAATAGAAACCAGCTGTCATTTCATTGTGCTTCAGAAATAGTTATCTTTGTGATGTGAAATCTGTGTTGCTACATACTGTAGATTGTAAGCTCTTCTGGCAGCCATTTATTTCTATTTACAGAAGTGTATTTATTTGTCTGATATTTTGTTTGCTGACCTGTTTGTTCCTTTTTAAAATATGTAGTGTTACCACATTTCCATCGTTCTTGGATAGGAAGGGGGGGGGAGCTCTGGTATTGTACTCGCTGGACCTCTGGTACCTCTTGCAGGCCAGGGTTTAAGATACACTGCGGAAGGGATTGTAGCTTTATTAGGAGCCTTATACATGTGTTTCTCTTCAGGGACTGTATGCAGGCAGCGTTCCCAAAAAAAGGACAATTCTACATTTCTATGTTAAACCAAAACAGAAAAATAAAAATACACCAGTAATGGGATGTACACAAATGTGTATATATAGAGGTTTTCAGGCGCTCGGCAGAATGAATGATCTCTGAGGTATTGCTGAGTCTGTGGGGGGAAGTATTTTCCCTGTGCACATCAGGCTTCCTGTCATGATGTCTTTGAGAGTAAATAGTGTGTTAGACACCGCAGTGTCTGTAAAGTTGTATTTGTGTGTATATGTGTATTTAGGGGGGGCTGCAGGATGAAGTGTATATATAATGTGTTACTATAACAAAATGGCCATGCTCTTATTTATTAGCTACACACAGAATTGCAGATATTGGTTAAAGCGCTGGCAGCCATTTGTCTTTCTGTTTACGAGTGCGTACCTCCCAACTGTTCTGATTCTGGCAGGACAGTCCCGCTTTTTGGGCACTGCCCGCTGTCCCACTTGCGGGCTGCAGTGACCCGTGGTGGGTGGGTGGGGCTTGGAAGGTCACCTCTCAACCACTGCTCCGCGGTGAGTAGATGCTGTGCGCATGCACGCAGCGTCTATTCAGTGGTGAGAGGGACTGGGGCAGCCCAGTTCCTGGTGCGCTGGACATGCTCCCAGTGTGCCGAAAATGGGGGGGGGGGGCTTGTGGATACGGCATTTCCCTGAGGTCACGCCCCCTTGCCGCAAGGCCACACCTCTTTTTCAGGCAAATGTCCTCCTCCTCACTTTATAAAAGTAGGAGGGGTGTGCATGTGTGTGTCTGTGTATATATACAGTGTGTGTGTGTATGTATATATATATATATATATATATATATATATGTATATATCTATATATATGTGTGTGTATATAAATATACAGTGTAAATTAAGAATATGTCTCTATGTGCAATATATATATATATATATACCGTATTGCACACAAATAATGTTTTTTTTAAACATCTGTATAATATGTACTATATACATATCTGCGATTGGCAGTCTGTGCGGTGGCTTTGTACACCATGTAGACAAAAGTGATTGGACACTGACAGCAAATAGATCAATGAGATGTTACTGACGTCAGTACTTTGTAGGTCACCACATGCAGTGATTACTGCAGACGCCCTTCTTGGCAAACTGTCCACAAGTTCCTGGACAGCAGCCGGCGGTATGTTTTGCCATCGTGCCTTAGGTACAGTGACCAACTGTGACACTGAAGAAGGTGGAGTCGGCCTAGAACGCACCAGTCGCTCCAATTCGTCCCAGAGGTTCTCAATGGGGATAAGATCTGGACTCTGAGCTGGTCAATCCATCCGGGTTACTGAATTTTCTGTATACCAGCCCAGCGTCGCCCTGGAAACATGACAGGTGGAATTGTCGTCCTGGTAAAATCATTTGTTGTTTCTGTAGAACTGCCACAGTGTAGGGAGCACAGAGCTATGGAGAACATCTCTATACTTCTCATTTTATACCTTCACTAACAGGTGACTGCTGCAGGAGCGTACCATTTCACTTGTGCGGGGGTGTCCAATCACTTTTGTCTACATAGTGTACCCAGACCAGGATGTAGTGTTGCAGTAAATAAGCATGCATGTTCCCTACACTGAGAAGCTCATTTTGGTTTTCCTCAACGTTTTTACAGGAATAAAGATGCTTCTCAACAAATGGCCATCAGCCCTTACCCATCACAAGGCAGCTCCCAGTTCGCTCCCCAGGTAAGTGATTCTGTCCCACAGTCTACACTTCTGGCTGTATAAATCCATACAGCGGATTCTGTTACGCAGCTGATGCTCCAATGATAAATCTCATGTGATGCGATGTTGGAATAATTGATAACTAAGCTACGGTCAGCTGCCGAGCGCATGTAGGATCTTTCTGCAACATGATATGGTCCGTGCCACTCGCATGATCCCCTGGCCTTAGAGCTCATTTTGGAAAGTACCAGTGTCCAGCATAACAGTAGCCGTGGCTAGATGTCACGTTTTATTATAGTGATGGGTTGGGAAGCTCACTGTATTGTCTTTTCAAACAGAAGTGGTATTGTCATTATTCTTGTTATTCTTATCTTTTGTTTTTAAAGCATCACAAAGTGTCCTCAACACCATACATAGTAACATAGTAATATACATAGTAACAGTGTAACATACTAATATACATAGTAACAGTGTAACATAGTAATATACATAGTAATAGTGTAATAAACAGTAATATAAATAGTAATAGTGTAATAAACAGTAATATACATAGTAACAGTGTAACATAGTAATATACATAGTAATATACATAGTAACAGTGTAACATAGTAATATACATAGTAACAGTGTAATAAACAGTAATATACATAGTAATAGTGTAATAAACAGTAATATACATAGTAACAGTGTAACATAGTAATATACATAGTAATAGTGTAATAAACAGTAATATACATAGTAATAGCATAATAAACAGTAATATACATAGTAACAGTGTAACATAGTAATATACATAGTAACAGTGTAACATAGTAATATACATAGTAACAGAGTAATATACATAGTAACAGTGTAACATAGTAATATACATGGTAACATAGTAATATACATAGTAACAGTGTAACATAGTAATATACATAGTAACAGTGTAACATAGTAATATACATAGTAACAGAGTAATATACATAGTAACAGTGTAACGTGACATTTTAAGTTATACCTCTTTTACACCAGAGCTAAAACCTGTGTTATTGCAGGGATAACCCGGGCAGCTCCTTGGTGTAAAAGGGGTCAGGGTTGGATTCCTCGGTCGAGTGACCCAGCAATACAACCCAGGTAACTTGCAGGGTTTAACATGGGAATAACCTGTGAAACCCTGCAGTGTAAACGGCGCCATCCAGGTCAGGGTGACCTGGATCGTTCCGCATGCCTGCTGATTGGCCAGCTTCAGTGGCGCTTGGAGATGACAAATCTCCAAGCGTCCTCTTCAACGCTGGAAAAGCCAGTTCTCTGCAGACCCAGCTCCGGTGTGAATGGCGCCGACTCGGGAATATCCTGGGTCAGCGCCGGCTAAATTCTGGGTCAGACCCGGAATTTAGGTGTAAAAGCTGTATTATAATACAGTGTAAATGTACTTACCTAGGAACAACACACAGCAATAGAATAACGGATCAGGTAGGAAGAGGACATGGGGGCAAGCGTAGTGCTGTGAGCATTACCTACTACGGGGGAGGGGGAGCCAGGAAATATCGGCCAATATCTCACAAGTTGATAGGTTGGTAACCTTTATACATATGCTGATATTGCCACCAGAATGCAGCAGAAAAGTTAATACAAATTGCAAAGTATATCATCATCATCTGGGGAATATGAATGAAACATTTATGAGCTTCCTTTGTAATTATTGCTATTGCTGAGGCACCGGCTCTAACGTGAATATTTGGGGATAGGATCTCTTCTCTGTAAGGGGGCTATTCATCATCGAAGGCCGTATGGCCTCCAATGATGAAGTATTGAACCCGCAGTGGGGGAAATGTGACACTGGAGCAATTCATCATTGCTCCGGTGAGGGGACAGCTGCTCAGATAAGCAGTTTTACCCGTGGTTAGTATTGCAGTCACACTCTGTAGCTGTATTACTTACCTGCTTCCCGTCGTCCCGGCTATGTATGCGTGACCTCGGGTCACGCATGCGCAAAGCCACCGGGGAGGTAGTGAGGAGGCGGCGGAGGGATCCGCTCGGATCCCTCTTCGCATCTCCGGAACTCCTTCCCATAGGAAGGAGCGGAGATCCGAGAACAAGCGTCGTCTGAAGATGGCGCTTATCTCAGAAGAAAACTCTGAAAACTTTCAGTTTTCAGAGTTTGCTGAATATTAGGGGGTCCTATCGGACCCCTGATGATGAATAGCCTGGTAACCTAAATATGTGGAAACTAGCATTTCCGCATGGTTAACAGGCCATTTATCGTATGATGAATAGGCCCTAAATCTATTATACTGTAAGGAGTGAAGTATCAAATTGCCTGTAAATATACCTAAATCCTCAGAAGAGTGCAGTGAAATAACATAGAGCAGAGGTTCCCAAACTTTCTTAACTCACCGCGCCCTGGAGAATCAGCTATTTTTTTTCACGGCATCCCGAGGTCAAAGGTTTCCTTTATTGAGATATTCTGCATAAAATGATTAGATTAAGTAACTTGTGCTTACCGGTCATCCTGAGGTCAGGTAAGTGGTGGCGAGCAGGGTTGTGATTCTGTTTGTCCACATATTTAATGACTGGCAGCCACCAGCACAGGTTTTGCCTATTACGTGGACCATAAATAATTTGATTCGATCCTGGATCACGAATTGCCCCCTGGCACCCAGTTTGGGAACCACTGACTTAAAGAATAATTCCACCCAATACCGAAAATCCTATTTTGAATGGAATGCCCCCAGTAAAACTCAATCCCAAAAGATGGCTCAGTTGAGGTCTGTATTGAGGCGGTGCCCCTGACATCTTGCACGCCCCAGTGAGACGCGGATGCATACAGTAGGCCAGTTTGCAAAAAAGATGGTGGGTAGTTTTTAAATGCGATTTAATATATTTTAGCCATGATGCTCTAAGTTATGGAAACCCTCCATGCAGGGGCGTATTTAAAGAGGAGGGGGCCCCTCCTCTCTCTCCGGCGGTTGCGGCGTACTAACACATTCCGTAGACTCCGGGCACGAGTTTGTGCCCGGAGTCTACTGCGCATGCGCAGGTCACCGGAAAAATATCGCGGCAGCCAATTTCCCTACTGCGCATGCGCAGAACGCCAGTAAAGTGGCCAGGAGTTCTGTTTAGCGCCTCTCCAGCCGACGTGGGACATCGGGCAGGTAAGTATTTGGAAGTATAGGTGCAGGGTGTGCGGTGTGGGCCCCCTGGACCCATTATAAATACACCCCTGCCTCCATGTCCCAGTCATCCCAAATAGTAGACCACCCTCAGTATTGCAGGTAGAGGCTGGGTCTGTGAAGTGTTTTTATGCAGTAAAATACAGTTTATTAGTAACCTGCACCAGATAAAGAAGGTTCTAATATCTGCACAGAAAAGGGGGAGCAGGAAAATCCCCAGCTTGGTGCATTGCTAGTGGGAAGTGTGTTCTCTCATTCTCCATGTGGTTCCTGTTACAGGACACATTTATATTCCAGGTTGAGGACAGGTCACAGCTTTGCCGCGCTGAGTGATACACAAAGCTTTGCATTCTTGCCGGTAGATAAACATGAATGAGAACGTACAGTACATGCCTTTCTGGCTTCCCCTAAGTGGGGTGGAAGGAAGCAGAATGTTGTGTAAGATTAAAGTAGAAATGGAGAATATTAATCATTTAATGCTCTTCTAGATGACCTTGTAAAGCTTAAAATACCAACTCCTGCTCTATCTCACTTTCACTCTGTGAGAGCAATTTCCTTCCAGCTCTTCTGATAGACATTCCTGTACTACGGGGGTGGGGAACCTTCTCTCTGCTGAGGGCCATTTTGATACATATAACATTATTTGCGGGCCCGGTGAAGGCCACGCCCCCTCCATGTGATGTCACATAGGTGCGAGGCCACAATCTCCGGTGATTACAGCAATGGCCGGAGCATCCTGCGGATGCTCCGGGGAGCTGTAAGGGCAGCGGTGTGACCATCTGAAGCGTCCTAAGGACGCTCCAGACGGCACTGCTGCATAGATTCTGGCTGCAGGGTTCCATTCTAGGCACCCTGGTAGCCAGATGAGACTAGCAGAAAAAAGCTCAGAGGGCCAGACCAAATGATTCCGGGGGCCTTATACAGCCCCCTGGCCTGACGTTCCCCATCCCTGCTGTATAAGGTCAACTGTTGTGGAACTACAAGTCCCAGCCTTGCACTGTCAGTTAGACGAGGGGACTTTCAATTCCACATCGATGAATATACAGTTCCTGATGGGCCGTAGCATTAGTTCCACCCCCGACCACGGATACCCACTACACCCAGGCTCTTATCTGCAATGTCGCATCTGAAATTTCAGTATGTTTATCGGGTATTGATATGTATGTGATGTATATTAAGTTTACATCCTTATATCTGCTTTAAGTGTACTATGCAACGACTGTCTGGACTGAAACCACTTATGCAGCCTATACATACACAAGGGAGGAGTAACCTCAGTGTGGCACAGAGCGCCTCGTGCCTGTGCAGCACAGATGGTGTAATGGTTAGCGTTACTGCCTCACAGCACTGAGGTCGTTGGTTCGATACCCACTACGGCCCTAACTGTGTGGAGTTTGTATATTCTCCCTGTGCTTGCGTGGGTTTCCTCCGGGTACTCCGGTTTCCTCCCACACTCCAAAAATATACTGGTAGGTTAATTGGCTCCTAACAAAATTACCCTAGTGTGTATATGTGTGTGTGTGTGTGTGATAGGGAATATAGAGTGTAAGCTCCACTGGGGCAGGGACTGATGTGAATGGCCAAATATTCTCTGTAAAGCGCTGCGGAAAATGTGTGCGCTATATAAATAACTGGTAATAATAATAATAATAATATGAGCACTAATCCCTAGTGAATTGATAAGCTGACCAAACTGGTGGCATCGACTGTGTTTAGGCAAAGGGTACATTGTAATAGGTGTAACACAGCAAATTGCTATCTGGTTTTACACAATGTGTCTGGGTATTGTAGCCGCCTGCTCTTGCCAAGCATCGATTTCAAGGTCACTAACGCAACCTCTGTCCTAGGAAAAGCCCGGCCTGGCCGTTTCCAGCAGGACAGAGGAAGCTGATCTGGGAGAACTGATGAGAAGCTTCACAGACTCAGACATAAGAACAGCTGTAAGATTGATTTATTGTCTTTTACTAATTTGTCTGCTAGCAAAAGTGTACGTTTATTACATTACATGTGCAAAGGAAACTTTAATTACATCGATTTATTATTATGTTTTTCTTTTTGGTGATATCTGAGAGGCATCTACAGTATTAATCTAATAAATATATACTATCATCCCTTCTGTAGTCTCTGCCGTCTATTGGCAGAATCATGTTTTTTTTTTAATTAAAAAGTTAATGAATGACAACCGTGACGGAACTTATATAGAGCCCCGACAGCCACAAAGAGTAAAGCTGGGTACACACTTGTCCAATCCTTCAGGGATCAAACCAACTGGGATCTAATGAGATTGGACAAGTGTGTAAAGCTGGGTACACACTTTTTCAATTGCAGGCTGATCGGGTAAAACTGTGCAGACTGTCCTCAGTGTGTACACACTGTGCAGACTGTCCTCAGTGTGACCCCCTGGCAGCCGCGTACACACTGTGCAGACTGTCCTCAGTGTGACCCCCTGGCAGCCGCGTACACACTGTGCAGACTGTCCTCAGTGTGACCCCCTGGCAGCCGCGTACACACTGTGCAGACTGTCCTCAGTGTGACCCCCTGGCAGCTGCGTACACACTGTGCAGACTGTCCTCAGTGTGACCCCCTGGCAGCTGCGTACACACTGTGCAGACTGTCCTCAGTGTGACCCCCTGGCAGCCGCGTACACACTGTGCAGACTGTCCTCAGTGTGACCCCCTGGCAGCTGCGTACACACTGTGCAGACTGTCCTCAGTGTGACCCCCTGGCAGCCGCGTACACACTGTGCAGACTGTCCTCAGTGTGACCCCCTGGCAGCCGCGTACACACTGTGCAGACTGTCCTCAGTGTGACCCCCTGGCAGCCGCGTACACACTGTGCAGACTGTCCTCAGTGTGACCCCCTGGCAGCCGCGTACACACTGTGCAGACTGTCCTCAGTGTGACCCTCTGTCAGCCGCGTACACACTGTGCAGACTGTCCTCAGTGTGACCCCCTGGCAGCCACGTACACACTGTGCAGACTGTCCTCAGTGTGACCCCCTGGCAGCCGCGTACATACTGTGCAGACTGTCCTCAGTGTGACCCCCTGGCAGCCGCGTACACACTGTGCAGACTGTCCTCAGTGTGACCCCCTGGCAGCCGCGTACACACTGTGCAGACTGTCCTCAGTGTGACCCCCTGGCAGCCGCGTACACACTGTGCAGACTGTCCTCAGTGTGACCCCCTGGCAGCCGCGTGCACACTGTGCAGACTGTCCTCAGTGTGACCCCCTGGCAGCCGCGTGCACACTGTGCAGACTGTCCTCAGTGTGACCCCCTGGCAGCCGCGTGCACACTGTGCAGACTGTCCTCAGTGTGACCCCCTGGCAGCCGCGTACACACTGTGCAGACTGTCCTCAGTGTGACCCCCTGGCAGCCGCGTACACACTGTGCAGACTGTCCTCAGTGTGACCCCCTGGCAGCCGCGTACACACTGTGCAGACTGTCCTCAGTGTGACCCCCTGGCAGCCGCGTACACACTGTGCAGACTGTCCTCAGTGTGACCCCCTGGCAGCCGCGTACACACTGTGCAGACTGTCCTCAGTGTGACCCCCTGGCAGCCGCGTACACACTGTGCAGACTGTCCTCAGTGTGACCCCCTGGCAGCCGCGTACACACTGTGCAGACTGTCCTCAGTGTGACCCCCTGGCAGCCGCGTACACACTGTGCAGACTGTCCTCAGTGTGACCCCCTGGCAGCCGCGTACACACTGTGCAGACTGTCCTCAGTGTGACCCCCTGGCAGCCGCGTACACACTGTGCAGACTGTCCTCAGTGTGACCCCCTGGCAGCCGCGTACACACTGTGCAGGCTGTCCTCAGTGTGACCCCCTGGCAGCCGTGTACACACTGTGCAGACTGTCCTCAGTGTGACCCCCTGGCAGCCGCGTACACACTGTGCAGACTGTCCTCAGTGTGACCCCCTGGCAGCCGTGTACATATTGTGCAGACATAGCACAGTGTGTACAGGCTTCTATGGGATCGGGAGGTCAAACCGACAAATATTAAACAGTACATAGATTTGACCTCCCGACCGTTGCAGGGGCGTTAAAAGCCGTTTATCGGCAAACGCCCCTGCATCGGGACAGCGCACACACCTATACAATCCAATGGCCGTTCTCTCGACAAATCTGTCTGACAAATTTTGGCGTTGCGTTAATAAGCATCAGCAAAACAGCATTTCGACCTCTTTCTGACTGTGAGCGTTAGAATAATTCCCTGTCCCCCTGGATATTGAAAAGAACGTGTCCCGCCATTCAGGTTGCTGGGACCCTGAGGACTATGTAAGTCAGCAGATCAATATCACACAGTGGGCCTGATTCAGAGCCGGACGCTCTGACAGAGCGCTCGCTCTGAATCAGGGCCATCCTTCTTGTTTTTCAGAGCGGCCTCCTGGCCGCTCGCATAGCTGTGGGTGACCACCCACAGCTATAGCGAGCGGCCAGGAAGATGGTCGTGATGGTCAAGACCATCGCGACCATCGGGCTTGCAACGAGACCCTTGTGGTAGGGTCTCGTTGCCGCAAGCCCCAGAGTGCTTTCGGCTCTAACAGAGCCGAAAGCACTCCCACTGACATCACTTGTGATGTCAGTGGGGCCGGCCCCAGACGGTAGGCGTTCCCATGGGACCGCCTCCATCTGGGCAGCCACGCCCCCGGCCCGCCCACCAAAGGGGGCGTGCTGTCACCCAACATCGACAGCACGCCCCCTTTGGTACGAGACCCGGAGCGTCGGATTGCCCGTCGCTATCCGGGTCTCGCGCACGACGGAGCCGGCTCCGTCATGCGCATGCGCACTGGGCCACCATCGACCCGCTAGCGAGCGCATAGCGCTCGCGAGCAGGTCTGAATCAGGCCCGTGTCCTTTTATTTTTACATGCAGCCAGTGTACAGACTGAAGTAATGGTGCAGCGTGACCGTGGTGGATTTGCATTGTAGGGCGCCATCTGGATCCATATTTATTTTGTTTGCTTGGTACGATTTACTCATGCTACTACTGCCAGTGTGTTTGTGACATTGAAAGATGTCAAAAGTAATCACATTTTCTTTTTTTCCATTTCTGGTTGTTTTTTTTTCTTTTGTAAATGTCAGACGCTTTTTAAACTGTGATATTGACTTTAATATACGCATCCGACTTACAGATGCCGGTTATTAATCAAATATGTCACCTATTCATAGGCTCGCAGCCCCATCTAAAGAACGCGACTTATTTATCTCCTTTCAGATGAAATTTCTTCTTTTGATGACAATAAATCTATAAATAAGAAAGAAACACAATGAGCATATGCTAACGAAGGCAGCAATTACCACCTCCACTAATGTCTGTAGTGAGCCCCGGAGGACAGCAGCGCGGATAGCCGGCTGAGTGCGAGGGGGGGAGCCGCGTGCTGTAGTGCGCTGATTGCCGTCGCCCCTCGGGGAGATGGAAATGTCACTCCATGGCTCTTGATGCTTTACAAGTACAGAGAATAATCTGCAGCAGCCAGAAGTGATTTATTGAAGCTTATTTTGATCTACAGGACTACGCTGGGCAGATAAAGCCTTGTTCTAAGGGTCTATTTATGGGCTGTTAGTGCCTGAATGATCTCCCCATTCATTGCTCAACACCAAGAGCACCACTGTCTCTGTGTACTTGGATTGATGTAGACTTGATCCCTATAATAATTGCAGCTGCTTTTACACACACACATTTTTATTTCTTAAAGCATTTCCAGATTACTCTTGCTCGGTTACACACTTAATGCCGTGGGCATCAGTGCGTCTATGTATTAAAGGAAATATGGAGGAGAGAAGAGCGTACTGCCGCTATTTCCTCCATATTTGTCTCCGGACGGCTGGAGGAGCGCGCGGGCGCACACATGGGGTAATGAGATTAGTCATCACCATAAGGGGTTTTGCACCGCTCCCTCCCTTCCCAACTGCACCGTACTCATTGGACGACCCCTTTGAGGTGTTGTAGATCAGCTCTGTTCTATTGTGCAATGTTGCATTAGCATAATAAATGAATATGGCCCATGGCTGCTCTGCTCCTGAAATGGATCCCACTGGGGCTGCAAAATGTCCTGGAAAGTCAAAGTGTGACTGACCAATGCATCCCCTCTCATTGTACAGCAGAAGGAACTTTTATATATCTTCAGGTCATTGGGCTCGATTCAATTGAGCGCGATGTAAATAGCGCTGGGAGATAGTTCCCGGAGCTATTCAATCCATCGCGATGTTAGGTCGGGGAAGGCTCATTCTCGCGCCTTAAACAGGGTTTTTAGGCACAAGAACGGGCATTCCCCGACCTAACTTCCCGGCGCGATGCTGTTTTCCCTGCGCTAAGGGCAGAAAACAGGGACTTTTGTCGGATTTCTGCTCACATCCCCGGAGGGATGCGAGAAGAAATCCTCAGTCGGGGTTAGCTGCACAGTGTATTGAATAGCTCCGGCAGCTAATTCCCAGCGCTATTCACATCGTGTAGAATAGAATCGTGCCCATTGTCCTGTACAGGACATGTTGGTTAGCTTCAAAACAGACCATTATTAAAAATGATTGGTGTGATATCATCCCCAAACAGCCCCTCCATATAACTGGATGCACTTTATAAGCTGCCCCCATGCTGTCATTTGCAGCAGGGTAGAGGTGATAGGAGGAGTGGGGTGGAGACAGGGGAGGGGGGGCGGAGACAGGGGAGTGGAGTGGGGTGGAGACAGGGGAGGGGGGGCGGAGACAGGGGAGTGGAGTGGGGTGGAGACAGGGGAGGGGGGGGCGGAGACAGGGGAGTAGGATGGAGATGGACAAAGCATGCAGCAGTCTCTCAGTCTAATTTAAATTAGATTTGAGCAGTTTGTTTCTACTCGGTTAAGTTCATATCTGAAAAAACGGCATCTCATTGGCTATCTCACGTGTATTGGGTAACCACTGGGATAAATCCGAACTTGCGCTAATTTGGCGAAAAGAACCAAGTAGAACCGAACCGCTCATCTCTACATTTAAATACACTAATAGAACTGAGGACATAACACAGAGCAATTGGTTTTGTTATCATATACTGCAAGTGGCAATTGTGACAGGGAAATGTGAGATTTTCACAAGTAAAAATAGATGGAGACCTATAGACCTGAAATCTGAATGTGGGAACATTGAATACTTGGAAGATAACAAGCTGCTCTCAAAGCCCCGGAATTCCCTGTGTTACAATATAATGTAAGATAGAGAAGCACCAGCCCCCTAAACTCTTCTCTGCTGTACCTGAAAATAGAAAACAATTGGGCCTGACCTATTATCACATCCCTTATTTCATGTGTATCATTTGCTAAGTAATAATACGTAGTCTGTCATTTATTCTATATTAATATAAAACAAAGTGGTTATTTGGTTTAAAAAAAATGATTTTAATGATCTTTCAACATTTATTAATCCTGTAAAGTTACATAAATAGTATCTGTGTTTAACATACACCTCAAAGATGTATGTTTGACAACACAGGTTTCCTGCACCAGTTTACTGGGTACCTAACATCAATGCTCTGTGCTGCTAAGAAATAAAATGTCACTATATAACTCCCAGTCTGCAGGTGCTGGCTGTCTCCATTCCCCTCCTCACATCATGTCACTGCCCCTGTCACATGCAGCCCTGTCCTCACTAACACATCACTCATCCCCTGATATACTCTGTGCTGCTGGGGTCACTGCTCCTTCCACCATTTCCATCTGCACCTGTCACATGAAGCCCTGTCCTCACTAACACATCACTCATCCCCTGATATACTCTGTGCTGCTGGGGTCACTGCTCCTTCCACCATTTCCATCTGCACCTGTCACATGAAGCCCGGTCCTCACTAATGTAACCTCAGCCTGATGAATCCAAACAATCTCATGTCGATGTCATCCATCCTTTTTTATTTTCAATGTAATCTCACTGTGTTATCATGGCTTTTTCTAGTCTTTTGCAGGTCTCAAATTTTTTTAAAGCAACAGTAAAACTGCTTATGCTTTGTATTTAGACAATACTACCCTTCTCCTACTAGATTGTAAGCTCTCTCCACACAGTACTATTCTTCATCTGCTAGACTGTAAGCTCTCTACAGACAGTACTATTCTTCATCTGCTAGACTGTAAGCTCTCTCCAGACAGTACTACTCTTCTCCTGCTAGACTGTAAGCTCTCTCCAGACAGTACCACTCTTCTCCTACTAGACTGTAAGCTCTCTCCAGACAGTACCACTCTTCTCCTGCTAGACTGTAAGCTCTCTCCAGACAGTACTACTCTTCTCCTGCTAGACTGTAAGCTCTCTCCAGACAGTACCACTCTTCTCCTACTAGACTGTAAGCTCTCTCCAGACAGTACCACTCTTCTCCTACTAGACTGTAAGCTCTCTCCAGACAGTACCACTCTTCTACTAGACTGTAAGCTCTCTCCAGACAGTACTACTCTTCTCCTGCTAGACTGTAAGCTCTCTCCAGACAGTACTACCCTTCTCCTGCTGGACTGTAAGCTCTCTCCAGACAGTACTACTCTTCTCCTGCTAGACTGTAAGCTCTCTCCAGACAGTACTACCCTTCTCCTGCTGGACTGTAAGCTCTCTCCAGACAGTACTACTCTTCTCCTGCTAGACTCTAAGCTCTCTCCAGACAGTACTACTCTTCTCCTGCTAGACTGTAAGCTCTCTCCAGACAGTACTAGTCTTCTCCTGCTGGACTGTAAGCTCTCTCCAGACAGTACTACTCTTCTCCTGCTAGACTGTAAGCTCTCTCCAGACAGTACTACTCTTCTCCTGCTAGACTGTAAGCTCTCTCCAGACAGTACCACTCTTCTCCTGCTAGACTGTAAGCTCTTTCCAGACAGTACCACTCTTCTCCTGCTAGACTGTAAGCTCTCTCCAGACAGTACCACTCTTCTCCTGCTAGACTGTAAGCTCTCTCCAGACAGTACCACTCTTCTCCTGCTAGACTGTAAGCTCTCTCCAGACAGTACCACTCTTCTCCTGCTAGACTGTAAGCTCTCACAAGCAAGTCCACCTCTACCCTCTTAATTTTACATTCACACTACCTGTGTGCTATCCATGTTTCTGGTTTCCCCCACTATCTGGTGCTAATGACCACACTGTGCAACCTTACAAATTAATGTTTTAATGCAATATTTTAGTATGTTTCATTAGTTTCCATTTTATAGGACTGTTCTTGCATCTTTATTCCGTCTGCTACAATATCATTTCTATTGCAGGACAGTAAAGTGAGATTCAGCGATCAGAGGCTGGAGCCTGGCCAGGAACAGAAGGTGTTGGACCAGGTAACATCTGCACATCTCTGCAGCCATCACTAACTTATATTAAAGTCAGTTAGTCCCTTATTTTCTTTACATGGATTTTATGGATAGTGGTTGGCTGGGGTATAATTCTATGAGGACATGGGAAAAGTTCAGACATATTTGTGACTGCTTTTGATATGTACGTCCTTAAATAAAAGATTAAAAAAAATAAAAAAAAAAATACCTGATTCCAAGTCGCAGGCAACTTCGTATGAGGCCACATCTTGCGATTTCTTGCATTATGTGCAGGAATCATCCCAGGCGTCAGGCGCAGCTTTGCGAACATGCGCACTTCAGCCACTTCTGTGTGTCCGCTAAACTGGCGTTTCTGGGCGGCAACAATGGGAACGCACCCAACTGTGGATGTGTGCTGGGTGTTCTGCCAGAGATGCATTATATTCTGAGTCATGCGTATGCACAATGGGCGCCAAATGTAGACGGATCTCCTGCACCTTCTCCTAGTGTCGGGTAGGTGTAAGTGCCGATGATTGTGATGACAGCTGCTCCTGTGGAAGGAGCTGTGGGGCGGCGCATTGGCAAAGATGTGCAGGACTCAGAATACGGACATATAATCGGGTTGGCGTACCATTCGCAATATGTTCGCTGCATGCTCCTGATATTGCGTCTGCATTAGGTACGGCTCAGAATCTGGCTCATTATGTTTATATGGAGGTCGGGGCTATGTCTGTTGAGCACGTTTAGTGTTGGGAGATCCTGGGTAAAGCAGTGCCTGGAGTCTCCTGTTTGAAAAATAAAGAGGCTTCTGTCTTGGAGAATGCCGAGGCCTGAGAAAAGCTCCATTAGGGACCTTTTCTACTTAGCGTCCAGTGGCAGGAACTGTAATGGTGGCACTTTTATTCCAGTAGGCTCAAGGAAAGTTCACTTTTGGTGACCGATGTTCTTGCTTTCTGGGGACAGTGTCCTGTATGAATGGTTTGCCCCAAGTTTGCAGCTCAGTGGGCAGGACAGGGGCGGTTGGCAGGACAGAGTGTGTATATGCAGAATTGGGGCTCTGCAGGTGTTGTCAGCAGCTCTGCCTGCGCTGTAGGACTGCGCTACTGATGTCAGCTGCAGATGACAACAATGACCAGGTAGGTCATTCTCATACCCACCACTTTACCTACAGTATGTTATACCAATGTAATATACAGTATGGAACTGGCGTAATAAACATGTACTGTATGTTAGGATGGGTGAAGGCGAATACGTCTCTTTAGATGATGAAGCAATGACTTTTCAAGATAAGATTTAAAATTGTAGTTTTGACCAGTTTTATCTACTAATTAACCCGCGATCTTTCCTACTGTTGCTCATTTTAGTGTGACGCAATGAACATCTATTTTCTGTAACAATATTAGCTCTGCTGTATTTCCCCAAACATTATGCTCCATTTATTTATACCTTTACGCTTGTGACGCTCTCCATGGATTGGTGAATATTGTACAAGGCGGTTTATGTTTATATTCAGTCCTTACATTTACAGAGTTATTTTCAAACTCCTGTTGTGAGAGTCCTACAGTATATAGCACTAATTACCACCCATATCCTGGGCAGATATTCCCACCACCCCTAATGCAGACCACATATGGCACAGAGACAACCAGCACTGTACCACGTCACCACCTTCCAATCCCAACCACTGGTCGCATGTCGAGACCATTCCCTAGATTATGTCCGTGTTTTGTGGGCAATACAGCGCACAGAGACCCCCGATCTGTAAATACTGATGCACTACTGACACTAGTCACCAACATCAGTGCGATAGTGAGTCCAATGTTTCCACAACATATATTTCAGTATGTTAAAATGTTGAAGTCTTCACTATTTCAGATTTTGAAAGATGACATCCAGTGGTTCTCAGACGCAACCCTCACGTTTTCCCAACAGGTCAGGTTTTAGGGATTTCTGTCTGTGGAAACAGGTGGGATAATTACTGACCCGGTAAAATAGGTTACTGTATCTCCTGTGCACGATGAAAGAAATCCAAAAAACATGACCTGTCAGTGGTACTTGAGGGCTGGAGATGAGAACCCCTGATGTAAAGGAAGGTCGGCTGAAGTAAAATGTATTGAGGTTCATTTGTAGCTGATTAGCTCCTGGGCTTTTCCATCCTAGTGAAGTAATGTAATGAATAAAGACTGCGCTTAGTGAAGTGAAGCAGCCCTGTTTACGGCAGATCTATAGTATTTTATTCCGGTACCTTACGCTTTAGGTTGGGTGTTTTTTTATTTCTTTTTTTGCTTTTGTTTTAAAATTGTGAGTAACACGTGTTATCATTTCTCTCTCACTCTCTCTCTCTCTCTCTCTCTCTCTCCCTCTCCCTCTCCCTCTCCCTCTCCCTCTCCCTCTCCCTCTCCCTCTCCCTCTCCCTCCCCCTCCCCCTCCCCCTCCCCCTCCCTCTCTCTCTCTCTCTCTCTCTCCCCCTCTCTCTCTCTCTCTCTCTCTCTCCCCCTCTCTCTCCCCCTCTCCCTCCCTCCCTCCCTCTCCCTCTCTCCTGTAGCTTGTGAGTCAGCTGAAACAGTCCCAAAGTAGTGGCAAGATACTGTACAGTTCCCAGGACATACACCTAGCTCCGACTTACATTATACCAGATCCGGACCTCGTCAGCCACAGTAAGATGACGGGAATAATTTGGGATAGTGCTAACAGTACATAACAGAGTTTGGTTGCTCTTTGTTGCGGTTACACAAATCGTTTTAAGCAGTAGTTTTTTTTTCTTTAAATAATATTATGGACCATGCACCTAACCAGACCTGGTGCTATCACTCCGACCCCCTGTTGCCAGTGCGCTCATTCTCATCCATTAGTCACCGGCCCCCTGGCTTATGTATGGCAGTAATATCACACCTGATGGGACAGGTAAAGGGATTAATGGACATGAGGCAGCATCAATGGTTCCGTAGTCACCCCCTGCGCCCAGCCTTATACCCTCCGCAGACGCTGCTCCTGACTCACGCGTTTCAGGGCACAGTCCTATCTGCATATTGCTGGATAAATGCACAATTCTTTGGCGTTCCTAATGTGCTATGTGTTATTGTAGCGTCACTCTGAGGGTCAATGTCCTTTCTCTTTGCTTTAGGAAACATCTCTTCTCCGCTACCACATTTTGATCCTGCAACCTGCCCAATTATCCCAGGACAAGAAATGACCATCGAGATTTCCAAGGGGCGTTCAGGCCTCGGGCTTAGCATCGTGGGTGGGAAAGATACGCCACTGGTACCGTCCCTAATTAATAACCTTGTGCCCAATACACATATATGCACATGAAGTCATGTTATCACAGTACAGTATAACATCTGCTCATTTATAGCCATAACTCCGAAGGAAATTCGCGCTGATATTAGGAGAAGCCTTTAAGCACAGAAGCCCCCTAACTATGATCTCTGTAGGCAGCTTACTGATCCCACATCCCCTCAACAGGATAAACTAGTCTGTCACTTAGTGTAACCCTAAAGCTGCTCTTTAGTTAAAAACATAGGTTGCAGATAAACATGCATGAGACAATAGGGTTGGCGTATCATAGCAACCACCAATCAGCAGCTGCCGATCATTTTACGAGGACTGACTGAAAAGTAATAAGACTGAAAAAGAAAAATGTTCAGATCCTCTGGCGTCATCTGATTCTGAATAAAAAATCTAAGTAGCGTCCTTCATATTGAATACATTTTGTAGCGTTTCAACAACGATTCTAAGACGCGCAGTCGGCTGTTTTGTGACATCACCGTTAGTGTTGCAGCTCTGGCATTTTTCACTTCATCTGTTGAGAACTTCTTTCCGCACAGTTTTTTCAGGGTGAGGAATGGGCAGAAACCACAGGGCGCTAAGTCCGGCCTATGTGGAGGGTGTTCCAGTGCTGTGCCATTCATTTCAGTCACTGCTGCCAATGCAACAGCAGCAACATGTGTCGGGCATTGTCTTGGAGCAAAAACCACTGTTTCTCCAGCAAATGTGGTCTTTTCTTCCTCATGGCTCCACGCAAATGGGTTTTCAGGACGTTTGCATAGTAGTCACCATTAATTGTCCCCTGGGAACCCAGTGCTGTTGGATCATACCGTGCGCATCAAAGAACAGCAGAAGCATGACTTTACACGCCAAAGGAATCGCACAGAATTATTTGGACAGAGGCAAATACACTGGCAGACACTGGACTGTTGTTTGGATTTCAAATCATAATGACGAATCCCTGGTTCGTTACACGTCACAATCGATGATAACCTCTCCGACATTCGGACGGTCTTCTTGCACGATTCAACTCGTCGTCGCATCTGCTCTCCTGTGAGACTCCTGGGTACCCACCTGGCACACACACGATGCTTTTTCAGATCTTTGATCGCAATATGCTGAACCCGTTGGAATGAGACGCCAAGTGAAGACAAAAGTTTGCGTGAAGTTACCTTCTGTCATTTTGCAACATCTCCGCAGCTTTGGCAATGTTGGCATCTGTAACCGCGGTGGATGGTCCCCGAGAACGCGATTAGTCAGTTACTCACGTATTACCTTCTTTGAAGTGCTTCCACCACCGAAATACTGCAGCACGGCTAATTGTTTCTCCACCATGTGCTTGTTGTAATGTTTCATGAGTTTAATTTCCGCTTTCTCCAAGTTTAACACAAAATTCAATCACACATCTCTGACGTAATCTCACAGACACGTCTTCCCATCCGCCATGACGAAACGTACAAAGATCTTCCACTCGCTGTGACCAAACAAAGAAGTCTACTGCAGTCCAAACGCAGGTTCAGACACATCGCTGTATGAGCGTTACAATAACCAGCATAGCGTTGCCACGTCTACCAATGGGACAGAAAAACAGAGGCAGTCTCATTATATAATGTATTTGATAAATGCTTCCTCAAAGCTGATTGGTTGCTATGGGCAACTTTTCCATTGGTCCACTCCTGCATCTCTTTTCACTGCTCGATACTTTGACCCCAATGTGTAAGTCTGGACAGAGAATCTGCTGGTCAGTGTAGCCCTGGGCTTAGTCTATGTTACCATAGTGTGTCCAGTATTCATCTCTTTCCATTTGTAGCTCATTCAGCTTAGAGAAAGCCATGCATGCCATGTTTTCTGAGTTCTTGTATTATCACGGCCCTTATGATTCCCCTCTCCTCCTATATTTTGCAGGAGGCAGTGGTCATACATGAGGTTTATGAAGAAGGAGCAGCAGCCAGGGATGGGAGACTTTGGGCTGGGGATCAGATTCTAGAGGTATAATGTTCTCATTATAATATTCATATCACCAATAACTGTGTGCACAATTCCTGATACCTTGTAATAGTTCTCTCATAGAAACGTCTGTGTGTAACCATGGAAGCGATCAGTGGGGTCCACAGATTACAGAAGTTACTAAAGGCAACCAGATAACTTAGGGCCTGATTCATTACCGATCGCAACTGCGATTACGCACACAGATGGGCGATTGTTGCGTTCTGTGCATGCGTATGCCTCGCAGTGTGCGTGCACGAAGGTCTCACTGCGATTGGACTGCGATTGCAGTGAGTACGCAGACCCATTGCAGAGTGATTGACAGGAAGTACCGGTTGGGGGCGGTGCCGGGGGGGAGGGGGGCGAAACAACGCCGTTACAGGGGCGTGCATAAATTAGCCACTGCGATGCCATACGCAGCTTGGGCTCCCTCTGCGTGCGACGAGGTTAGCAATTTCTGATAAGGGTCAGACCTTGTGCAATTTTTCGTGAGGCTGCGAAGGTGCTCCATGTTACCGATGGTTTTGCTATTATACTAAGTATTACGGATGTAAGGGGAAATGGGCGTCCTTATGTTAGGCTGCGATGGCATTGCGATTGCAAACCTTAGCATATTTTTGCAGTGGATCTGCGTGCGTAATCGCAGATGCGATTGCAATAGCGATCCGTAGTGAATCGGGCCCTTACTCTGTTAAATGCCAGCGAGTGTGTTTCACAGTTTTCAACAGCCTATTTCAGACATAAAAGTATTATTTCAAGAATAAGGGGTTATCCCATTAATTAGCCCTATATAGCAAACCCCAGCTAATGTAGGGCATTCAGATTCCATATTGCACTCTGGGTTGACAATTTCAGCTGCATATACATTGCCGCGTCTGGCAGATCGTTCTTTTTAAGTGGCTTTTAGTCCAGGACAATGTGCTCTTCATTTTATATGTATAAGTCGAGATGAAATCCTTGACTATTCTACAGCACGGCTGCTGAAAGTATAGGAGACCCCTGGGGGGCCGCCGTCACCTGTTCCACATAAAACTCTAATGTTTACATTGCAGAGAAAACGCTTCCTTGGAACTAAATGTGACATTTACAGACACATTAACATGTTTCCTATTGAGTAATATATTTTACGTCAGGAATGATATCTGCAATGGGTCTTGGTCTCATATACAGTCAGACGTTTATATACCGCCAAACTATTTCTACTACAGATTGCTGGTAGGGTATAATGCCCCACAGAATTATTTCATGATTTCTTTTTTGATTATTTTTAAGTTGTGGCGTCATGGTAAATATATGACCCCTGTCAGTGCTAAAATAAATTTCAAATGAACATTTTTCTGTCTTGCGTTGATTTGGGATCACTGCGTGCGCAGTCGCTGGGATTGTGTGAGGTGTCACGTTATGATAATCATTACCCCAACCGCCCGTGTAGCTTTGCTCAGGCTGCCTGTAATTTAGCATCATCCATTAATTAGTGATAAGGAGAAAGTATCTGTTCTTTGTAGCATAGTAATGAGGACACAGATAGGGAAACGACAGTAAGATGCATAGTCAGCTCCGGCAATAAAACGGTAACTTTGTGACTACTTGAGGACAATTTTATAAGCATTAAAAACAACAACAGAACATACAGGGAAGAGATAATTGCGCACAGCAGCGGCTGTCACTATCACTTTGGTAGTAATGATGTATATCCGCGCGGCAGGTCGTTATTCTGTCTCTGGTGGACTTTCTATCAGCTGTCGTACATACTGCTCAGGCACGTAGTGTGTTGGTGCAGAACCGCGCGCTCTGACTGGCATATGCACTGGCGGGAGGGTCCCCTGTGGGACGAGCTGTTTCCTCCTGATCATCACTTGTCAGGAGAAATGGGATCTTTTTTTTTTCCTGGCGCTCGGAGATCGTTTTTGGCTAAATAGGAGCAAAGATGAAAGATGGAGACCCCTTACCACAAACACCGTATATGTGTGTGTGTGTGGTGTGTGTGGTGTGTGTGTGTGTATATATATATATATATATATATATATATATATACCGTATATACTCGAGTATAAGCCGAGTTTTTCAGCACAAAAAAATGTGCTGAAAAAGTACCCCCTCGGCATATACTCGAGTCAAGTGTAGCGCTGACCGGACGGAGTTCGATCAGCGCTACACACTGCCAAACACACAGCCGCCGGAGCCGGCAGCTGCGTGTTTGGTCTAATCAGCAGCCGCTGAGAGTCTGTCAGACTCTCAGCGGCTGCTGCTGCTCCCACTGCGGGAGCCTTCTTCCGGCTCCCACAGTGGGTGATGGGAGACACGTCGTCATGACGACGTCTCTCCCATGCAAAGCGGCCGGAGGAGCGGACAGCGGCGGCACCAGGAGCGGGAGTTACAGGTAAGTGATTTTTTTTTTTTTATTCTTGTCACATCTCTCTGTACTGGGGGGGGGGGACTACAGGGGGCACTACCAGGGGGCGATTACTGCAGGGGGCACTAAAGGGGTATTACCACTGGTGGAACTACCAGGGGGGGGGGACTACAGGGGGCACTACCAGGGAGCAATTACTACAGGGGGGGATTACTACAGGGGGCACTAAAAGGGGGGATTACCACTGGGGGAACTACCAGGGGGGGATTACTACAGGGGGCACTACCAGGGGGGGATTACTACAGGGGGGGGATTACCACTGGGGGAACTACCAGGGGAGGATTACTACAGGGGGCACTACCAGTGGGGGATTACTACAGGGGGCACTAAAAGGGGGGATTACCACTGGGGGTACTACCAGGGGGGGATTACTACTGGAGGCACTGAAAGGGGGGATTACCACTGGGGGCACTACCAGGAGGGATTACTACTGGGGACACAACCAGGGGGAATTACTACTGGGGGCACTACCAGCTCCTGCCATTTCCCACACTAGGCTTATACTCGAGTCAATAAGTTTTCCCAGTTTTTTGGGGTAAAAGTAGGTACCTCGGCTTATATTCGGGTCGGCTTATACTCGAGTATATACGATATATATATATATATATATATAATACACACAGTAAATTGTTACTTTCTAGTAAATTGAAGAAACAATAATTATACACCTATAACATGGACGCACGGCACCAGATGCATGTGAATGCTCTGCATAAGTCACCAATGTCACAAAGCAATATGGTGCACAATAATATATTATACAGTGGTTGCAAATACTAATCATCACCTTTAGCATTATTTACTTTATTTTCTTACATAATTAAATCAAAATGGATTAATTCTGCCTCTCCTACCACTGACCACCACAAAATACTCCGTAAGGTCAAATTGAGAGTAAAAAAAAAAAACCCTGTAAAACCTAAAGTGGGCACCCCGGGGGCTCCTGTCATCCCTTCCCTGCCGCTGTTACAGGTGGATGGTTACGACCTGAGGAGCGCCTCTCACGAGGATGCCATTAACGCCCTACGGCAGACTCCGCAGAAAGTGCAGCTGGTGGTGTACCGGGACGAGGCGCAGTACAGGGACGAGGAGAACCTGGACGTCTTCCACGTGGAGCTGCAGAAGAAGAGTGGTCGGGGCCTGGGGCTGAGCATTGTGGGGAAGAGGTAAGAGTCTGCGACATCGCCCACGTATACTGCAATCTGCCGATGTTCACTTCCCAGTGAGAGTGAGAGAGAGAGGGCGCTAATCAGCAGAAATAGGGGAAATATGTTCTGTATTTGTGCAGAAAGTATTTCTATAAATACTATGAAATTATTTTACTTTATTTTTCAAAATGTGTTTTTTTTTCTTTCCTGCGCTCTCGTGAGACTATTTATCGTCTTGTCATTCACCTGTGTTTTTCCTCATTGCGCTCTACTCTCTGAGTGGTCTCAGCCCCCCCCAACCCACCAATTCCTGCACCGCTGCCCTGGGGGATGCTCTATTATTCATCTGGTTGCCCCAGCCAATAGCCAGAGATGAGATGCTGGGGGACCGATCGGAAACTGCTAGCATGGTGCACTTTAAAAGGCTTTTATGAAAAGGGCTCAAATATACAGTAATGTACAGTATCAAGCCTGATGCTAATTTACATGTAATATATATTTGATTAACACATAAATAGAAGGGCTGGGTATGATATTCCGACAGCTGAATAACCCTACCCCTCTCCCCCCCTAAGCCTAACCCATACCTCCCCCCTGGTGGTGCCTAACCTCCCCTCCCCGCAGCCTAATCCTTTCCAGGGGGTGCCTAACCCTATGTCTCCCCCAAGGGTGCCTAAACTTAATTCCCTTCTCCCCCTCCCCCCCACGGCTAAGACGGGTCAGCTTACCTTTGTTCGGGAAGATTCTGGCGTCGGGATCTAGACCGGTATTTCAACTACATCCCAAATAGAATAATGGATACATTAACCTGGAACAATAGATATTTCCACAATTTGGGGAATAATTGTAGGAGAGAATCCCTCTAACATTGTAGTGAGATGTAAAGACCATCTGCAGGGCGTTAAACAGTCAGAGCCCCCCTCTCTAAAGCCTTCGCTGCATTCGCAGTGCAGTGGTGGGGCTGATGCTGTGTGTCCCGCCGTTGTACGGGTACCTGATGAGGACACTTACCTGCCACTTACTGAAAAGGTGACATCTCACCATGGGCTCTATTTATTAACATTATTTTTACTAAAATAAAGTGAAAAAGGGTGTTTTCACACCCTTTTCACATTATTTTAGTTTCACTTATAGTTATTACAGGACAATTGGAGTAGAATTCGTAAAATTCTACTCCAACCCCTAAGTATCACTTATGTTTAGTAAAGCAGATCGCATTTCCCATAATTGTAATGGGAAATGTGATCCGACCATAGTTACTAAAAATAAATTGTAAAAAAATACCGGTGAAAGCCCTGTGATAATAACGCCACCTGGAGGTGGCGTTATCCAGGGTCTCCCCCAGTTACCGGACTCCCACTCTGCTCTAACGGGGAGAGCAGAGGCGGGAGCCGGTACCAGTAATCAGCTGTGTGGTCTAAACAGACCGCAAGCTGATTGCTGTAAAAAAAAGAAAAAAAAAATTTTAAAATTTTTTTGTTTACTTACCTGACTCCAGGGACCGGTGATCGGGCCTCTGGTGATGGCTCCTCTCCGGTCAGCTGGTCTCCCATAGTGCCCTGCTGCCCGGTCATCAGGTGATCGGGCCCCAGTGCAGTATGGGAGATCACCTGATCGGGAAGCCCGGAGAAGATCACTGGAGGCCAGGAGGATGCAGGTAAGTGTAATGAAGGGAGGGGGGGTCGCAGGGGTCCGCGATCGCGGGGGGCGAGGCTTAGCGTCGGTGGGGGGTAGCAGCGACGGTGGGTCGGCGCATGCGCGGGCTCTTAGTCGCGGTATTTTTTCCGAAAATACCGCGACTAGAGTGCGGATGGGTTCCGCAGGGACAGAGCTTTATCGCAAGCTCTGTCCCTGCAAGGGATTTATAGTAAATCCCTGTGATATTGCCTGAATTCGCAATGCGAATTCACTCGGTAATATCACACTACAATCCGCATTCAATATGCGGATTGTAGTAAATAGAGCCCATTGTAATTATAAGGACACCACATCTTTAGCAATTTCTATTCAGTTATTTTAACCAGATTTTTTTTTTATTATATGATATAAGCACACGACATTGCGGTTGTCATTTCTCTAGACTGGTCATTCATTTACCTGGGACCGTGTCTGTTCTGAGCTGACGACAGGAATGGCTGATATTTAGGGAAGGAGGAACTGACGGATCCGCTGAGTCATGTTCTGTCTTCCAGGACTGGGAGCGGAGTCTTCATATCTGACATTGTGAAAGGAGGAGCGGCAGACTATGACCGGACGCTGATGCAGGGCGATCAGATCCTGTCTGTGAACGGCGAGGATGTCAGACACGCCTCCCAAGAAGTTGTGGCCACCATATTAAAGGTTAGAACTGGATCGTGAAGGGAAACAGGGACTAATAGAACGTGGCTTTCTATATACACTAGTGGAACTGCAGAATATTCCATTCCAGAATCTACGCTTCATTCTGTCGCCAAGGGCCTCATTTATCAATGAGTTTTATCATTCACAACGAGTGATGAAACTCGTTCCGTATAATAACGGTGGTACAGCCAATCAGCTCCCAACTGTCGTCTGTTTGAAAAATGACAGTTGGGAGCTGATTGGCTGGAGCACCATTTATCATACGCAACTAGTTTTAAACTGGATAGATAGAGTTGTATACTGCGCTCAGCTCTAAATGTTCTAAGCTTGGAATCTGTTTCAATATTGATTAGTCTTATTAATGAGTGAATGTATAAGTAGGTAAATAAATGCTTTAATGATAAACAGACAAAATTAGAATAAATCAATGCACGTTGCATATACAAATATAAATTAATTGAAATGTCAACTTGACAGAATGGCACACACATTGAATGTATACAAAGGAGATCAGTATCAAAAATCTGCTGATTGTAGAAGTGAGTCAAAGTCCTTTGGTGATGGATTTATAGGTATGGGTCAAAATCCGGAAAAAGTCAATATATGGAAAGAGGGGGGACTCCTGGTATGTGGAGATAGCAGGGAAAAGTCTTGTGCGTAGATTGATGATGGTACCAGCGGCGTCCCGCTGATACCTGGCAGTAACAGTTCTAGCGCTGGTGATGAGATGCCCGGGGTAAGCTTCCTGAGGAAGGGAGTACCGACTAGTCGGCAAGTGAGGGGTAATCTCAAAACAGGCTTGGCACTCCCAGTGCAGATGCTAGCAGTACGCCTGGTCACAGGCGCCTGCCAGCAGTGCACTCCGGAGTGGCTGCTGCGTTGGTGGGGAGGGATGTTACGGTTAGGCTGTGTAAAGCCGATTACCATACACCCCCTCCACACTGGAGACTTACCTTCCTGTGTCTCGCCGCTGTCCGCTCCTTCCTCCGGCTGGCTGTTCTTGCTTGCGGTGCGCGTTCTTCCTTCTCCTCGTGTAGTCTCACCGGCTTGGTCACGTGTAGAAGTCTTCTTCTCCGTCTGTTACTTCCGGGTTGTGATCACGTGATACTGAGCGAGCCGCGGCTTAGTGGGTCCTTGAATCAGCAGTATTTGTAAATAAAGATCTCCAAAATATAGTGATTGAATCTTATGGTCACCAACGCGTTTCAGCCAGGTCGGCCTTTTTCTAGGAGATTAGTGTGACTGATGGGAGTCACTTTCTATGGGATTATAAGGAGGGGATTCTCCTCATGGATTGGTTGTATGCAAATTGAATACTTTGTGATTGGTCATTCTATCAGTTCCTACTTCTCCTTGATGGACAGGGTTAGTAGCCAATTACATACTGTGCACAGGCTGCATGATATAAGTGCATGGCTGATTATCTATATTGGCATGTTGATTTCACATATAAATAAAAATAAAATTAAATAAAATTAAAAATTGTATGAGAATATTAGTAGATAGAAATAAGAAAGCAATGTGTGACTGATGGTAAGACTTGAATGAATAAACAAATATAAATATAGATAAAGTTATAGATGCAATAATAAAACTAGATAAATATATAGATAGAAAAAAAATAATAAATGTATATACACCTTATTATCTCAGTAATTGATAGCTGTGATACATATTGCATTATGCACAGATGTATACACACATATATATACATAAAACTCGTTGCGTATGATAAAACTCACTGATAAATGAGCCCTAAGTACCTCATCCAGGGATACGTCCACAAAAACACTTGGATCAGCGAGTCTAATGTTTAAGTTATCACCAGCATGGTAGCCTGTAGCCTTCTGTGGTTAGAGGAGTGCTAACATAGGGATAAGAGATCTAGATGCTTGGCATAGGCAAACGCAGGGGGGGTTTCCGTCTGCCTGGAAACCTCCCTCCCCAGCCCACACCATGACCACAACAGAAAAGTAATATAATAGAATTTTATTAGTGCTGCATTTTATTCTCAGTATCACAAATGAAATATTTAGCACCACCTGTGGATCTTTTAACATGTATCAGCCAGTGATAAATAACCTGTGCACCAACTAGGAGATCTGGAAAACATGTACTGTTAGAGATGCACTGCTATAGAGCCCAATATATACATATATGTCCAGGACAGTGCTAGGTTCATCTGCTGCTCCTCCAGGCTCCTGAACTTGCTCCAATGCTCTGGAATGGTGCCTGCATCGAAAAATAAATACATTCAGCTCAGGCAGGATGGCCCTACTGCTACATCTAATGGCATACTGTGATCTCTGGTCCTGTATATGCTGGAATTATGACACACAATACACTATATATGATGCATATTAAAGTTGTTTAAGTACTAATTATGCCCTCTTCATGGACTGGCCACACTCATTCCAAGCATATGGAAACCCCCCTCTAGAAATTCTGCGTTTGCCACTGCTTGGTGCTGCTTCCATGCTGGTATTTTACCTGTTCTCATGGTCCGATCACACTGTACAGATGTGTCCTTGCACATCTTAGCTGCAGTCCTGCCAAAGAGCCCCTCTCGTAGCGCCATGTCCCCTGAGAGCGCTTTTAAATTGTCCAAAGATGCATCTAAGTGACAATGTGTGCTGATTAATTTGATATGCGACACCTATATATCTGTGTGCGACTGAGGGGCATATTCAATTAGACACGAAAAGCCGGTTTCTGCGGAAAAGCATCGTGGATGACGTCATTTCGCCAGGTGAAAAATTTTCCCTGTATTCATTTCCAAAGACTTTTCGAGTACGCGGAATGTCAATGCAATGGAATAGGCGAAAAAGATTTGCCTATGACAGCAGGCGGAAAAAAGTGCAGCATTGCGGTTTTGGGGTGAAAGGTTGGAAAACCACTCTGCACCCTTGGGACAGCCCCCCAAAGGTTAACTGCGTCAAAAAACCCCCCTTAAAAAAAAACACCACAAAAAATGACTTGGAAAAAGGGGGCAGAAAAGTACATTGTTGGGTCACAAACTTAAAAAGTAGTGAAATAGACTTTTGGGGGGTCTGCAAGTATAGGGGAGAAGTGTTTTTTTGATTGCAGGTGCTTGCTGAGGGTGCGTTGTTTACATTTTTTTTAAAACTTCACTTTTGCGATTTTTAACCATGCTTTCACCCATTATCATGTACCCCAAATTTGCTGGGACTAATTATTTTAACGAAAAAAACCTGCTAAATGCTATTCTTCACCACACTGGAAATACGCAAAATTAGCTCTGATGAGAGCATTTTAGTACCCCAAATAGCTTCAGTAGGGCTATTCAGGGGCATCTACAATGATCCCCAATGTTAGTGCATCTTTTGAGGGGTGTCAGGCTGCTTTATCCAAACCTGACAGCACTTTTCGCCTGTTTGAGTTTTGCCGGGTTCCATTTTCGCGTCCTTTGGAACTGAATAGGGCGAATAGTGGGGCCACGCACTAAAAGCTTTTGCGTCCAAACACGCAAAGTCGGCCGAAAAGTACGGCAGGCGAAACCTTTCCGACTTTTCGCGTCTAATTGAATATGTCCCTGAGTTTTCATTCCAAGTTCCATTGTGTTTCTTATACAGACTCGGGTGCACATAGATATACATGTGTCACATATCAAATTAATCTGCACAGAAAGACGCCCGTCACTAGCAGAGTAGCACAGAATCGGGTGGCTCACTCACGCCAGTCAATTCTCACCGCGTGACGTTTTGAGGATAGATATATGAGGACACATCTATATGTGCATCACTGGTCCAGGCAAATCATGGCTTCTTCTATTAAGCAGACAATTTCATCCTCCTATTGTCCGTGTGTCCTGGTTTCTCCACAGTGGCCCTTTCTTGCTCCGAGTCCTGGAACTGTTAAATGCACATTTATTTTCCAGCAGGTCAGGCTCCTGACACACCTACTGTAAATGACCAGCAGCTATAACTCGTTTAATGTAGTTTTGTCTGTGTGTAATGGACACCGCTGACTTCCTATCACAATGGTGTTCTGTGCTCCTAACATAGTGTCATTATTTCCTCTCTCAGTGCCTGCACTCAGCTGCAATTATCCCACTGAGGGCACCAGCCCCCCGTCAGCAAGCGCTCACTGTCTGCTCCCTGCCTGTATACATCAGGACCCTCCCTCTTTTATTATTTCTACTTCTGTGTTTTTATCAAATACAGCATTGTAAGGAAAGTGCACTGTGTGTGACAGGTGTATATAATGCTGTATTAGTGCTTAGGAGAATGCAGCTCCCCATTCACTAGCGCAAATATTTTTATAAACCATTAAGATGCTTTCTGGTGAAAGTTGTTTCACTCCTGCCACTCTGTGCTTTGGACCAGCACTGCAGGGGTGCGACCACCAGGGGGCCCGGGAGGTGAGGGGAACCCAGCAATCGGTATGAAAAGCCGGCTCTCGGGATGCCGCCTGTCAAAATACTGACAGCGGCGTCCCGATGGTGGGTATCCCGACAGAGGTAGGGTAAGTATACTTACCCTCCCCCTTCTCCCCGTAACCCTCCCTTATTGTAGCCTAACCCTAACCCTCCCCGTTAGTGCCTAAACCTAACCCTCCCCCCTTAGTGCCTAACCCTAACCTCCCCCCTCCCCCCCAGTGGTGCCTAACTCTAACCTCCCCCCCAGTGGTGCCTAACCCTAACCTCCCCCCCCAGTGGTGCCTAACGCTAACCCCCCCCCAGTGGTGCCTAACGCTACCCCCCCCCCAGTGGTGCCGAACACTAACCTCCCCCCTCAGTGGTGCCTAACCTCTCCCCCAGTGGTGCCTAACCTCTCCCCCAGTGGTGCCTAACGGTAACCTCCACCCCAGTGGTGCCTAACGCTGACCTCCACCCCAGTGGTGCCTAACACTAACCTCCCCCCCAGTGGTGCCTAACACTAACCTCCACCCCAGTGGTGCCCAACCCTAACCTCCCCCCCAGTGGTGCCTAATGCCAACCTCCCCCCCCAGTGGTGCCTAACGCCAACCTCCCCCCCCAGTGGTGCCTAACGCCAACCTCCCCCCCAGTGGTGCCTAACGCCAACCTCCCCCCCAGTGGTGCCTAACGCTAACCTCCCCCCCAGTGGTGCCTAACGCTAACATCCCCCCAATGGTGCCTAACCTCCCCCCCAGTGGTGCCTAACCCTAACCTCGCCCCCCTAAAAAAAAACAACTAACGCTAATCCCGCTATGCTATCTGAACCTATCAAAATAACAGTGGTATTAATTAAGTCACCTGTGCTCAAGTATGGCTATCCTTAAAGCCTGCACTGTTAGTGTGCCTAGAGGACTGTGGTTGGGAATCACTGCAGCTTACAAAGCTCTGCAGACTTATGTTCTCTATACACACATGGCACAGTGATTGTCTTGCACTGGTGATGTAGCTCTGACAGGTTCCCGCTGAGCTTGTCCTGTGTAATTATAAGACTTGTCATTTGTCACACGTTTTACCATGACGCATCCATTTGTCGCTGGCGGTAACGACCATTTCAGTCCCTCTCTCTACAGGTTCCTGAAGCATGTGTTCTCATTCAGCAATCTATTTATTTATCGGTCTCCTCATCCAAGCTGTAGTGTGTCGGGATACGTTGTGTATGATTTCTGCGCAATTCCCCGTTGCTGTGATTTCTAATGACTCCTCTGTTTTATCTCAAGTGCGCTCAAGGGCTCGTTCATCTGGAGATTGGAAGACTGAGAGTGGGGTCTTGGCCGTCATCCAGGAGCAGCTATCAGGGCAGCCAGGTGCGCGATACAATTCCTTCTTATCATTAATGTAGAAAGTATTTTATTTACAGCTCCCATATTGTTCCACTATCTCCTATCATAACGGGTTGTCACGTTTGGGCTATATACGGCTGACAGTATGCAGACTGTGAGGGGCGATTCAATTCAGCACGATGGGAATAGCGCCGGGAAGGCGCTCCGGAGCTATTCAATTAATCGCGCTATTAAGTCCGACTAAACCACTTAAGTCTGAGAATATCGTTTACTGCGCCTTAAACAGGGTAGTTAGTGGCGCTAACTGGCATTCTCCGACTAAAGTGCTGGCCGCAAAGGCTGTTAGCGCCGTGCTGTCAGAAAACAGCATCGCGACCGGCACTTAAGTGGGATTTCTGCTCACACCTCAGGAGGATGCCAGAAGAAATCCTGTAGTAGAACTAAACAGCGCAGCTCCTTCCTGGGGCTCCTTCCTGGGGCTCCTTCCTGGGGCTCCTTCCCGGGGCTCCTTCCCGGGGCTCCTTCCCGGGGCTCCTTCCTGGGGCTCCTTCCTGGGGCTCCTTCCTGGGGCTCCTTCCTGGGACTCCTTCCTGGGGCTCCTTCCTGGGGCTCCTTCCTGGGGCTCCTTCCTGGGGCTATTCAGCATCGCCCTGAATGGAATCGCCCCCTTTGTGCTCTGGAGTCTCATGTAGTTGAACTCCGCCTCCAGACCTGCTGACCAATCAACTCACTAGAAATATTGATCTAAACTAGTACATTTGGAAGCATATATATTTTTTCCGGATATTGGCCCCCCGCAGATTACGCCATCTGAAGATGGTGTTCGCCGCTGTAGCCTATGGGCTACACCGCACATAATTGGCTGGCAGAGGAACCCTCTCCGGCAATGGCGGCCGCCCATGTGCAGTCAGCGGGAGCTCTCTAGGCACATCGCAGGGACGGGCACCTTTCGGAGCATGTGCTGAATGATGAATCCCGGTGATATGAACGCATTTTGCAACGTGATCATGGGCGGTAATGTCATACCCAGATCGCATTGCAATTCCGGTCATGAATAAATGGGCCCCTCTGTCATTGGATACTAGTATAGTACGTTATTATGCTGCATTACTGTGAATAGTGCTCTAGTCTAGTCTATAAAATAAAATGACTGGCAGAACTTAGCATAGGTGATGAGGCCACTGTAATATCACACGGCGCTCAGGTGCTGCTCATTTACTTGCTTTAAAATGCAGAATGTGTGTATTTTGGGGGGAGGGGGGAACCTGATGTACAGTGAGATCAGTATCCAAATTATTGTACATTGATTCTTTAGGCAATTTATACATCGGTTTCGTTCTATATCTTATAATGTTGTTTAATTTTACTATTTCTCCAGTAATTCATTGATTATAACGCAGCAGTGTGCAGATAGATTTACCTGTAGTAGCCAATGAATAGTTTGTGTCCATTGGTCCAGTCTTGCCCCAGACGGACCATTATCCTGAGTTACTGCAGAGACGTCCTACTGTATGTTCTATAAGTCGCTGTCAGGTGCCGGTGCTCCGCCTGCTTATGGATGATGTTCTGTTGCAGACAGCGATTCCCTGAAGGTCTATTGAGGAGCTGTGATAATAAAGCCAGAGACCTTTATAAAGAGCTAATACCGCAAAGCCCTAATTGCAATCAATTACAATTATTCTGAACAAATCCCTGCACTCCATTCACATAGCACGGTGTGTGCACGGTGTCCTTTGTGTAACTGGGCCTTGGTGCAGAGACCATTATCTGGGAACAGAGAGTGCTATGGAGACAGACGTCGTTATATCATGTCACTTCCGTGGTAAATACATAAATGTCCGTGGCCTCTGTCTCGTGTCTATATGAATACAAGTTACAGCGTCTGTCAGCAGAGCCGATTTCACTTTGTCAGGTGCTGCATCATTGTCTCTTATACTTTATTCTTATTACGTACAATGTTTCGGCTGGAATAATCCTTGAACATGGGGATGTGGATGGGTAATTATCGCCCATTCATTCATTTTTGAATTTTCTCCAAACTTTATGCACCTCTATTTCCTCAGCCGCAGCGTAGGGGAGAGCTGTAAGCGCAGCATTATATGGGGAATGTGCATAAACAGATCATTAATAACTAAACGCCTTTCTGCCCGCTCACATGAACTGCGCTGACCAGCATCTCCTTGTAACACTTTCTCTACGAGCCGAACAATACCGCGTACAGGGGATGAGAGTCTAATAATAGCCTTCTGAGTCCTGTAATTACAGTGTAATGAAATTATGAAGGCTTCGGAATGCGCAAGAATTTAATTACCCTGCATCTCTTTCCTTCCAGGGCGGCAAGAGCAGCAATCAGAGCTCGCAGCCACTCTCCCTCGTCCCAGTCATTACCAATATGCAGAATTTCATAAGCGCCAAGAGATCATCCGCTCCGTCCTCCCAGAGGAACTCCGGTAATAACCCCCGACCTCTCCGCTCTCTGCCTTGTGCTCCCCAGTGTATTGTTCTGTGGCTATATATATATATATGTATGTAAGTGTGTGTATGTATATTATTTTTATTTGCTTTAAAATATGTTGAGCACTAAGCAATATAAGTGGGTTGCAATCGGAAAGCCGACTGTCTTAATCCCGACAGGGATTCCCGATTGCTTTATCCCAGCGTGGGATAAATGACCGGCGTAGTCAGCGGACAGCCGCGGGGGGGGGAGGGTTAGGTTTAGGGCTCCCGGGGGGACTTAGGGTTAGGCACCCCCCCCCCCCCCCTCCGGGAGGGTTAGGCTAGGGGGAGGGAGGGTTAGGCACCCCCGGGGGGACTTAGGTTCAGGCACCCCCCGGGGGACTTAGGTTTAGGCAGCGGGAAAGGGGGGGTTAGGGTTAGGCAACTCTGCTTTTGTCGGCCAGGCGCTGCCGGGATTCGAACTGTCGGCCACAGGGCCGGTGGTATTTCATACTGATTCCATATAAGTAATGCCCAGTAATGGAATGGGTATGAAGCCCCGCCGGTTCATATGCCAACGCCGGCACTGAACCCTCCTGGGGGGGGGTGACTAACCCTAACCTCCCCCTGGGGGTGCCTGACCCTAATCCTAACCCCCCCCCCCCTCCTATCCCTAACCCTTCCTTAGTGATGTCTGTCCCTAACTTCCCCCCGGGGGGTGTCTAACCCTAACTCCCCCTTACCGCACCCTAAACCTAACCCTCCTGGGGGGTTGCCTAATGCTAACAACCCCCCCCCCCCCCAAGACAATTAACTAATCCTAACCCTGCTGTCTTCCCTAACCAAACCCCCCCCGTGGCTAACGCTCGCTAAGGACGCCCAGGACTTACCTCGTTCGGTCTGCTGTCCTTCGGCCTTCCGGCGTCAGGATTAAGATAGGCGTCAGTATTTCTACACCTTTCTTAACACCCTTGTCGGGATTCGGATGACCGCTGGTCTCATAACTACATCCCCCAGTAATATGCCAGGTGTGGAAATAATGACTGATATGCCGTCCCTATTAATGAGCTGTGTGCCTGAAGTTGGCCGCAGCACCCGTAGTTTCAATAATAATGGTGCCCATTAATATACTACTAGCCATAGTGTCATGTGGTACAGCCGCAATAGCAGTGGTGCCCAGTAATAAGGCGCCAATGGTGGTGATGATATCCCAGTAACTGTGAGTGCGCTTATGTGGGATGTTTGAATGTAAAAGTTCCCTTTACTGTGTCTAGAACAAACTTTGCAGGTTCTACATGCAGACAAGCGGGCAGACCAGAGACTATAGGGAATAGATTAAGGGAGGGACGGTGGGAGGTAATCCTAGGGATAACTAACAATGATGGGCAGACTGAGAAGATGAGGACAGCGAGGGGGCAGACCAGAGACTATAGGGAATAGATTAAGGGAGGGACGGTGGGAGGTAATCCTAGGGATAACTAACAATGATGGGCAGACTGAGAAGATGAGGACAGCGAGGGGGCAGACCAGAGACTATAGGGAATAGATTAAGGGAGGGACGGTGGGAGGTAATCCTAGGGATAACTAACAATGATGAGCAGACTGAGAAGATGAGGACGGCGAGGGGGCAGACCAGAGACTATAGGGAATAGATTAAGGGAGGGATGGTGGGAGGTAACCCTAGGGATAAGTAACAGTGATGGGCAGACTGAGAAGATGAGGACAGCGAGGGGGCAGACCAGAGACTATAGGGAATAGATTAAGGGAGGGACGGTGGGAGGTAATCCTAGGGATAACTAACAATGATGGGCAGACTGAGAAGATGAGGACAGCGAGGGGGCAGACCAGAGACTATAGGGAATAGATTAAGGGAGGGACGGTGGGAGGTAATCCTAGGGATAACTAACAATGATGGGCAGACTGAGAAGATGAGGACAGCGAGTGGGCAGATGAGGGGTAGGGATGCAGATGGGAGAACAAGGACAAGTGATTGGTGGGTGAAGCTGATTTAGGTTGTGGATCAGGCCCGGTGTAGGGAGCTGTAGGAACAGGCAGGAAATGATCAGCTCATCTTTCATTATCTGTGATCCCAGGTACAGAGATGGAGCCCAGGACAGTGGAGATAAACAGGGTAAGTACCAGATCTACTCACAGACTATGAATCCCCGGTTATAGAGATCACAGCGTAACTCACTCTTATATCTCAATGCTCAGGGCCCCAATGACGCCCTAGGAATCAGCATAGCGGGAGGGAAAGAGAGCCCGCTGGGTGACGTTCCGGTGTTCATTGCCATGATCCAGGCCAGCGGCGTTGCAGCTCGCACTCACAAGCTGAAAGTACGATTATTTCCTTTCTTTTCCAAGTTTTAATTCCTGCATTGTCTTCTTGTGGTGGCAGCTGCCATGGTAGTGTAACTTGCTGGGAGCGATGCCATGCCATACACAGAGCAGGGGAGAGAGTTCCAGGACATGGGTGTGATCTACTCTGACATATAGAGCCAGGTGTGGCTGCCATGGTAATGTAACTTGCTGGGAGCGATGCCATGCCATACACACAGAGCAGGGGAGAGAGTTCCAGGACACGGGTGTGATCTACTCTGACATATAGAGTCAAGTGTGGCTGCCATGGTAATGTAACTTGCTGGGGGGAGATGCCGTGCCATACACAGAGCAGGGGAGAGAGTTCCAGGACACGGGTGTGATCTACTCTGACATATAGAGTCAAGTGTGGCTGCCATGGTAATGTAACTTGCTGGGGGAGATGCCGTGCCGTACACAGAGCAGGGGAGAGAGCTCCAGGACATGGGTGTGATCTACTCTGACATATAGAGTCAGGTGTGGCTGCCATAGTAATGTAACTTGCTGGGGGAGATGCCATGCCATACACAGAGCAGGGGAGAGAGCTCCAGGACATGGGTGTGATCTCCTCTGACATATACCCAAGGAGGCTGATAAGGCATTGCTGTACTGCATAATAGGTCCAAGCTGCCTGCCCCATAGAGCTGACAATCTAATAAACGGTGAAGAGGACATGTCCATATTATCATTAGTTCTTATTATTGTATTTCATTTATATATAACGTCAGCACATTATACAGCTCTGTACAGTTTTGGAAGTGAAATAAAATGCATTAAACCACACGATGGGTAATAACCTGCCCAGAGGAGCTTACAATCTGTTCTGTACTTATACAGAGTACGTTGCTGTACATGGAATGTTTCTTCTATGAGGAACTGTTCAGTGACCGCTATTATTATACAGAAGCCATATTAGGATGCTATTATTGTAATACTAGGATGCCTCTATAAGCATACTGTGATGCCATCCGTTAGGGCGCTACTATTAGGACATTCCGATGCCACTATTAATGTGCCAGCTTTAAGACATTATTGTGCCACAATTAGGTTGTTTGGATGCCACTATTCGTGTATTAGGATGTCACCATTTGGACATTGGGATGCCACCACTATGAGATTAGGGTGCCATTATTAGGATATTTTGATACACTTATGATAATAGGGTGCAACCATTAGGATATTAGGGTACCACTGTTGTTATATTAAGATGTCATTATTAATGTGCCATCATTAAGGTACCTTATTAGGATACTAGAATGAACATTACCATTAAGACAATAGGGTACCACTATTAGCATGTTAGGGTACCACCATTAGGATGCCACCATTAGGATGTTAGGGTGTCACCATTAGGATGTTAGGGTGCTACTATTAGGATGTTAAGGTACCACCATTAGGACATTAGGGTGCCACTATTAGGATATTAGGGTACCCCCATTAGGACGTTAGGGTGCCACCATTAGGACGTTAGGGTGCCACCATTAGGATGTTAGGGTGCCACCATTAGGATGTTAGGGTGCCACTATTAGGACATCAGGGTGCCACTATTAGGATGTTAGGGTGCCACCATTAGGACATCAGGGTGCCACCATTAGGACATTAGGGTGCCACCATTAGGACATCAGGGTGCCTCCATTAGGATGTTAAGGTACCACCATTAGGACATTAGGGTGCCACTATTAGGTTATTAGGGTGCCACCATTAGGACGTTAGGGTGCCACCATTAGGACGTTAGGGTGCCACTATTAGGATGTTAGGGTGCCACCATTAGGACATCAGGGTGCCACCATTAGGATGTTAGGGTGCCACTTTTAGGATGTTAGGGTACCACTATTAGGATGTTGGGGTGCCACCATTAGGACGTTGGGGTGCCACCATTAGGACGTTAGGGTGCCACCTTTAGGACGTTAGGGTGCCACCATTAGGATGTTAGGGTGCCACCATTAGGATGTTAGGGTGCCACCATTAGGATGTTAGGGTACAACCATTAGGATGTTAGGGTACAACCATTAGGATGTTAGGGTGACACTATGCACTCTGTAGTGTAGGAAATTGTCCATAACCCATGTACTATCATTTCAGGTGGGAGACCGGATTGTCAGCATTAACAGGCAGCCGCTGGACGGGCTCTCCCATGCAGACGTGGTTAACATACTGAAAAATGCGTACGGCACCATCACCTTGCAGGTAGGCTGGCAGTGTGGGAACAGGGCTGCGAGTAGCAGATAATTGGCATGCTGGAAGTGGGCAGCACGGCAGACACTCTGCATGTATCCGCTCTGTTCAAAGGCTCTCGACATGTTACTTAACAACCAGCACAAAAGCCCTGCTCCTAGCGATCAGTAACCGCCTCTCGTCTGAGGATTGCAGTGTGCTCCCGATGTGAATGGATTGTCATTCAGTGTATTGCCTCCATTGTACAGTAAGTGGTGATTCCGGCTCGCACAGCCTGGGATGTATTACAATCTCTCCTTTCATCCGGATCCATCTTTAAAACTGCTGCTTACTATACTTATATACTATAGAAACAGAATTATGGCTCTCTGACAGCTGTGTCTGCTGTGTGCAAACACTGGAATCTGCCTACATAGCCACCTGGCGTTATTCATCCTTATGTAAGCGTCTGTCGCCCCTGCTGATGCCACCGGTTACGCATCTTTACTGGTATTAGCCTGGAGAAGCCATTTTTTACGCTCCATAAAATAAGAGTTTCCCATCCTCCCTAGACGCATTTTCTCCCTCGCAGAGCCAGGTTTCCAGAAGGTTTGGAGAGAAATCTGTGCACTGTCCTCTTAGTACAATAAAAAAAAAAAAAAAAACTTTTTTCTGTGTGTAATACAAAAAAAATGTATTTTAATTATTTTTATTTATCCACGGTGATGTCAGGAGGAATGTCTCTGCAGAAATGGAGCGAAAAAGTCATATTATCCTAATGAGAATGATAAATAGACAGGCGCTCAGGACTCACCACATAATTAAAAGAAAATGGGAACATTAAAAATAAAAGGCGCTTTTAGTGAGGGAGAGCGGCGCTGTTAGCGAGGGAGACAAGCGCTGTTTAATGTTACCACTGTCCCTTACATCAATCAAATGTTTTGTATGTATATATATATTTAGGTATATAGTAGTACAGTGGTTCCCAGACTCTTTTTGAACCAAGGCACCCTAGAGACTATCAGTAATGTTTTCACGGCACCTCTGAGCCAAAAGTCTGTTATTGAGAAATTCAGAAAAAAAAATGTAGTAAAGTGAAGTAAATTGTGCTCCTGTCATCCTTAGGTTATATAGTGGTGATGGACAGGTTTGCGCTTCTGTTTGTCCACATATTTACATTACATTGACCATAAACAATTCGATTTGGTGCTGAACCACCAACCTTAGGGTGCCACGACGCACAGTTTGGGAACCACTGTAGTAGTATATAATACATGAGTCTGTGACTGTGTTTGTGTGTGTGTGTATATATATATATATATATATATATATATTTATTTCTATGGGCACGATTCCATTCAGCGCGATGTAAATAGCTCCCGGAGCTATTCAATTCATCGCGATGTTAGGTCGGGGAAGGCTCGTTATCGCGCCTTAAACAGGGTGTTTAGGCGCGAAAGCGCGCATTCCCCGACCTAACTTCCCGGCGCGAGGCTGTTTTCCAGGCGCGAAGGGCAGAAAACAGCCTCGCGCCGGGACTTTTGTTGGATTTCTTCTCTCATCCCCGGAGGGATGAGAGAAGAGATCATTAGTCGGACTTGGCAGCGCGGTGTATTGAATAGCTCCGGGAGCTCACTCCCGGAGCTATTTACATCGCGCTGAATAGAATCGTGCCCTATGTCCTGGTGTCCTATACAATGTGAATAGAGAGAGCAATAAATAGTCAGCACCCTGGAGCTGTTACATGTGTACAGTATTTTTCAGCAGGAACTCAGTTGAACCTGAACCTCTCATTGAGAGTAATGTCCTGGGCCAAAATGTATTTTCCATAAGATAAGTTTTGTTGTAAAGGCCCCTTTGAATGCCTTTTTCTCTAACTACTAATATATATATTCTATAGCTCCACCCCCAGTTACTCCTCCCACATTTCCTGAACCTATTTTTCCTGAAAGCTAGCACAGTATTTCAGTATTCTTACCTGTTCTGGGCCCAGAACTGCAGCACGTGGATGGTGGCTGCTCCTTGGTCATAACGCAGAGGACAGACACGAGATCAGGGGAGGAGCTGAGGATAGGGGAGGAGAGAGCGGCCCCTCCTCCCCCTCCAGCCATGCCTGTATTGCCGCGGTGGGTAGCGCAGAGGCATACAGTATGATAAGTCAGTGTGACGTATTGTAATGCTGGCTGCTGTGGGGGATAGCAGCGGGACTCTTACAGCTAGTTGGCTCTGTATGTGGCTGCGTACCTGGCGTAATGGGCTTGGTGCCCTGCCATCCGTAGTCTCCAGTGGCGTAACTAGGGGAGGTCGAGCAGGGTGCGTGCCCTGGGCGCCGTTGGGACCGGCGGCGCAGGGGGCGCTGCCGGGCCACGGTCCGGCCCGCCCTAGTTAGCCAGTGTAGCGCCGACCGCAGTGAGTGCGGTCAGCGCTACATATTTACACAGGACCGGCGCTAGGCTTCCAGCGCCGGTCCTGTGCTGCACAGCTGAGCCCATTCCCTCCCCCTGAGCGCTTGCCCAATAGCGCCAGGAGGCGGGCTCAGGCTGTGCATAACACACGCATCGCCGCCAGCGCTGGCAGCGATGTGTGTGTTAAACAGCAGCCAATGAAAGTCAGATAGACTCTCATTGACTGCTGCAGCACCCACTGCAAGAGCCGGGCTTCAGTCCGGTTCCTACAGTGGGTAATGGGACAGACGTCATGACATCATGACGTCTCTCCCATAATGCTGAGCGCGCCAGCCCGGGAGGACTGGCGGGCGGCGGGAGCGGTGTCGCGGTCAGGAGCAGCAGCGTGGGTTCAGGTAAGTATATTTGTTTATATATATTTTTTAAACCTGTCTGCACTACTGGGGGGGGGGTGGCTACTACTGGGGGTACCTCTACAGTCGGTGGGGGCTACTATTGGGGGGACCTCTACTGGGGGTGGGGGATACTACTGGGGGTACCATTACTGGGAGGACCTCTACTGGGGGTGGGGCTACTACTGGGGGCACTTCATCGGGAGGGGGAACCTCTACTGGGGACTACTACTTTGGGGGGGGGGGGAACTACTACTGGGGGCAATAATAGGAAGGACCACTACAGGGGGCACTGGATAGGGGGGATCACTACTGGGGGCCTGCATCAGGGGGACCACTGCTGGGGGCACTGCATGGGGGGGCACGGGACTACTGCTGGGGGCACTTTATAAGGGGCTTACTGCTAGGGGCACTGCATAAGGGGGAACACTACATGGGGCACTGCATTTGGGGGGACCACTACTGGGGGCACTGAATAAGGGGAACCACTACTGGGGATACTGTATAAGGGGCACTACTATGGGCCTGCATAAGAGGGACCACAACTGCATACTGGGGGTATTGTATAAGGGGTACTACTGGGGTTAAGGTGCATATGGATAGGAATCTTCAGCATGAAAATAAAGGGGTGTGTCATGTTGACACGCCCCATTTTTAAGTGACCACGCCCATTATTTTTTTTGCTGCACGCACACATATGGGGGGGGGCCTTTCTTTTCTAATTTGCCCTGGGCTCCAAATACCCTAGTTATGCCACTGGTAGTCTCTACTGTCACAGCAGGGGCTGCACATTTCTCCAGCCAACACTCTCACTCCATATCCCTCAGCTAGTAGTAATATTCCCCCAGCTCTCCTGTGTCCCAGGTGCCATCCTGCTATCTCCTGCTCCTTCCCTTCTGTATCTTGTGTTATCTCTCAGCTCTTCCTCATTTCCTCCCTTATTGTGCTCTCTCTCCCTCTCTGTTCTGGCCTGTAACCCCCCTGGCTCCAATCCCGCGCCCTCATGCTCTCTATTCTCCAGCTACACCCCGCCCCCTTTCTGTCTCCACTCACACAGATTCCTGTGCAGGGGCGTGTGCTGCTGAGGCCACCCATGTATGCGGAGGAGGAGGAGGGGCCCCGGCTGCTTGTCCTGCCCACTCCTCCCCCAACCCCGCCCCTTCTAACTATAGCCCGAATCATCACTTCTCCTACGGCCCGACCCTCACCCGCCGCTCTTCTCCTCCTGCCTGTCACACTGCGCTTCTGGCACGCCCGAACCCTGTCAGAATAAAAATTGCACTTAACGAAACTGCACGAGCCCCCCCCCCTCCCCCCACAACCCCCTTAATTTGGCTGGCGGCAGCCATCTAGCTCTGTTTGCGCGTTACAATTAGGGATGTGCGCCGGACCATTTTTGCCGGATTTGGATTTGGTTCTAATTTGTCGTCCGGCTTTGGATTTGGATTTGCCAAACTGCGGTGACTGGCTTTGGATTTGGATTTGGATTTGGATTTGGATTTTTTTACAAAAATTGACAAAAAAAGCTAAAATCACATAAATTGGTCTTTTTTTTCTTCCTAGAGTATTATTAACCTCAATAACATTAATTTCCAGTCAATTTAGACCATATCACAGCTTATAATATTGTTTTCAACATTATTGGCCAAAGGTTGCAGTGAGCTGACTGGTTATTAAGCGACAAAGCAGCGGCACAACGACACAGACACCACAGTATAAAGCACATCTATGACACATTGCCACACAGCAGTGGCAGAAATGAAAAGTAGTGCACCCACCCAGTGGGGTACGGCCAGCAGAGTCACAGTACTTGTTTACAAAGTGGGCTACGGCCCTAGGAGTCACAGTGCACAATCTTATTAGCATTACACCGCACATAGGGCCTGATTCACATTACACCATAAAGTAGTGTCTCTTATTTATGTTACGACACACAGTAGTGCCCCTTTTACACAATGCCCACAGTAGTGACCCTTTTACACAATGCCCACAGTAGCGGTGTCCCTTACACAATGTCCCCCAGATGTGGTGCCCCCTATGCAGTCCCCTTAGTAGTAGGGTCCACTATGCAGTGCCCCCAGTAGAATGCCCCCCAGTAGTATGCCCCCCATTAGCAGGCCCCCCCCAGTAGTATGCCCCCCATTAGCAGGCCCCCCCAGTAGTATGCCCCCCATTAGCATGCCACCCAGTAGTATGCCCCCCCAGTAGTATGGCTCCCCCAGTAGTAGGCTGCCCCAGTAGCAGGCCCCCCCAGTAGTAGGCTGCCCCAGTAGTAGCCCCCCCTGTAGTATGGGCCCCCCCTGTAGTATGCCCCCCCAGTAGTAGGCTGCCCCAGTAGCAGCCCCCCCCCAGTAGTAGTAAGCCCCCCCAGTAGTATGGCCCCCCCAGTAGCAGGCCCCTCAGTAGTATGGCCCCCCCAGTAGCAGACCCCCCCAGTAGTATAGCCCCCCCCAGTAGCAGGCCCCTCTGTAGTATGGCCCCCCCAGTAGTATAGCCCCGCCCAGTAGCAGACCCCCCCAGTAGTGCAGACCCCCCCAGTAGTATAGCCCCCCCCCAGTAGCAGGCCCCTCTGTAGTATGGCCCCCCAATAGTGCAGATCCCCCCCAGTAGTATGGCCCCCCCCCCAGTAGTATAGCCCCCCCCCAGTAGCAGGCCCCTCTGTAGTATGGCCCCCCCAGTAGTATTGCCCCCCCCAGTAGCAGACCCCCCCCAGTAGTGCAGACCCCCCCCCAGTAGTATAGCCCCCCCAGTAGCAGGCCCCTCTGTAGTATGGCCCCCCCAGTAGTATAGCCCCCCCCAGTAGCAGACCCCCCCAGTAGTGCAGACCCCCCCCAGTAGCGCCCCCGGACCTTTGACAAGTAAAAAAATAAAACTTACCTGATTCCCTGCTCCCGCGCCGTCCGCTCTGTCACACGCTGAGGAGGGAGCCGGAAGACGGAGCTCATGTGTGAGCTCCAGCCGGCTCCCTCCGTGCAGCAGCCAATGAGAGTCTGTGTGACTCTCATTGGCTGCTGTAACAAACACACAGCTGCCGCTGGCGGCTGTGTGTCTGTGTCTGTGTAGGGCAGAGCGCTATCACTGCGCTCTGCCCTACACGCGAGGAGACCTGATGTCGGATTCTCTAGTGAGAATCCGACATCAGGCGGCCGCCGTTCGGCCCCGAACGGGGATCCGAGTCAGGCGGTGAACACCCGAACAGGGTTCGGGTGGACTCGGATCCCCAATGTTCGGAGCGGTTCGGATTCCACAGAATCCGAACCGCTCATCTCTAGTTACAATGTGATGTCACGTCGCTCCTCCCCTTGTAAGCGCGGTGCAGCTGTGTTGCAGTGACAGTCCGCCCGCGTCCCTCCCTGAGCTCAGCAGCTCCCAGCTTCTGTGTACAAATAATACATTAGCATGGTCGCAGCCAGGTCGCCCTCCACTATGTGGCGCCCTACTCGGCTGCCTACCATGTGTAATTATAGAACCAGGCCTGGGAATGGGCAGAGCAGTGGGCAGACTGAGGTGACCTGGATCCCTTTACTAGTATTTAATAAATATATTGTGTAATGGTGCCATACACACTAGACGATAGAGGAACGACTGTGCGATTACGACATTGTAATCGTACAATCGTTCATCTTCCCGTGCAGTGGGATAATGTGCCTACACTGAACGATATGTCGTTCAGCGCAGGCACCCTCCCTCATCCTCGAACATGCCCAACCTGTCGTTATCGGCATGTTCAGGCGATGATTGTTGTTGAAAACGACCAGCGGGAGCGCGCGTCGCTGATCGTTTACGACATTATACTGTGCGATTACTGAACGATAATTGAGCGACTAAATGATTACGATGTCGTAATCGTTCAATCGCTCATTTTAATAGTCTAGTGTGTACGCACCTTAACAATTTCGTTATCTTGTATGTTCTGTATATTAGTCACATATTACTTAAAATAATGTCTGAAATCTGTCATTTTTATTTTTAAACCCAAATAAAGTAAATTGTGATAGCCGTGCCATAGATTTACCTTTTCTCATTAACAACGCAAACACTTCTGTTAACCATCTAAAACACCGGTCTGGGGAATAACGGCCAATGTTGTTTGCTGCTGTATGCAATGTCCGTTATACCATTGGGAATGAGAACAGAGAACTCGCCCTGACACTCAGTCACTGTAAATGAACACTTGTATCAGGCCGTTATTACCATGGACAGCTCAGTAATTTCATGTCTTATCAATGTCTGCTGGTGCAATGCAGACTAGTGAATGGTCAGAGAATTGTGTTCACTAGTGTAGAAAGTCCAATTATCTGTACGTCCTGCAGATTTCACATCGCTCCCGTGAGACGCTAATCCTCCATTTCCCAGCAGCATCTGTGCAATCGCCCCACTCCGCTGCTCCAGGGCGCCTCCAGTGTAATCTGCCAGCTGCAGGTGCTGCGCTGAGATAAACTCCGGGGTGACTGCTGCTTCTGAGGAGATCTGCAAGAGCTGCTGCTGGGAGTACAGCTGTATAGGAACTGTCTGATAACCTTGGGGCGCACGGATAAATAGCGTTGTGTGTGTGTGTGTGTAGGTATTGACGCTCGTCATGCGAGACGTAGTTGGTCTTCCAGCATCAGGGTGGAATAACCATAATCGGCCAGTGCTGTGTATATTGATCATATATTATGTGTGTGGGAGTGGGCCTCCTGCTAATATGCAATATGTGTCTGTGTTGTTTCTCTTACTTTGTGTATAGGGTGAGGAGGACGTTGTGTAGAGTTATTCGACTGAGCAGGACTAACTGTGGAAGGGTTCCCTCACCAGAGACCCAGGCCTCACTGGGTACGCAGGCCGCGCGTGGGATCTCTGGTTTGCAGGGGGTCTAGTGCTCAGAAACGTTACGTCTGTGAGGGAAAACGCAGCATTTTGAAAGGGGGGTTTCCAAATAATTGCTTTTAGAACCAATGACAAAAAAGTCTAACCAGAATAAGCAACATAAACTTTGTGTACTTCAAGTGTTTTAATATAAATTACAATAAATAATATAAATAACAAGGCATCTGGGCATAAAACTTGCTTATTCGCAATGTGTAACAGTATGTACGAACAAAATGTATACTACCAGTTTACGCCACACAGTGAGTCCCTTATTCATGTTATGACACACAGTAGTGCCCCTTTTACACAATGCCCACAACAGTAGTGCCCCTTACACCATGCCCACAGCAGTGGTGCCCCTTACACAATGCCCACAGCAGTGGTGCCCCTTACACAGTGCCCCCGGTAGTGGTGCCCCATATGCAGTACCCGCTATGCATTGCCCCCATTAGTAGTGCCCCCAGTAGTAATGCACCCTGTAGTAGTGCCCCAAGTGTTAATGCCCCATTGGTAATGCACCCTGTAGTAGTGCCCCAAGTGTTAATGCCCCCATTGATAATGCCCCCAGTAGTAATACCCCCAGTGGTAGTGGCTCTAAAAAAGAAATAAAATTGAAAATACAAACACAATACTTACTTTAAGCCCCGCTTGCGTCTGCTGCCGTCCGGTCCGAACGCTCCTCGGATCTATGGGAGAGACGTCATGATAGTGCTCACTGCAGGAGCCGGAAGCCAGAGTTCAGGAGTGAGCTCAAGCCTCCGGCTGCCGCTCTGCTGGTAACAAAATGTCAGTGGGCACCTGGCAAATGTCAGTGGGCACCTGGCAAATGGAGCCTCCCTGCAACGGCTTGAGTGGGGGGTGCGGGTAGATGGAGCAATGGGCAGGGGGGGGTTTCTGGGTATTCAAAAAAAAAACCTGCGTATGAGACGCACCCCCGTGAGTGTCACTCAAAATATTCCCAGGTGCCATCTTGTGGCTCTAGTGCCAAGGGTTGTCTCCACCTCTACTAGGCCGTGACCTGTGCCTACCATTGATCTAAAGCCTCATGTGAGGAATGGGCTCTACACAACTGGGAACGGAAGGAAAGGTAAGAGGGCCCTGCTCGCAAGCTTACAGTCTATAGAGAAATAGGAATGTTATACACAGAGGTAAGTGCCAGCCAGATTGCAGAAGTTCTTGGGCTGTATGATCTGGTCACACAGCAATGTTGGCCTGGGTCAGCAGGAACATACGGGGGGATGTAATTGGGCAGGATAGCTTTTGGAGGTTATGTGGATGTTTCAGGAATTTGCTTTCCGTGAGGTAAGTTTTCCGGGAAAGCTTTAAGGCTTGGAAAGATAAGGACATTTATCGAACAGTATTGAAAGTAACTTGAGGGATGGTTTGTGAATATGTGAATTATTTTGAATTGACAATGAAAGGATTTCTCTCTGTTTGTAAATGAGTTCATACTTTTTAGTGACTTTAATATTGCATAGTTGATTTGGTGCCGGTGGCAATGTGTTAGGGGGTCAGCACACACACACAGTCATTCAAAACAGATTGATCAAATAAAGGGAACTACAATCATTTAGGCTGCAATTAATAATAGGTTTATAAATTATATTAACATGTATTTGACCTACATTTTCTAGACTTTGTGTTATCCAAGGAATCGTCTTAAAGTAAGATTACGCCCACTTCACCGGCACGGCCGCCCTCAGTCAGTGGACCTATTTGCTTATATATTAGGGTCACATATTCGCCATTTTTGTGATTGCTCAGGGTCATTCCATGAGTCCTAGTTGTACCCAGCAATTTCATGGATCACCCCAATGATCGGCTTGTATCGGCCTGAGGCCAGTCTCTGTGTTTGCTTCTTGTCCCCTGTTTTGGGTTAGGTTATAATCTAACATAAAACTGTTGTTGCCACCCCACAGCTCATTTTATTGTTCTGTAAACATTTTCACATTTATTTAAATGACTGTGCAATCCTGTGGTCAAAATGCTAATCTCCCTTAGTTCATTGGTCTGTATGTTATGTCATGAACACCACCCAGAGCAGTGAGAGCACAGCGGTGCATGTTTTCAGGATATCCCATATCACTAAAGAATGACACATAGTTCGACAGAGCTATGTTTGAGTGAGGACATTTTAAAACTAATATGCTATATGGTTTTTCCTTTTTTGTCTAGAAGAGGTTAATTAGGATCACATTATTCTCAGAAATCGAATGGAATCATTTTTTTTAGGCTTAACCAATACTAATAAACCTAAGCCTAGAAACTCACTGAGAGTGCAGCCTATCCATTCACTAGAAACAGTGAGATCACTGAGAGTGCAACCTATCCATTCCCTAGAAACAGTGACATCACTGAGAGCGCAGCCTATCCATTCACTAGAAACAGTGACATCACTGAGAGTGCAGCCTATCCATTCACTAGGAACCAGTGACATCACTGAGAGTGCAGCCTATCCATTCACTAGAAACAGTGACATCACTGAGAGCGCAGCCTATCCATTCACTAGAAACAGTGACATCACTGAGAGCGCAGCCTATCCATTCACTAGAAACAGTGACATCACTGAGAGCGCAGCCTATCCATTCACTAGGAACCAGTGACATCACTGAGAGTGCAGCCTATCTATTCACTAGAAACAGTGACATCACTGAGAGCGCAGCCTATCCATTCACTAGGAACCAGTGACATCACTGAGAACGCAGCCTATCCAATCACTAGGAACCAGTGACCTAGCCTGTATGCGGGGCTGTTTCTAGGGGCAGGCGAGCCGTGCAATCGCCCAGGTCGCTCTGACCCCTGCTTACACTGGCCACCACAGCGCAGGAACAGCGTAACTGGTGGCAACAGCAGTCCTACCTTCGGGTCTGTGCAGCGCTGGTCTCTGCTATTTGGCTCTGACGCTGCCCATGCTGTGACCCTGTGGAGATGCACGGGCATAAAATCATAGGTGACACAGCCGCCCGCCGGCACTGTCCTGTACACACAGCGCAGCCTCAGCCGGTTTCTACATCTCTGAGACTGCAGGTGCTGATGATGTATTTATTGAGGCACTACGCATATGAGAAATTAAACAAAACAATATTTTGTTCAGTTCCCTTCATTAGAGGATGCACGTTCCTCTTCAGGTGCGTTTGGGGACATGATTCTATGGACAGCGCCTGCTCCCACTTCTGCGCACGCGCATGAACTTAAGTGGAAAGATTGTCCATGGTGAAAGAAATTTCAGTTGTGTTGAATAAGCCCGCCTTTTACGTTTCCAGGGACAGGTTAGGTTTGGGTGAGGTTTAATTAGTGAAGAAAAGACCCTTGGTCGCTAATTTAAGCCCACCCAAACCTAACCTGTCCCTGGACCATTTGTGTCACATTTGAAAAGGCGGAGTGTTTAATTACAGTCAGTGTCGGATTGGGGCATGAAGGGCCCACAGGGGAAATGCAGTGATAGGGGCCCATACTTACGGGCGTGGCCAGCCTCCAGAGAGGTTTGGCTAACCACAAGAGAGTGCATGATCTGGGCCCCTTTAAATTATACAGTATGTGTAGTACATACTGCTGGTGCATGCATGATAATGTACCAGATTAATACCAGCAATGCACTGTAGAAAATACACCATAGTCCTGTGCCGTATAATGTAAAATATGTATAATGAATAATTCAAGTGCAGAGTTTGGAACCTGATGCCTAGAGGTGGGGCCCGCCGGGGGATTCCCCTGTACCCCTGTGGGCCAGTCCGACCCTGATTACAGTGGAGTATCAGACTGGGAGAATGTGTGCTGGGAGCAGGGAGGAACAGCAACTTGGAGAAGGGGTGCTGGGAGGGAGAGACACAGCAGACCAGGAGCAACACTCTACGCACAAGAATAAGCCTCAGTCACCCGGCCGGGCAGAGAAGAGATGGCACGGCCCATGAGGCTGCTGCTGATCTCTACGGGTCAGAGGAGCATGTGATGGGCTCCTGCAATCAGAGCTCAGCACATGCTCCTCTCACCCTTCAGCAGAGTCTCATTGGAATTATTTCCCAGTAGTTCATTGCCCCAGTAACCCCACCTGCACCCGCCAATGGGACAGTCAAAATATCCTTGATGACTGACCGGCAAGCAGCTGCACTGCACCCTGCGCTCTGAGCAGCGCTGTCTCCATAGTCCCATAGTGGGTATGTAACTGCTGTCTATGACAACAAATGGCGGCTAGCTTTTATTCTGGAGAACAATGACAACATCGATGCAGTGTAAGTGACATTCCTCCAACCATCTGGTCCATCACCATCTTTTCCATACCAAGGGAAGCCGGATGTTTATGGATTCCTATGGTAGATGTTCTGCGTAAGTGGAATCCGTTACCTCCAACAGGTAGAATTACACCCTTTCTGAGATGGAAATACTAAAAACAAATGAAACCATCAGCCAGTTCCAACCCATCCAGTAGCACCATCTATCCAGAGCAGCAGCACCAAACGGTAATGATCTGTAGCTTTCTTACAATGGGCCGAATCCAATTCAAAGCGATGTTGAATATCAGCGGGAGGGAGCTCCCGAAGCTATTAAATTTACGGCGGTGTTTGGGCGGGCTAAATTATTTATTTTCGCAGCCCCCTGGGGATGCACGGAGAAATCCAACAAAAGTCGCAAGAACCGGCATTCTCTGACTCAACCAATTCCCAACCAGGCAGACAGCGCGGTGTATTGAATAGCTGCTCCCTCCCGCGGCTATTCAATATCGCTTTGAATTGTTAAAAGTTTTAAATATTTTAGTATTAACATACTGTGTCATTGTACATAATATACATCAACGGGATTGTTTATAGAAATAAATTAAAAGCAATGAACAGGCCTAGGTAGTTCTCATTTTCATTATTTTAACAATGCAAAGTGAAACTTCTTGTAGCAGATGATCCCATCGAGATACCAAAATAAAACTTTGGCGATTTATTAACAGTATGAACAATTTTGGAGAGTTTTTTTATTTCGATTTTTCAAAATTTAGCAATTTTCATTTTTATTGAAACCTACTGCTGTGTTATATATCATATGAAAGCCCATAAAAAGAGGTTTAAAATGAGACGTTGCCCAACTCTCTAACTCAATTAGGTGAGCTGCAAGTGCAATACAAAAAAAAAAGTTAATAGCAATTTTAAAAAATAAACAATAAATATGGCAGCTTTTAAGGCATATAACTCCAACACCAGTGTACTTATCAGCTTATAAGATTTGGGGGTTTTCTTTACACCAAAAACATTAATTAATATACCAAATTACATTACAATCTGAAACGGTCAGGTACCCTGGGTAGGCAGTCGGGAAGCCGGCGGACCTAATCCCGACAGCCGGCTTCCCGACTGCTTAATCCCGGCGAGGGTTAAATGACAGGCGTCTATATCTAGGTGCCTGTCATTTTACCGAGAGCGGCGCCCGGCATCCCGATCGAAGGGACGCTGAGCACGGATAGCCGCGGGTGGGGGGGGGGGGGATGGTTAGGTTTAGGGTTCCCGAGGGGGGGACTTTGGGTTAGGCACCCCCCGGGAGGTTAGGGTTAGGCTAGGGGGAGGGAGCGTTAGGGTTAGGCACCCTCGGGGGGGACTTAAGGCTAGATAATCACGTTGCTCTGATAACTATGAAGAGGAGAAGTGATCGTAGTAACCAGCTCACTGTAACCAGCACTCGGGACATTTACTCACCATTTACACACAGTCTGCAAATCCTCCATCTCAGCTTGTCTCACACTGATTGTTACAGTCCTGTACATTACATATCTAAGAATGGCCGCTTAGGGCAGCGGTGTGACTCCTGATTGTCTGTCTGGTACCTTGTGTATGCGTATGCAAATTTTGTATACTGTGTATATATACTGTACCTGTATAATGTATGCATATTGTGTGTACATGTATATTGGTATGTGTATGTGTGAATATATATATATATATATATATATATATACTACACATTATACTAGCTGACGTGCCCAGGTTTAAATCTTCAAGTTATCAAGTTTTATCATGTTATGTCGTCCAAATCCATCCAGTGGATGGCCCAGAACAGGCGCCCCGGGTCAAAGTTCTGCCCGGCGTACATCAACGGGAGGTCCGACCAGGACCTATATATATATATATATATATTATTCTTGTATGTTCCCCATGCTTTTGCCTGGGTTTCCTCTGGGTGCTTCAGGTTTCCTCCCACACTCCAAAAACATTTACTGGTAGGTTAATAGGCTCCCAACAAAAAATGAATCATGGTGTATACAGTATATGTGTATGTACTATGAGCTCCACTGTGGCAAGGACTGAGTGACCAAATAGATATATATACACATAGCAATGAGAGCTGGAACTCCCCAGTTATACATACTGTATATTATTTACAAGTTTATACTGTAACTATAATAACCTCACTTGTATGCGCTGTCTGTCTGTTATTATTACCCAGTCTTGTTTTATTACTGTTTTATTCCCAATTGTAAAACGCAACAACATATGCTTGTGCTATATAGGTCACTGTTAATGTATAAGATTATATATATATATATACTGTATGTGTGTATATGTGTATGTATGTGTGTGTGTGTGTATGTATATATATATATATATATATATATATAATATTGTTATAGTGGAAATTAGGACTGATGTACAGTATGTCTGGGTGTGGAATCTCAGCCAGTTAGCCATACCGGAATATCAGGGCGCGAGTCCTCATTCTCCCGCTAAGGTCTGTAATAATAACATATGTTGTGCGGCTTGCCCAGGCCCTGCCCCGCCATCTGAGCAACGTGTGCTGTGTGGGTTATTGAACAGTCCGGTTACACAGATCATCTTCTCAGGCAGTGTCTCTGTACATTGGATAAGAGCCTGGTAGGGGGTTGTTTGTTGTATTTATGTAACTCCCGGGGCTGCTGTGCAGAAATAAATGGGATTTCGGTATTGTCATCTAGCTCTATGTATGTGCTTTATGTTCTAGGTTGTGGCAGATACAAATATTAGTGCGATCGCCAGCCAGCTGGAGAGCCTGTCCCTGAGTCAGAACATCAGTTCCGATCACCAGCCCGAGGAGGGGGAGTGAGTACACCCTGACACTCTATTACTATGGCACATGGGGGAGGAGGGGGAGTGAGTACACCCTGACACTCTATTACTATGGCACATGGGGGAGGAGGGGGAGTGAGTACACCCTGACACTCTATTACTATGGGGGAGTGAGTACACCCTGACACTCTATTACTATGGGGAGGAGGGGGAGTGAGTACACCCTGACACTCTATTACTATGGGGGAGGAGGGGGAGTGAGTACACCCTGACACTCTATTACTATGGCACGTGGGGGAGGAGGGGGAGTGAGTACACCCTGACACTCTATTACTATGGCACATGGAGGAGGAGGGGGAGTGAGTACACCCTGACACTCTATTACTATGACACATGGGGGAGGAGGGGGAGTGAGTACACCCTGACACTCTATTACTATGGCACATGGGGGAGGAGGGGGAGTGAGTACACCCTGACACTCTATTACTATGGCACATGGGGGAGGAGGGGGAGTGAGTACACCCTGACTCTATTACTATGGCACATGGGGGAGGAGGGGGAGTGAGTACACCCTGACACTCTATTACTATGGCACATGGGGGAGGAGGGGGAGTGAATACACCCTGACACTCTATTACTATGGCACATGGGGGAGGAGGGGGAGTCAATACACCCTGACACTCTATTACTATGGGGGAGGAGGGGGAGTGAGTACACCCTGACACTCTATTACTATGGGGGAGTGAGTACACCCTGACACTCTATTACTATGGGGAGGAGGGGGAGTGAGTACACCCTGACACTCTATTACTATGGCACATGGAGGAGGAGGGGGAGTGAGTACACCCTGACACTCTATTACTATGGGGGGGGAGGGGGAGTGAGTACACCCTGACACTCTATTACTATGGGGGAGTGAGTACACCCTGACTCTCTATTACTATGGGGAGGAGGGGGAGTGAGTACACCCTGACACTCTATTACTATGGCACATGGAGGAGGAGGGGGAGTGAGTACACCCTGACACTCTATTACTATGGCACATGGGGAGGATGGGGAGTGAGTACACCCTGACTCTATTACTATGGGGGAGGAGGGGGAGTGAGTACACCCTGACACTCTATTACTATGGGGGAGGAGGGGGAGTGAGTACACCCTGACACTCTATTACTATGGCACATGGGGGAGTGAGTACACCCTGACACTCTATTACTATGGCACATGGGGGAGGGGTGAGGGGGGGGGCATTTTCTGCAAAATGAGTAGAATAAGCTGCTGATTGTACAGTGAAACCTGTTGCATCATGCAAATATATTTCGGCCTTGTTTCATGATGACCATAAGGTGGCGCTGACTGGCAACTACGTATTCATGTTATCTTACATAAATATAGATATAATCAGTAAATTGAATATACATTTTGGAATAGTTATTACAAAAAAAAATGGCCGGTCTCACTAACCGATCTACAAATATATATATTTTTCTTTAAAAAGAAAAAGGATGTTCAGCCAGTGACAGAACGAGCACTTATTATTTTATATTGTGCCTAATTTTTACCGTTCATAGTTTTCGCTCCTCAACACTATAAGTCTGAATGTATGCCATAAGTTTATATACTGTGCTTTTATTTTACAGGTCCCCTGTCCCAAAGCTCATCCACCTGGAGAAGGGCGCGGATGGACTCGGGTTTAGCATAGTCGGAGGGTACGCGAGCCCTCATGGAGACCTCCCAATTTACGTCAAGACAATATTTTCTAAGGTAAAATCTTGCTGCACATCTCCGTCTCCATTTTGTATCTGTATCTAATATCAATGCCGTATAGTTCTTGTATAGAGCCCTAGTCACTGATCACCGCAGGTACAGCCGTGTCCCCCATCAGGGTGCGTATTATCCTGTTAGTGGTACAGAAACACCTGGGGTTATGGTGGGTTATTAGAGGCAACATAAACAGCTGTGATGTGGCTGATATAATACATGGTAAGCTGACTGTCACTTTGCAGAAGACTTTATATAAAAGGGTCATCCGGACAGATTTTACTATATCTAGTGCACAAGATGACTTCACCCCCTTTCTGACTATGTCGCCCCCTAATCATCCTCCTCACGTCAGTCACCCTGCCCTCACCACCTGTGTGCTCCTGGGGATATGGGGGGAAAAGGGGACTCGGAGGGGTACTTGCATGGTGTGCCCAAGTAGGCATAGACTTACGCACAGCTGTATATTCCGTTATGTTGGTCAGCAGCCTGTAATGGTGGTACAGATGTGTCCACATACATCTAAGCCTCCTTGCGCGTAAAATAGTCCTTCTAGTCGTGACTCGGTAGCGCCAAGAGTCTCTTCGTGCAATTTTTTCCCTACAAATGCGTCTTAGGCCCGTATTCAATTTGGAGCGAAAAGCCATTTTCGCCTGTTTTTGGGAAAAAAATTTTTCACTGATTACGTCATTTTCGCCTGTTTTGATTTTACTCCGTATTCAATTTGGAAGACTTTTCGCCTAGGCTGAAAGTCAGTGCAGTGTGATAGGCGGAAAAGTTTCGCCTATGAATAGCAGGAGGAAAAAAGTGCAGAATTGGGGTTTTGGGGTGCAACGTTGCGGGAACCCCTCTGCAGCCTTCAGACAGTCCCCCAATGGTACAATAGAATAAACTGTGTCAAAAAATGTAAAAAAAACCCACTTAATGACACCCCAGAAAAATCACTTTGAATTACCGGATTTGATTTGAATTTGGGGCCGAAAAAAAAAATGTTGAGGGACAAAGTTAAAAACTAGCGAACTTGACTCTGGGGGGTCCCCAAGTATGCCCAAAGTGTTTTATTCATTGCAGGGGCTTGCGGCAGGTGGATTTTTCATGATTTTTTTAAATTAACTTTAAAATATACTGGCCCCCATTTTCAAGTACACCAAATTTGCTGGGATAAGTTATTTTCTGCAGAAAACTCCTGAATACTATTCTGCACCACGTATAGAAAAACGCTATTTAGCAGGTATTGAGCACCAAATACCTTCAGCAAGCCAAATCGGAGGGTACCATACCTAACCCACATGTCAGAGCATCTTTTGGGGGGTGTCAGGCTGATTTCCCTAAATCTGACAGTACTTTCCGCTTGTTTAAGTTTCGCCGGGTCCCGTTTTCGCCTACTTTCAAATTGAATACGGCGATACGTGGGCACACGCTCAAAACTATTCCGCCTGCAAAACACGCGATGTAGGCAGTAAGTCCGGGAGGCGAAAAAGAATCGCGGCTCGGCTTAAATTGAATACGGGCTTTAGTCGCAAAACGATGCGAATAGGACGCACGATCTGCTGATTAAAACGATATGCGGCTCGCCTATATTCTGTGAGCGACTGCGGCTGTATCTGCATGCGAAACGCTATGTTACAGTGTCACAGCCGCTAACGTTTCACACGCAGATACAGCCGCAGTCGCTCACAGAGTATAGGCGCGCCGCATATTTTATACCGCAGAAGCCGCTCGTGCGTCCTATCTGCATCGCTTTGCCAATAAGACGCATTTGAAAGGAAAAAAGTGGCACAAAGAGATGCTCGGTGGTACCAAGTGGCACGGCGCTCATGCGTTATGTGTAACGCGACTTGTAGCGCAACGAGGACGGATGTATATGGACACATCTGTAGCTCGCCCCCAGTCAGCGGGGCTCTGCCAGAAGTGACGCTCTTACGTTATGGAGTACAGGAGTCCCGGCTCGGCGAGCAGTAACGCTATTTATACATGTTTCATGTTACACAATGGCGCTACCTGTCTAGCAGCCAGACGACCCATCTCCCTTAAAGCAAAGAAGTTTGTGGGACTTGGGGCTGGTTTTCAGGACCCAGATCCACAGACTCTGGCTGGCAAAGCTGCGTACTATGGTGATCTATACACTGTATTGTTATTGAGTGTCAGACATTGGGTTACAAGACTAGTGTGGTGCTAACGTAGAGCAGAATGTGGATATAAAGGTTTCTGCCCTGCCTCCGTTCAATGTGACGTACGGTACTCCCCACGCTCCCTGTACATCAATGTGACGTACGGTACTCCCCACGCTCCCTGCACACAGGCGTTGTCTCACTTCTTATTAGCGCCATCTGCTGGCTATTACACAGTAATGCAAGTGCATTCTTTCCCAGTGACAAAGGCTAGCTGTAATGTAACACTTGCTTTACATTCTGCCATATGGTATAAATTAGTTTGTGCGGATATCCCATGCATGTAGCCCAGCCTGATTACTTCCATCTGCTCATTCACAAATCCTTTGTTTCTGTTACAGTGAAACAATGGCTGCACCGCAACACATTCTGCAAATCCTTCCACTTATTACATTCTGTCTGTAAAAGCCCATCTCGTGTACAGCTGCCTAAATCCCCACAACACGATGCGTTAGAGGAGATCACTGGGTGTGCTACATGGTTATTACACCTCGGGGAGCTACATGGTTATTACACCTCGGGGGGCTACATGGTTATTACACCTCGGGGGGCTACATGGTTATTACACCTCGGGAGGCTACATGGTTATTACACCTCGGGGGGCTACATGGTTATTACACCTCGGGGGCTACATGGTTATTACACCTCAAGGGCTACATGGTTATTACACCTCGGGGGGCTACATGGTTATTACACCTCAGGGGCTACATGGTTATTACACCTCGGGGGGCTACATGGTTATTACACCTCGGGGGCTACATGGTTATTACACCTCGGGGGCTACATGGTTATTACACCTCAGGGGCTACATGGTTATTACACCTCGGGGGGCTACATGGTTATTACACCTCAGGGGCTACATGGTTATTACACCTCGGGGTGCTACATGGTTATTACACCTCGGGGGCTACATGGTTATTACACCTCGGGGGCTACATGGTTATTACACCTCGGGGGCTACATGGTTATTACACCTCAGGGGCTACATGGTTATTACACCTCGGAACAGTCTTCCCTCCACTCGCGCCATAAACACGCAGTCATTGGCCCCAGGGCGTTGGGGTTTAATAATCTTGGTCATAGAAAAGGCCGCGTGTTTGTGCAGCCATCTTGGTGAACGCGGCAGAGGAGGCTGTTTTGAGACTGTCGCTCTGGTTATCTGAAGAATTAACATCTCATTTAGAGAAGCAGAACAGAGTTTATATCCTGATTTTTCTCCTAGGGAGCCGCTGCCGTTGACGAGAGACTGAAACGTGGAGACCAGATACTAGCGGTTAACGACGAGAGCCTGGAGGGCGTCACGCACGAGGAGGCCGTTGCCATTTTAAAGCGCCAGAGGGGGAATGTCACACTGACCGTTTTATCGTAATAAATGACCACGAGGCCAATTAGTTGTCGGAGAGCGCACCGTGTATCGGAGACGTAGGCAGCCGCTGATTCTCCTGCGCTTGTGAAACTAAAAGTCCTTTTGCAAGGGACAGGGCAAATGCCTGACTGGGATTTGTAGTTCCACAGCTGCTGGATAGCAGTAGGTTGCCTATCTCTGGTGATGCGCGTGTACAGCCCATGTAGGGAGGTCTGCTCAGTGTCTTGAGAACCACTCGCCATATTGTTCTCTTTGCTTTATTTAGTGTACAGTGTAAAGCACATTAACAACACACAAAACACGTTATCACCTTATTACCTTAATAGCTTTCAAGTCTTCCAGCCGGCTAGTAAATTAACAATATAAAGTAATTGTGTCCGCTGGTCACTGGTTGAGTTTCCTGAGGCCGTTCTTGCACTTTTGGGATACAAAGGGTGTTTTATTTAGTGAAATGTTGGAAAATTCTAAATCTTTGAAGAGGACATTATATTCCGGGTACATGAGCTGCAGTCCATCTACACTTAAATGGCTTTGTTAGATATTAGGAGAACCGCGTAACCCATCCAATGTGTGCACTGTAATGATAAATACCGTTAGCTCTGGTGCCAGCAGAATGATGGGATTGGGAGACAGGCTGGATTCCTGCTCACGCTGTTTATCACTTGACCTGAAGCTTGTACAGTACGTCAGATAATAATTAGCTCCCCTGTGACTGTACGGTCATCAGGGGACTAAACGCGTCAAGTGAATCTGCTGGTACAGTAACCCATATCTGTCACACACCGGCGTTGCTGTATAACTTGCGCCAGACCAATTCGATCTAATTGCTGATTGATTGCTGCGCGGCTGATGCACATCTTTACGTTTTTCTGCAGCATGTTAGTAAATGACCCCCTGTTATCTTCTCACAATGTATACAAATGAACACTGCAGTCTGCTGTCGCCTAGCCATTGCTACTGTCTATTGATGATGGCGTCCTCAGTACATATGTACATAAAGCGTGTGGATAGATAAAGCTATATTTTATTTAAGAGGTTAATTTTTCAGAACTGGGAGAGTAAATCGCTCCGGGCTGTCTGTTTGGGATACAGTATAAATTGCTGCTAGCTCAGTTATTTGTAGACCCCTGGTGGTGGAAAGGATTACTGCACCCAATACGGTACATATTTAGGTAAATAATATAAACAATGAGAGAGATTGTCCTATTCACTGTAGACTTGTTGTCTGTCGTCCAGTTAAGGGATGTTATAGCCAATCTCTTCCCAAATGGCTGATAATAATGAATTATATATAGAGAGAGAGATTTCTGCTAAGGTTTGGGGACTTTAACATATATATTTATATTTTTAGTACAATCTTTGTAATACAAAGTGTGTTATTTAGGCATTTTGGCTTAAACTGTTCTTGTCACCAGCAGAGGGCATTTTGTGGGCTGAAAAGAAATTGATTTGATTGTCGCCTATCAAATCACTAGGTACTTATCGGCATCTCTGAGGCATGAGGCACGTAGTGCAATTAGAGAACTAGGAGGCTGAATATTAGTACAGCTCTCAGAATTGTTGACCCCATTGTGTTGAGGTGACAGATACAGTTTATTGTCTTTCCCAGGCTTTCTGGTGGGGGGGGGGGGGATAGATTATAATGGGTGACTTTTCTGATTTGCCATGTAATAATACGCTGGTTTTCTTTACACTTCATGGATGTAGGAGCATGGAATCATGAACACTGGATGTATAGAGGCATTTTTATTCTGTTTATCAATTTTGTTTTCTATAGAGGGCGACAGCTGAATGTAATCGGCGTCATGTTCACCACGAGATTGGCGTCTGGCACAGGGCTTCTATAATGGGAATAATTCCCGATGAGTCTGGTGGAAATATGTCAGGGCCGGGTATTATTACAGAACATCGTAGAACCTCATAACATCCCTAGGGGAGAAATATTGATATACGAGGAAGAGAGATTCATCCTGTTCTATTTAATCCAAACTAAAAAAAAAAAAATTTTTTTTGTAATATTGTAATCTCCCATGTATTCTGCAAACCTATACTTCCCAATATACTGTATGTATTCAACAAATTGGCTCCTCCCACTTATGACATCACTTATCTCGCGTTGACGTTGGCTCCTATAGCTGTAAATAACTTGTTCTGTACAATAGACCTGGTTCTGCCGCCTTTGTTATGTCACAGAAACAAAAAAAAATGAAAGTTCAAAAATGACTGTTCCACCAACACATCCCTGAGCTGGTGTAATGAGCCTGCCCATCTAATATTATTACTGTTATTATTATAATACAGTGTGCCAAAAAGATGCCCGCAGAGCCGATGTAGGCTCCACACAGACTGGGAACCGCGGTTATGTTATCGGCTAATTGCTCCTGATAATCAGATATTGAAGCTGTAAAGAATCGTTTGTCTATTTCTGCTCAGGTGAATCTTTTTGTGTGTTTTATAGGTTTGTTTTAATAACTGAAATGTTCAGCAGGAGGCCGCGCTGATCGTATCTTACATTCCTGTCAAACAATGAAGTGAATGGAATTTTTTTATTAAGCTGATACAGAATGAAATAAAACAGTTGCTTACAGCCTGACCCATCAGGAGTGGTGTTTTCTGTGGGGGTGAAGGGTTTCCGATCTCCGTTCTCATGTTAAGGGGATTTCTTGCCTTGCAGCTGTTGTCAGCACGGAGAGTAATTACCAGGATCCGCTAACTGGGCCAATGGAAGGGCAACCGCCTAAGTCCTAATGTAGGTAATAGGGGTGGAATAGGATCATCTGTGCCATGCCATATAAAGCAAATTGGTGTTAGGATTATATATCTACATACGTGGAAAGTCAACTCGCATATTAAGTGCAGCTTATAAAGTGTATTTGGCTGCATGTATCATTGTTTCTTTTCAGCCATCATATAGATGTGCATTTATCAACACAGTCTTCCTACATCACTATGATAGGAACCTCATATTAATACTCTGTGATGCTGGGGACTCGGCTCTTTCCACTATATAACTGTCTGTGGCTTCCTGCTGCCTCCATTCCCCTCCTCACATCATGTCACATGAAGTCCTGTCCTCACCAGGGGCGTAACTAGGTCGAGCAAGGCACGTGTCCGGGGCGTACCAGACTGGTGGTGCGGAGGGGCGCCGTACTACCCGGTGGCGGTGTGTTTGTTGTGACAGCCAATGAGAGTCAGACACTCTCATTGACTGCTGCGCCCACTGCCGGGGGCGGGCTGGAGCTCACTCATGAGTTACGCCTTCCAGCTCCCGCAGTGTTGTAGAGCGGGCCGGTAGGACGGAGGTGTGGACGGCGGTGGGCGCAGGAGCTGGGATTGAGGTAAGTGTCATTTTTGGTTTTCTTTTGGTGTGTCCTTGTCCTATATATGTAAGGGGGGTACTGCATAGGGGGAGCCACTACTGGGGGCACTACATAGGGGGAGCCACTACTGGGGGCACTGCATAGGGGGAGCCACTACTGGGGGTACTGCATAGGGGGAGCCACTACTGGGGGGCATTGCATAGGGGGAGCCACTACTGGGGGCACTGCATAGGGGGAGCCACTACTGGGGGGCATTGCATAGGGGGAGCCACTACTGGGGGCACTGCATACTGGGAGTCACTACTGGGGGCACTGCATAGGGGGAGCCACTACTGGGGGCACTGCATAGGGGGAGCCACTACTGGGGGCACTGCATAGGGGGAGCCACTACTGGGGGCACTGCATAGGGGAAGTCACTACTGGGGGCACTGCATAGGGGGAGCCAATACTGGGGGCACTGCATAGGGGGAGCCAATACTGGGGGCACTGCAGCACTGCATAGGGGGAGCCACTACTGGGGGCACTGCATAGGGGGAGCCACCACTGGGGGCACTGCATAGGGGGAGTCACTACTGGGGGCACTGCATAGGGGGAGTCACTACTGGGGGCACTGCATAGGGGGAGCCACTACTGGGGGCACTGCATAGGGGGAGTCACTACTGGGGGCACTGCATTGGGGGAGCCACTACTGGGGGCACTGCATAGGGGGAGAAGGCTCTCATATGGGACTTGTTAAACCTTATGTCTGTACACCCCCTCCTGGCAAATGCCAGAAGGGCAGATGGGCCAGTCCGGCCAGTTTCGCAGAGGGGGCCTGGGTGACAGGCGCTTTGAATTTGTTGCTGCACGACTGCCCAACCCTCAAGAATGACAGCTCTGCTCTCATCCTAATCTAGCACTAGTCGCAAGCCAATGGGAGCTTGCAGGCTCCTATTTGCTTGTGTCCAGCGCCTATCGCCCCCTGGGACCACTGCATAGGGGGGACTACTACTGGGGGCACTGCATAGGGGGGACCACTACTGGGGGCACTGTATAAGGGGCACTGCATAAGGGGGACCACTACTGAGGGAACTGCATAGGGGAGATCACTATTGGGAGCACTGCATAGGGGGGACCACTACTGGTAGCACTGTATAGGGGGTACCACTACTGGGGGCACTGTATAAGGGGAACCACTACTGGGGGCACTGCATAGGGGGGACCACTACTGGGGACACTGTATAAGGGGAACCACTACTGGGGGCACTGCATAGGGGGGACCAGTACTGGGGGCACTTTATAAGGGGCACTACTGGGAGCACTGCATAGGGGGGACCACTACTGGTAGCACTGTATAGGGGGTACCACTACTGGGGGCACTGTATAAGGGGTACCACTACTGGGGGCACTGCATAGGGGGGACCACTACTGAGGGAACTGCATAGGGGGGATCACTACTGGGAGCACTGCAAAGGGGGGACCACTACTGGGGTCACTGCATAGGAGGACCACTACTAGCAGCACTGTATAAGGGGCACTGCTACTGGGAACATTGCATAAGGGGCACTACTACAGTGGGCATTGCAAGAGGGGCACTACTACTGGGGGGCATTAAGGTGCATATGGAATAGAAAGGAATGTTCCCAGCATGATGAGAAACATTGGTGTGTCATATTGACATGCCCCTATTTTCCAGTGGCCATGCCCCTTGTGACATATGACCACGCACATTTTTTCAGCTTGCACACATACTTTGGGGGTGGGGGTTCCGTTTTTTTAACTTTTCTTGGGCTCCAAATACCCTAGTTAAGCTGCTGGTCCTCACTAACACATCACTCATCTCCTGATATACTCTGTGCTGCTGGGGACCCTGCTCCTTCCACTATATAACTCTCAGTCTGTGACTTCCTGCTGCCTCCTTTCCCCTCCTCACATCCTGTCACTGCCCCTGTCACATGCAGCCCTGTCCTCACTAACATATCAGTCATCTCCTGATATACTCTGTGCTGCGTGGGACCCTGCTCCTTCCACTATATAACCCTCAGTCTGTGGCCTCCATTCCCCTCCTCATATAATGAGGGTGAGCTGTGTACATGCTGCATTGCTCATGTGTTTTTCCATATCCCTTACATAATGGTCATGTCCACAGTGAGCCTGGAAGTCCTGCGTCAGCCTCTAATGATCCCAGCTCTGCTTGCGGGTTTGCATAACATCACCAATTTAATGCAACCTTGCTATCTCCCCTTTAGCCCAGCTACCACATACAGCCTCTGGCAGAATGCCACACATACACAAGTGCCCTCTTCTGTCACACTGGGTACTAGATGTGTCCATGGGTAGAGCAGGACATGTTCTCTCGTATCGATAGTGCTTGCTGTCTCCCTGAATGTATTGTATATGCAAATTGTTACATTATAGATTTTGTTCAATGCACCCAGGTCATTATGGATGTAAAGGATTTGATCAGTTTAAACACTACACAAAAAAATTACAGTTTTATGTGATTCCTTTGAGGCAGGAAATTGGTTTTCTGCTAACAGAATAAAACTGAGGGGACTGTAAATAACTGTATTGTCCAGCAGATGGCTCACTCGCCGAGCTCTGTCACTAATTTATGCCTTAGCTTCTGCATGCGTAGGTTTAATTTCTTCAAGGTCATTCAAATAACCTCTGCGATGAGATCTGCTCCACTGACCTGCACTAATTTATACTGTGGCTTCTAATTTGTGCTCAAAATGTATTAAACATATTCCATATATAATGCTCCAAACCTAATGACCGTACAAAAGTTTTCACCTAGAGAAGTATCTGATTCTGGGCTTTGAGTGATATGCTGCAGGTTTGCTAGTGTGGATTTGGAGTAATATGTTGCAGTTTTGTGCATCTGCAATTGGGATAAAATGCTGCAGATTTGGGAAGCCAGGCTTGCAGTAATATGCAGCTTTCTTGTGAATCCGAGCTTGAGGGAATGTGCTGCAGATTTGTGAGGCCGGGGTTGGGGTAATATGCTGCAGATTTGGGAAACTGGGGTTGAGCAGTCACGTGCGGTGAGGTCAATGGCTCACTGTAACTCTCCCCTCACTACACTAAGCTTCAGTGTCCATTGATTCTCCTACCTGCATCACTGTGTCTTCTCTTGCTGCTGCTGACTTAGCTCCAATCTCTAAACTGCAATGCGCTTCCTGGTCTCATGATACATCCAAGGTGTCCTTCAGTACTCAAGGCACGCCCCCATACTCAGAGGCATGCCTCTGTTAGCTATTTCTGTGCAGCTTACATGGGGTGGCCCTGATTATACATTAGCGAGGCTGAGCTGTTGTTGCCTCATCTTTCGTCTCCCTGCAGTCCCAGTGAGCTCCACAAAGCTGGTGAGTGTTAACTATAAAAATTATTACAATAAACAAAGAAGATGTTTATAAGTTATAATTATCTTCTTTGTATTCTAATAATTTTTTATAAAATCTCAGGATTATGACGGGGGAGGCTCTGTCTACACTGACTGCACGTCCCTGGGGCTGAGGTAATATACAGTAACGCAGATTTGTGAGTCTCAGCTTGAATCCGAGTTTGCAGGAATATGCTGCAGATTTTGGTGGCCTGGGTTGGGGTAATATGCTGCAGATTTCTGAGTTTTGGTTTAGAGCAATATTCTGCAGCCTTATTTCTAGATCACTTGTGTACTTTTTTCAATATGATGTATTTCTCTTTTAAATAATTGTTATATTATTATTTCCCCAAGTGACAGCACAATGTTGTGGGATCCGGTTGCAGTGTGGTCATTACCTTGGCTGCTTGTGTTGTGGCGAATGAGCTGTTCTGGCAGAAACCAGTATGTGCTAACCCTAAACTATGAGGCACTATAAGTAGATGGTGCAGACTTGTGAGCGTAGTTTTCGTGCAATCTGCTGTAGGCTTGGGGTAACATGCTGCACCATGCCATATTTTATACATATCTCTTGTGCCTCTGCCACTAACACTGAAATATGGCTCAGTATATCATTGTTCCCCACAGGAGTAATGATATGTAGATAAGATAAGGTAAGTTAGATAAATGTAGGTTATTCTGCAGACAGGCACCTATTAGAGCTTGTATAACATAACCTGGGATGCCCTCATCAATTACAGCAATGTTCATGCACTGTGGGAAGAGGTGCCAGGAAGGAAGGGGATGGAATCTGTTCTCAAAATGTGTTTGAAGCAGGTGCCAATGATGGTGAAACGCGCCTTGGCGAGAGCACCATCTAAGCAGCTGTGTAGTGAAGGGGTTAACATGGAGTTTATAAAATGGTGGATTGTGAGATCACAACTGAATTATAAAGTTATTTTACAGGAAACTGCAAAAGCATATTAATGTGTGGTAGGGATTATATACAGCTCTATTGCTCACATTAATAGCAGACAAAAGCCATATAGGCTTGAGAATAGATAAGAATCCTGTTTTTTTTGCTGATTGGCTGTCTTGACAGCCTTGTTACTAGGTAGATTAGCTGAGTTATTGGTCAGGTGGTTGGTTATCTGACCAATGGAGTGAATTGTGGGTGTGTTTGAGGATTATGTAAATAAGAGGTGATTGTGCATGTGATCAGCCTATTTGTCATTTCTGGAGCCCACCTTCCCGCCCAAAGCTTTGCTGGTGGTATTTTGTTGTGCTAACTTTTTCTTCCTGATTCAGGAAAGGCGCAGCATGGCGGGAGAACGCTGCTTCTCAGTGGCTTTATTGTGGTGCAAGAGAGCGTTGTGAGGGCGCTGGTCCTCGATGTATTATGGCGAGTTTGTCCTCGTACGAGGGGACCCGAGCGCTTTAACGATATTGAAATAAACCTCTATATACCCCTGCCTGTACCTTCTAAAATCCTACCTATAAACCTCTAAGGATGACGCTTAATTTGCGTACGCAGTCATACAGTAAATAGAGACTCCAGACTTAGAACATGTGGTTCCAAAGCACAAAGTATTATTCAAGTAAAAAGTACAGTCAGTTACACGCTATTGATCCAGACACAATTAGACGCAAAGGAATTATAGAGACCCCAAGTACAGTATACATACGCAGCACATTCTGGTCCAGATGTTAGGTATCAGCAAGAAACCCCTCGTCCCTCAGTGTTCAGCAAGAAGACTACAGACCCAGTGTTTGAGCACACATATTTATACCCCCCAGAATAGACCGGACAATAGAGAAGTTTCTTGCTTATGCCATTGGTTCCCATGGGGGAAGCATCTGTTACAGAGCGTTTAACAGGCTGGTTCAAATAGACTCACCCAGCCTCTAACAACTGGGGGTCTCTGCCCTCCCGCCCCCATGCAAAATCCTAACAGTTATACATTCTGTTGCTTGAAGTCTCTGCGGTCCATAAGTTGAGAATGCATGATGCGTTCTCCACACCGATAGTACCGGAATTCTGTTGAAAGAGTACGCATCAGTACGGAACCAAACACGGCTTTCTTAGCATATATAAAAGCTTAGTTATCAAATATCTTTATTTCACAGCATTTATACTAACTGAACCAACTTAAATCTTATAAGTTAAAGCTTATTAAACCTTTTATGTGGATATGTAATGTGTGAGTATGCGGGGTTTGATATAAAGACGCTAGTTAACTTGGGGCAGATGCGTGCGCATGAAGCTAACAACCAGCGTTTTCATACAGGATCTTATGCATTCGCTAATATGCGATTAGTTACCAGCGCAATTGTGCGTATTAATGTGTGTATGAGGAATGGTGCACTTAAATCTCACTAAGTGGACATCTAGCAGTGTGACATGCTGAGCCTGATAGCTCCACATGCCCCTTCTCTCAGCAGCCCCCCCACCTTTCCCAAGCTCAAAAGAAAAACCCTTTATTCTCCCAGTCTCTTGTGTGGGTGCAAATTAACCCAGCTACAAGACACAAACCTAAGATAACACTCTAGTCTTTGAAGTTATTTCATTGCAGGAAGCCTGCTAATGTAAGGTGTGTATTCTAGCCGGGCCACCTGGAGTGAGAGCAGACGTTATTCCAGGAAGCTTATCTACACAAGCTAGTTGTCACTTGGCCATTTGCTCTATTCAGCTAATGCAATCCAATTTTGACATACTGTAAAGCCATTTCTGAAATATATCCTTTATAATACGTAAAGTAATGAAATAGGCTCTTGGTGAATCGCCGTAACTTATGGCGATGGTCACAGATGCATTCGCATGATGCTAATAGTATTATCGCCACATGTACTAAAGTGTGAGTTTATCTAAAATGGCGCTTAGGTGGCCATTTCGCAAAATGGCGTCTTGCAGCCAGTCGCAAGATGGTGTTGCTGCGATTCAATTTGAAACTGATCTTGTCTCAGCCAATAATCCAGTTTGGACAGCTTTTGTACGGAAGCGCTTGGACTAGGCCCAGGAGGGAGGCGAGACCTTCGCAAACGTAAGTGTGTCTTTAGGGGGAGCATTTCAGTCGTTCCCCGTGTATGTCTCCAGCTGGAAAGCTAGAACTGAGTATGCAGCGTCTCCTGGCCACCTCAGTTATGTGAATTAATAGGTAAATAAAGCTGTGACCTTTTAGCCAAGCTGTATTTGTGTCCGTCTCTTTATTTATTAGATAAGCTAAGTGTTAAGTTAAGTAAGGATGTTTAAGGTATTAATAGGCAATAAACCAATGGAGGTCTTATGCACTTGCTTACACACATAAAGAAGAGGTTAGAATGTGGCCCCTTGTTGTTGCCATTTTCCACAGGTCACTGTTCTGAGCTTCAAGAAAAAAATTAGTTATTGAGCAGTGAGCTTCCAAGGCAATCATCCCTGTAGTGCCGGCCGTGACTCGTCTCCTGTGCTAACGATCAGATACTCTCACATCGATCGCTTTGTCACACTGCGACCAGCACAAACGAGGAATGAAATCAATACTCTGCTGCGGTGTTTGTAAGGAGAGGAACAATAGGGCTTGGGTTTTATAGAGGAGTTTTATCATGGAAATGTATAACACGTACGTATAGAAATGCAACCGATGTGCTTTTCATTTACTGTAGACGTTACTAACAACCTGTCCTGCTCGCTTGGAATATTCGCCTGCGCAAATTATAAAGCAATTTGTTTTAGGATCCAGTATATCCTCTGCTGTCTAACGCTTCAGTGGCCAGGCCAGGAGTCGGCTCTATTAGAACAGGACATTTTTATGCAGACAGGCTCTGAGATTTACTGTACACAGATTTATTCCTGGCCGCCTCAGTACACATGGCTGAGGATTCGTCCAGTAACGTTTTACTGTCATTTAAGTTGGTTAAAAATACACAAGTATTTCCAGTTGTTCCTCTCGTCATAGGAAACCAGTGATGAGGGGGCCTGTGATCTGTCATTATTTTTAATATGTTTATCAGAAAGTTGTTCCCTGGCTCCAGGGCTGTTTGGTCAAACCCCAGCACCTGTTAACTAAATATTTCTCATTGTTAGGTTAGCCTGGGTACTCCATCGTGCAGCTGGGGCAATACAGGCATTGCAATGCCCTGGTACTCGTTAACTATGTGTGCTGAGCTCCAGCCTCAAATGACGGAGGTTGAGGGATGAGGGAAAGAGAAATGTGAAGGAGGAGAAGGATAGAGGCGGAAGAAAGATGAAGAAGAGGAGGATAAAGTAGGAGGATGGACAGTAAGCGGATGAGGAGGACTATAACTCCATCCCTGGCTCTCAGTTCCCATTCAGTGACTGTGCCCTGGTTAGTACCCAGTAATAGAATGGTGGGCACAGATGGTTAGGCCAGCAGACTGGCCAATTGTTGTAGAGGGAAGAGAAAGTCACTGCCATGCAGTTAAAGTAGAGAGAAAAGGTGGGTAAATAGTTGTGTCTTTTTGTTACTAGGATGCTCTCTGTATTGCACGTTGCTCAGTAGGATATTGTCTGCATTGTATGGTGGACATTCAGATGCTCTCATATCCTATATCAATAAATAGGACATCTATCTATTGCACAGGTTCTCAAACTCTGTCCTGAGGACCCCAAACAGTGCATGTTTTCCAGGTCTCCTCACAGAATCACAAGTGAAATGATTAGCTCCACCTGTGGATCTTTTAAAATGTATCAGTGAGTAACGAGTACACCTGTGCACCTGCTGGATGATCTGGAAAACACGACCTGTGTGAGGACCGAGTTTGAGAACCCCTGGTCTATTGTATGAAGGTCACTTTGATACTCTTTTGCGACCATCAATGGATGCCCTGTGTATTGTGGCCACTAGGATGCTCTGTATTGTATTGTGGTCACAGGGTTGCTTTCTATGTTATGGTTGTCACTAGGATGCGCTCTGTAGTTTATGGTTACTAGAATGCTCTTTTTATTGATTGATGCTCACTAGGATGCTTTTGATATTATATGCTGATAACTAGGATACTCTCTGTATTGTATAGAATGTTCTCTGTTATCGTATATTGGTCACTAAAGTGTTCTCTGTATTGTATGCATGTTCTACGTTTTGGATACAGGTAGGTAGAGGCAATGTGATTTTTTTTCATTTCCGCGTTAACGTTAGACACATACACAGTTGCCGCATTATGATTTGCTGGTAGACGGCCATCACTAGATCGCTGCCTTTTAACTTAGTAACTTTTTTTTTTTGTTATTTCAAATAAGAAAACAAAGTTGATAATTACCTACTGTAAATATTTTCCCCATTTGTTATAATACTTGGATAAGCACATTTACTGTAATTACAGCGAAATAAGTATCTTCCACCTTTGTTCATCTGGGTACTATAATAGTCACCAAATATTTGCAATATTGAATGAGCCCCATCAGGTTATATGTGTTGAACTGGCAAATGGGAATTTTAAAACAATTTCAGAATGTCTTGATGAGAATAACCTTTTTAAAAAAAAATCTATTTGAGTCACTTAAATGGGATTCTCGCTGTGCTTTTTGGGTCACATTGTGATCTAAATTTTCTTTCAAGTACTAGGTGGCGACCTGTAGACCACATCGGATTTACCTCCATGATTTATACATATCTTTCTCCAAGATAGTAGAATTTAAGTGCAAACTCCAAAGAGGTGAAACTAATATTCAAAGTACCTTATAATTTTTCCAAGAGAAGTGGTATAGATGGGGGGGAGTACCATTTGTGGTCTCCAACTAATAGAGAAAGCAGAGAGGAGGTAGGATGTGAACCAGAAGGAAACTCTATCCTGAAGACCTAGTGAATGTAACACTTGTATGAGAAGTGAGTGGTTGGCAGTGGCAAGTACTGCAGACGTCAAGGTATTAGTAGTGTGTAGTATACTGTAAATGTGTGCTGGAAAAGTCTGACTGGAGAGGTTAAACAGGTTGTGTGAATCAATAAAGCATTGTGCAGACAAGGCTCCCAATTAGCATGGAAGGGCTCGGGAGCTAGGACACTTGCTTGAATAATTATGAAAATATACCAGTTATAATACACACCAGTTGTGTGTATTCCAATGAGCACACAATTCTGTAAATTAGCAGCTCCAACATTTTGTGAATGACAGCAATCTCATTCTGTGAGAGTGCTGAATCTGCAGTTAACCACAGGGAGTGATGGCATTTCATATCTGTATTGCGCAAGGAACCCGTCCATTAAGGCATCAGCCTAAATTATCGGAATTTCATTGCTTTTTGAAGTTTGAGTGGCAGAAAATCAATAGGTTTTGTGAATTTTCAGATCATGTCTAAGCAGCCTTAATGGGACATGTGAAACCGTAAGGTTTTTTGTCTATGGAATAATAATATAATTCATAATTAATTTTGTATTTGTGGCACTTGACAGTAACTGTTGGATGCAGCCGGTTTGGGAAACACAGAGCTCCTATGTAAACTGTCATCTATACGAGTAATGATACCTGCAAAGTGACAGACCGGAAACATCTGCAGCATGATCAATGGGAGAGAAACAACATCCATTAATATCCTGGTGCATGGTGCATCTGTTTAATAATTGGCTGGGTATTTACTTCATTGTTTGCTCTCTGACAGCCGCTGATGAAAACTCGCAGAATGGGGGCTGCGCTGTTTAGTTCAGGAAATGACATGATAAAGTAATGAAAATACTCTGCGCTCGCTGTCTGTTATATATAAATAGTAAAAAAAATACATCCAGTACCCTGCAGCTGATGAGGCACTTTCCTTATGGCTCCAAGTCAATGACTTGAGAGGTGGGCAGACTTTCAGAGAAATATGGCTGCATCCATTAAGCAACTCCTGAATATTTAACAGCGTAAAGAGAGCTGAGCCCAGACATGACCGTATAGTTCACCTTCCAACACACAGCGTGGAAAATATATACATTTACAGTTGGTGTCGCAGTTTAAATTCAGATAGAGAAAAGTCCTAAAAAGAGCGAGAGATGGCAAAGGACAAGATATACTTTATTGCTGATTTACTTCACATAAAAACTATATTTTGACGACTGTAAATATTAGAATCGGATAGTATGTGGGAAGATAATGGCAGAAATTGTTATGCAACGTCACAAAGGGGGGAAAAAAATAAGACAATAATAAAGATAAAAAAAATAAGTGCATCATATTGGCAGGCATGAAAGAGTTAAAATATGGCGGCTGTCTAAATATAACGCCTAGACCTCTTCATACATTGACGTAAGAGCAACGATGAGCTTGCGCAGTGTATATACATTGTGGGTGTGTTGACATCATCATTATTACGTTAGTATATTCTGTATCATTGGAGAACACAAACTTACTCTTAAAAAAAATAAAAACCATTCCTGCGCGGTTATCGCATATACAGACGGACATTTTGGAAGCTTCAGCAAAACCAGGCTTGTCCGGATGGTGGACACTCAAGGCTTTATTTTCTGTGGCCCCGTCCCTGGCCTTGATGCTGGTGTATGACATCACTTTTATTGTTATTTGGCACAATAGCACATTCATAAAGCTGCCATCCTGTAAATATTTGGACAGCGCTGCACTGGGCCGACACTGTACCCGATGTACAGTCATTTTCATACACTGAATATTCTAACGAAGACGCCCTACTAGATACTACATCTGCACGTGACCCAGTCTTTGTAAGGATACTAAATTAGAGATGTGCGGGTTCGGTTTTACTCGGTTCTTTTAGCCAAAATTATCGCTAGTTCAGATTTATTTATAGCCGATAGCCAATAAAATGCAGTGTTTGAGATCCGAACATATCCGGGTAAAACCGGACCCGCACATCTCTACACTAAACATGACCTATAGCTAGCACAGAATAAAACTGCACCCTGTGATAATCTCAGATTTTATGTAAAGGCTGCCACACCATGACAGGCGGTAAGAAGACACAGGGCCTGATTCAGACCCGGATGCTATTTGTGGCCGCTCGCTTGCTAAAAGGGGCCAGCTATCTAAATCATGCGCTCGCACTGCGTCGTGTAAAGCCACACACTAAGTAATAGCGAGCGGCCGCACTATGCGCTCGCACCTGTATAAAGACGCCCCTTTGCCACTCGCAACACACGTCATCTCCGGCAGTTGTAGGATTAATTGGGAACATCGAGCGCCATCGGAGCTGCTCGCAGCGCTTGTGGTAGCCTTTTCCCACCACAACATTGCGAGCAGTTCAGGCTAAAATACAACCCAGTCACGTGTGTAATGATGCTACTTTGCTAATTATGCACACCCATTAAACGCCGTTCTGACGGTCAGGCACGTCTGCGTTCGCACATCCACACCCCCGTTTACAAGCACCTTCCCCTGTTACCACCCACAAACGGCACTATCTGTCACTCAAAATAGCGGCCAGACTGCGGGCTACGGGTGAGCACTTTGCCATCGCAATGACTGGTTCACGCACACACATTGCGAATCATATGCATGCGCAGATTGCGAAAAATCGCTCAATGCAAGCGCAGCATGGCGTCCAGGTCTGAATCAGGCCCACAGTACAGGAAACAATACCGCTCCTCTGTATCCCAATACTAGTGCCCTCAGTATATAGTAACTGTAGCCTAACACCGGCAATCCAGCATTTCTTATTTATACATTTTAATACTTCAGGTTACATCCCCACTTTTCTCATCTGTGCCCCACATTACAAGGGCATGCCTTTCTACCACGGTGCTGTAAGCTGGGAATGCCCGGTGATTAGCCGGGTTGTACATCATTTATATGAGTGCTATTGCTAGTTTTGTATGTAATGTTATATTGAACTAAATAGCACCTTATGTCTTATACACAGTGGAGGCAATCAGGCTTTCTGACTGAAGCAATAGACGTTAGAATGTTGTTACAGAGATTAGGGGGCATATTTACGTAACTTCACAGTTTAGCCCTGCTGCAAAAAGAAATTAATTTAAGGGGCAGGGGCGTATTAATGCACAAAAAGGCTCGTGTGCACGGACCCCCTCATCTGAGCAGCGCCCCCCCAACCAGGAATCTTACCTCACTCCGGCAATCTGGCACCAACTCCCCAGTAATAATTAAGAAGGTGGCGCATGAGCGCTAGAGAGGAAAGGCTGAGCTTTTGCTGTCACTGTGCAATGTCATCTTCCTGATTATGTCACTGGGAAGATGGCGCCGCGGAGGAGGAGGGACTCGCTTGTTGGAGCGAGGTATACTTTGGGTGCATGATGTTCGGGGTCCCCCTGCATCCATTATAAATACGCCTATGTATTGGGGTAATATATATAATATATATATTATACGGAGGGTCACGGGTGCCTATCGGAGCTCGACCCTGCTGCAAAGGATGAAACGTAAAGCGATCACTTTACGTCCACGCTTGGACCTGGCAGAGTTACTTTGAAGGTGTCGTTGACTTGGACCTGGCAGAGTTACTTTGTAGATGGCAAGATGGTGTTGGCTTGGACCTGGCAGAGTTACTTCGTAGATGGCAAGATGGTGTTGGCTTGGACCTGGCAGAGTTACTTTGTAGAGGGTGTTGGCTTGGACCTGGCAGAGTTACTTTGTAGGTGGCGTTGGCTTGGACCTGGCAGAGTTACTTTGTTGGTGGCGTTGGCTTGGACCTTGCAGTTACTTTGTTGGTGGCATTGGCTTGGACCTGGCAGAGTTACTTTGTTGGTGGAAATGGCTTGGACCTGGCAGAGTTACTTTGTTGGTGGCGTTGGCTTGGACCTGGCAGAGTTACTTTGTAGAGAGTGTTGGCTTGGACCTGGCAGTTACTTTGTTGGTAGCATTGGCTTGGACCTGGCAGAGTTACTTTGTAGAGGGTGTTGGCTTGGACTTAGCACTTACTTTGTTGGTGGCATTGGCTTGGACCTGGCAGAGTTACTTTGTTGGTGGCATTGGCTTGGACCTGGCAGAGTTACTTTGTTGGTGGCATTGGCTTGGACCTGGCAGTTACTTTGTTGGTGGCATTGGCTTGGACCTGGCAGAGTTACTTTGTAGAGGGTGTTGGCTTGGACCTGGCAGAGTTACTTTGTAGGTGGCGTTGGCTTGGACCTGGCAGAGTTACTTTGTTGGTGGCGTTGGCTTGGACCTGGCAGTTACTTTGTTGGTGGCATTGGCTTGGACCTGGCAGAGTTACTTTGTTGGTGGAAATGGCTTGGACCTGGCAGAGTTACTTTGTTGGTGGCGTTGGCTTGGACCTGGCAGAGTTACTTTGTAGAGAGTGTTGGCTTGGACCTGGCAGTTACTTTGTTGGTGGCATTGGCTTGGACCTGGCAGAGTTACTTTGTAGAGGGTGTTGGCTTGGACTTAGCAGTTACTTTGTTGGTGGCATTGGCTTGGACCTGGCAGAGTTACTTTGTTGGTGGCATTGGCTTGGACCTGGCAGAGTTACTTTGTTGGTGGAAATGGCTTGGACCTGGCAGAGTTACTTTGTAGAGAGTGTTGGCTTGTACCTGGCAGAGTTACTTTGTTGGTGGCGTTGGCTTGGACCTGGCAGTTACTTTGTTGGTGGCATTGGCTTGGACCTGGCAGAGTTACTTTGTAGAGGGTGTTGGCTTGGACCTAGCAGTTACTTTGCCAGGTACAAGCCAATGCCACCAACAAAGTAACTGCTAGGTCCAAGCCAACACTCTCTACAAAGTAACTCTGCCAGGTCCAAGCCAACGCCACCAACAAAGTAACTCTGCCAGGTCCAAGCCATTTCCACCAACAAAGTAACTCTGCCAGGTCCAAGCCAATGCCACCAACAAAGTAACTCTGCCAGGTACAAGCCAATGCCACCAACAGAGTTACTTTGTTGGTTGCATTGGCTTGGACCTGGCAGTTACTTTGTTGGTGGCATTGGCTTGGACCTGGCAGAGTTACTTTGTTGGTGGAAATGGCTTGGACCTGGCAGAGTTACTTTGTAGAGAGTGTTGGCTTGTACCTGGCAGAGTTACTTTGTTGGTGGCATTGGCTTGGACCTGGCAGAGTTACTTTGTTGGTGGCGTTGGCTTGGACCTGGCAGTTACTTTGTTGGTGGCATTGGCTTGGACCTGGCAGAGTTACTTTGTTGGTGGAAATGGCTTGGACCTGGCAGAGTTACTTTGTTGGCGGCATTGGCTTGTACCTGGCAGAGTTACTTTGTTGGTGGCGTTGGCTTGGACCTGGCAGAGTTACCTTGTAGAAGGTGTTTGTTATTGGGAGCCAATCGCAGTCTTCATATCGGAAATATCTGCTGCGTCACCCTCTTAATAAATTACGTTGAGGGGATACTAAATTAATGCAGTCTCCATCCCCCACCCCACACCCACACACACAAATAGGTCTTCATAAATTGACCCCCAACTGTCCACTTGCCAGCCCCCACCGCCATATCATCAGATTTCAACAGTGTAGGGCAAAAAGCAATTCTCACTGCTAAGTTCAAACCTAATAATGCCAGCTTTGTTCCATTGCCGGGGGCCTGGCTGTAAATCGCCAGGGGATGTCAAATTACAACATGGTAGATGTTCCCCTATCAGCATATGGACTTCTACACGTGTGAATCAAATAAAAAGGTTCACAATTTTGTAGAAGTCTTAATCTTCAGCGGGTACAGGCTGATCTCCATTTGTGAGTCTATTTCTGTGTTGGCTCAGAGGAAAATGTGTTTTAATTAAGCTATAATAAGACTGGAAAGGTTTGTACCCATCTCCTCACTGGCCTGGCTATGTGAATACAGCATTATATAACCCTCCAGCTCTGACACTAAATACAGCAGATTGCTCTGCATCTCATAGAACAGACGACAGATTTGCTCATTTGCAAAATAACTTTCTGCAATCTTCTATTATTGATTCTCAAAATTGTAACTATTCGCATTAAGCCCAAACCTAACATAGTGTAGTTTTGTGATTAAACAGGCACAAAATGCCCCAATCGTGTTAGGAAAATAAATCAAACTGTCCTTTATTCCCCCTTAAAGCGATTAGGGTGTTGGAAGTGCACTTAGATCTGCCAAGCTGGGGCAAAGTGTTTAGTAAATCACCCCTTGTGCTTTAATAAGATGTAAAAACAAATGTATAGTACAATTATCTAACATCAAATAAAATATTTGCACATGCCAAGTGTCCCATACTTTGTGCTTTCTTTGTAACTGGCGTAAGTGGTAATGAGCAATGATTTGTGCTAACACTGTGTGTGGCATATGACCCTATAGGTACCAGTGTTATAATTGCTTGTTTGTGCAATCTAGCGAGTGCTAATCTTTTGCTAGTTATAGGTGTACGGTGGAACTAGCGGCCTTAAAAATTAACCCTTTCATCCATACAAATTGCTCTGTTCCTATATATACCTCCTGACCTACTAATGCAGTTACCTGTGATAAATCACTGTAATTCATTGATGTAAACCTCCCCATCCTTCTCATCAATTACTTGCTTCAGCCAAATTTACTGCAATAGTAAGTAAGGTGGAAGGAATCATTTCAGAGAATCACCAGCCATACCAGCTCAACCTGTAATTAAGCCATTTAAGTGCTTCTTACATTTGGTAGATAATGCAGACAAATTGTACATTTTAATAAACACCTAACACCCGCCTTCCAACTAGCAGTGCAGTGGCTGTCCCAGGGCTCCACCAGATCCCCTGCCCATGTCAAAAAGAGGAACAGGGCTGCGTTCATTTCTATCACAGACTCTATCTGGTCCTGTTTGCGAGGCCCTTGCCCCTGTCATAGACACAAGGTGTTATATTTACTGAAGGTCGATTTTACATCTCGTGGTCTAAATCATACTGTACATTTACTAAAAAAAAATTTAAATGATGTCAAAAATCATCTTACAGTAAATGTGTGATTTAGGGGTACCAGGGCCGGCTCCAGGGGTACATTTACGGAAAATCGATTTGGGTCGATGTTTGGTCGATTTTGTGTTCTCAGGGTCTAAATAACACATTTAGGCCCTCATTCAGACCCACTCGCGAGCGGCTGTCCACTCGCAAGTGGGTCGATGGTCCGCACTGCGCATGCGCACGATGGAGGGAGCTCCGTCGTGCGCATGCGCGAGACCCGACGAGCGAAGTACTTTCCTTCGCTCGGAGTGTCTCATCAAAGGGGGCGTGCTGTCGATGTTGACTGACAGCACGCCCCCTTTGGTGGGCGTGCCTGCCAGACGGAGGCGTTCCCAAGGGAACGCCTACCGTCTGAAGCCGGCCCCACTGACATCACTAGTGATGTCAGTGGGAGTGATTTTGGCTCTGATAGAGCCAAAATCACTCCTGGCCTTGCGGTTGAAAAACTCAACCGCAGGCTTTTGCTCACAGTTTCGATGGTCGCGATGGTCAAGACCATCGCGACCATCATCCTGCACGCTCGTATATGCTGTGGGTGTTGACCCACAGCTATACGAGCGTCCAGGAGGACGCTCCATAGTAATGGAGGTGGGCCCTGATTCAGAGCGAGCGCTCTGGTCAGAGCGTCCGGCTCTGAATCAGGGCCTTACTTAGAGGTGATTTATTAAATTTTTTTTTACATCGTTTAAAAAAAACAAACAAAAAAAAAAACACGATTTATATTTTTGATGTTCAACGCTTTGAATGACAATAAAAAAAAAAATATTGAAAAAAAAAATAAATTATATATTATATACAAAAATCATGGCCTTAGTGATTTGGACCTTTAAATACGACATCATCCAAAATCGACTTTTAGTAAATATATACCTCAGGGAGAGGATCCAGCGCAATGCTGGTGGGGTGGATGGGGGAGTTCTGTACTACAGGGGCTGAATTAGCCTTGGCGTTTAAAGAAAGTACATAGATGAGTGAAATACAGGCACAGGATAGTATTATGTGCTTGTTACGGTCACCCATATGCTGTTTTTCTAACACTTACATTATTGGAAAACATGCTTTCTGTAGCCCAATACAAATGATCTAGCTCATGTCTGACCTACTGAATCCCAGCGCCTCTGCCTCTCATCCTCGCTGACCCCTAGCAACTGGCTCTAGAATCTCTGCTGGTTGCCGGTTACCAGAAGCAATTGGGAAAAACAAGATACATTATCTCATAGGCACTAATTAAAATGAGGAATCACAGTGAATTAAAAAAAAATATTAAAAAAAAAAAAAAATTGTCGAATTAGCAAATATAGTTTTGGTGAACGCCGTGGTTATGGTGATGTAGCACTTATCATCCAAACAAAATATGGCAAATTATATATTTCTCTGTTTAAAGTACTGTATGTATTAAGTGTCCCATGCCTTGTCATACACAAGGAATCGGGCGATATGGGGGAAAGTGATGAAAATTGTGCTCATTTATACTTTGTGCTTTCTTTTGTTTTCATCAGTCTCTGAAAACTTATATCAGAGCAAATTCCAAGAGAAAAGGAAAAGAGACGACTGATGGAAATTGGTCTCTGGAACAGAGCCGAGAGCGGCCCCCAGCATTTCCCACCCTTCTAGATGTGCTTTCGGAGAGAATATAAAAAAATAGTATAACGTACAATATTATACACACAATGACTAATATTCCTGCTCCAGTCTTAGATATAATACAAGTTAAATAGTTCCATTATACTGACAGAACAGCCTGCAATTTATCATCGGTAGTGACATCACACCTGTGCTATGACATCATTTTTTTTTTCCTTTAAAGGTCACTTTCTGAATGAGGACAAGGGAGGAACTGTCACATTGTAGACTCCTGAACGAGCAATTCTATAAACACTGTATATTAATTTAATACTGTTTGTGGCTCCCATTTCTAGAGAAGTCCATGCAGAACATCATGTCAGCGTCGCTGAGAAAATAGATTTCCTAATGAACGTCAGAATGCTAAATATGAATTGTTTGAGAACCCGGTCATCTGAGGAGCACAGAAACGTATACACATTCTTTAAATACTTATTGTAGACAATGCAGAGATGGATGATATTCACTCCGTGCTATAACCAGAATGACTGCCGGGAAGAATGAGTCTCTTGTCCTCCATGCTTGTTACAATGAGCCTCCTCTTTCCATGTCGGCGGCCGGGCAGGATGGCCGGAGCTCTGTGTGGGCCTGTAGGAGTTCTGCAATCTCACTGTGGGCGGATTCGGCAACAATAGACAAAGCTGAGTTTCCGGCCTGTTCCAAGGAGACAGCAAATATGTACGTTAGCAGTCAGCAAAAGTAGAGGGCTACACTTACTGATCACTAGATTATATTGTATATTCTAGGAATATATATTTTATGTAACACCAGAGCTATAAAGATGAGGTTAAATTGGCATATTTTAAAATTGTAGAAAAAAAAACAAAAACTAGAGATTTTTTTTCTTTTTGTTTTACATGCCGCCTTATCTCAGAAAAAGAAACTAATGTGATCCTTTGTGTTCTTTAAATACAAAAACACCTGTAGCAATTTCATTTGTGAACAAAGTATTTAAATAGATGTATAGGAGAAAAGGGGAGGACGTTCTAAAAGTACAATAGTAAAGATGAAAAAAAATAAAAAATAAATAATAATAAAATTTTTTTTTATATATATATATAATATTCATTTTGTGTGTGCAAAGTCTGGCACTCGTCCAAATAGAAAAGGGAATATCCTGCCCGGGTGCCCTCCACAGCAAATAGCAATTAGGCAAAGGCGGCACTCATGGGACTTTCACTACCCAAATAAAATGCTAGTCACGACAGATGCCCAGTCCAACGTTCCAGATTTATTCATCCTTAGATTTATATATGTGTATATAAAAATAAATCAAGTGCTGATACAAATTATGTGATCATATTGGTGCAGATTAGGTCCGCTAAGTTTTATGGGAGAACAAAAACATTCAACACAATCTGAGCACCCCAAAACTCTGCCCCAACTTCAACATAAACAAATATAAAAAAATGACACTAGCCATCTGTAAAGTTTAAAAACACAATCTCTGCTTATGGGTAAACGCAGTGACGCACGCACGCTACAGCCAGTGTCTGGATGGCACGGAAACAGCTAGAAGAACTGAAGATGGGCCTGCGAGGAGTTACTGAAACAGAGAGAGGAGCAAGAAACAGCAGAACAGGATAGAAAGAGGAGGAAAAAAACAGCAAGTCAGAAGACGGCCTGAAAGGAGAGAAAGAAAAAGACAGGAGGGAGGAGAGAAACTGAGTAAGAGTGGGAGAGAGAGGAAGAGAACAGGCGAGGAGGGGGGTTCTGTAGAGAGAAGGAAGAAAATGAGGGAGAAATAATGAGCAGAGCTGGGGGCAGCAACTAGTCATTTTGTATATTCAAGTACATTTTCAGCATGGGCGATGGTGCTTCCTATGATTAATAATATCTTCAAGACAACAGGGAAGTTAGAACTCAAAATAATGGGGCACTCAGATGTTCCAAATTGTGATAGAGTGATCGGACGATCGCCTGATCGGACCCAAGAATAACCCTGGTCTCAAACAGGGTCGAGATCACGGAACACACAACCCAGGTTGACCTTTTGGTCTGAAACAGCCCAGGAGGTTCAAAAAGAGCCCCACTGCTACTTTTCACAGTAGAGAAACCGAAAGATTGCATAAGAAAAGAGGTGTTTTAAACCTCTAGGATGGGGGCAGGCATGTATGCAAATTACTTGTGGGAGTTAGCCTATGGCAAGTAGGGGCGGGTTTGTAACAGGAACATTATATAGTGGGATAAAAGTGTGGGCCAAAGCCTCTTTGTTCCAGATTCCTCCAGGACAGGGAAGTGCATTTTGTCAGTTGTCATTTTCCTTAATAAAACTCTCTTAGTGCTTCTCCTCCTTCTCTCCTCCTTTTCCTTATTGTATTTAGTCATTCTTTTCATTTACTTCATATCGTTGCTTTTACTTTTCCTTTCTGTCCTCAATCACTGTCTTTTCTGATTTCTTGTTCTGCTGGGGGTGGGTGTAGCTATGTCCTGCCTAGTAATGAGCCTCCCCAGACCCTGGTCCCTGGCTCCACAGTGCCCCCATGTTATTAGGAGCTGCAGGTGTGGTTCCCCTATTGATAGTTCTATCCCCCCTCAGGCTGCTGCAGCAGCTTTGTGGAAGGTGTGCCAGTGCGGGGGAGGGGTGCTTCCCTTCAGTCCTTAATGCCCCTGGTCAATATCATCTTTGTGGCTGCAGTGGCCAGCACCATAGGCAAATGCAGGAGGGGTTTATGAGTGCCTTGCCTGAACCCCCCCTCAGCCCACACCATGATGACTACAATAGAAATAGCATATAATACTAAAGTTGCATGTTTTTTAGGATCCCCTCAGTGTCACAAATGAAATAACTAGCACTACAGTCCCTGTTGATCTTTTAAATGTGTCAGCCAGTAGAAAAAGTTAAAAGCCAGTAATGAATATTGTTGTGCACCAACTAGATCTGGAAAACATGCACTGTACGGGGTGCACTGATATGGATCACCTATTGGATCAATTATTGATACTGGATAATACACCATCCAGTACATAAGGGGACCAATCTGTGCATCTATGTCCAGGACAGTGCATGGTTTCTTTTTCTGCCCTCTCCCAGATTCCCCAACTTGCTCATATGATCTGTAAAGGAGCCTGCACATGAAATAAAAAGATTCAGCTCAGACAGGATGGCTCTACTTCTACATATAATTGCTTACTGTGTTTGCTGGTCCTGTATATGCCAGAATTATATCATTCAGTACATTCGTATGATGTATTTTATAGATGGTCTAAGTGCTGATTATGCCCTCTTAATGGTAGAAAACAGTTGCAGCAAACAGTGTCAGTATTATGCTGGGCATTGAGGTATCATTGGGGGAATAGAATGCTTTAGTGATGCGTTATCTGACAGTAAGGGGTAATGGCTTTGACACTGCTTTATTTATGTATGGCACCTTAGATCTAGCTTTTATCTCCTTTGAATCATATTATCAGTCAATAGAGGAGATTGTATTATATACTGTATTCTGAGCATTTAACTTACAAAATAGACAGAATACATGTGCTACAGTGAATTTCTACAGGGTGCACAGCTTATTATTGCAATCACTGCCCCAAGCAGCTATCACCGGGAAGCTCCATTCTCAGCTATGCTCCTACTTCGACAAATATACATTGCTGGAGGTCACGCAGCCTTCGCGTCCTGCCTATGAGGGGTACAACGCGAGCAAAGCAGCTAGTTCAGTTCGTCAGGGCTAACAGCAGGCGTCTGGGGAAAATGCTTCGCCTTTAATAATTCCACCTGTACGCAGGGACGAAAATGTCATTTTCGTCACCTCTGCTTGCGATGTGGTGGCAATCACCCAGTTGCCAAGTGTTTCAAGGGGGGTGCCCAGCAGCAGCCTGCACAGCCAGCAAAAGGCACAAGTGCTAAGTAAAGTTCCATCCCCTGTCCGTGTCACAGCGATAGCAAAATGGTTGAGTTGGTACCCGGTTCTGCAGGACGCAGAATTTTCGTTAAAAGGCTTCAGTTTTGGTTTTCGTTTACCTATTTGCAGGGATGTCGACACATATTCGCCTAGAAATTTGAAGTCTGCCTTTGAATTGCCTCACATTCTTAGGGAAAAAGTGGCTGGCGAGGTTAGCGTCAGGTGCATTGCAGGGCCTTTTGCAGAACCCCCATTAGGGATCTTGTGAATTCCCCGGTGGGAGTGGTTCCCAAGAAAATTCCAGGAAAATACAGGCTCATGCAACATCTGTCTTATCCGCCAGGCTCGTCAGTAAATTTTGCCATACCAGTTGAGGTTTCCTCGGTGGTGTACCAGTCTTTTGACGATGCTTTGGATGTCATTAGGTGTTATGGTCCGGGCGCACTGATGGCTAAGATAGATGTTGAGTCAGCTTTTCGTCTACTTCCTTTGCACCCAGAGTCATTCCAGTTTATGGGTTTTTAGCTTGGACAACGGATATTGCATAGACAAATGCTTGCCTATGGGGTGTTCTGTGTCCTGTGCGTTTTTCGAGCATTTTAGCACCTTCCTACACTGGTGCGCGGAATTTATTTATTTAATTTTTGCGGTAGTCATGGAATAGCCCACTATCTCGATGACTTTCTGTGTGTCGGCCCTTCCGGTTCAGGCAGATGCAGTTATCTTTTGTTTTCTTTACGAGCGCTGTTTTTTCATTTGGAGTTCCCGTTGCTGCGGACAAAACGGAGGGCCCTTCCCCTTGTCATTCCTGGGTATCGAGATCTGTACCTCAGCGGGTTCTTGTCGCATTCCTCTCGATAAGCCTGTCAAGTTGCGTAATGCCATAGCGGAATGCACGGCTTCCAGTAGAATTACCCTGCGGCAGGCGCAATCCCTCCTGGGCCTGTAAAGTAATTCCAATGGGCAGAGCTTTTTCACGTAAATTGGAAAGGGCCACGGCTGGTGTCACTAACCGAGACATTTGCTACGTTTATCCTCAGAGATTAAGCAGGACCTCTCTGTCTGGGTCTCGTTTCTTCGGGATTTTAATGGCGTTCGGTTGTGGATGTCTCCAGCCGCTGACAATTTGCAGCTGCAGCTGTTCACCGACGCAGCAGGCACCACAGGGTTCGGATGTTACCTTGATGGCTCCTGGTGCGTTGGCCGTTGGCTGGAAGAATGGGTGGGAAAGGGTTTGACTAAGGACTTACTCCTTCTCAAACTCTTTCCCATAATGGTATCCTTGGAAATCTGGGGGGAATGGTTACGCAATCGCAGCATCATTATCAGGTGTGACAACCTGGGCGTGGTCCATGCGATACAATCAGCAACATGCGGCTTCCCTGCTGGTTTTGCGCTTGCTAGCGCAGCTGTGCTCACATGTTTGCGCTGTAACATCATGTTTAAGGCAAGACACGTTCCTGGGGTGGAGAATGAGATAGACGATGCGTTATCACGTTTCCAGTGGGCTAGGTCCCGATCTGTGGCCCCTGGTGCTGACGTTGTGCTTTGCCCCTCTTATGTTTGGCAGGTGATCGAGCCGGCATGGAGGGCTTAGCAGAACAGTCTTTAGCCCCCTCCACGTTGCGAGCATATCGGCAGGCATGGAATGAATGGGAAGATTATTCCCGTAGCAGCAAACAGGCAGGTAAGAGTCAGCATCGTTCGATGCTTTCTTTTATTTGGAGTCTCCATTTGGCTGGCAGATCCAGGGCTTCTGTTGCGCGCTCTTTGGGGGGCATTGCATTTTATTGTAAATTGAAGGGCCAACCTGACTTTACTAAAAGTTTTCTGATTGTGAAGGCTTTAAAGGGTTGGGCACGGGTCTCCCGGCCAGTAGCTGACCTTAGGAGACCTGTGGACGCTCATCTGCTTCCGGCAGTATTAGGGGCGGTTCTCGGAGTGGCTCTTACTGCGTATGAGGCGGTCCTGATTCAAGTGGTGTTTTCAGAGGCTTTTCACGGCACCTTGAGGGTATCGGAGCTGGTGGCATCATCCAAATGGGTTGATGCCGCCATGCTCCTCTCGGATATCCTGGTCAGTGAGAGGTCTGTTCTCTGTAGGATTCGGCGGTCAAAGACCGACCAGACTGGTAGGGGTGGGTGGATCTCGTTGGGTCCATCTAGGTACGAACAGATCTGCCCCGTGGCACTAGCTATGCGGTATGAGTTATTGCGGCCGGATGTTCCTGGTTCATGACTCATGCATATGGACAGGACTCCGCTTACCAAATACCAGTTTGGTTGGTTTTTGAAGAGGTGTGTATCAGTTTTAGGCCTCCCGCCTCAAGATTTTGGTACACACTCGTTTCTGATCGGAGCCGCAACTTCGGCGGCAGCTGCGGGTTTCTCGGCATCAGAAATTAAGGCCCTAGGACGTTGGAAATCGGATAGTTATAAAGGTTACATTCGACCTAGGCGTGAAGGCCCTTTGTTTTAAAGTCATTTCACAGTCTGTTCCGGTTACGTTTATATTTTATGCTTGCCTGGTTTTTGTCTTGTCTCATGTACTGTCCTGTCTTGTCTGTTACCCCTGTCCGTCCTACTCGGGATTAGCTACTCGCCATTGCTGGCAATGGGAGTCTTGAGGGATTTTACAATTTTTACCTGAACTGACGGATTCAATTCGGCTATTCTCAATCATTTAATTAGGCCATAGTCCATCCCTCAGCAGGTTTTTATTTTACCTCTTGCCGAGTTCACCTGTTTTTTCCCAATTCCCCCCCACCCATTCTTCCCCTTTGTGTCTTCTGTTTGTCTCAGCCACTTCAAATAGTAAAGTCGGCGACCAATAGAAAATTTTTCTTTTTGGCAGATACTCACTTATGTTCTATCAGATCCCACTAATACACCATAAAATTTTATTGTTTTATGACAATTACTAATTTTTTATTTACTGCTTTCCTCCACCTTTAGGATTGCTCTTTGACACGCAGGAAATTTGGGTTATAGGCCACTCATATATTTTCTGGGCTGCTAGGTTTGAGTTCAGATCAAGCTCCAATTTTTGAATATTCAGCTAGGGCCCGTTGCATAGGTTCCAGAGGTATGAGATGGCATTCCTTTTGTCCTAAACTGTTAGAGTATGCAAGGCTTTTTGGTAGGCCACGTATTTTGGTGGCTTATTTAGGAGGTAACGACTTAGGGCAGAGGTCCACTGTAGAATTACGAGTTGATATTGTCAACGATTTGGCGAGGGTGCTATCGGCCTGGCCCTTGTGTAAATTAATTTGGTCTTGCATTGTACCTCGACAGGTCTGGCGTGGGGTTAGGAGTTTTCCTGCTAATGACGAAGCTAGGAAGAAACTTAATTTCGTAGTTGCCAAATTTGTGATGGCCAATTATGGCCGTTTCATTTACCATAAGAACATTCAATTTCGATTTAGTTATATGTATAGACCTGATGGAGTTCATTTAACAGAGGAGGGTTGGTCATTGTTTATTGGGGATCTTTTTGAGGAGTTGGCGTTATTGGGGTAGTACTTGGTATGGTGGCGGTGCAGCGGTTCTATAAGCAGAACCTTGCTGTGGCGGGAAAGAACGGCAGGTCGCCAGTCCGGGTGCAATTATGATTTAAGGGCGCTCCCTTCGTTGACTGGTAGTTGGCTGTACCAACCTAACGGGGGGCAGTATCACCACCTAAACGAGTGGGAAGTCAAGATGGGGGTGAGCGTTACCTTTTGTTGATGATATGAGTTACATGGTTATGTGTATGCACTCTGGGCGATCTACGCCTGCTATGCCTTTTGTTGTTTGTGTGTGGGCATAGCAGATCTGGCTGATTTCTGGCCGTCCTTTCTTTGCCACCATACATCCTTAAATAAATAATAATTATTATTGCTCCAATAAATCGCCATCAAGTTATCTGCCAAATCCACGTCTCAGTGTCTTTATTTTATGTTAGTATGATAAGTGGTTTGCACACATGACAACACCTCATCCGATAGAAGGTTTAGAGAAACCGAAAGATTGCATAAGAAAAGAGGTGTTTTAAACCTCTAGGATGGGGGCAGGCATGTATGCAAATTACTTGTGGGAGTTAGCCTATGGCAAGTAGGGGCGGGTTTGTAACAGGAACATTATATAGTGGGATAAAAGTGTGGGCCAAAGCCTCTTTGTTCCAGATTCCCCACCCTCCCTCCCCTATAAATTTTGGTATGTTGTGGGTTTGGTTTTGGGTGGCGGGAAAGAACGGCAGGTCGCCAGTCCGGGTGCAATTATGATTTAAGGGCGCTCCCTTCGTTGACTGGTAGTTGGCTGTACCAACCTAACGGGGGGCAGTATCACCACCTAAACGGGTGGGAAGTCAAGATGGGGGTGAGCGTTACCTTTTGTTGATGATATGAGTTACATGGTTATGTGTATGCACTCTGGGCGATCTACGCCTGCTATGCCTTTTGTTGTTTGTGTGTGGGCATAGCAGATCTGGCTGATTTCTGGCCGTCCTTTCTTTGCCACCATACATCCTTAAATAAATAATAATTATTATTGCTCCAATAAATCGCCATCAAGTTATCTGCCAAATCCACGTCTCAGTGTCTTTATTTTATGTTAGTATGATAAGTGGTTTGCACACATGACAACACCTCATCCGATAGAAGGTTTAATTAGACCAGATTACAGGTAAGGGTCATCAACTGCTTTAAATACTTTTTAACTATACTTTTATGACATTACCACCTAACAATAACCTCTCAAAAGAAAATGGTAGTATGATCTTTTACTACTGCCTGTAACTTTACTGATGTTTGCCAGCTTTATAGAGTTGTGTATAAGATGTGAACAAGTAAATGGACTTTCTCCTGAATAAATGGACTTCTGTAGGTTTCTTCGGAATAACCTGTGATCAGTCATGAGAGCCAGCTTAGAACAATCTTCCAGGTTTAAATTTAGCCTCTTCCTTCATTTAAAAGATTTCCTATTCTCTATATTTAGGGAAAGCCCTTACTTTACTGGGTTGGGAGATAAAGGTACAGAGACGCAGTCTCCAACCAGGCTTTGCCTCAAGCATTGCTGCTTGTCTGAGGGACAACCCAGGGAGATGGCACCTGTCCACACTCCGCTAGTCGTGTGTGATCTGAGAGATACATGAACCATTTTTTTTTGTGACTACTAGAGCACGCTCAGGCCATTTTCTAAACATATGCCCTTAAAAATGCATTGATGTTTTCCACCAATTATTAGAGATGTGTAATAATATCTTGGATACATTGTATCTCACAGATACGACGCAAGCTCTGATATTAGTCAAGTGAGGCGAGCAACGGAGTGTTAATACTGTACATGCTGAGATGCCTGTGCCCACCAAGGAAAGCCTGGGCCACAGTTACATGTTGTGATAATGATCCATCCTCTGCATAGACGCCAGGAGGAAGGGGGTACGGGTACTAATTAACCGGGAATGGGATTGTTGGAATGGCCTGGCGGCAGTGGTCAGGTCATATTGGGGGTGTAGTGTCCTATGTCTGTATACAGTGTAATAGATGTGTATTATGATCATGTACAGCGGTCAGGACATGTTGGGGGGTGTAGTGTCCTATGTCTGTATACAGTATAATAGATGTGTATTATGATCATGTACAGTGGTCAGGTCATGTTGGGGGTGTAGTGTCCTATGTCTGTATACAGTGTAATAGATGTGTATTATGATCATGTACAGCGGTCAGGTCATGTTGGGGATGTAGTGTCCTATGTCTGTATACAGTGTAATAGATGTGTATTATGATCATGTACAGTGGTGAGGTCATGTTGGGGATGTAGTGACCTATGTCTGTATACAGTATAATAGATGTGTATTATGGTCATGTACAGCGGTCAGGTCATGTTGGGGATGTAGTGTCCTATGTCTGTATACAGTGTAATAGATGTGTATTATGATCATGTACAGCGGTCAGGTCATGTTGGGGTGTAGTGTCCTATGTCTGTATACAGTGTAATAGATGTGTATTATGATCATGTACAGCGGTCAGGTCATGTTGGGGATGTAGTGACCTATGTCTGTATACAGTGTAATAGATGTGTATTATGATCATGTACAGCGGTCAGGTCATGTTGGGGATGTAGTGACCTATGTCTGTATACAGTATAATAGATGTGTATTATGATCATGTACAGCGGTCAGGTCATGTTGGGGATGTAGTGTCCTATGTCTGTATACAGTGTAATAGATGTGTATTATGATCATGTACAGCGGTCAGGTCATGTTGGGGATGTAGTGTCCTATGTCTGTATATAGTGTAATAGATGTGTATTATGATCATGTACAGTGGTGAGGTCATGTTGGGGATGTAGTGACCTATGTCTGTATACAGTATAATAGATGTGTATTATGATCATGTACAGCGGTCAGGACATGGGGATGTAGTGTCCTATGTCTGTATACAGTGTAATAGATGTGTATTATGATCATGTACAGTGGTCAGGTCATGTTGGGGATGTAGTGACCTATGTCTGTATACAGTATAATAGATGTGTATTATGATCATGTACAGCGGTCAGGACATGGGGATGTAGTGTCCTATGTCTGTATACAGTGTAATAGATGTGTATTATGATCATGTACAGCGGTCAGGTCATGTTGGGGGGTGTAGTGACCTATGTCTGTATACAGTGTAATAGATGTGTATTATGATCATGTACAGCGGTCTGGTCATGTTGGGGGTGTAGTGTCCTATGTCTGTATACAGTGTAATAGATGTGTATTATGGTCATGTACAGGGGTCAGGACATGTTGGGGGTGTAGTGTCCTATGTCTGTATACAGTGTAATAGATGTGTATTATGGTCATGTACAGCGGTCAGGTCATGTTGGGGATGTAGTGACCTATGTCTGTATACAGTATAATAGATGTGTATTATGATCATGTACAGCGGTCAGGTCATGTTGGGGATGTAGTGTCCTATGTCTGTATACAGTGTAATAGATGTGTATTATGATCATGTACAGCGGTCAGGTCATGTTGGGGATGTAGTGTCCTATGTCTGTATACAGTGTAATAGATGTGTATTATGATCATGTACAGTGGTGAGGTCATGTTGGGGATGTAGTGACCTATGTCTGTATACAGTATAATAGATGTGTATTATGATCATGTACAGCGGTCAGGACATGGGGATGTAGTGTCCTATGTCTGTATACAGTGTAATAGATGTGTATTATGATCATGTACAGTGGTCAGGTCATGTTGGGGATGTAGTGACCTATGTCTGTATACAGTATAATAGATGTGTATTATGATCATGTACAGCGGTCAGGACATGGGGATGTAGTGTCCTATGTCTGTATACAGTGTAATAGATGTGTATTATGATCATGTACAGCGGTCAGGTCATGTTGGGGGGTGTAGTGACCTATGTCTGTATACAGTGTAATAGATGTGTATTATGATCATGTACAGCGGTCTGGTCATGTTGGGGGTGTAGTGTCCTATGTCTGTATACAGTGTAATAGATGTGTATTATGGTCATGTACAGGGGTCAGGACATGTTGGGGGTGTAGTGTCCTATGTCTGTATACAGTGTAATAGATGTGTATTATTATTATTATTATTATTATTATCATCATTTATATGGCGCCACCAGTGTTCCGCAGCGCCTTACAAAGTACAAAAACAAATTGTATACAAGTGACTTACAGAACAATACAATACAGGACATGGATAATATACATTGCTACATTAGCGACCATATCACCCAGATAAGCAACAGAGCATAAGCAACCAAGTGTTAGGTGCCCTAGTGGTGAGTAAGAAGTAAATGACACTATAGTAAGGAGAAGCACAAGAGGGTAGATGGCCCTGCTCGTGAGAGCTTACATTCTAAAAAGGTGGGGGAAGACAAACTGGGTTGACACAGATGGGGACGAAGGAGCATGTAGCAAGGGGTTAGAATGATAGCTGGAAGGCTTTGATGAAGTAGTGGGTCTTGAGAGCCCGTTTGAAGGATTGCAAACAGGTGGAGAGTCTGATGGGGAGTGGGAGAGAGTTCCAGAGGTGGGGAGCAGTGCGGGCAAAATCTTGGAGGCGGGAGTGGGAGGAAGTAATCAGCTGGCATGAAAGGCGGCGTGCATTAGTTGAGCGAATAGGGCGGAGAGGAGCATGAAGGGAGATGAGATCAGAGATGTATATGGGAGAAGATTGGGTGAGGGCTTTGTGAGCGAGCGGGAGAACCTTAAATTGGGTTCTAAAAGGGAAGGGGAGCCAGTGGAGAGCTTGTAGGAGAGGGGAGGCAGATGTAGAGCGCTTGGAGAGGAAGATAAGCCGTGCAGCAGCATTAAGGATAGACTGGAGGAGAGAGATGGGATTTGGGGAGGCCAGATAGGAGGAGATTACAATAGTCCAATCTGGAGATGACCAGTGAGTGTATGAGGGTTTTAGTAGCATCCTGGGTGAGATAGGGTCTGATCTTAGAAATATTTTTGAGATGGAAACGACAGGACTGTGAAAGGTTCTGGATATGTGGTTTGAAGGAGAGGGATGAGTCCAGGATAACTCCAAGACAGCGCACCTTGGGACTAGATGAGATAGTTATTCCATCAATTGATAAAGAAATAGTGGGAAGTGAGGTGATGTGGGAGGGTGGGAAGATGAACAGCTCTGTCTTAGACATATTAAGTTTAAGAAATCACTGGGACATCCAGGAAGAGACAGCAGAGAGACAGTTGGAGATACGAGTCAGAAGAGAGGGGGAGAGATCAGGGGAGGAAAGGTAGATTTGAGTATCATCAGCATAGAGATGATAATGGAGGTCAAAAGAGCTGATGAGTTCACCTAGAGAGGAAGTATAGAGGGAGAATAGGAGAGGACCAAGAACAGAACCTTGGGGAACACCTACTGTAAGAGGCTGTGGGGGGGAAGAGGAGTCGTGAGAGGAAACTGAGAAAGATCGGTAAGAGAGGTAGGATGACAGCCAGGAGAGGGCAGTTTCACGTAGACCAAGGGAGTGAAGGATATTCAGCAGGAGAGGGTGGTCCACAGTGTCAAAAGCAGCAGAGAGATCAAGGAGAATGAGAAGAGAGTAGTGGCCTTGGGATTTGGCAGCAAGGAGGTCATTGCTGACTTTTGTGAGGGCAGTTTCAGTGGAGTGGAGAGAATGGAAGCCAGACTGAAAAGGGTCAAGGAGGGAGTAGGAGGAAAGAAAAGTGGTAAGGCAGTTGTAGACAATCCGCTCAAGGAGTTTGGAGGCAAAGGGGAGGAGAGAGATGGGTCGGTAGTTAGAAAGAAGGTTAGGATCAAGGGTAGGTTTTTTAAGAATGGGGGAGACAAGGGCATGTTTGAATGCAGAAGGAACAGTGCCTGATGAGAGGGAGAGGTTAATGAGGTGGGCAAGATGGGAGCAGGCAGAGAGAGAGAGGAAGCGGAGGAGGCGGGAGGGGATGGGATCAAGGGGGGAGGTGGAAGGGGGAAGGACCAGATGAGGGCCATGACTTCCTCTCCAGATACAGGAGAGAAGGATGGTAGAGTTGGTAAAGTTGATGGGGAGGGGTGATTTGGGAAAGGAGGAGGTGGAGAGCTGGGGGACTGGTTGGATATGATGTCCTGACGTATGGAATCAATTTTAGATGTAAAGTAGGTAGCAAAGTCAAGGGCAGTGAGCAAGGAGGGGAGACGAGGAGGGGGTGGGCGAAGGAGGGAGTTGAAAGTAGTGAAGAGATGCTGGGGATTAGAGGACTGAGAGGAGATGAGGTTCTTAAAGTATGACTGTTTAGAGAGGGAGAGCGCAGCACTATAGGATGAGAGCATAAATTTGAAATGGAGAAAATCTGCCTTAGAGCGTGATCTTCTCCACTGTCGCTCGGCAGTTCGAGAACACTTTTGCAGGTATCTGGTGCATTTGGAATGCCAGGGTTGAGGAGTAGATCTGCGAGTGTGAATAGTGATCGCTGGGGCAACAGAGTCCAGAGCAGAAGTAAGGGAGGCATTGTATAGGGAAGTGGCTTGTTCAGGACAGGAGAGAGAGAGGATAGGGGAGAGAAGTGAGTCAAGCAGGGAAGAAAAGGAACCTGTGTCGATAGCGTCAATGTTACGCTTAGTAATGGAGGCTTTTGGAGGTAGAGGAGGGGAAGGAGAGAGGGACAGGTTAAAAGAGAGAAGGTGATGGTCAGAAAGAGGGAATGGGGAATTGAGGTGGTCATAAATATCACAACGGTGTGTGAAGACCAGATCAAGCAAATGGCCACTCACATGGGAGAGTGAGGAGGTCCATTGGGAGAGACCAAGTGAAGATGTGAGGGTGATGAGTTTGGAGGCAGAGGATTCTGTGGGGATATCAATTGGAATATTGAAGTCACCTAGGATAATGGAGGGAAGGTCTGAGGAGAGAAAGTGAGGGAGCCAGGAAACAAAGTTGTCAAGGAACTTGGAGGGAGGGCCAGGGGGACGGTAAATGACAGCTACTTGGAGGTGTACTGGGTGGAAGAGGCGTATAGCATGGACTTCAAATGAAGAGAATGTGAGGGATGGTTCAGAGGGAATGGGTTGGTATGAGTAACCAGGGGATAGAAGGACCCCAACACCACCACCATGGCGACCCCCAGGTCGTGGGGTGTGGGAAAAGGTGAGGCCCCCAGAGGAGAGAGCTGCAGGAGAAGTGGTGTCAGAGGGTGAAATCCAGGTTTCAGTAATAGCTAGGAGATTCAGGGAGTTGGAGATGAAAAGGTCATGGGTCGGGACCAGTTTATTACAGACTGACCTGGCATTCCAGAGGGCACAGGATAGAGGGACAGAGTTTGTTGGAGAGATTTGAATGAGATTATCAGGGTTGCTGTAGCGTGGGGGTGAGATTAATTTGGAGGACCGAGCTGAATAGAGTGTAGCGATGGTGCGGACTCCAGTGCTAGAAGGGGAGCCAGTAGAAGGTGGGCAGGAAGGGAAATTAATGATGTGGGGTAAAGTGACATGGAGAGGGGGGTGGGAGGAGGGATTAGCAGTGAGGTAGTAGGACCCCAGTGGAGTATAAGAGAATGAAAGTGGAGTAATGGGAGAAGATGGGGAGGAAGGTAAACAGAGGAGAGGAGATAAGGGGAAGAGGAAGTGGAGGAGACAAGTGGGAAAGGATAAAGGTGGAAGCAAGGGGCAGAACAAAAGATTAGGTAGACACTGAGTGAAGGTGGGAGTTGAAGAAAACATGGTCATGGTAAGGATGATGTGAATAAGGGAAGAAAAAGTTAAAAGTAGGAATGAAGAAAGAATGTAGGAGAGAGCAGATTTCCAGAAATGCAAGTAATAGTGCAGTGTGGGAAAAGAGTCTGTACTGCAGAAGTTTATTATTGTGTATAAAAAAGTGGAGATTTGGTGGGAGCAGAAGTTAAATAGTAAAATAAGATAGTGGTAGGAGCTAGATGATATAAGACTTAGAAAGAGAGCTAAGGTAAAAGTACATTATTATAGAGGTAAACTGACATAACAAAGATAAGTATGCATTAGGATTATATGTAAAGCACAGAGCCAGCAGCAATAGTAGCAAGGGAGGCACCAGGTTTATGCAGCCACCAGACAGGGAGTTCAATAATGAAAGTCCTGGTTATGTAGTCCACAGGAGCTAGTAGTATGGAGACTGTGAACTCACAATTGTTCATTCCACTTTGTCCAATTAATGGTGAGGTTGTTGTTTGTTTTTAGTTTGTTGGGTTTCCTTCTGTTTCACTGCTGTTTAACGCTGATATAACGCCAATTAATCGATTTAAAAAGAAGTTGACATTTCTAAAGATAGGGCACCCAGCCAAGGCTAGTCCAGCCTTCTAATGAACCTTACATAGGAGACCTAGCATGTGAAACCACTAATTTCTAACTACCCCCAAAACACTCCCACTATTATTGCAAGCAATAAATTACCTTAAAGAAACAAACAGCACATACCATTAAGCTAGCATCTGGGTCTATATACCGAGAATCGAACTGAGAAAACACAAACATAAAAATATATTCTAAACCATCAACTACAGATACTATGCAGTGATATACTACTTAATTTAACATTACATCTAAGTTAATTGTTCAAAGCAGTAGTCCTTTACAAGTATCATGCAGCAAGAATATGCTGGGAGCAGTAGTGTATTATGATCATGTACAGTGGTCAGGACATGTTGGGGATGTAGTGTCCTATGTCTGTATAGAGTGTAATAGATGTGTATTATGGTCATGTACAGGGGTCAGGACATGTTGGGGGTGTAGGGGGAGATGTATTAACGGCAAAAATGCGGTAAAACCCCCGAAAATGCCGTATGTATTAAGCAGCAGAATGCAGCTTCGCGTCGCTAGGTAACGCCACCTTCAGGTGGCGTTACCCAATAGAAGCCTATGGGCTTCTTTACGCGACGCTCGGGGCTGGGAGGGATCCGATCGGATCCCTCCCATGAGCCCTCGCAGCCCGCGTCCGTCTGCGCATGCGCAGAAGGACTTCTGGGTGTTCAACCCGGAAGTCCCTCTGCCCGGCAGCATCGCAAAGGACAGCTCTCATCGAGAGAGCTGTCCTTTGCGAAATTCTTGGTACATACCGCGGTAATGAACCGCGGTATGTACGCGAAGTCAAGGAGGATGTACCGCATCGGCAATGTTGCCATTAATACATCTCCGTATTGTCCTATATCTGTATACAGTGTAATAGATGTGTATTGTGATCATGTACAGTGGTCAGGTCATGTTGGGGGTGTAGTGTCCTATGTCTGTATACAGTGTAATAGATGTGTATTGTGATCATGTACAGTGGTCAGGTCATGTTGGGGGTGTAGTGTCCTATGGGGGTCATTCAGACCCGCTCGCGAGCGGCAGTACGCTCGCAAGCGGGTTGATGTTCCCCACTGCGCATGCGCACGACGGAGGGAGCTCCGTCGTGCGCATACGCGAGACCCGGGGAGCGACGGGCTTTCCATTGCTCCGGGTCTCCCACCAAAGGGGGCGTGCTGTCGATGTTGATTGACAGCATGCCCCCTTTGGTGGGCGTGCCGGGGGCGTGCCTGCCAGATGGAGGCGTTCCCATGGGAACGCCTACCGTCTGAAGCCGGCCCCTCTGATAGAGCCAAAATCACTCCAGGGCTTGTGGCAGGGAGACCCTACCGCAGGGACTCCGTCGCAAGTCCGATGGTCGTGATGGTCAAGACCATCGCGACCATCTTTTTGGCCGCTCGCATATGCTGTGGGTGGTCACCCACAACTATGCGAGCAGACGGGAGGCCGCTCCATTTTCATGGAGGAGGGTCCTGATTCAGAGCGAGCGCTCTGGTCAGAGCGTTCAGCTCTGAATCAGGGCTTATGTCTGTATAGAGTGTAATAGAATTTAAGTTTTTCAGTCACTCCCTGCACCACTCACAATTAAATTCAAACTCCCCTCTCTCGCCTCACCGCTCCTCCCTACATCTCCAGCCTCCCAGCCCTCACACCCTGCATCCAGCCTCCCTGCTCTCACACCCTGCATCCAGCCCTCACACCCTGCATCCAGCCTCCCTGCTCTCACACCCTACATCCAGCCCTCACACCCTGCATCCAGCCTCCCTGCTCTCACACCCTGCATCCAGCCCTCACACCCTGCATCCAGCCTCCCAGCCCTCACACCCTGCATCCAGCCTCCCTGCCCTCACACGTGCACTTAAAGGTTTTATTTTTTCGTTGTAGCTTACCACCCCTCCACCTTAATTCTACTACCTCTGCCCCCTTCTCCCCATTGTGTCCACTCATATCCCCTATAGATTGTAAGCTTATATGAGCAGGGCCCTCTCCCCTTTGTCTTCTGTACATAGTTATGCTAATTGCACACAAAGGGCCGTATTCAATTAGCCGCGATAAGCCGAAAAGTTTCCGCCAATGACGTCATTTCGCTAGGCGAGAACTTATCCACGTATTCAATTCCAAAGACTTTTTGCCGGTGCGAAAAGTCTGCAGTGGAAAAGATTCGCCTCTGAAAGAAGGCTGAAAAAAGTGCAGAATTGGGGGTTTGGGGTGCAAAGTTGCAGAAACACCCCTGCAGCCTTGGGACAGTCTCCCATAGGTAAACAGCGTCAAAAAAAGTTTAAAATAACCTTCAGATCAGCCCAAAAAAGTACTTTCATTTTGGGGGGCGAAAAAGTTAAAAGTTGGGCCACAAACTTAAAAACTAGCGAAATAGACTCCAGGGGGTCCCCCAGGTAGGACCCAGGTGTTTTTTTGATTGCAGGTGTTTGCTGACTGTGCGTTTTTTAAAAACCTCACTTGAGCGATTTTTAACCATGCTTGCACCCATTTTCATGTACCCCAACTTTGCTAGGACTACTTATTTTTGCAAAAAAAACCTGCTAAATGCTATTCTTCACCACTTGTGCAAAGACGCTAAATAGCCGCTATTGAGCGCATTTAAGCACAACAAATACCTTCAGCAGGGCTAATCGGGGGTATCCATAGTGATCCCCCATGTCAGCGCATCTTTTAGGGGGTGTCAGGCTGAATACCCCAAATCTGACAGCACTTTTCGCCTGTTTTCGTTTTGCCGGGACGCATTTTTGCGTCCTTTGGAATTTAATACGGGGATAAGCGGCCGCTGGCACGAAAAATGTTTTCTCCAAATACACGCAATGTAGGTGAAAGGTCTGGCCAGCAATTGTATACGGGCCTATGTATCTATGTGAATGTATATACTGTCTTTACTTCTGTTTCTTGTTGTCAATTTTATCCTCTTGTACATAAACCTTATACATAAAAGATAATAATAGTAATCATATAGTGGTCAGGTCATGTATTGTTCTGTGCCTGTATAGTGTTTTATAATAATATTCAGGTGAAGTTGGGTAAGAGCATCCTATGTCTGTATGTAGTGTCTTGTGTAAATACTTATCTGCCAAACAGCAAATGGGCCTCTGAATATTAAGCAATGTTTTATCAGTTTTCAAAGGACATGTTCTGCTGTAGGGGATTACCTAGTCATTCCGGTACCCTTATATGATTTATTTATTACTAGTTATTTATATAGCGCACGCATATTCCGCAGCGCTTTACAGAGAATATTTGGCCATTCACATCAGTCCCTGCCGCAGTGGAGCTTACACTCTATGGGCCTGATTCAGAGCCGTTCGCTATTTGCGGTCGTTCGTTCAAAAACAAGGGGTGGCTATTCAAATGATCCGTTCGCAAATTGCAGTCTGTTCACACCTCTAAGTCTGAACGAGCGAGCAAAACATACGCTCGTTTATTTGTTAAAAACGCCCCCTGGCCGCTCGCACCATACGTCATGTCCGCTATTTATTAGATTAATCGAGTACATCGACCAGCGTATGAACTGCTCGCTATTCTTGTAGTTGGTTTTTGCTACCACAATCTTGCGAGCAGTTCTGGCTATAAAATAACCCAGTGACGTGGTCAATGACGCTGCTGTATTAATTATGCACACCCATAAAACGCCCGTTTTGACCTTTAAGCACGCCTGCGTTGGGATCTCCACTCCCCATTTTCAAGCACCTTCCCCTGTTACCACCCACATACGCCTCATTCTGTCACTCAAAATAGCAGGCATTCGCTATATTGCGAGCACATGAATTTCGGCCGCACTGACTGGTTCGCGCATGCGTATAACGATCCGTACGCATGTGCAGATGTGCGAACATCGCTCGGAACGAGCGTACTGCCGCTAGCGAGTGGCTCTGAATGAGGGCCTATATTCCCTATCACATGTACACACACATACACACTAGGGTTCATTTTTGTTAGGAGCCAATTAACCTACCAGTATATTTTTGGAGTGTGGGAGGCAATCGGAGGAAACCCAGGCAAGCACAGGGAGAATATACAAACTCCACACAGTTAGGGGCATAGTGGGAAATGAACCCATGCCCTCAGTGCTGTGAGGCATTAATGCTCACCATTACACCGTCTGTGCTGCCTATTGTAGCTTGTATTGTGTGTGTGTTTATAGATAGGGATATACTCGTATGCTATATATCTCTATCTCTATCTCAGACAGGCATTGGGCCTGATTCAGGCTTGTACGCAATGGCGATGTTTATTGATTTGAGAGATCATCAGTAAACCGCACATGCACCGAGGTATATTACCGTAGTCGTACGCAGCGACCTTTTACTCGCAGTGTGACTGACACTTTGGAGGAGGTAACTGGTAGTAGTGACGGCAAAGAACCCAGGCGTTTCGTGACCGTTTCGCGGGAGATTTACACCCTCCGCCTGCGATCCCGTACGCAAGAAATATGGCTCCAGCGTCTCGGTTCCCGCGGCCATTCTCCGGGATCATAGGCTCACCCAGGTCTGCGATAACTGAAAGATCTGCGACGAAGCTCCGTCTCCGTACGCTGCTGCTGGGCTTTGCAAGTGGGCGGCTCACTATATCTCCCGGCGTGTGCGACATTTGTATATTCTCGTATATAGCATCTGCGTAGACGGAGGCAGCATTAGCGTACAATTCTGATTCAGGCCCAATGTACAGGAGCTTAAAGTGCAAAAATTATAATTTTCTTTAGGATAATCAGCTCTATACTAAGATCAGTCCTATGAATGAAACCTTTTATAGAAATATTTTTTTGGGTAGTCTCTTAAATCAGCTGCGCTCCAAAACACCTGTCCCAGTACAGACATGCGTTATCTATGGGCTAATGGTCATATCGACAATGCAGTTTACAAAAACTATTTAGTCAACAGCTCAATAAAAACAGTGGGCTTCATTCAGAGCCGCTCGTAAGCGGCCGCTCGTTCGTTCCGAGCGATGTTCGCACATCTGCGCATGCGTACGGATTGTAATACACATGCGCGAACCAGTCAGTGCGGCCGAAAATCGTGTGCTCGCTAAATAGCGAATGCCTGCTATTTTGAGTGACAGAATGAGGCGTATGTGGGTGGTAACAGGGGAAGGTGCTTGAAAACGGGGAGTGGAGATCCGAACGCAGGCGTGCCAAACGGACAAAACGGGCATTTTAAGGGTGTGCATAATTAATACAGCAGCGTCATTGACCACGTCACTTGGTTGATTTATAGTCAGAACTGCTCGCAAGATAGCAGTAGGAAAAACCAACCACAAGAATAGCGAGCAGTTCATACGCTGGTTGATGTACTCGATTAATCTAATAAATAGCGGACATGACGTATGGTGCAAGCGGCCAGGGGGCGTATTTTTCAAAATAACGACCGCAAGTTTTGTTCGCTCGTTCAGACATAGAGGCGGCAACAGACCGCAAAGAGCGAACGGTTAATTTAAATAGCCACCCCTTTTTCTGAACGAGCGAGCGCAAATAGCGTCCGGCTCTGAATCAGACCCAGTATCAGCATCAGATCATACAAGCACTGAATTCTTTATGTGCAGCCCCAATAAAATAAAGAGAACATAGAAATAAAATACATGTCACAACGTAGGAGCTTGTTGGAAAGAACAGGACTTTTTTTTGGAAACTCCAAGTGTCGTTTAGTTTGGCTGTAACTACTGAAGACTCTCAGCTTGTGCCATTCTGCCAGCTTACACATACCGGGCATACCACCGTTATCTCCAGCAAGATTCCTGTGCCAGGTAACTGAGCGGGTTCTTGTTTTTGCAGCAATGATAAAGATCTCAGGACACAGGGCCGGATTCAGTACAGATCGCAATAGACATTACGCACGCAGTCTCGCTGCGAAGATATGTCTGTGCTCACAATGCCATCGCAGCCTAACATAAGGACACCCACCTTATCTTACGCAAACTTAGCAAGACTGCAAAACCATCGGTAACATCGAATAACATCGCAGCCTCACACACACTTGCACAAGCTCTGACCGTACTCGGGAATTGCTAACCTCACGCATGGCATCGCAGTGGCTAATTTATGCACGCCCCTGCAACTGCGTTGAAACGCACTGGCACGCCTACGTTTCGCCAACCACACCCCCCTCGTCACCACCCCCCAAAGGTACTTCCTGTCAATCCTGTCAGGTACTTCCTGCGATGGGTCTGCATAGTCACTGCGATCACAGAACGCAACAATCAGCCGATTGCGTGCGTAATCGCGGTTGCGATCGCTGCTGAATTAGGCCCGCGGACTGTAAGCTGCAGTGTGAATATCACAGTCCATTCGTGCAGCGGATATTGAGTTGGAAGCAGTATGATGTCCCGATGGGCCTGTATGGCAGCCTGTGCCACAGTTCCGCCAGCGCAGACTATCCCACCACGGCCTCACTCTGTGGGAGTTGAGGTATTTTGTAATAATCTGGAATTCCATTCTCTGCACAGTATTATACTCCTCCTGTCAAAGTGATAAAAGGATAAAAGTTCACAGGAAGAGAAATATTACACGGAGGGAAGGAGCGATGTACCCTGGGTGGTCGTACATACATTACAGGGGCCTGTGCAGTACGTCCTGGAGCTGTGTGGAAGCAGAGATGTCAGACTTGGCACGCCTGCATTCCGGCTCTGGGTGAGGGAGAACAGGTCTGAGAGTGACAGCGCTGCTCCCAAACAGCTGCCACTCATCAGTCATGTGTTACTGCACATCCCCTAAGGTCATATTATAGGGAATTATTGCACATTTGCTAAACAAATATTTGAAACACAGAAGACTGTTAGAGGTGATTATATATTCCATGCTCAGAAAGCTGCCCGTTATTCATTGTAGTGTAGTGGAGATGTTGCATTTCGACCTACAGACAAATATAATGGTCGGTACACCCTCATTATTAACAGTTTCTCATGCCACTTTCAGTAACTTGCTTCATCTTTGTGTCTGTCTGCTGCAGCGTTTCCCAACCTCGGTCCTCAAGGCCACACTAACAGTCCTGGTTTTAGTGATATCCATGCTTGAGCACAGATAGTTGAATCAAAATAATTGAGGTACTATTTAAGTCACCTGTGCTCAGCCTCAAATATGGCTATCCTTAAAACCTGGGCCACTGGCATAACTACATAGGGTGCAAGGGGTGTGCTTGCTATGGGGCCCGGCAGCTTAGGGGGCCCGCCAGGCCCAGCAAGCATCCCCCTACTCACTCTGTAGTAGGGCCGACCAAGATGTCAATTTGCTGCAACTGGGAACGCCGGCCTCTGATGCGATCAGAGGTTTCTTAACGGGGGTATCCACTAGACTATTAAGTTGAACGATTACGATCGTTCGACCGTTCAATCGTTTGCAAAAGTGTCAAAAACGACCAGCGATGCGCATGCCCGCTGGTCGTTTAGCATACTTGCCTACCCTCCCGATTTGGTCGGGAGCCTCCCAAAAATCGAGTGCCGCTCCCGACCTCCCGGGATGGCAGACAAGTCTCCCGGCTGCCGCCGACCCCTCCTGTCCCACCGCCGACCCCTCCTGTCCCACCGCAAGTCTCCCGGCAGCGAAGGGGGGCGGTGACGTGTTTCGCGTCATTTTGGCACCGCCCCCCGCTTCACACTGCCTGTAATTACGGCAGTGTGTAGCGGGGACGGAGCCAAAATGACGCGCTCGCGTGGCTCCACCCCCGCCCGCAAAAACTTCCCCACCCCCATCTGCTGGCTACGCCCCCCCAGTAATGCCAATCTGGCTACTCCGTCCTGGAAGGGGCAGCCAGATAGTCGGCATGTATGTCGTTTAGACATCTATCATCTTTCCAACATGCTGGTCAACCTGACGATATCGTGTTTCCAGATGATTGATGACCCTGCACTGAACGTCTGCAGTGCAGGCTCATCACACGACTGACAAACGACTGAACGATCACAATGTCATAATCGTGCAGTCATTTTCAGATCTTGTAGTGGATACGCCCCTTTATGGTGCATACACACGGTCAGATTTGTCAGATGAACGATTGAACAATTTTCTACTGTATTAAAAATGAATGGAAATCGTCCAAATCTGACTGCAAACACATCAGATGTCAGATATTGTTATCTGACAAATGGGAACGCGCATCGTTCATCGTCGCAGGGACACGTGTCAGATTTTCTTTCAGATATGAACGATTTTGAAAATCGATATTGTACAAATCTGAAGGAAACTCTGACCGTGTGTATGAACCATTAGACAGTGAAGGGTTTAAGGATTCATTAAAGAAGGAAAAACAAAAACTTGCTGGCAGAATTTCTAAATAAAAAAAATACCATATATACTGTAACCATGTAGAACCTTTTTCTAAATAATCAGAAGGTGATTGAAGATAATCAAGTACATAATGGTAATTATCAGAGCTGTTTTGCTTACAATTAACACCCCCCAGAAAAAGCAGTTTACTGGAATATGAGCGGATAGTCCAAGACTACGCGAAGGATTTCAGGGGTGCAAATGTATAACTATGAGAGCACCTTGTCCACGCCCAGCTACCCTTATATAGAGCGTGCGGAGATTTCACAGCGCATCAGGGCTACGCACAAACCTTCTTACTAGCATCAGTGGGTCACAAGCGATGTCTGCCGGCAACAGAAAACCACACTGGTCCATTAACAATACAATAATGCTACATGTACACTCTCTGCCTATGATGGACACCGAAAAAAAAACCACCAAGCGCCTGTAAAACACAGGGACTATAGGAGGTCAATGTCTGCTGCAGTAATCCTAATAGAGGAAATTGCCAGACTCACAGGGAGTAAAAGCAAAAATGAGACGGATTTCCTGACACTTTATGGTCACACAAAATAGTCTCAGTACAAAGGGCCTGATTCAGAGCCGGACGCTATTTGCGCTTGCTCGTCCAGAAAAAGGGGCTGGCTATTTAAATTAACCGCTCGCTCTTTGCGGTCTGTTCATGCCTCTATGTCTGAACGAGCGAACAAAACATGCGAACGTCATTTTGAAAAAAACGCCCCCTGGCCGCTCGCATCATACGTCATGTCCGCTATTTATTAGATTAATCGAGTACATCGGAAGGCGTATGAACTGCTCGCTATTCTTGTGGTTGGTTTTTCCTACCACAATCATGCGAGCAGTTCGAACTATAAAACAACCAAGTGACGTGGTCGATGACGCTGCTTTAGTAATACTAATTATGCACACCCTTAAAACGCCCGTTTTGACCTTTAGGCACGCCTGCGTTCGGATTTCCACTCTCCGTTTTCAAGCACCTTCCCCTGTTACCACCCACATACGCCTCATCCTGTCACTCAAAATAGCAGGCATTCGCTATTTAGCGAGCACACGATTTTCTGCCGCACTGACTGGTTCGCGCATGCGTATTAAAATCCGTACGCATGCGCAGTTGTGCGAACATCGCTCGGAACGAACGAGCGGCCGCTTACGAGCGGCTCTGAATCAGGCCCAAAATTTGCTGCAGACAAAGAGAAATAAGTAAAATACACTGGAAATTTCATTACATATCCTGAGAAGGACACCAATAGCCTAATGGGTCCCTACATCCATGCCAGCCTGTAAGGGTGATAATTCTACCCAGCACATCAGGTGCACAGTTCAGTGTCTGTTCCCCTGCAACCTCCCAGCAGATGAGATACTTTGCAATGTACAGTTGGCAATAAGGTGTTGGATACCCCTCTCCTTCACGCTTGGGTACTGCCAGCATTCCTGCCACTTCAGGCCATTCCTGCTCTCCTATTTGCAAACGTTGTTAGATGGCTGGCAGATGAAGCGATAATTAAGTATACTTAAGATTAGAACCACTTTTAATCGCCAATGTAAACCTGCACGTTCTGCCTCCTGTGACCGCCTGTCCTCCCCTCAGGAATCTTGTATTACTCAGAAGCCGTTCTGCACCCATTTTCTACTTCATCGCATGTATTTTGCTGCCAAGTGTGTTAAATCTCCTAATAAATGTTATTCAGTTATACATGTTAGGGCAGCGTTGCATGTAATTGAATTTGTTCCCACTTCCTTTACCGACTGTAGATGTCCGTCACAAAATCCTAATGTACACTGAGGCTAATCCCGGTAGCGAGATGAAAACGTTCGGCTGCTGCAGAGCACTCAGTGAGCTGAGCGGTAACTGTGTGACGGAATGTTCTGTAAGATCTGCAGAGCTCTCCTGCGGTGACATTAACGCTGAGTGTCCCAGGAGAGGAACCGGCACCTTGCAGGTAACGGACAGCTCTGATAGGGAACATCCCCTCTAAGGAAACCGCTTCTGCCTATTAGAGACTAGTTTGCATTTATTACTATTATCCTTTATTTATATGGCACCACTCGGCGCCTTACAAAGCACATGAACAAATGAGGGAACACGAAAACAGCGACTTACAGTACGAAACAATGGAGGACAAGGACATGGATGTCTATTTACTAAGCAGTGTTAGGAGACAGAGTGATAAGATACCAGCCAATCAGCTCCTAACTGCCATCTCACAGGCTGTGTTTGAAAAATGACAGTTGGGAGCTGATTGGCTGGCACCTTATCACTTTTCACTCTGGGCGGAATGTACTAAGGTTGCGGTGACAATTCCGCTGGTCACCGCAACCTTACTAATCGCATATGTACTAACATATGTGATTAGTATCGCAAAGGACAGCTCTTGTGATAAGAGCTGCCCTTTGCGAAGCAGCCGATGCCTGGTGACGGGGTCTCCGTGGGACCCCGCCCCCTCCAAGCCCCAGGAGCTTCCTGCTGGTCACCTGTGCAGGAAGCCCCGGGCTCCTCCTCCTCCTCCCTGCACCTGGAAGAAGATTAGGAGGAGGAGACGGAGGACCCAGGAGGAGCGCGGGCCGGCAACCATGGACAGCAGATGAGTAGGGGCCAGCGCTGGGCGGCGGCAAAGCGTCGGGTGCGGGGTCCGATAAGAAGCCCATAGGCTTCTATAGGGTAACGCCAGGTTTTTCTGGCGTTACCCTCTGGGCCGAAAAAAGGGTGGGCGGGCCTTAGTACATATGGAAATGCAGTAAAACCCCCGGAAACTGGGTTTTTACCGCATTTTTCCTTTAGTACATCTCGCTCTCTGTCTCCTAACACTGCTTAGTAAATAGACCCCATACAGTAGTTTGTACACATTGCTGCATCCGCAATCATAAGACTCTAATAAGCAGCAGGACGTCAGGAACCCAAGGTTAGGTGTCGTTGTGGGCAGTTAGGAGTAAATTAATGATAGTATGAGTAAAGTAAGGAGAAGCACATGAGGGTAGAGGGCCCTGCTCGTGAGAGCTTACATTCTAAAGGGGAGGGGCAGGCAGACAGGAGTGACACAGATGGGGTAGATAGACAGGAAGGAGAATGTAACAGAGGGTTAGGATGAGAGCTGGAAGGCTATGATGGAGTAGTATTGTCTTGAGAGCCTGCTTTAAGATTTGTAGAGGGGTGGAGAGTCTGATAGGGAGAGAGTTCCAGAGGTAAGGAGCAGCACGGGCAAAAGACGGAAGTAATCAGTTAGCAGGAGAGATGGTGTGCATTTGTTGAGCGAAGTGGGCGGGCAGGAGTGTGAAGGGAGATGAGGTCAGAGAAGTAAATGGGAGAGGATTGGCTGAGGGCTTTGTAAGTGAATTGGTAAATGTCAGGGCTTGATAGAGCAACTGTTGTGAAGTAACATGCCGGCTAATGAAAGAGATGGAATTTGGAACAAAATAGTCTTTAAAAACACATTGGTTTTGATCACAACAATTTATATATAAAAAAGGCAACAAAATGAATACATACAGTGCTCGAAGTGGTAATTTAGAGGTGGGGGTATGGAGATTGAATCTTCCCCCCCCCCCATGGGCCCCTGCTTCCATATCACCCCACTGTAATTCTAACCCCCCCTCACACTTCTACCTGCCTGCTCCCCTCTCTCACACCCTGCCCTTACTGATTCCCTCTCTCTTTCACCCCCTAAAATAGCTAGCCTGCCTCTGTCTGCCCCTCTCTCTATTCCCTCTCTCACACCCTCCCCTCTCTAATTCCCTCTTACCTGCGCTGCTGGAGTGGAGCCACCGGGATCCTCGGGTCTTCACTGCAGTTTATTTCGCACTGCTGCGAGCCAATGAGAAGCTGCCATTTGGCAGCCTCTCATTGGCTGGCGGCTGCGAGCCCTGCCATTGGCTGGCGGCCGCGAGTCCCGTGATTGGCTGGCGGCTGCGAGCCTCATGATTGGCTGGCAGTTGCCCAGTGCGTGGTGCTTACAGTGCAGCCGGGACCAGGTACTTTGTCCCGGCTACATGTCAGCGCCTCCACTGCCCCAATTGAGATATGTCCCCTGCGGGACACATCTTAACACATTGCCGCCGCTGTTCCAGCGCTGGGATCCCATACTGGATCCCAGTGCTGGTGCATTCTCTTCTACATCTAAAATGAAGTGGGGCCGGGAAGTGGCGGTATTTCATACCGCCCCACTTCGACCACTGAATACATACATATAATGTACACACGTATATAGTTATATACACCCTATTTCATCTTTTCAAAACCCTCATTTATTTTTTTTTAAACCAGTAATAAAGATTTGTTAATTGAGTCACAGACTATGGAATGATTGGGGCCATCGGTCTCATCACGTGCACTGAACCGCAGTCCTGCTTGTCAGACACCCTTTAACTGCATTGCTACATATAGGAACAGAATCAATAGGAGTAATTTGGAGCGATGTAGCAGAACAGATAGATAAGATGGGACTTTACCTTATCCTTCAACTCTAGATCACAGTCTGGGTGAGACACGAGCAGCTTCACGATTTCCGGATTGCCTATTTGGCAGGCGATGATCAGGGCAGATTCTCCGTCCTCGTCCGTCAGGTTCACGTCAGCCCCGCAGTCCAGTAGGACTTTCACCATGTCTGACCTGGCGTGGCTGACCCCAATCATCAGCGCCGTCTGCCCACCCTGAAACAAATGTCCATAAATCACCAAGACGTGTATTAATATCACCTCCAGCGTTTACTCTACAGTCTGGTAAAACAGGGAATCAATCTTACTGGAATTAATCTTACTGGAATTAATCTTACTGGAATTATTCACAATGTTTTTATTGCACATACTCAAATTGATATTAAGATGATTTGCAAATGTGTTTATTCATTTTCCCCTCACTTATTATTAGTACGATGATTTAAAACTCAGCTTTTTTTTTTTTTGTCAGCCAATGGGCGTAACTGTTTTACAGAAATACTGATGCGGGAATGTATAATGTAAGCGCGATGAAGGCTGGCTGCCAAATTCTCGTGTAGTGAGTAAGGAAGCAGGGGGGGAGCTCGAGCTACTATAGATGTCCGCACACATTGTGAACCTGCCTCTCAGCCCGAGAGCTGAGATACAAGGGCCAATTAGGCCAGACATGGAGGTGGCCATGTTGGAAAATGTGACCATGTTGGCACTCGGGCTAAGAGGATGACTCTCTGCTGGCATAACTGGCTTCTGGTATTGCCTCTGAAAGATAACCTGAAGCTGTCATCTCCCCCCCCCTCCATTTATCAGCATGCCCAATAATGATCCTGTCAATTTTGAAAGGATCATTATCAGGGACCTGTTCTTTTGGAGACATACACCGGGATATTGGGCCGATTACCCAACAGTTTTGTGATTTTGCAACTTGCGTGGAGAGTTTAGCTTTTCAAAACGAATTGGTATTATAGCTGTTGGGGAAGGGGGGCGCCGCGTTTCACCGCTGATTGAACATGTGAACAAAAAACATTCCCCAATTTAAAAAAAAGAAGGTATTTATGAGTGAAAGATTAGTTGTACTTGCTACGGTTTTTTCTGATTTGGTTATTTTGGCGAGTCACGTTTACATCTATATAGAATGAGTGATGTACCTGGGTGGCGCACAAATTAACGTTGCCTAGACTGAGGAGAGCCTTCACTACTTCCATATCTTCATCCGTTTCCGCTGATGCTAGAGGGGTGAGCATGACCGGGGTGTATCCGGCTTTATTCTGGTGGTCCACGTCACACACTCCTAGTAAAGATGATTGAAGATGTATTGCCATGAAAAACATACACACTGGACAAGATACCGTATACATGTTGGGGTGCTACTGTCATTACAAAATTTTTGTTCAAAACCATAGCTGAAATCTGACTACTGCCAACCATAACCGCTAATTCATTCTCCAGTTGTGTCCTGCTTAGATTATGCATAAATAAGTGTACGCATAATGCCCGATAAATTTGTACCTCATTTAGACATGGAGCCATACAACGCGCTCAGCACCTTAAGGTATGGCCAAATCAATTCACAAACAGACCTGATTCCCTGCATTTATCAGCGTCTATGAGTGTGGGAAATGTACAGTAGCACATTAATGTTCTATACCGGGAGCAGGATCAGCTACAGACGCGTTTCAGTATTTTTCTTTAAATTCACATTCAATGAAATCAGTGTTTCCCAGACTCATTCCTCAGGGAGCACAACACAGTGCATGTTTTCCAGGTCTCCTCACAGAATCACAAGTGAAATAATTAGCTCCTCCTGTGGATCTTTTAAAATGGGTCAGTGAGTGATGACTACACCTGTGCTCCTGCTGGGAAGGATGGAAACCATGCACTGTTAGTGGTGCCGAAGGAATGAGATTGGGAAACACAGAATTAAATTAAACTCATCTAAATATGACTTTATCTAAAATGTATACTTTCTGTATCTCTCACAAACAAACGGATTAAAAAAAGTGCAAACTTTAGACTATAATCAGAAAGAAATCCCTATTTCTTGCAATACAACTGGGTAGTTGGGGATGTACAGACAGAGCAGCGATAAGAACAAAGTGCCATTTGCAGGTGACATCCATAAGACCTGTCATGTTGGGATTTTATATTAAAGTTGACAGATCTCTTAACTAGTCCTCCACGATCAATACCCGATAACTGGCTTCTCTCTAAAAGTCAGTCGCCTACGTTCAACATCACTTTCTGCCGCCTCCACAGGCCGCCAGGTGATGTCATTCTATCAAGAACCTTGTACTAACACAGCTGACTATGGGGTCTATTTACTGAGCCGTGTTAGGAGACAGAGAGTTGGGAGCTGATTGGCTGGCACCTTATCACTTTTCACTCTGTCTCCTAACACTGCTTAGTAAATAGACCCCTATGTCTGCACAGGACCCAGCAGGCAAGTAAGGATTTACATGTTCACACAATATAAACATGCATAGAAGGAAACACGATCGCTTACCCCATATTTTCATGTCACACATACAATGCACCTCTACGCTAGTGCACACTGTAATGATTTTGATATATTGTAAGTTAAATAGAATCATTCAAACTGATGATGTGTTCCCCATGGTAAAACCGCCAGCAGGAATCCTCCACCTTACGCTGGCATGAGCATCTTGGAGCAGGCACAAAAGGAGACCCTGCATTTATATATAACTCCATGGGGAATAGATGGTTATTAATTTTACAGCCGTTCTCAGCTGGACACCTTCACGCTTTTTAAATGCACTGATGTTCACTTAAAGTGCCCAAGCAGCCATCTCTGGGCAGTACGGTGGCACAATGATTAGCGTGCTGCCTCACAGTGCCAGGGCTGGATTAATGCTTATGGGGGCCCTAGAGCAACTAAGTTGTGGGGGGCCCCTTATAGCCACACAGAGCCCCCCTCCCCCAGCCAGACGGAGCACACCAACCTACTCCCCTCCCCCATTCTATCCCCCAAGCCACGCAGAGCCCTATTGCCTCCATCCCCGCCCCTGATTGCTTACCTGTGCCATCCTCCCGATTCCGGCAGAGCTACTCCAGTGCTCCCTAATCCCCTCCCCTGACTGTGCTCCTGCATGCAGTAGAAAACAGGCACGACACTGGGCACCTGTTCTCGCCATGGTCACAGCAACCCTGTGTGGGGGCACCTCTGTGTGGGGCGGGGGCCCGAGGCGGCCGCCATTGTCGCCCAGGCCCTTAATCCGGCCCTCCACAGAACTGAGGTCCTGGGTTCCATTCCGACCAAGGCATATTCTCTGAAGCCCTGTGTGCACTATATAAATTACTAACTAAATAATAATAAATAAGGGCCTGATTCAGAGCTGAACGCTCTGACCAGAGCGCTCGCTCTGAATCAGGGCCCTCCTACCTTTTTTTGGAGCATCCTCATGGACGCTCGCATAGCTGTGGGTTACCACCCACAGCTATAGCGAGCGTCCATGATGATGGTCGCGATGGTCAAGACCATCGCGACCATCGGGCTTGCGACTGAGACCCTGCGGTAGGGACTCGCTGCCGCAAGCCCTGATGTCAGTGGGGCCGGCTTGAGACGGTAGGCGTTCCCATGGGAACGCCTCCGTCTGGCCGGCACGCCCACCAAAGGGGGCGTGCTGTCAATCAACATCGACAGCACGCCCCCTTTGGTGCGAGACCCGGAGCGATGGAGAGCCCGTCGCTCGCCGGGTCTCGCGCATGCGCACGACGGAGCCCCCTCCGTCGTGTGCATGCGCAGTGGGGGAACATCCACCCGCTTGCAAGCGTACTGCCGCTCACGAGCGGGTCTGAATGACCCCCTAAATCCCTTGTAGTAACTCTGTTACTTTGCAGCAATTAGATAAGATGCTGAGTTAAGCTCTACAAAACCATTGCATAGTAAGTACAGTCAGTATTTATAGCCTAAATAGTCTTCCGGGACAAACATTTGTTGACTGAGAATTAAAAGACCAAACCTAAGAAATACACATTATTCAATACGTCAGAGCTGCTGATAACATTCATAAATATATTAATTATATATATATATATATATTTTTTTTTTTAAAGCTACTTTTCAGAAGGAAAACATTTGCTATAAGCAGACGCTCCCCCGCCATGACACCTTCCATCTTGTACAGAATGCTCTGCTCCCGATCATCCTGCATTAGTTACTATTGCAGATATCTGTGCAGAATTCATTATTCCATGTTAACAAAAATACTGTTCTCATCATTCGGTACAGCCCAAGTCACAAGAGTTACAAATAAAAGGGAAAATGTGAGAGCAGAGCATTACGCACTGGGTAGAAGGGTCATGGTTGAAAGTTTGTATAATATTGATCATGGGAGAAGTATTTTTAAAAGACGCTATAAAAAAGGTTTCTGGAACCAACAAAGACTGGTAACAGAGGGCAGTATCCTACAGAAAGGCACCTAAGGTTACATGGTAAACTAAAACTAAGCATGATAAGAATCTAAGGGCCTGATTCAGACCCGCTTGCGAGCGCATTGCGCTCGCAAGCGGGTCGATGGTGGGCCAATGCGCACGCACGGCGTGCGCAAGCTCCGTAGCGAGTAAGAATTCGCTCACTCTGGGGTTCGCAACAAATTGGGGCGGCTGTCGATGTTGAGTCTTCCTACTGTAAGCGGAGAAACGCGTCCCCAGTACATTTCTACTGATTCCTATACCTCCCCTCTACGGACTGATATATTATTATATTCCCAATATTCTGCTATACTTTTCCTGCTAAATTCATGGAATATGATATTTATTTAAATAAGAACTCAGACATGCCAATTGGGCTATACGCTTTGATTATATATGAAAATTGCATATGGAAGATTATTAAACAAATGAAATGCATCATTGGCGAGAGGCGTGTGCCCGCGAGCGGATACCGCGCCTCCGTAGGATTGCATGGTGTGATTGCAGTGGGCGCCATAGCGTACCTTAGCGTATGCTGCTGTGGGTACTAATCGCATGGCACGATGCGTGTGAACGTTTGTAGCGCAATCAGCATAGATGTAGCTGGACACATCTGTACTGTAATGGCAAGCAATCGAGGGAAGTATTAAAACGAACCAAAACATTTACAGACTGTCATTTAAAGGCTACGTATTAATACGTTTAAATGAGGGTTAAGTTCAATCATTTTAATACTGGTTTTAATTTAATATATTAATATTAGTGAACATATAGATATTCCTTAAAGTGTCAATTTTGCTTGCTTTATGCATATATACATTTTTTATTATTATTGAATTTAAGATTTTTTTAATTAATACCAATAGAGTGCTGACCACTTTTCTTTTTTTTGTTATGTATTATCACTGTAAGAGATTGCAGAGAATCTTAGATCAACATCTTGTTATTCTCTATAACCTTAAATATATTTTAGCACCCAGTAAGGTTTATTTCCCTGTTTGTGATGTACCGTAGTTACAGATACAGATTTCAAGTCCGTATCACCTGATTGGCTAATAAATTACCTTTTAATTCTAAATACTCAGGGGTCTATTTACTAAGCAGTGTTAGGAGACAGAGTGAAAAGTGATAAGGTACCAGCCAATCAGCTCCTAACTGCCATGTCACAGGCTGTGTTTGAAAAATGACGGTTGGTTGGGAGCTGATTGGCTGGCACCTTATCACTTTTCACTCTGTCTCCTAACACTGCTTAGTAAATAGACCCCTAAATGTTATGGTTAATTCCCCTTAAAAGTGAGTTTCTTAGTTCCCCATATCCTGCTTTTTTACAGTAATGTCTGACCACTTTCTAAATATCTGTGTGGTTCCCTTTATGTTTTAATATCATGTTTTCCATTGACTTTTAGTATACATTTAATGTTATATTTGCACCACCAAGCACAGACAAGCGTATCATAATAAAGAGTAGTTATTAATATTATTTCAATGGCAGCTTTCATTCACAGTGTTTGAAGTAGAGCAGGGGTCTTCAACCTTGGCCCTCCAACTGCTGTGGAACTACACATCCCAGTATGCACTGCCATAGTTTTAGCAGGCTGTTATATCAAAAAGGTGGCAGTGAATGCTGGGATGTGTAGTTCCACAGCAGCTGGAGGGCCAAGGTTGAAGACCCCTGAAGTAGAGATTCCTACAGCTGCTGAAGAAAGTGATTTTATTTTTGAGGAGCAGCCAATCACTGTCCAGCTTGGGGATATAACGCAGCAGCCCCGGGAACAGTAGATGACATATCTGCTCCCATAGAGGCCCCTTCATCTGTGTGCAGTAACCTCCAGTTCAGGACTTCTCCCGTGTTAGCAGACTAATGGGTTTTCCTGCTCTCTCCATACATAGAGCGGATGTGTCAGGGTTCCTAATGGCATGATTTAGGGACAGTAAGAAAATCATTATCTCATAGCCAAAAAGTCTCCAGCCTGACCCTGTGTGATCTTTGGCTTCAATGCTTACTTTAAGGCAAATTGTACGCAAATGGAATTTTAAATGCTCAGGTGGAATTCTGGAGAGAAAGTGCTGGATGCAATGAAAGACAACCCACATGGGAATCGGTATGATTTACTGCGGGACCCATGCCCGGCGGTTCAAATCCCGACAGCGCCAGCCCGACAAGGATGAAAATCCCGCTCGTCCCCAGGTAAGTATTCACTAACCTATTCTATCCCCTAACCCTAACCCTCCCTTAGGGGTGCCTAACTCTAACCTCCCCCCCCCCAGTGCCTAACCCTAATCCCCCCTCTAAGTTCCTAAATCTAACCCCCCCCTTCCCCGCCACCTAAACCCAAGTCCCCCGGGGGGGGGTGCCTAAACCTAAGTCCCCCACGGGGGTGCCTAACTCTAACCCCCCCTCCCCCTAGCCTAACCCTAACCTCCTGGGGGGGTGCCTAACCCTAAGTCCCTCCCGGGGTGCCTAATCCTCCCTCCCCCTAGCCTAACCCTAACCCCTGTGGCTGTCCACGCTCAGCCCCCGGCATCACTTCGATCGGGATGCCAGTCTCCGGTCTCCCGGCGTCGGTAAAATAACAGGCGTCTAGATTTAGACGCCTGTCATTTAACCCTCACCAGGATTAAGCAGTCGAGAAGCCGGCTGTCAGGATTAGGTCCGCCGGCTTCCCGACTGCATACCCCCACATGTACAGATGTGTGCTTACTACATTTACAGCCCCATGATGGCAAACTCCTACTTCTAGCGACGGTCCCAGATTTTCAAGATTTGCCCCTGAAATTATATCTTAATATGTTTCAATAAAATGTGGGGCAATACTACCCCATAGTGACATTACCCACCCCCTCCCCCATGTACGCTTGCAGAGCGTGGTCAGGGAGGACTGATCATCAGCTGCAGCAGGTCTATGCCCACTCAGGGATCAGCCAGACAGTGCTCAGGAGGAACTAAGGCCCTCATTCAGAGCCACTCGCAAACAGCAGTACGCTCGTTGCGTTCCGATGTTGACTAACCGCGCCTGCGTCGGTGTAACACTGCGCATGTGCGTACGGCAGATTGCGAGTTTTTTTGGTCTCGTTCGTCAAATAGCGTACAGGAAGTGACATGTCAAATGTGATTGACAGAACAGGGCGTTTTTGGGTGTTGACGGGGGTGGAGATGGAAAAACGCAGGCGTGGCGTTTTTGGGGCGTACATACATTAGCAGATGCGAGCGTAAAATGTGTACGGACCGACTCATACGTCACTGGATGATCCTCTTTCCCTTCAAAATGCTCGCACAGCTTAGGGTCTGGATGACTCGACCACATTGGCGATGGCCTTCTCCTCCATCCCGGCACTCCTCGATGTTGCTGCGATTAATCGCGAGTGGTCTGAACAGCAATTAGTGGTGGATTGAAAACCGGCTTGGTATGTGTTTTGAAAGTAGTTTTTTGTGTTAGCACAAAAGCGTACGCAGGTGGAAATCATAGCTGCTAATGTGATGATTACACAATCAATTTACGTACATTTGTGGTAGTTTCTTTTGGGCTCAGTTTGTTGGTTAGGGCCTATTGTAACAATAATGTCATCATGTTTTTTTGGTTTTTACCTTTTTCTTTTGGCCTGTTGAATTTGCATCGTTATGTTAAATTTGAAACGTTCCTTAAAGAGCCCTTTTTTTGGGGGGCATGTAAAATGTGGTTCTTGCCAGTTTGTGCCTTTTGGCCCAGGATTAAATGTAATCCATTTTGACAATAATGTGAGAATACAATGTCAATTTTTTATTATTTTTTTATTGCTCAAACAAAAAATAAAAAAAAAACTAATTCCTAAGGAGGACCGCCAGATAGTCAAGGCCCTGCAGAAGCCCGGTGACTTGCTCCCGCATACGTGCCACACACTGACAGATTTCTGCCCGACGCCTCTGTTCCTCTGTAGGTGACAAAAGTTTGGGGATTAATAAATCTATAATGAAGCAACATTCTTAAAAAACACAAAACAAGCAAACCAAAACTTAAAAGCTTGTGGCCAAAAAAAACATTACACGGATAAAACCCAGCACCCCAAAATGTCCTAGGCCAAAAATACAAGGGCCCTAAAAAAATGCACACAGGTGTGATATGTGTATGGTGAAATCAGCAGGAACAGGTAAAGACAACCCCCAAAAATACCCTAAGACGACAGAAAGCCAACAAAAATGGGGACGACACATGATTACATACAAACAGTTTGTGGTGCCCAAAATAAAATAAAAAAACATACCGTTCGGCAAAACGCCAGAGCGAGAAGCCACTCCCTGGACCACCTCGGAGGTGGCTACATTCCCCAAACCTAGGGGCAGGGTGTTTGAAGACTCCTGGGAGGGGGTATTTGGAGGAGGGACGGATGGAGGAGAGGGGGAATTGGGCTGGAGGGGAAGTAGACCTGAAATCTCGGCCACAGGGTCTGGGGAGGAGGGGGTAATTGAGGAATTGGGGGTTGGAGAGAGGGGCCGGGACCGGCGTCTTGTCTGGCGATGACGCCGTAGTCTTTGCTGTGCCCCTAAAAGATGAAAAAAATATTGTGGTTAGTTTCAACAGGAATCCAAAATAAAAAAAAAACAAAAAAAAAAATGTACAATGACTAAATAGGACAGGCATGAAAACATGCACATGCAGATATGACTACAATGACTAAATAGGACAGACATGAAAACATGCACATGCAGATATGACTACAATGACTAAATAGGACAGACATGAAAACATGCACATGCAGATATGACTACAATCACTAAATAGGACAGACATGAAAACATGCACATGCAGATATGACTACAATGACTAAATAGGACAGACATGAAAACATGCACACGCAGTTAGGGCCCACAAGATAAACTTGAAAACCACAGTCCATAAAACTTACTTTCCTCAATCTGCATGCGAAAGCATGTCAGCAAGCGGGGCGTACGCCGGTGCAGGTCCGACCACCTGCGCTCCAGCTGGCCAATATGTCGGCGAGAGCCGAAGGAGCGCAGACAGCGACGTACCTCTGCATATGCGGAACGCTTTCGGCTATTTGAGATGGGTGGAGGCTGACTGGTGATCCGCCTGTCCATCACCTCCGTCAGCACCAGCAGTTCGCGCCTGGTGAATGCGGCGGATCTCATGATGGCAATGGTGTTTTTTTAGAAAATTATTTTTAATAAAGCACCCAAAAAAAATTTGATTGGCTAATGTATTTGGGAAATTAACAGGACAAATTCTATTGGTTAGTGTATGAGTCATGTGTTCGACAGGGCCACAAATCTCTTGAGAGTTATGATAGGCTTGATGCAGTGACATGCGTAAGGAAATTTAAATAAAGAAATGAACCACAGAAAATTTGTGGGGATACAAACAAATAGAACAATTGTTTAATTGGGGCTAACATGTCTTTTGAACAATAAAAGCGAAGGTTTCAGCAGTACATATTCTGCGAGTAAACACAAACACAGACAAGATTAAAGTTTATTGCATTGTGTTGAAAAAAAAAAAACAATTAAGCTAATTGATACATTGATTGGCATGATACGATTGAGGGAGGTAGGCAGAAAAAACGAGCAGGTAATCGGAATCTGACAGGCCCACTTCCGGTTTGTACTTGTGCGTGCGTTCCCTTCAAGCCATTTCGGGGATGTACGCTCGCTATTTGGCACGCTCGTTAGTTAGAGGAGGGGTCGGCTGAGTTTGGGGCGGATTTTTAGCTGCGTACGAAAATACGAGCGAGTGCTTGAATTTAAATATTTTTTTACGTACGCCAAACGTACGTACAGCCAATTGCGAGTGGGTCTGAATCAGGGCCTAAGTCCCCTCCTCACACCTTTGATTCCAGTGCACGTGCCCCAGAGTGCCACTCGCAGACCACTACATCAATGCCTGGGGGCCTAGAGCAGGAGTAAACCTAGAGCCATATTCAATTAGAGGCGAAGTTTTCGCCTGTCTGACTGTTCGCATCATTTGCCTGTTTCAGAGAGCGAATTTATTCCGTGTGCGTCCCTGCTTTTCGTCTAATTCAATTGCAGAACAGGCGAAAACGGAAATAGGCGAATGCGGAACAGGCGAAAAGTACTGAAAGAATTGGGTAAAGCAGTCTGTACCCCAGAAAAAGATATATTAACATAGGGAATCACTATAGATGTGTACTAATAGCCCTAATAAGACTATTTTGGGTACTTAAGTTGTGTAAATTGCTTGCTATTAGCGTCTTTGTAAAAGTGGTGAAGAATGGCATAAAGCTGTATTTTTTGGTGAAAATAAATAGTCCTGTCACATTTGGGGTGCTTGAAAATGGGTACTAGCATATTTTTATGTCTCTAAAGTGAACTTTTAAAAAACGTGAAAAATCCACCTGCTGCATGCACCTGCAATCCCAAAAACACCTGACCCATACTTGGGGACCCCCAAAAAGTCTATTTCGATACTTTTAATGTTTATCCCCCCACTTTTTAAATTTTCACCCCAAAAATGACATGTCTTTTTTGGGGTGTTCTTAGGTTTTTGTTTCTGTTTTTTTGTGCAGATTTGTCCTTTGGGGGGCTGTCCCAAGGGGTCTGAGATGTTTCCCCACGTTTGTACCCCAAAATAAAGATTTTTCATTTCTTTTCACCAGCTATTGATTGGAGAATCATTTTTGGAGAGTTGTTTTCACTTAGGTGAAATTGCCCTGGAATTGAATTTGGCAAAATTTTTTTAGGCAAATTTTTCACAAAAAAACAGGCGAATATGGCTTTTCGCCTCTAATTGAATTCCCCTCCTATTCTGCACATGTGCATAACGGATTTCCTCTTTTACAGCTGTGGGATGGATGCGGACAGCACGGTCACATGGGATGCTCCCGGGTCAGCTGGCTGTGGTAACATCCCATGTGACCGTGCCAGGTAAGTGGTTAATGTCTACTACATTCACAAATCCGAAAGGAGACAGTCACTGCATTGTGCTTGGAGTAAAGTGACCGCGTCAGCCATCATCTTTGTTACAGATGTCTCCTCATACATCTAGCCTCAATACGCCACGCAGCGCGACTTGCCTGGCGTGACTGAGCCACCAGGTCCTGAGAGACTCTGCTAGTGCCGGGCGTCATTTTTGCATCTTTTTTCACTGACATTGCATTTAAGTCCCAATGTGATGTGACTAGGACGCACCAGCAGACTGTGCTGAGTAATGTGTCAAAGTCAAATAATTGGTTATGATCGTTGTACAATTATTATCAGACGATCAAATCGTCTATGGTCTGACGATGTGTTTCCACGACGCTACTTTGCGTTGTGCAATCCGATGCGCTAAACTGCGTATACACAACACACATACGCTGATGCACATAACGCACACACATATAAATGTATATATACTTATGTACACGGACGCTCATATGTGTATGCACATACTTACACATGGACGCTCATTTGTATATAGTTGCTAATGCGACACAGATGCACATATGCGGACGCATATGTGCAAGATGGTTCCCAGTCACAATAGTTACTGGCCAGAGTTATTAAAGGTATTTTTAACTAATAATTATGATATAATGGGGTAGATGTATTATAGCGGCACGTTAAGTGCCGCTATAACGCTTCCCGCTTCGCCTCTTTACCGAGGCGAAGCAGGAAGCACTACCGATGAGATGTAAGAACATCTCATTGGCCGGAGAGGGGGAGCGTTAACTCCCCCCTCCGGCGCTACCCGTTAGAGACAGCAGCGCATCAGCCTAGTGCTGATGCGCTGCATCTCTTCCCGGCCGGCTCCACTGAGCATGCGCGGGATCTCGCAAGTATCGCGAGATCCCCGCGTGGAGCCGGCAGCCGCCGCAGCAGGGACAGCGCTGTCCCTGCTGTGGGGATAGGCTAGCGCCAGGCTGTAGTTGTCGATAACGACAGCTACAGCCGGCCGAACGGTCATGCGGTATGACCGTTCGTACATGGCCCTGCCGCTCGGCGCTGCTATCCTGTAGATAGCTGCGCCGATAACAACAGGGGCACATAGCGCCCCTGTCATTTACCACCCAGACCCCTGATCATACATCGGGGAGAAGCGGTATCAGCACACATAACGAGTGCGGATACCGCTTCTGGGCTTCATACATCTCCCCCAATGTGCCCTTAAATGAGTTCGAAAGTTTAGAGCATAGTGGACATGTCATGTTTGGTATCATACTAAATCCCTGTTTATTTGCAGACTCCCGTTCCTATCGGCAAAGGAGTCGCATCTTGCGTCCGCTAGTTATGGATGATAGGGAGTTATTGCATTGAATGTTAGTATCTATATGCAGTGTTGTAGCTAGTATTAACCAGTTGTTCGGTGGGAAACTACACAAAGACACCGTTGGAGAACTGAGACGTGCCCCTAATGACACCGTATGAATCAACCAATGACCAGATTATCCAGAAGCAAGAACCAATGGAAACCTGTCAACTAGTTCCTTTGTTAACGTTGAACTCTGTAAGGTAAATAGGCTGTGACCCGACTCCAGTGTATAGACATCCTCTTTGATGATCACAGACTTCTGGATTGATGACTGTATACTGGGACCAGTGCGCATGCGTATGTATCGGCTTGTACTATTATTGATTGCTTTTTACTCTAATTGTTAAATCTTTCACTGTGTTACTTTTTCTTTACATAAATAACTTTTTGTGCTTTGGAACCACACGATTGGACTGGAAAGCAATTCTTTCTTAAGCGACTTGCAGCGCTAAATAGCGACTAGCGACTATTAGGAATCAATAAATGTGATAGGCGTCACTTGTATATCTGTATGCACCTGAGTCTGTATATGAAGCAAAACGGAACTTGGAATGAAAAAATCTGCGGCCGCACATTGTAGCACTTTGTATAGAGATTCAGAGACTCGGTCACACAGATATACAGGTGTCGCATATCAAAATTACTCAGCAGTGTCTGCTGGTGCCGCAAAAACTACACTTGGCGCTAGCAGAGTCTCACAAGACTTGGCTCGGCGAGAGGGGCTTTTTTAGTGTGACTGCAGCAGAGATGTATCACAGATGTATCTGTATATAGCGCAATCCTCAGAACATTGTAGAAGATGAATTTCTACCGCAATTGTTAAAAAGTAAAGTGTGATGAATTATTATCTCCTTCCTGTATCATAAACAGCTTGTGACACATTCATCAGCCCTGAGGCATTGGTTACATTAATGAACTTGGAAGCCTGTCAGTCACATGATCACATCCTGGCTTCTGGCCGGCCCGTTCATGATGCAAGATATCTCTGCCCTACTAATATGGCAAATAACATCAAAGGGATATGGGAGGACTCAAGACTGACACATTTAGGGGCATATGTATCAAAGCTTGATGTGAGATAAGTGTGAAATATATATCACCAACCAATCCGCTCCAAACTATCACTTCTTAAACACAGCCTGCAAAATGTAAGTTAGAAGCTGATGGTTGGTGATATATATCTCACAATGTTATCTCACATCAAGCTTTTATACATATGTCCCTAACAGAACTTACAATATTGTATGCTTGTTATTCAGCTTAGCTTTTCACAGAGTTTCAGATACAGATATGTCCAATGTTATTTTGATTTCCTCTTTGCCCAGCACCAGTTATTGCTACGTTATCATCCTGGACAAGTCACACACTCTAAAATAAATGTAATCAATACTGTGCATATAACACAAACTGCGCCGACAGGCAGAGAATGTCGATAAGTTGCCGTACAACGAAAACAATACATTTTACAGTGCAACTGATTTCATTGTTCCCCACCTGTATCCAGTAAGAGTTTAACGATCCTAAAGTTGGAATGTGACACACTGTAATGCAGAGCAGTATTCCCATTCTCATCGGAGATATTGACCACCATCTGCAGCAGCAAAGGGCTGATCGATCTGAACTCCTCCAGATAAACGGAAACCAGATCCGGAGACGAGGACTTCTGGCTGGAGACTCGGAACCACTCTTGGCAGACGGTGTATAACGTTTGTCTCTACAACAGTACAACGGTTATTATTAGTTACCAGCTCCGGCCAAACCATGATGTCTATCTGCAAACAATCCTGAGATAACCACAAATGAGAAACCGCAGCACAATGTTCTCCGAGATTCCCTATAAATCAAACGTTTATTGCAAATGTAGATGATCTCTCGCTCTCTCTGGGGCTCATTCCAATGTTTATGCTGTGATTCCCCCAAAGGCCTCCGCCAATAGAGCAGTCTGATGAGGTCACACTAGAAATTTGGAGCAGCGTCCAAAGCAGGACAAGAGAGCTAATCCCATAATATATCACATGCTGCTGAATTTAAAGCACCATATAAATAAATGGCTATGAAAATATAAATGCTAATTATTGTGATTGAGGGAAGACACTTAACTCGTTCTCACACTAAAAGCATGAATTAAAAAAAGTCAGCAAAACTTGCATTCACAATGTTGTCTAACTAAAGACTTAAGGGTCTATGGGGGTCATTCAGACCTGTTCGCGAGCAAAGGACGCTCGCAAACGAGTCGATGTTGCCCCACTGCGCATGCGCACGACAGAGGGAGCTCCGTCGTGCGCATGCGCGAGACCCAGACTGCGACAGCCAAGCTGTCGCTCCGGGTCTCGCACCAAAGGGGGCGTGCTGTCGATGTTGATTGACAGCATGCTCCCTTTGGTGGGCGTGCCGGGGGCGTGGCGGCCAGACGGAGGTGTTCCCATGGGAACGCCTACCGTCTGAAGCCGGCCCCACTGACATCACTAGTGATAGAGCCAAAATCACTCCAGGGCTTGCGGCAGCGAGACCCTACCGCAGGGTCTCCGTCGCAAGCCCGATGGTCGCGATGGTCTTGACCATCGGGACCATCATCATGGACGCTCGCTATAGCTGTGGGTGACCCACAGCTATACGAGTGTCCAGGAGGACGCTCCATTTTCATGGAGGAGGGCCCTGATTCAGAGCGAGCGCTCTGGTCAGAGTGTCCGGCTCTGAATCAGGCCCTATGTACTAACAAACGCGGAACTGCCGCGATTATCTATCCATATTGCAGGGGATATTTCATTTTTAATGAAAATATTCCTGCTATGTAAAAAGGGGAACAGTGGTTGCGGTAAAGACTTCTCCGGGGGCAAGCTGGCACTGCGCATGCACACATCGTTGGTCGTTCACCGCATACACACTGAACGATATATTGTTGAACGATATATATTTATCGTCCATATCATTAAAAAAAATCGTCTAATCTGTTTGCGGCTTTACATGATAAATCCCTGAAATAGGTTTTAAGGACTATTCATTTACCTGTAGCTTTGTCATTGGTATGACAATGAACCTGAGCACACGGGCACTCATTGTCCTGGCAAGCGATTACCTCGCTGTCCTCCTAATGGCCGCATCTCCTACCACCATCATAGGCATGGATTGCCCTCCTTTGCTGTCCCCATCATTACTGGCTGGTAGAGGAAGGATCCTGCCAATATTCTATTGCTATGTATCAGGTAAGCACTAGCCGTCCTGATACTTTTGCAAACTCTACTCCTACAGACATCTGGCTCCCTTCATCTTGATCCTGTTCTTGGCCTCAGTTGTGAGTCATGCCCATGGACTTATACTATACGTACTTTTGGTAATGTATATTATGGTGTCTACGCAGCAAGCCTCTTTTTACTTAAAGCATTCAGAAACTGCACGATTTGAAGTATCAGGGCCATGTAACAATCGCCTAATGCAGGAGATATCACATATATCTAATGGGGATCGGTATGATTTACCGCAGCCCGGCAGAGGTGGAAATCCCAAACGTTTTAAGGTAAGTATAAACTAACCTAATTCTACCCCCTAACCCTCCTTTAGGAGTGTCTAACCCTTACCTCCCCCCAAGTGCCTAACCGTAATCCCCCTTCTAAGTGCCTAAACCTAACCCTCCCTTCCCCGCAGCCTAACCATAAGTCTCCCGGGGGGTGCCTAACCCTAACCTCCCCCCCGGGGATGCCTAACCCTAATCTTCCCCTAGCCTAACCCTAACCTAACCCACCCCCCGTGGCTGGCCACGCCGACCTTACCTTCGATCGGGATGCCGGGCCTCGGGCTCCCGGCTTAGGTAAAATGACAGGCGTCGGGATCTCGACTCCTGTCATTTAACCCTTGCCGGAATTAGACAGTCGGGAAGCCGGCGGTCGGGATTCCGTCCGTCAGCTTCCCGACTGCTTCCCATCTAATGTAAGGGGCTAATTAGCACCGCAGACCACAGTCCCTTTTAATCACAACGGGGACTGCAATCCGATCCCCTATGTACCAAGGATCTTGGGATCCCTCTCCTGCAGCCTCCAATCATCCTCCGGTGTTTATGGAGAATTACGCTGCTGTGCATGTGCAGCGTCAGAAGGTGAGGAAGAGTTTTTTGCACTGCGCGCTTTGAGCTAGGCATTAATTTGCAGTGATGGCATGTCCCCGCCTCCACTCTCCCTGTAACATCACTTTATATATAGGCAAAAAACAGAAACATAAGCCACAATATAAACTGGTGAGAATGATGGCACTACTGCGATTCTTGATACATAGACCCCTTAGCCTTTTAGAGAAATTTACCACAAAGTAAAAAAAAAAAATGGAATGATAGAGATTTCCTTATGTTGAACTGTGGGCTTGACTCAGACGCGCTCGCTAGATGCGTATGCAAATTCGGCTAGGTGACGGCAAGGCATAAGCACGCCCATTATGTCTTGGCATGCGATCGCTTTGTGTATGTAGAGGCCCACCAGCCTGGCTTAAGACGCCCACTTGCGCACGTCATCTCCAGAAAGTGTATGAAACCATCGGTACATCAGGTACCATCGGATGCGATCGCAGCGCTTGAGGTTTACTATACTCTACTGCGAGCACTTCAGTGTGAAATACAACCAGGTGACGAGTACTATGACGCTGCTTGTTAATTATGCACACCTCTGAAACAGCGTTAAGACGCTCAGGCACGCCTGCGTTCACACCTCCAGTCCCCCATTTCTAGTGGCCTGCCCCTGTCACCACCCACAAACGGCTTCTCCTGTCACTCACTCTGCTGGGCTGTCTATGCGCACCGAGCTAACGCTTCCCGACCTCTCGCACTGGTTTGCGCACAATGCGAAAATCGTCTGGCTACGAGCGAACGCATCCTAGCGAGTGGGTCTGAATGAGGTCCTGTGTCCTTGAATTAAACTGTGCACACATCAGAACAGCGAGCTGCCGTGGTTCTGAAGGCCTATGCTTGCTCAGAAGCCGCTTACGTCTGGGAAATACATTTAGGATGGGTGTTCTATCTCACAAGTGTCAGAAATACCTGCAGCGAGATCCCCCGGAGAAATGCCGCTGACCCTTGTTTAAAAGCTGCCTAAATGCCGACTCTCCCAACAAGTAATTATATGAAACTCTTAAAACAATGAAGATGCCGCAATGTATTTGAGAGGATTTGTTTGATTGGTTCATACAGATAAGCAGGAAGTCTAGGCTTTGTCTGTCTAATTTGGCCTCTTGGGACTCTGCAACATTATTAAAACCTGCAAATACTCAGCGAGGGTCTGTGTCAGGATTTTGCTGGCTGTACAATCCTGTTTCCTGGGTAGTTATCGGTCTCTATGATGGCGCTAATCTCTCGGAAGGAGGCGGCGTTCGGAGTGCAGCTATTTACTGTAGACGCTGCAGGTGTTATGGGATCATTGATGTGATCACATGTGTAGAAATTAGGGAGGCTAAGAGGATCTGTTCTTATCCTGGCTCCCGCTGTTTCCATACACTGAAGCCTCGGAAACGTATTATAACCGTAATTACCAAATTGTTGCAGACAGATTAAGAAGCATCTTCAATGCGTAGATTCACAATGTTTCCATACGCTATACAGAAACCGAGGGTGTAATAATAACTCCCAGAGAGAATAATGTGGTTGCTGTACGGGAGAGTGCACATCCATCTCCATTATAAATATAATGAAGACTCCTCTGCAAGAATCCTCTATTTATAGAAACATTCTCCACAACCTAGAAAACAGTTACACAATTTCCTATAAAAAGTAAATGAAATAAAAAGAAGAGGAATATTTAATTGTAAGACCCTTAGACGGTCTTATTGCTGCTATCCTGTCTAACCTGTGCCTGGGGTGAGGACAGTAACAATGATCATTCATTCCTAGGAGAAAACAAAGTGTCTTTGGCATACAAGCATTGCTGAGAACCAGAACCCGGTTTTCCCAGGATAGTCCTCCTGATTTAAATTCACCTGATCCCCACAGTGGATTTTTTGATCTGAGGATGCAGCTTATCCATTCAATAGGAAGTAGCAACATTGATAGGATATATCATCAGCGAGGTCACAGGTTCCTAGTGATTGGACAGGCTGCACTCTCAGTGATGTCACTGGTTCCTAGTGACCGAATAGGCTGCACTCTCAGTGATGTCACTGGTTCCTAGTGAATGGATAGGCTGCATTCTCACTGATGTCACTGGTTCCTAGTGAATGGATAGGCTGCACTCTCACTGATGTCACTGGTATCTAGTGACTAGATAGGATTCACTCACAGTGATGTCACTGGTTCCTACTGAACGGACAGGCTGCACTCTCAGTGATGTCACTTGTGAATAGATAGCATACATTATTAGTGAGTGACAGACTGAATTCTCATTAATATTGGTTCACACTGCCTCACTGACGCAGGCTCCTAGAATGATAATGGCTTACTTGTAGGAATGTATACTGTATAAAGAAATCACTAACGCAGAGTTTCAAACGGGACGCAGCCTGAGCAGGCAGCACTGAAAATAGTGCAGACACCATACTCACCGATCTCTCTGCTGTACAGATGAGCAACAGAAGTGCTGCTGCGTATAACGATCCTATCCTATTCAGAGCCGATCGTAAGCGGTTCGATGATTGTGCACTGCGCATGCGCCGCGTCTGGTGTACACGAGCCGCGCTGAGCGACTGAAGTTCAGTCGCTACGGGGCTAGCAACAAAATGGGGCGGCTGTCGATGGTGAGTGACAGCTCGCCCCGTTTTTTGGGCGGGTAGGGGTGGGTGGCTGCACAAACGCAGGCGTTCCCATAGGAATGCCTGGCGTTTGTTGGGCGGTCCAACTGATATCACTAGTGATGTCAGTAGTGGACTTCCTGCTCTATTAGATCAGGAAGTCCACTCGGCCTTGCGGCAGCTAGACCCCTACCCCAGGGTCTCCTCGTAAGGCCGATGGTCGCGATTATCGCGATGGTCTCCAGCTCACTTGCACAAGCTGTGGGTGGTCACCCACAGCTTTGCGAGCGGCCGGAGACCAAACAAATAAAAACACAACAGAAAAAACACACCCACAAGCCCTGCGGGCGGCCGCCAGCTGCGAGCGGCTCTGAATCAGGGCCCGCGTGTACGCAGCATTACAATGGTTTGCAACAAAATTCTGGAATAGTGGCCCTCATTCAGAGCCGTCCTCCTGGACGCTCGTATAGCTGTGGGTCACCACCCACAGGCTATACGAGCGTGCATTGTGATGGCCGCGATGGTCGAGACCATCGCGACCATCGAATTTGCGAGCCGGAGCCTGCGGTTGAGGTTTTCAACCGCAAGCTCCGGAGTGATTTTGGCTCTATCAGAGCCAAAATCACTCCCACTGACATCACTAGTGATGTCAGTGGGCCGGCTTCTGACGGGAGGCGTTGCCGTGGGAACGCCCCCGTCAGGGGGGCACGCCCCCGGCACGCCCACCAAAGGGGGCGTGCTGTCAATCAACATTGACAGCACGCTCCCTTTGATCGGACACAACGAGCGAAGGACTTTCCTTCGCTCGTCGCGTCTGGCGCATGCGCACGACGGAGCTCCCTCCGTCGTGCGCATGCTCAGTCCATAACATCGACCCACTTGCGAGCGGACAGCCGCTCGCGAGTGGGTCTGAATCAGGCCCAGTATTCGGTGTTCAGGGTCAGTGATCGTGATGCCGATATGAGTTTTAGAGCAGTTTGCTCCCATGAATTCGTTCTGATTTATTAGTCTGAAGGAGATAAGACACTTGTTCTGGAGCTACACGGACACTTACTGCTACTGATCTCTCTCCAGTCCCTTTTAGAGAGAAGGGACTGTGCCACCCTAGGAGTTTCATTATACTGCATATCCCTTTACTAAGCTTTTGTCTAAACTGCAGCCTGTGCAGATAACCCATTGCTTTTTAATTAAAAGTCCAATTATTACATACTGCTGCGATCTCTAGCCGGGAGCAATGAGAACAATGACAGAATGGGAAGGGTAACCTGTACCAGTTTGTTGTCTGTGGTGGTCCTCAGCTCTGCAAGATGGTTGCTCAGTATTTGACATTCGCTGCGAATTGCGTCCCCCATTGAACACCTGCATGGAGACAAGAAACAAACCCCTCAGTATTTGGCTTCTATTCATACAATGCATTGCTGGAGAGCACAGATATGTGTATCCGTGGCTGAGGAGCGCAGAGACGTGTATCCGTGGCTGAGGAGCGCAGAGACGTGTATCCGTGGCTGAGGAGCGCAGAGATGTGTATCCGTGGCTGAGGAGCGCAGAGATGTGTATCCGTGGCTGAGGAGCGCAGAGATGTGTATCCGTGGCTGAGGAGCGCAGAGACGTGTATCCATGGGGTATCCGGTCTAAAGATCTACAATAAAAAGGTAGACAATGTCTTTATAGACACCAGATGTTAGACAGGCAATAGGTCGACAGGGACAAAAGGTCGACACACTAAAGGTCGACATGTAAGAAGGTTGACAGGTACAAATGGTCAACGGTCAAAATGTCGACATACCAATGGTCGACTTGAAAATGGTCGACGCGTGTTTTTTATTATTATTCTTTTTTTTTTAGGGTTAGGGTTAGGCACTTACTAGAGGTTTAGGGTTAGGCACTTACCCCAACGGTTAGGCACCAGGAGGGTTAAGGTTAGGCACTAGAAGCGACGGTTAGGGTCAGGCATCTACCACGACGGTTAGGCACCAGGAGGGAGGGTTAGAAAATCAAAACATGTGTCGACCATTTTCATGTTGACCTCGACCCTGTGGACCATTTGTACCTGTTGACCTTCTTACATGTCGACCTTTAGTGTGTCGACCTTGTGCCCCTGTCAACCTTTTGTCCCTGTCAACCTATTGCCTGTCTAACATCTGGTATCTATCTAGACATTGTCTACCTTTTTACTGTAGATCTTTCAATCCATAACCAGACAGTGCTGGACAGCGCAGATACATGCATCCGTGGCTGGACAGCGCAGATACATGCATCCGTGGCTGGACAGCGCAGAGATGTATATGCGTGGCTGGACAGCGCAGATACATGCATCCGTGGCTGGACAGCGCAGAGATTTATATATGCGTTGCTGGACAGCGCAGATACGTGTATCCGTGGCTGGACAGCGCAGATACGTGTATCCGTGGCTGGACAGCGCAGAGATGTGTATCCGTGGCTGGACAGCGCAGAGATGTGTATCCGTGGCTGGACAGCGCAGAGATGTGTATCCGTGGCTAGACAGCGCAGTGTGTGATCATTGGCATGTACTCATCGGATCAGCAAACGTCATAATCAACACAGCAATAATGGGTCTAGATCTGACTATGAGAATTCTCCTGGCGACGTAAACGCAGGTATGTTGCGACCAGTGGAAGCTCCAGAGATGGGGCTGCAGCACAGTCCAAAATTCAAATAGGGGAGCCACACCAACTGCCACCCCAAACACTGCCAATCATCACCGGCCGAGACTCAATGGCAGTTGGTGGAGCTCCCCTATTTGAATCTTGGACTGTGCTGCAGCCCCACCTCTAAAGCCGCCACTGGTTGCGACCGATTTTGGGGAGTATTTTAGCCTGCGACTGTGATCCCGTATACAGTAAAAATGCCTCTCGTGTCAGTTTCCACGGCCATTCTGCGCGACCATAGGGTTACTTAGAAGGCCGATAATCACCTGATCTACGACCGGTGCTGCGTCTTTGTACGTGTGAACATTTGCATTGGATTTGAGAAAATTTGCATATTTTCACACAGCCGATGCGCACAAATCCGCGGCAGCAGCATTATCGTCCATCTCTGAATCAGGCCCAAAGTTAATGACTTAAAGCAAAACCGGCTCCGTTACTACCGAAACTATATAACTCATATGGGCCCCAGGTTTATATTTTCTGCAGCATTTGTACTGTATGAGATATTAGTATAATCCACAGTCACGTTCCTCACTGCTTTGCCCATCACTTATAGGGGGGCACTCCTCTTCCTACACTGTAATATAGGGGGGCACTCCTCTTCCTACACTGTAATATAGGGGGGCACTCCTCTTCCTACACTGTAATATAGGAGGGCACGCCTCTTCCTACACTGTAATATAGGGGGGCTCTCCTCTTCCTACACTGTAATATAGGGGGGCACTCCTCTTCCTACACTGTAATATAGGGGGGCACTCCTCTTCCTACACTGTAATATAGGAGGGCACTCCTCTTCCTACACTGTAATATAGGGGGGCACTCCTCTTCCTACACTGTAATATAGGGGGGGCACTCCTCTTCCTACACTGTAATATAGGAGGGCACGCCTCTTCCTACACTGTAATATAGGGGGGCACTCCTCTTCCTACACTGTAATATAGGGGGGCACTCCTCTTCCTACACTGTAATATAGGGGGGCACTCCTCTTCCTACACTGTAATATAGGGGGGGCACTCCTCTTCCTACACTGTAATATAGGGGGACACTCCTCTTCCTATACTAATATAGGGGGGCACTCCTCTTCCTACACTGTAATATAGGGGGGCACTCCTCTTCCTATACTGTAATATAGGGGGGCACTCCTCTTCCTACACTGTAATATAGGGGGGCACGCCTCTTCCTACACTGTAATATAGGGGGGACACGCCTCTTCCTACACTGTAATATAGGGGAGCACGCCTCTTCCTACACTGTAATATAGGGGAGCACTCCTCTTCCTACATTGTAATATAGGAGGGCACTCCTCTTCCTACACTGTAATATAGGAGGGCACTCCTCTTCCTACACTGTAATATAGGGGGGGCACGCCTCTTCCTACACTGTAATATAGGAGGGCACTCCTCTTCCTACACTGTAATATAGGGGGGGCACGCCTCTTCCTACACTGTAATATAGGGGGGGCACGCCTCTTCCTACACTGTAATATAGGGGGGCACTCCTCTTCCTACACTGTAATATAGGGGGGCACTCCTCTTCCTACACTGTAATATAGGAGGGCACGCCTCTTCCTACACTGTAATGTAGGGGGAGCTCTCCTCTTCCTACACTGTAATATAGGGGGGCACTCCTCTTCCTACACTGTAATATAGGAGGGCACTCCTCTTCCTACACTGTAATATAGGGGGGCACTCCTCTTCCTACACTGTAATATAGGGGGGGCACTCCTCTTCCTACACTGTAATATAGGGGGGGCACTCCTCTTCCTACACTGTAATATAGGGGGGGCACTCCTCTTCCTACACTGTAATATAGGGGAGCACTCCTCTTCCTACACTGTAATATAGGGGGGCACTCCTCTTCCTACACTGTAATATAGGGGGGCACTCCTCTTCCTACACTGTAATATAGGGGGGCACTCCTCTTCCTACACTGTAATATAGGGGGGCACTCCTCTTCCTACACTGTAATATAGGGGAGCACTCCTCTTCCTACACTGTAATATAGGGGGGCACGCCTCTTCCTACACTGTAATATAGGGGAGCACTCCTCTTCCTACAGTGTAATATAGGGGGCACTCCTCTTCCTACACTGTAATATAGGGGGGCACTCCTCTTACTACACTGTAATATAGGGGGGCACTCCTCTTCCTACACTGTAATATAGGGGGGCACTCCTCTTCCTACACTGTAATATAGGGGGGCACGCCTCTTCCTACACTGTAATATAGGGGAGCACTCCTCTTCCTACAGTGTAATATAGGGGGCACTCCTCTTCCTACACTATATTAAATGTATCTCAAAACTAGAGATGAGCGGTTCGGATTCTGTGGAATCCGAACCGCTCCGAACATTGGGGATCCGAGTCCACCCGAACCCTGTTCGGGTGTTCACCGCCTGACTTGGATCCCCGTTCGGGGCCGAACAGCAGCCGCCTGATGTCGGATTCTCACTAGAGAATCCGACATCAGGTCTCCTCGCGTGTAGGGCAGAGCGCAGTGATAGCGCTCTGCCCTACACAGACACAGACACACAGCCGCCAGCGGCAGCTGTGTGTTTGTTACAGCAGCCAATGAGAGTCACACAGACTCTCATTGGCTGCTGCACGGAGGGAGCCGGCTGGAGCTCACACATGAGCTCCGTCTTCCGGCTCCCTCCTCAGCGTGTGACAGAGCGGACGGCGCGGGAGCGGGGATACAGGTAAATTTTTTTTTTTTTTATTTGTGCAAGGGCCGCGGGCGCTACTGGAGGGGGGTCTGCTACTGGGGGTGCGGGGGGGCCATACTACTGGGGGGGGTCTGCACTACTGGGGGGATCTGCTACTGAGGGGGGCTATACTACTGGGGGGGCCATACTACAGAGGGGCCTGCTACTGGGGGGGCTATACTACTGGGGGGGTCTGCTACTGGGGGGCCATACTACTGAGGGGCCTGCTACTGGGGGGGGGCATACTACTGGGGGGGGCTTACTACTACTGGGGGGGGGCTGCTACTGGGGCAGCCGAATACAGGGGGGGCCATACTACACGGGGGGCCCATACTACAGGGGGGCTACTACTGGGGCAGCCTACTACTGGGGGGGGCCTGCTACTGGGGCAGCCTACTACTGGGGGGGCCATACTACTGGGGGGGCCATACTACTGGGGGGGCATACTACTGGGTGGCATGCTAATGGGGGGCATACTACTGGGGGGACCTGCTAATGGGGGGCATACTACTGGGTGGCATGCTAATGGGGGGCATACTACTGGGGGGGCCTGCTAATGAGGGGCATACTACTGGGGGGCATTCTACTGGGGGCACTGCATAGTGGACCCTACTACTAAGGGGACTGCATAGGGGGCACCAAATCTGGGGGACATTGTGTAAAGGACACTGCTACTGTGGGCATTGTGTAAAAGGGTCACTACTGTGGGCATTGTGTAAAAGGGGCACTACTGTGTGTCGTAACATAAATAAGAGACACTACTTTATGGTGTAATGTGAATCAGGCCCTATGTGCGGTCTAATGCGAATAAGATTGTGCACTGTGACTCCTAGGGCCGTAGCCCACTTTGTAAACAAGTACTGTGACTCTGCTGGCCGTACCCCACTGGGTGGGTGCACTACTTTTCATTTCTGCCACTGCTGTGTGGCAATGTGTCATAGATGTGCTTTATACTGTGGTGTCTGTGCCGCTGCTTTGTCGCTTAGTAACCAGTCAGCTCACTGCAACCTTTGGCCAATAATGTTGAAAACAATATTATAAGCTGTGATATGGTCTAAATTGACTGGAAATTAAAATGTTATTGAGGTTAATAATACTCTAGGAAGAAAAAAAAGACCAATTTATGTGATTTTAGCTTTTTTTGTCAATTTTTGTAAAAAAATCCAAATCCAAATCCAAAGCCAGTCACCGCAGTTTGGCAAATCCAAATCCAAAGCCGGACGACGAATTAGAACCAAATCCAAATCCGGCAAAAATGGTCCGGCGCACATCCCTACTCAAAACAATTGTTTAGTGTATTAATAATGTGCATAATTATACACATACATACACACTCTCTTTCTCTCTCTCTCTCTCTAGTACTTTGGATCCGGCATTTGCCAGGTCGCTAGCTAGTGTGGTTGCCATATACCCCCTCATCCTCCCTGTATCTCACCAGCCTCATGCCCTACCTCCTGCATCTCTCCAACCTTATGCCCCACTGTGTTTGTCCAGCCTTATATGCCCCCAAGTTTCTCTTTCATCTTTGTACCCCTCTGTCCCTCTTTCATCTTTCTGTCTCTCTCATCTATGTCCCCCTCTCCACTTTCTCTGATCTCTGTCCCACTATGGCAGTCGGACGGAGAGGGAGTTTGTGGGTGGATACGGGGGTGTTGCATTTCCTCCTTGTCTGTCTCTCTCATCTCTTTCCCCTTCCACCCATCAAGCGGTCTTCGTGTGGTGCAGAGGGGGGCTCTCCTGGCTTGTGGAGAAGTGAGGCTGTGGCTAGCTGGCAGCCAGTGAGAGCTGTGAGGGGAAGGAGGGGCCTCCCTTTAGCTCTCAACTATATATATATAGTCAATTTGTTCAGCTCTGGGCGAATATGCAAGCTAGGGTCCCTCCTAATTAAGCATAGACAGAAGTATCCTATAGTTGAGCATGGCAGCACATGTAAGGAACTGAGACTGCACTCCTAGGTTAGTTCTATACATGTTTTGGCTGATTTTATTTGAAAATAAATTGCAGAGATGTGAATGAGCCTCACCGCAGCCTAATTACTGGAAGGAACTAAGGTATGTCGGTGGCAGAGAGAAGAAAATCTCTTCATCTGAGGCAGATTCTTTATGTTTGCTAATTCACTCTAATTGCTTGTTTAATTATAATTACCATCCAGTATTTATAAAGCACCAACAGTTTACCTAGCGCGATACAAATTGTAAGAGGTACAAAGGCATTACATACTAAACCAAAGAAGGCCCTGACTGTTTCTAAAAGGAATAGAGGAACAAGTGAGACAAAAGGTAGTGAAAGGAGAACGTAAAAGGGGGCTTGGTGGGCTTAGAGGACTCAGGGACAGCTCTCTGAATAGATGAGTTTTCAGCAACAGTTTAAAGGTTGAGAAGCTGAACAGAGTGAGGGAGAGCAGGAACCCTACAGACAAAGATAAGAAGAAGTAAGGAGAGAGGTCATAAGCTACAGGCTTTGGGATAGGCAGTTGGGGTACGGTTGCAGGACGGATTGGGGAAAATTTGGGGGGGTCTATGGGATAAGGATTGTTAGAGGGGCAGTTGGAGTTGTGCAGGTGGTGAGATGAAGAAGGATCTATAGAATGGAGCTTGTCTACCTGCACTGTACTGAAAGGGTTTGTTACTTGCAGCTATCAGGGACGTGTGGAGGGGAATTCTCTCCTTCCTCGTATGCAAACACTTCAGTGGAATAACCCCAAGCGCAATGAGCAGTGAGCTACAATGACCCCTATCTCAGGAACACAATAGTACGACTCAATTGAATTGCTCCATCGGGATCAGGGCGGCCAAAAATCAATCAAATTCCCCCCTTAGAGCGAGTGTTCAGAAATGTATTATTCCTCTCCCTTCCAAACAAAATGTCTCAAACAGCAGTATAGGTTCCACACACAAAATCAGGCATAACAAGAAATAATAAAGCTGCATACACACACACAACGATTTTTTGAACGATTATCATTAAACGATATCATTTAACGATAATCGTTTGAAAAAATCAATCACTTTCTGAGTCAAATGATCAACGATTACCGTTCATGCGCGTTCACGTTTGTAGTTCAGTAAGACTTGTCAACTAAACGATTTTCAGTAAGGGAATATGCAAAATCGTTTGTAGTTCAAAAAAATCGTTCATTACACTTTAAAAAATCTGACAGATAATCTGACAGAAAATCGTTCATAAAATCATTCATAAAACCGTTCATAAAATCGTTGGTAACAAAATCGTTGTGTGTGTATGCAGCTTCATAGGCAAACGCAGGGGGGGGTTTCATCTGCCTGGAAACCCCCCTCCCCAGCCCACACCTTGACCACAATAGAAATAGTAATGTAATAGAATTTTACTAGTGCTGCATTTTCTTCACAGTATCACAAATGAAATAATTAGCAACACCTGTGGATCTTTTAACATGTATCAGTCAGTAATAAATAACCTGTGCACCAACTAGCAGATCTAGAAACCATGCACTGTTAGGGATGTGCTGCTATAGAGCCCAATATGTATATATATGTCCAGGACAGTGCTAGGTTCTTCTGTTGTTCCTCCAGACTCCCGGACTTGCTCCAATGGTCTGGAATGGTGCTCACATCTAAAATAAAAACATTCAGCTCAGGCAGGATGGCCCTACTGCCGCATGTAATGGCTTTCTGTGATTTCTGGTCCTGTATATGGAATTATTACACACAATACACTTTGTATGATGCATATTTAAGATGGATAAGTGCTAATTCTACCCTCTTCATGGACTGGCCACACTCACTGTAAAATCAGGCATTTGGAAACCCCCCTCTAGAAATCCTGCGTTTGCCACAGCACTTTACTCCTAAAATTATATTCACCACTTTGACAATGTAAAAAAAAAAACATCTATCCACCTAACACCATTGTATGACCTTTTACCATAAAAGTGATCAAACATTTTACAAATCTGCTCAAGTAGATACATATTATTTCAAACCACTACCCTGAAATACAGAAAATGGGCCATTATCGTCTATCAAACACACCAAAACAGATCCCTGAAGAAGGCCGCCACAAGCATGGGTGAAACGCATTGGATTTAACTTTATTTAAAATTCACCCCAAACTAGAATACACTCCTATTGAGGGAATCCATTTCCTAGACAATCTCTTATTGCTGTTATTCTTCATGCAATTTCCGAACATTTATCACATTTTTATTTATTTTACATTTATTCCTTTTTTTTTTGTTTTCTTTTATTTGATGTGTTTTATATGTTCCAACACATACTTATTGTATCCAAAATATCAGAGATGTCCTACTTTGTCATTAGCTTAAATCTTCATACAATTCTTCTATAAAAACTATGACACACATTGTTATTACACAAATACTCTAGAGCCGGACTACTGTGTTTCCCTGATAGGGGTCGTTATAGTTTATTGCTCATTGCTCTTGGCAATGGTGGTCACCATGGATTGCAGTCTGTGGAAGGAAAACTCCAATGAAAAGAGAAGTACAGTACAGTAATGAAGCCGAGATACAATTAATTAATGGAGTAAGACCTTGTTGGTATCACATGTCAGAATAAATGAAATATTTTAGATATATTGCCTACAAATGGGTAGCGCAGATGGTGTAATAGTGAGAATTACTGCCTCACAGCGCTGAGGTTGTGGGTTCAATTCCCACTATGGCCCTGATTCAGAGCCGGACGCTCTTTCAGAGCGCTCGCTCTGAATCAGGGCGTTTTTTTTTTTGTTTTTTTAAAGGAGCCAACCTCCTGGCCGCTCGCTAAGCTGTGGGTGACCACCCACAGCTTTTGCGAGCGGCAAGGTATTGGTCGCGACCATCGGAGCTTGCGACGGGACCCTTGTGGTAGTGTCTCGTTCCCGCAAGCCCCAGTGAGCTTCCTGCTCTCTCACCACTGACATCACTGGTGATGTCAGTGGTGCCTCCCACAAACGGCAGGCGTTCCTTCGGGAATGCCTCTGTTTGTGTAACCACCCCCTCGCCCGCCTCCAAAACGGAGGGATGCCGCTCCTGCATACAAACCCTGCATTGCTGCCCAGGTGCCACCCAGTGACGGCCATTCAGAGTAAGTTGTGGATGTAGGCTGCAAAGCAGGTGCGGTTTACTAAAAGTCGTGAGATGCGCCCGCATTTCCGAATTGTGCTTAACTCAGAATCCGGCTACAGACTATGGGTTCCAGAGTTAAGGAGGAGCCCAGCCATGCAGACTCACTGGTCCTCTAAGGCATACAGTAAGTATAAGGGTTACTAGGCCCTGTTCAACCCCAGGAGGTGCATCAGGTCAGGGTTGGGACTGAGGCATGGCTTCATTTATCAAAAAAATCCAATTTAGACCATGAGGAAGTTTGCACAATAGTAGTGACTGCACCACATATAAGTTTACAACAAAAAAAGTCAACAGATTTCTTTTATCATATAATATATATATATATATATATATATATATATATATATATATATATATATATAGAGTTAGAAGCAAAGCAAAAGGAGAACATTTCTACCTTGGCAAAGCCGTGTTGGGGGGAGGGGGTGTTCATTTTAAAAAGAGCAGATAGATAAAGAGTTCAGAGGGAAGGGGCATGTCCTAAAATAACTCTAAATTGCAGTGTAAACATAAAGGAGCAAATGTGCACATTTTGTAAGTTTGCTGTACTTCTCTAACTACGTGGGGGGAGTATTACCTGTCATTGTGTGAGTGTGCATTATACCTGTGCCTGCAGGGGCTGTGTTCTCCCTGTCCTTTATCTCCTATTTAGTGATGCATTGTTTTACCAAGTTAACTAAACTAAATCTCTGTAATTGCTTCTGGAGGAGAAATATTGTCAGTTATTTTTTTTTATAGAAACTTCATGGCTTATTGGCATTGTCCTTACTGCCTGGTCTGTGCGGAGTTCTGTTTTCACTCCCTTTCCCAATCACTATGTCTTGCTTACCTAACCTAGCTTTTCCTTTCGGATGGGTAAGGGATGCCAGCGTTCAGGATCCTGGCGGTCAAAATCCCAACGCCGGCATCCCAACAGGGTTAGGATACCGGCAAATGTCAGTCGGTATCCTAACCCTCCCTCTCCCTACCCCCAACCCTCCCTCCCCAGTACTTAAACCTAACCTCCCCGTCCCCACACCATAACCCTCCCTCCTAGTACCCATCCCTAGCCACGCCCCCTTGTGCCTAACCCTCCCCCTCTCCATACCCCTAACCCTCCCCCCCAGTGCCTAAACCTAACCCCCTTCCCTGCACCCTAACCCTCCCTCCCCAGTGTCTAACCCTCCCCCTCTCCATACCCCTAACCCTCCCTCCCCAGGGCTTATCCATAACCCTTCCCCCCTAGTGCTTAACCCAAACCCTCCCCCCTAGTGCCTAAACCTAACCTACCCGTACCCTAACCCTCTCTCCTAGTGCCTAAACCTAACCTACCCCTCCCCGCCCCCTAACCCTCCCCTCCTAGTGCCTAGCCCTCACCTCCTAGTGCCTAACACTCCCCCTAGTGCCTAACCTCCCCCTCCCCCCTAGTGCCTAAACCTAACCTACCCCTCCCCGCCCCCTAACCCTCCCCTCCTAGTGCCTAACACTCCCCCTAGTGCCTAACCTCCCCCTCCCCCCTAGTGCCTAAACCTAACCTACCCCTCCCCGCCTCCTAACCCTCCCCTCCTAGTGCCTAGCCCTCCCCTCCTAGTGCCTAACACTCCCCCTAGTGCCTAACCTCCCCCTCCCCCCTAGTGCCTAAACCTAACCTACCGCTCCCCGCCCCCTAACCCTCCCCTCCTAGTGCCTATCCCTCCCCTCATAGTGCCTAACCCTCCCCCTCCCCGCACCCTAACCCTCTCTCCTAGTGCCTCTCCCTAACCCTCTCCCCTAGTGCCTAACCCTTTCCCCTAGTACCTAACCCTAACCCTCTCACCTCTAGTGCATAACCCTAACCCTCCCTCCTAATGCCTAAACCTAATGCCAGGTACATACACACTAGAAGATATGTACATATCAGGCACATTGGCAAGTGTGTACCCACTATGTCTCTGACTAGGGGTGCTCCCACATTTTGTCAGTGACATTGCCCATCAGACCTAGGGGGATGGTATACTTATTCAATGAGGAAGGGTGTATTTTTTTTTAACTTGGGGAGGTAATACTGTCTATGCTGGGAATGATGTATTAATGTATGTGCGTGGGTATAATTATTGTGTTTCTGTTTGTGTAAGGAGTGTATTCATATTATGTGTTATATGTGGGTCAATGATGGTCTCTGCATTATCTGGCATTCACTGTGACCCTCTACATTATCTGGCGGTTACTACAACGCTCTCTGCATTATCTGACGGTTACTACAACGCTCTCTGCATTATCTGGCGGTTACCATGACGCTCTCTGCATTATCTGGCGGTTACCATGACGCTCTCTGCATTATCTGGCGGTTACCATGACACTCTCTGCATTATCTGGCGGTTACTACGATGCTCTCTGCATTATCTGGCGGTTACCATGACGCTCTCTGCATTATCTGGCATTCACTGTGACCCTCTACATTATCTGGCGGTTACTACAACGCTCTCTGCATTATCTGGCGGTTACCATGACGCTCTCTGCATTATCTGGCGGTTACCATGACGCTCTCTGCATTATCTGGCGGTTGCCATGACGCTCTCTGCATTATCTGGCAGTCACTGTTACACTCTATGCAATACAATAGGGGGCATTACTTCTGGGGGTAATATTATAGGGGGCATTACCACTGCCACTGTGGCGCTATTAGGGGGCATTACTAATGGGGGCACTACTACAGGGAGCATTACTTTTGATGGCACTACTACAGGGAGCATTACTACTGAAGGCATTACTACTAGGGGCACTACTAATGGGGGCATTACCACTGGGGGCACTACTAATGGGGGCATTTCTACTGAGGGCATTACTACTGGGGTCACTACTATAGGGGGCACTAATACTATAGGGGGCACTACTATAAGGGGCATTACAACTACCACTGGGGGCACTATTAGGGGGCATTACCACTGGGGACATTGCATAGGGGCACTGCATAAGGGGCACCACTACTGGGGGCATTGTGTAAATGTGTCTGCTGGACTAGTATTTGGGGAGAGTTTGCGGAGCTGCGCATCAATTTTTTTATTTTTTTTGGTGGAGGAGGAGGGGGGGGGTTTCACCGGGTGACACCAACCCTAGTGACGCCTCTGAATATACATGAGGCCCTTTCTATTAATACAGTAATTGTCAGATGCTGTCTATCAATGAGGTATTATGCGACGGATCATGGAACATCGATGTCCGCCGGTCGGCATTTCCGATCCGATCTCAGTGATCCATCTCTGATGTATAGCGGCCTTAACTTGCAGCCAATTAGGGGCCTGTTCATCATTACTTAAAACTCGATGGAGATACTTAGGTTTAGAACTTGCATGGAGTTCTACCTAATTACCGGAGGAATTCAGCATTCCTCCTCTCCATAACTGTCTATTCTGAGAAATAGATACTTTTCCCTGCCTGCTCCAACTTACCACAGCTGTAATCAGTGCTTCGCATGAGCTGTTACATCCGTAAAAGCAGTGCATGTGCAGAACTGCCTACAGCTGCAGTAATTCTGTCCCCCCCAACCCCCCCTCCCCTCACCTCCCCCTGTCCCCCACTCACTTGGCCGCTGTGGCCTCCTCAGGCTCCATCTGCTGTGCTGGCACTGTGTTCTCCCGTCAGAACACAGTAAAGTTTAGAAAAAAAAACAAAAACTTTTTTTTTCTAAACTTTACTGTGTTCTGCCAGGAGAACACAGTGTCAGCACAGCAGATGGAGCCTAGGAAAGGACCAGAGTGACGGAGGCTCCCTCCGGAGGAGGACCTGCCCAGCTGACAGTAAGTAAGTGTAACCTGCTATACGCCACCTGAGCGTGGCGTATAGTAACACCATCAAATTCCGAAAATACATAATTTAATTTCCATATCCTCATACTAATGTAATAAATGTATGGGGAGTGTGGAAATTAACGCAAGCAGACTTATCCAGGAGATATCAGTCTTCATGAACACTAAAATAACGGTAATTAAGGAAAATGTCCTTAAAAACTTTATTTTAGTGTTGATGAATAGGTCCCTTAGAATTAAAACATTCACAGGGCTAGACCAACCTGAACATTTATTATCATACTAATGTAACAGATTTAAAGGCCATCAGCAATAGATAAAGTAACAAAATATACAGTATGTCAGAAATTAGCAAGATAAAATAGAGTCCTAAATGGGCATGTAATACGAATTGTACCAGTCCTATATTTGTTTCTGTATATTTGCAGATTATCCTGCTTTACATTAAAGTCTTTTCTTTCCTACAGTGAATAAGACTCTTGGAATTTGAATTCTATCACTGACAGGTTCCAAAATACCATTCACTGAACCATAGCTGGCAGTTTCCTCTCTCTGTACAAACATGACTTCAGTTTGTGCTTTAACATGTGTTTTATACAATATTCCATCAGCTCAGGTATTATTGTAATGATGTATTATCCTTGGTATCAGTGACAATTGTGTACAATTACACTAAATGTACAAAGCCTCTACTGTACTGCGGAATGAGGTCATTCACAGGCACCATCCCCTGGGCCCCTGACATGTATTTAATCCTTAAAATCAGTGTATTTTGCAAACTCACAAAATAGATAATTTCTCATGAAAAGACATTTAGGATAACTCCTACTGCAATTTCAATGGCATCTTGTCTGTGTCTGCAGGGCTGTATTTCTGTCCGATTTGCAGAGGGATGTTGCGATTGTTAGCACCGTACAGGCTCCACAAGCCGAGCACACACATCTACAAGTGATTCCAACCGTACACATCTCAGTAGCATCTCTACTTGCGGCTCAATGGATGTAAATAGGTAGCGTTCCTGCTAAAACAACATGGCGGGTGCTGTCTCCATCCGCGGGGCCACAGTGTCTCGGGGGTGGGAAACTTAGTGGTGCAGCACGGCATCTATCCACAGAGAGAGGAGAGCTTTGGGTGCAGCCCGGCATGTCCGTAAATGACGGACACGCCCCTAAAAGTGATGAAAAAGGGGTGCATCTAAAAGATATGCCCCTTTTCTCATTTCCACACCCTGCCTGGCGCTGGACCTAGAGTGAACACTATAAGTAGGTTATAACAGGACTTTCTTTCTTTTTTATTTTCAATATATGTTTATTTATTTTTGGAAACGATAAAACTTTTTTTATATATATTCAATATAGCAGGACTATCGCTCATAGGCTAAGTAGTGAAGGCTATGCGAAGATGTGTGTACACAGAGGTCTGTCTGATTTCAGATGCATTTCAGCGACCAAGAACAGGGCGGGCTCTGATAATGGCCATGTAACCAAGTGTTAAATTACGGGACAGTGAGGTTGCATACGGTACATGTGCACAAGTTAGCATACGGCTCTAGGGGGGTCATTCAGACCCGCTAGCGAGGGAAGTTCGCTCGCAAGCGGGTCGATGTTTGTTGAATGCGCATGACGGAGGGAGCTCCGTCGTGCGCATGCGCGAGACCCGGCGAGCGAAGAGAAATACGTTGCTCGGGGTCTCGCTCCAAAGGGGGCGTGCTGTCGATGGTGACTGACAGCACTCCCCCTTTGGTGGGCGTGCCGGCCAGACGGAGGCGTTCCCATGGGAACGCCTACCGTCTGAGTCCGGCCCCACTGACATCAGTAGTGATGTCAGTGGGAGTGACTTTGGCTCTGATAGAGCCAAAATCACTCCTGGGCTTGGGCAGCGAGACCCTACCGCAGGGTCTCGTCGCAAGCCCGATGGTCGCGATGGTCTTGACCATCGCGACCATCATCATGGACGCTCGCATAAGCTGTGGGTGGTAACCCACAGCTATGCGAGCGTCCATGAGGACGCTCCAAAACCAGGTAGGAGGGCCCTGATTCAGAGTGAGCGCTCTGGTCAGAGCGTTCAACTCTGAATCAGGCCCTAGATCTGCATTAAGTTTCATGCACGCAGATTGCTCAGTGTCATTGAGCAGATAGCTAGAGATGAGCTATAGTTTTAAAACGGTTAAAGTGAAAAGTTGGCTTCATACTATATCTTGGCAGGGAACTGTGCGCCTTTCTCCAGAATAATGGATGCCGCGGAGTGGCAAATCGATTGCAGAACTTAATGTCTGAATCGACGCAGATGTTGTTGTTCTCCTAAGGCAGCCAATCAGTACGCTAGGATCCAGTGACATTTCCCCATGCCCCATACTGTTAAGCTGCATACACACGTAACGATTTTGTTAGTGAACGATTTTCGTTCAGTTTTTCCTTTGAAAAAGTGAGCGATTTTTTTGGAGTGTAATGAACGATTTTTTTTGAACGATTTTTTTCAACGTTGAACGAAAAATGTTCAGTTTAACGTTGAAAATCGTTAAACGGGAACGCGCATGAACGATTTTCGGTCATCGTTATTACTCAGAAACTGAACGATTTTTTGAACGATAACGACCTTCTTATAGTTAAATTGTTCAAAAAATCATTACGGGTGTATGCACCTTTAGTGATTACGGAGGCCCCATAATATGCATTACTAGTTTACTGATTCAGCCCAGTAAATGATCCAATGTGATAAGGCGATGTATACACTTTAATATTCTATCCACAGAACAACAAGAAAGCGTTCTAGGATCCCTGGGGCGCACATGACGGTGATTTCTATCTGATATAATTTCTCATTTCCTATTAAAAAATAACGTAACCCATGAATCCCATTATTTCCTTACAGGCACCCGTGCAGGCTAATTATAATCCGAGATGACCTCAGCTGGCCCACTTGCAATAAGAAGTCTTTTTACAATCAAACCTTCAGGATTTTAACATAAGGCTTTGAATTATGGGTATACTCTACATCAAACGTAACCCTTCTGTGACTGGCAGGCTGACACATACCCCAGAAACTGGCAGCTAGAACAAATGAGCGGACACAACAGCACAAGGCCTGATTCAGAGATGGACGCAAGGAAGCGGCTGTATAATAGCGTTCAACTCAAATGCAAATGTAGCCGGAGGCGTCTGTAAGAAATAGGCACCAACTTGCTGCATCTGCGATCCGAGTGCTGTGTCTGTAGACGCTGCCACGAGTCACCATCGCGACCATTGGCTGCGACGGTTGCTCCTTTGGCCAGGCTGCGTAAGCTGAGACTTACTCAGCCTGGTCAGTACCTGGCAGATTGCGAGGCCAGGAAAATCTGCTTCCACCGACGCAGACCCTGGCCGCGTCACACCCAGAAAACGGCGTCACGACCTCATTACCGGGAAGGCTGCCCAGGAATGTCCCCGCTCCACCCCCAAAAGCTGCAGCCCTTCAATCAGGCTGCGGCATGGAGACACTGCGAGTGATCGCTCAGATGGAGGGCTGCACATGCGCAGTCCTCCCACCATCAAAGATGTATGCCGACCCGGGTGACTGTATTGCTCACGTTGTAAAGAGATGGGGAAGTAGGTGGGCATAAGGGGTGGGAATTTGCCCAATGTTTGACAGTTACACGACCATTACAATCAGTGGAGGCTCCAGAGGTGGGGCTGCAGCGCACTCCAAAATTCAAACAGAGGAGCCACACCAACTGCCAGTCAGTACCGGCTGGTGATGTTTGGCAGCGTTTGGGGTGGCAGTTGGTGCGGCTCCACTATTTGAATCTTAGACTAAGCTGCAGCGCCACCTCTGGAGCCTCCACTGGTTACAATGTACAGAGATTCCCTTCCCACATATTGAATGGACCATCACACTACTGTGATTAACGTTCTCAGAGAGCCACATCAATGAGCCTCGGCGCTTGCCGTAGATTGCATCCATTTCTTATGGTGCTCTCCCACTTAGATTTGAAGACCAAAAAAGTGACATTTCCATCTCTTCCGGCAATGAAAGGGTTATTTATGCGATCAGAGCCAATTATAGGATGTGACAATGATGTTTACAAGTGAAGTATTTTCAAGGTCGCCCAGCCCTGCCTGAGCGTATGGAGAATATCACATCTGGAAATCATAATGCAACAGGCGATGAATGAGAACAATTAGACCATATTGACAGAGATACAGCAGCTAACGGATTTATAAGGATAATGTTTAAGTTCCAGGACTCCTAGTAGCACAAACTTAAACCTTCGGGGAGATAACATTTGCTGAGGAGTTATAAGGAGACACTTCTGGGACATAAATACGGTCAGGAAAGGAGAAATCTCTTTGTGGATTGGAGAGAATGTGCTTTGGCGAGTTACCATTTACAAACTAGTCAACCATCAATCAAAGATGCTAGAACCAAAATGTTCCTGTCCCTATTTGGCTGTCCGTGAAACACCCCAGGTCCAGCAATGGCTGCACGCATGGGAGCGTTAAACGCCATTAAGAGGCAGCATGAAAATAAAACAAAACCATTACCCTTCAGGTGTAGAACAGCCAGCACACAGTACATCTAATGCAGCCAGTTGCATTTGTAAGTGGTTAGCGTATAGCCATCCCGCCTCCTTTCATAGTGCGGTTGTTGTAATCTGCTTCTGCTTTTCCCACTTGTTTTCCAGTTCCAATAATCTGAGATGAGTCGTTTACATGATGTTCGAAAAAAAATAATTATCCCCCCCACCCCGATCTTTCAAGACCCTGCGTCAAAAATTGTGCTGCGTCTAAAAATCGGGATGCATGGCGCGACTCCGATGCATGCACAGAAGAAAAAACAATGGGCGCTTGCATGAATATCGGCATAACGCGTGACTCTGTATCAAGTCCATAATGTGGTAGATTCATTTATGGGCGAAGCGCGGTTCCAGAATGGCACAAACAGGTGTACAGGGAAATCGGCATTGCAGACAGTACCGTAATGGGCAAACAACTGCGCATCCATACATCGAGGCTATGGGGCATATGTACTAAGCTCATGGAAAGTGATAAATTGGAAAGTGATAACTACCAACCAATCAGCTCCTAACTGTCATTTTTCAAACACAGCCTGTAACGTGACAGTTAGGAGCTGAGTGGCTGGTAGTTTATCACTCTGCAATTTGTCACTTTCCAGAGCTTAGTACATCTCCCCGAAGGTGACACACCGCCTCTGATTGAATTGCCCCCATTGTGACAAAATAAAAGCAGCTTGGCAGGTATTCTCGGTACACACAGACATTTTGCTTCTGTAAAATAGTATTGTTCATTGTTATCAGAGAATACCAGAAATGATATACAAAGGAAGCGTTTATTTTCCAGGAAGTTTCCACTGTTAAAAAATTCTTTAACAATACAAGATTGCGTTATCTTTTCCTGCCTCATTAGTACATAATATTAGTCACCTTAATGACAAAGACTTCTGCCCTCGTAGGTTTTACCTGTGCTGTTGGGCCTCCGATACAGTTGGGCCTGAAGTCTCCTGTAACTCTGCCTCTGTGTTTTCGGGTTCTAATGTAACCATGGTGCCCGTAAGGCAATTGTCGCAATCTTGTAATACTGTAGCAGCCTCCGTTTTCTCGCCATTGGCATCTGCGAATTCCTCCGAGGAGCTTGAATCCTCGCTAGATGTTGTTTCATAACTGGGAACATAATATTGTATTATCATGTAGAGTTGCATCATTTGGTTGCCCTTAGATACTACAACAACAACTACAATAATAATGTTCTTTATTTATCTTTAATGTCCCAATAGGACTTAACATGCTTTAGAACTGGAAATGAAATAATAAATTAAAAAAACACGAAACAAAATAAACCTATAAAAATGATTAACAGAGTATAGAATAGACAGTTAAGCATTTTTTCTCTTTTAGAAAATATAAGGGCTTTAATGGAATGTTTGAGTAAACAATAAAGTATTTCGCTTGTTTTTTGAGACTTCTAGGGGTTTAGTTACTAAAGGTCGGTTTTAATCGATTTAAAATCTATAAAAGTCAATCAACATTGATGTTGTGTTTATAGGGCTAAATCACACATTTACAAATACTTAAAATAAATAAAATTTTAAAAAATGGTCTGTTAGTAAATGTGTGATTTAGCCCTAGAAACAAATCGATGTTGATTGATTTTAAATAGATTAAAGTCGACCTTTAGTAAATATACCCCCTAGAGTGAGGATTTCTCAGACTGTATGATGCAATGAGTTCAAGAGATTAATACCAGCAAGGCTAAAATCTAGGACCCCAAATAAAATATTGGAGTTACTATTATTAGTCCTTCATTGGCGGGTGCTGGCAGCGCAGAGTATTTCTCTGAGACCCAAATACAGGGCACTGCAGTAGTTTGACCACAAGGACACACAGGCATGTATAATTGGGCATCAAATGCTTGGTTCAGGCTATGGACTTCAGATGAAAGCATGAAGATTTGGTCATGGGTGAAACCTGATGTTTAAGTGTGAAGGCACAGGGTTGGACTGGCTAACAGGGGTACTGGGGCAACCCCTGGTAGTCCTCCACTGCCTGTGGGCCCTACCCCTCCTCTAGGGTTCAGGTCCAGACTGTGCACTTGAATTATACATATGTTACATTATACTGCACAGAACTATGATGTGTTTTCTAAAATGCATTGCTGTTATTAATCTGCTACATTATCATGCATGCAATAGCAGTATTTACCCTATATATATATAATTTTTATTTATTTTTTATTATTTTTTTTAAGTGGCCCAGACCATACTCTCTCTAATGGTGCATACACACGGTCAGATTTGTTGTCAGATAACGAAAAATCGTTCAATCGTTCATATCTGAAAGAAAATCTGACATGTGGGCCTGCAACGATAAACGATGCGCGTTTCCACATGTGAGATAACGATATCTGACATTGTCTGTATTTGCAGTCAGATTTTGACGATTTAATTCATTTTAATACAGTCTGAAATCATTCAATCATTAAAATCGTTGGTAAAATCGTTCATCTGCCAGATCTGACTGTGTGTATGCACCATAATGATTAGCCAAGTCTCTGTGGAGGCTGGCCACACCCCAACTAAAGGCTGGCCACACCCCTAAGTATGGGACCCTATTACTGCGCTACACCGGTGGGCTTTTTATGCCCCAGTCTGATACTGTGTAGGCACAATTCAGGAGCACACCAAGGGGTATATTTACTAAAGTGCAGGTGTTTAGAAGTGGAGGTGTTGCCCATAGGAACCAATCAGATTCTACTTAACATTTATCTAGCACCTTATAGAAGACAATAGCTAGAATCTGATTGGTTGCTATGGGCAACGTGTCCACTTATAAAAACTCTCACTTTAGTAAATATTCCCCCAAGATTCTGCTCTAGATCTATATCTAGGTTGTTAGATTAAGCTCCAGAGGGCTCTGAATAGCGGATGTTTTAATTATGGCCACCCTGTGTATATGTGCTAGAGTTATTCTTGCTGTCTGAAAACAAGGGTGCTGCCACCAATGTGTGAGCATTTTTGTTATTCCACTGTTTCCAGTGCTATCAATGGAAGCCATTGGCTAAATGCTACTGACAGCAACTGAAATACTGACATCTGCAGACAGCAAAAGGTATTGCAGACCATTAATGTATGTCTATTGAAGGGCAACAACACAATAATATAATCAAAATTAGGATTTATTGTATTTCTGATCATTTATCAAGTATATTTCAGTTGACATAATTTATTTATAAATCCTGTTCAGACGATAAAACCAGTTTGTTAAATGTTAAAATTGGGTTGTGTCAGAAATTGCTTTTGCCTTCCATTAATCACAATTATTTTAAAGCTAAGAAAACAGCATACTACAGAGTTTAATTATCCTAGGAGGGTCAGCTCGTTAGCAAAAGACTCTGGACAGTATCTGGAAGTTCTGTGTTTGAAGATAAAATTCAGCTAATTTAATAGTTAGTATTATAAATCACAGATAAAGATTTAGCCGAAAGCCTCAATAATATTCCCGCCATACACAAACTTTTCACTATGGAGCAGAGAACAAATACTCTATATGGCGTGTCTTCTCCTGTATGTAATTTAATCACTAAGCACACACTCATTTCAATAAAAACACATAGCAATAACAAGTATTTATTATTAAATAAATAACAATATGCTAACAGTATAGTAGTAATAATAATTAATAATAATATTAATATTATTATTAAGCCCTATTTAAAATAAAAACTGTCTATACTTTAGAGTAGTTGTAAAGTAAGTTGAACTGCAAAATATTACTTAGCCACACTCCTCTAATACACCGGTTTCCTGATGCCCAAATAAGAAGGTTCCTATTCAAACTGGTTGTCAAAGCTCCTCCCCAGTATCCTTCCCGTGGGCTTTATTCAAATAGTGAAGTTGTCAAAGCTCCTCCCTCTGAGCTTTCCATGGGTTTTACTCTAACTTATAGCAAGTGGGAGGAGCCTGGAAAAATAGGGACAGTCCGCAGCATTCGCGACCTGCTGACTCAGTGAGGTCCAGGCTCCAGCTAAGTAAGATTTCCTGGTTTCATTTAATTTATTCCACCAAAACTGAATATTTTCGGGTTTTGGTGAAATTAGAACTTAATATTCAAAACAAAACTAAATACATAACCGACGACGTATTTAATGGGGGGAATCACCGCCCTAAAAGTTACAGTGTGAGGTGGTTTATTGATGCTGGCCACACACGCAGCGATTATACCAGCTAAACAGTGTTTTTATCACAGGTTTGATGAACTTTGGGGCAAAATCCTCAATGGACATGGATGCCAGTATTCTCTGACACAAAACTCTCTTATGTAAGCCTGGATGACTTCACAAATGTACAAAATACGTGAGCAGTTTTTGATTAACTTGTTTTTTTTTTTTAATCACTATATAGAATAATATTAATTACATCGGTAATTTGCAAATGGTGTGGTGTAAAATTTTGTTTCACAACAATTTCCTTGTACGTTGTGATCTAGACTCCTTGGTAAAATGAAAGGCATTTATTCTGCTTTGGGACATTCAATAGGGTCATCTACACCACAGGCCTGAACCATTCCTGGCTGGGTACCATCAGGCATGTCAGCCAAATGTCCATGCCACACTTTTTATTTATTTATTTTTTCATGGGCAGTGGAAGCTGTGAGTGGTGGGGTGGGGGAGGGAGTATCGGGATGCCCATGGAATGACGTTAGTTATGGGCAGGTGGGATATAATGGGAATTTAAGTTTGTGTGGGTATCTAGTTTAACGAAAACTTTTCAGAATAACGTCCTCACTAACAGTGAGCAGAACAAACATTAGCGAAATATCCAAGATATACCGGTTGTGAAGTTAATGATGAGTGTTAGGTACAATAGGGACTCATACTTAAGGGTAAATTTACTAAGATGGGAGTTCTATTAAGAAGTGATGTTGCCCATAGCAACCAGATTCCAGGTATTATCTTCTAGAAGTTGCTAGATAAATGAGAAGTAGAATCTGATTGGTTGCTATGGGCAACATCACTTGTTAAATTTAACTCCCATCTTAGTAAATTTACCCCATAGTCTGACATGGTATGAAGCTTATAAGAAGGACCCCTTGTTCCGGTACATCGCTCCCTTCCAAGTGCTCCAGCTGGCTGACCCCTAATCAGCAAGCAATGTAAATCTGTGGACAACGTGAGGCTGTGTGCTTTCTATGTGATGCTTACCCACCATTTACCCCAACAAACTGGAGATTCTTCTTGGCTCGAGCCTCGCTGGTTGGAGCCGAGCGACAGCTACTGTTCTTCTTCTTCATAATGGATTTCAGGCTGCTTCTGGGGGACGCTTCTACACAGGAAATTATATATGTTAATTAGTAGTGTACAGCTGGGGCAAAGGATATTTTACAATGGCTATGACTGATCACTTACATGGGTATGGAGGAAACTATAGGGGGCAGGCCCAGATTTACATACATACAAGAAGGCCAAAGGTCAGGTGCTTTTAAAGGGGTCACAATTCTCCAGTATAATATCTCTAATAACTTACAGTAACAGGGGTGCAGCTAGGTTTGCCGTCATCCAGGGCAAAGACCCAGTTTGGCGCCCCACCTTAGTCTCAGGGTTCAATGGAAAGAAAAGCTGCCTGTACTCTACCATCTCACCCACCACAAAGCTAGTGCCATTCTTACAATGCAGAGAGCATAACAGTGACCGCCACACCATTCACAGAGCTTTGCAGTGACAGCTACAGTGTACAGCATATTATACAGAATGACATAGCTACAGAGTGCAGCATATAATACAGAGAACATCACAGTGACTGACATATAAAAACTGAAAGCAACAGTGCCCGCTACTTTACACAAGGCATCCAAGTGACCATCATACAATTTACAGAGTATAGCAGTGACTGCCGTATAATACAGTGAGTATCAGTGACCACCATAAAATACAGAGGACATCACAGTGACTGTGATACAGTATAATACAGTGAGTATCAGTGACCACCATAAAATACAGAGGACATCACAGTGACTGTGATACAGTATAATACGGAGTATCAGTGACCACAATAAAATACAGAGGACATCACAGTGACTGTGATACAGTATAATACGGAGTATCAGTGACCACAATAAAATACAGAGGACATCACAGTGACTGTGATACAGTATAATACTGAGGGCCAAATGTAATAGGGTGAGAGTTTAGCAGTAAACTCTCACACTTTTTAAAGTCAGCCAATGTAATAGAGTCCGAGAACATGAAAACTTGCATGTTTTTAGACTAAAAAAACTCTCATGATTTAAACTTTCATCCAGATGTTTTCCCATTTTGAAGATAAAACTCAACCAATGTAAGTGTTTACTGCTAAACTCTCACATTTTCTAAATTCTCACCCTATTACATTTGGCCCTGAGTATCAGTGACCACAATAAAATACAGAGGGCATCACATGGACTGTGATACAGTATAATACTGAGTATCAGTGACCGCAATAAAATACAGAGGGCATCACATGGACTGTGATACAGTATAATACTGAGTATCAGTGACCACAATAAAATACAGAGGACATCACAGTGACTGTGATACAGTGTAATACTGAGGGCCAAATGTAATAGGGTGAGAGTTTAGGAAATGTGAGAGTTTAGCAGTAAACTCACACTTTTTAAAGTCAGCCAATGTAATAGAGTCCGACAACATGCAAACTCGCTGTTTTTAGACTCAAAAAACTCTCATTATTTAAACTTTCATCCAGATGTTTTCCCATTTTGAAGATAAAACTCAACCAATGTGATAGGTTACTGCTAATCTCTCACATTTTCAAAAAATTCTCACCCTATTACATTTGGCCCTGAGTATCAGTGACCACAATAAAATACAGAGGGCATCACATGGACTGTGATACAGTATAATACTGAGTATCAGTGACCACAATAAATACAGAGGACATCACAGTGACTGTGATACAGTACAATACATAGAATATCACAGCCAAACAGTGTGGTCCCTGGAATGGGATAAGATGTATATCAGTTTATGCCGTTGGCCACATGTTGGCCACATCTTTCCCCTACACCTCTATCCTCAGATGTAGCTGCATAGTAATTTTAAGGATCACTGAAAATGTAATGAAGAAGTGGGCCTCTGCCCGCCAGAGCTGTGAGTAGAAGGGTCTATCAGAGGAGACAGGGGCAGTGCAGCTATGGGCGTAACTACTATAGGTGCAAGGGGTGCAGTTGCTATGGGGCAGAGAGCTGAGAGGGCCCCATCTTCCTTGTCCAAATTACATGTGATAGATACATTTATCACCATTGGGTGGTACATAGGGGCCAGTGGCGTAACTATGGAGGGTGCAAGGGGTGCGGTTGCTATGGGGCCCTTCAGCTTAAGGGGCCTGCCGGCCCAGCGATCGCACCCCCTGCACCCTCCATATGCCGGGCGCCCGCTGAGATTGTGTTACCATCGGACGCCCGGCTCCTATTCAAACCCCCGACGGCAGCCGGAGGACGGAGCTCACTATAGTGCCGCGGAGCGGGCGCTGGGGCGGACGGCGGCTTCACAGGAGCGGGGATAAAGGTAAGTGGTTTTTGTGTGCGTGCGTGTGCGCGCGCGGGGGTAGGGAGGGAGGGGGGGGCAGCAGCTACTGGGATCTCGCTACAGGGGGGTCACTACTGGGGACAGCTACAGGGGGGTCACTACTGGGGGCAGCTACAGGGGGCTCACTACTGGGGGCAGCTACAGGGGGCTCACTACTGGGGGCAGCTACAGGGAGCTCACTACTGGGGCATTAGAGGGGGCTCACTACTGGGGTCATTGCAGGGGGCTCACTACTGGGGGCAACTACAAGGGGCTCACTACTGGGGGCATTACAGGGGGCTCATTACTGGGGGCAACTACAGGGGGCTTACTACTGGGGGCACTGCGTAAGGGGCACCATTACAGTGGGCATTTAATGTTTTACGGGAACTACTGTGGTTATTGTGTGAGACCTAAGTTAGGGGGGGCCCTTATAAATGTTGCTATGGGGCCCAAAAAGTTCTAGTTACGCCCCTGATAGGGGCCCTTACAAACTTTTGCTATAGGACCTTCAAATATCTAGTTGTGCCCCTGATATAAGTTAGATATGCAGCTGGCTGCCAAGCCCCAAAGCCCCCTGCCCTGCTTTCTGGTTAAATCACCTAAAAGAAAACTTGTTGGGACACAAAAGGCTTTATACCAATAGCTGCAAATCGGCTTGTGGCTAAATGTCGCACTTATGGTACCTCCAGACTCTCCCGGGACGACACAATTCTTTTATCGGGTTCCTTATTTATTGGGCACCCGACGGAACAATTAAATTGTGTCTCCGTTAGGCGTGCATAGCCATGGTTAGACCCATTTCTGCTTGCAGCCTCATCGGGCGTCCAATAAAAGAATTGAATCACTCCTCATAGGACTGCATACAAAAATCTGCAAGTTCGGGGCAAGATCGAGCCGCCAGGGTGGAAAGTTGATTTTCTGCTGCCATCGTTTCCATGCTGTTGCAATGACAACTCGCCACCTTTGCTCCAAATAGGATTGAGCCCTAAGAAAGATAATATGAACCGTCCTGGTAGTTTAACGGACTTCAATCAAAATCCAACTTACTGTATTTATTTTAAACTTAACGTGTGAGAAACAATGAAGAGCTGGCTAGCTCTGGTCAGGCTCCACAGCAGATGCCGCATGAATAACGCTGACTCCTAATCCCAGCACAGCCTGAGTTCGCCTTCAAGCCCCAACTGCCACCTCCTGGCTCGGCCTCCCTCCTCCTCTTAACCCGTCTGCCTCCTCCATTTTTTAGTCGATTTGACAGCGCTGATACCGGTGCCGACGTGGGACTACATCGGCGGAGTGGTAAGTATTAAAAATATGGGTGCAAGGTGTGCGATTTGGGCCCCCCTGCACCCATTATAGAAACGCCCCTGGCATGCACTCAGATACCTCACGAACGGGTCTTGAATCGGAAGATCTGTCGGAAGATTGTATAGGTGTGTGGCACAGAACAGCAGCAACATACAGGGAGGTGATGACAAGACTATTCTAGTAATGGCTCTCAAGACCCACTACTTCATCAATGCTTTCCAGCTGTCATCCTAACTTGCTACTACATGCTCCCCCCTCCCTGTCTTCCCCATCTGTATCATGCCCATCTGTCTGCCCCTCCCCTTGAGAACGTAAGCTCTTGCGAGCAGGGCCCTCTACCCTCTTGTGCTTCTCCTTACTTCTTACTCACCACTAGGACACCTAACACTTGGTGCCTATGCTTTCTTGCTTAATTGGGTGTTATGGCCACCTATGTATCAATGTATATTATCCATGTCCTTGTCCTTCATTGTATTGTATTTTACTGTAAGTCACTTTTTGGTTATGTACCTTATAAGGCGCTGCGGAACACTTGTGGTGCCATATAAATAAACGATAATAATAATAATAATATAACTCTCAGTCTGTGGCTTCCTGCTGCCTCCATTCCCCTCCTCACACCATGACACTGCCCCTGTCACATGCAGCCCTGTCCTCACTAACACATCACTCATCTCCTGATATACTCTGTGCTGCTGTGGAGATCCTGCTCCTTCCACTATATAACTCTCAGTCTGCTGTTCCCTGTTGCCTCCATTCCCTCCCTCACACCATGACACTGCCCCTGTTAGATACAGCCCTGTCCTCACTAACACATCACTCATCTCCTGATATATTATGTGCTGCTGGGGAGAACCTGCTCCTTCCATTATGTAACTCTCAGTCTGCTGTTCCAGGTTGCCTCCATTCACCTCCTCACACCATGTCACTGCCATGCAGCACTATCCTCAGACACACGCACACAAAAAATCCCCTAAAAAATCATATGTTGCATCAAATATAAATCTTGAATCTGAATCATAGGTTTGCAATAAAGTTGCTAAAAGAAATGCTTTCTACAAATGAGTGCATATACACACAGAAGGCCGTAGCTAAAGATGTCACCAACACACTAAGCTTTCCTACATGGCATTTCAGTCCTAAATCAATAAACACATTTAGCTATTGTTGTGGCAAGCAGTATGGTATAAATCTATGTCACTGCTTGTGATGGATCCAACACACTGAACATTTTTACAAAGCTGCATTAGTGTAAAGGCGATTTTTTGTTATACTATTTGGCCGTTTTCGACCGAATGGAACGACAAATCGTTTAAAAAGTGCCGTGTGTGGCCAGGACAACGATGCCGATGCGTGCTACAGTGGTCGCTGATCGGTTGAACCTGCAGAAAGATATCGACTTATCTTTTGCGGTTTGGCACACATCGTTCCGTGTGTGTGCACGATGAACGATGCGATGGACGATTTGTCACCACTGATCCTTGCCGCTCCCCTCCACTATTTTTAAATGTTCCAGCAGATGCATCGTGAGGTTGATTACTGCCAAACGATTTGCAGTCGTTAACGACCAATCTGTATCGCTTGGTCGTTTGTACAATCGTGCCATGTGTAGGCACAATATTGTTTGTCCGTGAGTGTTCAAGGGAAATCGCAAACGAGATTGGATCGTTTGCAAATTGTACCGTGTGCGGGCCTTAAGAGAACTACAGTACATTTAACAGTTTATATGACCATGCAATGTTGTATAAAGTATTATATTATGATAAGATGATGCATTATGGTAGAAAAAAAACAACATTCAACTGTTCTGCAGTACTAAGGGTTAACTTTTGGAGAGAGCTACAATAACTAAAAAAAAATAAATTGTACAGTACTAAAGTCAATAAAAGGGAAACAAATCTATGGCTGTTCCCTTTAACATTCTTGGTAGTCTTTAGTGCATAGCCTAATAATCTACAACGCTAAGTATTCCACGAATGTTTATTTTAAACACAAACACATAGTTGGTTTATCTTTGCGTGCCTGTACTGAAACCCCGAGATGTGTGACTACCAGGCAGGAAATATTAAATAAACAATCTCCCTCCACTCTGGTCACTGGCCTGTCAGGTAGAAGTTATGGGGGAGATAAGCTGAACTGGACACACATAAACTTGGGACAAAAATCAAAAAGTTTTATAGTGGATTTTTTTTTTTACAATGATAAAAAAATAGCTTATGCTGGCAGGAATTTCATCCCCGCTCTCAACACAATTTATGGCCACAAATCGACCTCAAATGTTTCCTAAGCATTTTATGGTAATTAAAAGGCCTTTAATCTGCCTCTCGCTCACCTCCTTGCTGGCTCTCAGTCTTTAAATTCTCCTTATTGGATGTTGTTTGAGTGGAATAGATTGATGACAGTGAATTAAGGGAATTCAGCAGCTGATTCTGGATATAGCTGAGTTTGGAAGCGGGCTGTTTAATGGCGCTGGCCAGGTCTGGATATCCATGTTCCAGATAGGTCCACTGCTCCTGTAGAAGGTCCTGTATTCGTTTCACATACTGTCCTACGGGGGCATCGGTGGGAGGCTGGTGCTCAGCGGGGCAATATTTGGTACGGACAGGATCTTCTCCATAATTGCATGCTTCATCTTCACGCACTTGGGGTTGGTGGATTTGAGAGTCCACCGCCTTGTCCACGATATAACCTACTTTCTCAACGGTCTCCATAACTTTCTTTATTTCCATTGCGCTGCAGACAACACTGTGGTCTGTCTTCACGTCACTATGTGCTACTGAGGTCCCACCAACCTGGTCAGACGCCAGCATGCTACCACCTGTCTCACCTGGAGGTTGTTCTAGATCCCCTGGCAGGACACCACACCCGATAGATCGAGTCTCAGCAGAGAGGTTGGCATAGGTGTTTTTGTCACAACTTTGCTTTTTGCCCTCATCTTGGAGTTCTTCTGTGTTTACTGCCACATCTCTAGAATGCGTATCTCCTGCAGGTCTTCTCCTCTTCTCATGTTCTTCCATCGTACTTGTCAAATCCACAATATAAACATCCTTAGCCCTCAGTTCATTGTGTTGTTTCTCCACCAATACCCTGAGATTGTGGACCTCTCTGGCTCGGTCATCCAATTGTTCTGTCAAGTCTATTACATGCTGTTTTACGGCTGAAAATGGCATGCTACTTGAATCATCAATGCTGATCTGCTCAAGGACCTCATGGTCTCCATTTCCAACACTCACATCCTCAGCTTTGGCCTTACTTTCCAAAATCTTCAGCTGTGCCGCCTCCTGCTCTTTCCTGTTACCAAGAAGTTGGGAAAGCGATCTGATTTGAGCATTTAGTTCACGGTTTTCCCCTTTGAGCACAGATATAGTTTGCTGCAATTCCGGGATAGTTTTTATCTGCTCTTCAAGCTCTTTAATTCTTTTAAATGCGGCCGCTATCTGGTCATCGGAGAGGACATGCTGCGAACTTACAGGCGCTTTGAAGAACTCCAGCCTTCCCTCACTGATGGATTGTGGAGTTGCTGAATACTGGGTTTGGTCGGGAGAAGTTGTGCTTAGTGGTAAACTGGCCGGAAGGCTAGACGTTCGAGCAAATTGTGGCCTCTCTCTGCAGCTGCTAAAATCTTCAGGCGTCAACTCTCTCAAGGGAGCGTCACATAGATTATCCTTCCTCCTGTAATTTAACTCATGGATGTATCTCAAGCGTAGAGATGAATCGCCTCCGGCACACGCATGGATGTCCCTGGTGTCCGCTCTGTAGCTGCTGGGGCTCCAGGTTCTGCTAGATGCTGCAGAATAGGACTGTGACACAGTGTCTGGTACACTGAAGTTCCGGGGAAGTGTGCTAAACTTGGATTGCTTTGCTCGCCTTTGGATGTGAATCCTCTTGATGGTATTCCCTTTTTCAATATCATGGACATATTTCAGGAAGTCCAGATCCAGGTGAAAACCATAAGGTGTCTCCACGGAATATGACATACGGTTTTCTTTCTTTTCCACCTTGGATGAAACACTTTCACCTAAGAAAAAGAAAAAATAAATAAATATAAGATTTGTCAGCAATCGTCAAAAGCATACGACTAACATTAACGGCAAGAACTAGGCCTCCTTCACAGAGAGGTGCGAAAAAAACTGTAACATATAATTATTCCCATGGCAGATACATTGATTTCAGTACCTGTTATTTGAGGCATTGCATAAAAAAAATAAATGTATAATAACTTTATGTATACCTTAACCTGGGCATACATGGGTTTAAACCGTTATTTGGCCTGACTATAGAATTACAAGATGTTTTTCCCAGTTTGGCCAACCAGCTGCTTGACCCTCAGGTTGATCACTGCAATGTGGTTGGCAGATAGCTGTTATCTGCTGCTAAAATATCAAACATTTTCAAATCAGGTAGCACGGATGGTGTAATGGTTAGCATTACTGGCTGCCTCACAGCACTGAGGTCTTGTGTTCAATTCTCACCACGGCCCTAACTGTGTGGAGTTTGTATATTCTTCCTGTGCTTGGGCAGGTTTCCTCTGGGTACTTCAATTTCCTCCCACACTCCAAAAATATACTGGAAGGTATAATTGGTTCCCCCCCAAAAAATTAACCCTAGTGTGTGTGTGTGTGTGTGTGTGTGTGTATGTGGTGGGGAACATAGAGGTTGATTCAGCTTCGGACGGAATTTCAAAGCTGACCCCCCCCTACTGCATTTGCGTTCCCAGCACTGCGACAGAGGTCGCAGACTGGGATAACCATCGATTGTGATGGCAGACGGCGCTGGGCAGCCGGCCCGGAAACTGCGTCCGTGGACGCAATCCCTGGGCTGACCCTCCCGGAAAATGGGTCCTCCGCGCCCCAGTTTCCGGGAACGCTGACTGTCCCCGCACCGCCCCTTAAATGTCAATCAAGCAAAGGCATAGATGGGTCTGCGTTCGATCATGCAGGACCCGTTCTGCACATGTTCCCTGGCAGATCCACCTAAGATGCTTACAACCCTGTAAAGCTGCACCACAAATGTCCAGTAGGTGGCACCCCACTGCAATATAGACATTTGGCACACCTTGCACTTTACAAATAAAGGCCAATACGCCAGTATCACCAGTGATATCATGTCCAGGCTCCATATGGGCTGTTAGTATTAAGCATTTTCCCATTTTGCTTTCCCTTCACAGATGTTTTTAATGTCTTAACGAAGCAGCTGAACCTCATCTAAAATATAGACCATTCTCAACCACTGCCATGTTGCCAGTTTGGTGAGGGTCCCATCCGTAACAATACTCTTTTATGCCTCATTGTGGCAGAGCCAGCTGTATGCAGGGGCAGGACATTATCACAGAAATAAAACTGCCTTATTAATCTTGGGGTAAATAGGATGAATTTGTATGTTGACTCTATGAAAAAAGCTCTCCCTAACAAGCCCAGTACATTTGACATTTGAAAGTATTCAGACTGGCTTTGGCTATAATGTGCTTGTGATATATTTCCTGTGCCACAGACCTGATGAACAGATTTATACCTACAATATTATAGCGCTACAAGCAATGCGTTAACGATCAGACTTCATCTTTCACAGACTATTAAATGAAAAAAACGTCTTTAATATGAAAATCCTTCTGCGATCATAGAAATAACACATGCGTTCTATACCCATCTCTTTTTATCCCCTCGGGATTTTCTAGTCACATATTTTATTATTTATACAATTCATGTTTTCGCTGGATCCAGGTTCATAAAGAAAAAACATTTTAGTTATATGTGATGGCTCATTTTACGGAGTCTGATAAGAATGGATAAGTGAAAATGTAAATTACACTGACACTTTGCTTAACGGCGGTTATTAATCAAAGCAGCGTGTGCTGGTAAATGTTCTACAGGAGCAGAATTAGACAAACAGATTTAATAAGCAGCGGAAGTAGAAGCCGTACATAACTCAACGCCTCGGTATTATATGAAAGCTCCAGCCTGAGAGGTTACTTGAGCACACAACTGTATGAGGACGCAATGTTTAGTATTAGTGATTATCTATTTAAATGATGCTACTCGGAGGTACTCTTATTACTTCAGGGATATCTGTTGTTGTATTAGAACAGGTCATTATGATTTGCAAACATACAGTATATATTCTCACTGTCTTTGGGTGCGAATTTAGAGGAAAGGCAATAAATAAAAAATAAAATAAAACAAGAAAAACACACACAACATTTCCATTGATCTCTTCCCACTGTATAGCAGCTTGCAAACTATAAATTGACCTGAATCATCAGTTACCGGCTGTCTGTAGCATTGCGGCAATCAATGATTGTATGACCATTTTAATCTTCCAATCTTCATAGGTCATAGCTGAACATTTGAATTATGGGGTTTAGTGTTCCTGTCAGGGAAATGCTATACATAATGTAGGGAGAGAGTAAAGTCCTGGAAATGGGGAAGGGGTTACGAGTTTGGGCCACAGGCTCCAAGCAATGAATGAGTTCAGCTCTGCATTACGTATTCATTAACCCCCATTGATTACCATCACATTGATTACTGGAATGAAATGGTATAAGATGGAGAGCACTGACATGTACAAACCACTAACAGAGCATGTTATTACTTACAAGCGTTAGTGGATGTAGACAGACCAATGAGAAACGCAGGAACCGGTTGTCCTCTCAGCCACGGCATGTCTGCCCTTAGCTCCCCTCTCCATCCTTACTCTCACCACTGGCACATTGCTTCCCCCTTTATACTAAACCTGCCCTCGTCTCACCAATCCTAAAGATCACATATCTTGGCGCAGCCTCTATCTCCAGCTGATGCCCTATAGCTCTTCTACTTTCTGCCTCAACCGCCAATGTGGCTTTCTCTCCTTTCATTGCCTTCTCAATCCTCCTCAATCAAGCTTCCACCCGTAACTTTCCACCAAGTCCGCCCTCACAAAAATGATCATGGATCTGCAGAATTTATTTACAGCATAGTCTTAAGGTTCACTTCACCATAAACATCCTCCTGGTCCTTTCTCTGCTGCTTTAGACATCAGTGATCACCCGTTCTTCACCTAAACAGCCTCATTATTTTGGCCTTCGGGACACGGCCCTCTTCTTGTTCCCTTCCTCATATCCAACTGTTACTTCAGTGTCTCTGCCTCTTGTACATTCTCCATTCCATTGTCTCTTTAGAGGTCCCACAGAGCTTTGTTCTCACCACTCAGCTTTTATCACTGTACAACTCTTCTCTAATGAATTTGCGCGTTTTTGCTTCAAGTACTACCTGACAACACCCAAAACTACCTCTCCCGTTCTCTAGATTTCCACATGGATGTCCCAACACAACAACGTTCAACATCTCCAAAACGGAGCTGATCTGTCCTCCTCCCGTGGTCAATGCGTCACCTAAAACTTCCCTCAAAGTGAACAGCACCATAATTTCTGCAGTTTCAAAGCCGGCTGCCTTGAAGGTCACCATTGACTACACCCTCTGCTTAACTGCTCACATTGACGAAGTTGATCTTTCAGTTCTGTCATCTACATATTCAAAATATGTGCCTTTCTTGGACACAATGCTCCCATCATCTCCCATCTAGACTGCTGCAACCTCCTATCATCTTACACTCTACATATCCCCACTTTAATATGTGCTCATTGCCAAGCCCAGACTGATCTTCCTTGATCATTGCTTCACTCTGCAAATCTACACTGGCTCTAATCTGGCTTCTTCTATCCTCAGGAAACCAATTCAAATTGATTTACTCTAACCTACAAAGCCCATAACACCACCCCTGTATACATCTCTCAAACCTCATCTTTAAATAATCTCCCTCATGCCCTCTCCGACATACCTCTGACCTGCATCTAACCTCCTCCCTGATAGCCACCACAAACTCTACAAGACTTATTCCTGCTTGACCTGACCCGCCAGACATCAAATCAGCTCTTTTCTCACTAGTAACCTGTCATGAGAAAGGCCCTCACTACAGTTTGATTTCATGTCTACAATTATTTTGTCTACAATGTATATCTGCATTTTATGTATTCACTGTACGGAGATAGCGCAAGGGCTATTGGCGCCTTAGGCGGCACAATCCTGTTTCCATTCATAAGTAGCAACCCCTCAGATGTGCCGTCACACCAACTGTTTCTGGCTTTAGCAGACGGGGAGTAGGGGCTAGCTCCTCTGCTCCCTAGTCTAGGTATGTGGCATTTAGCTGTATCATAGCCAACCGCCACACTCCCAACATATAGTGGGTGAACAGATGCCATGCGCACGGCATCTATTCACAGTGCTGGGAGAACCTGGGGGCACTTTTTCCACATTTTGTTATGTTACAGCCTTAAATTCATTTTTGTCCTCAAAATTCTACACACAATACCGCATAATGACAATGTGCAAAAAATTGTTTTGAGATTTTGCAAATTTAATTAAAAAAAAACCTAAGAAATCACATGTACATAAGTATTCACAGCCTTTGCTCAATACTTTGTTGATGCACCTTTGGCAGCAATTACAGCCTCAAGTCTTTTTGAATATGATGCCACAAGCTTGGCACACCTAACTTTGGGCAGTTTCGCCCATTCCTCTTTGTAGCACCTCTCAAGCTCCATCAGGTTGGATGGGAAGCGTCGGTGCGCAGCCATTTTCAGATCTCTCCAGAGATGTTCAATGGGATTCAAGTCTGGGCACTGGCTGGGCCACTCAAGGACATTTACAGAGTTGTCTGAAGCCACTCCTTTGATATCTTGGCTGTGTGCTTAGGGTTTTTGTCCTCCTGAAAGATAAACCGTTACCCCAGTCTGAGGTCAAGAGCGCTCTGGAACAGGTGTCATCCAGGATGTCTCTGTACATTGCTGCATTAATCTTTCCCTCTATCCTGACTAGTCTCCCAGTTCCTGCATCTGAAAAACATCCCCACAACATGATGCTGCCACCACCATGCTTCACTGTAGGGATGGTATTGGCCTGGTGATGAGCGGTGCCTGGTTTCCTCCAAACATAACGCCTGGCATTGACACCAAAGAGTTCAATCTTTGTCTCATCAGACCAGAGAATTTTTTTTCTCATGGTCCGAGAGTCCTTCAGGTGCATTTTGGCAAACTCCAGGCGGGCTGCCATGTGCTTTTTACTAAGGACTAGCTTCCGTCTGGCCACTCTACCATACAGGCCTGATTGGTGGATTGCTGCAGAGATGGTTGTCCATCAAGAAGGTTCTCCTCTCTTCACAGACGAATGCTGTAGCTCTGACAGAGTGACCATTGGGTTCTTGGTCACCTCCCTGACAAGGGCCCTTCTCCCACGATCTCTCAGTTTAGAAGAGTCCTGGTGGTTCCAAACTTTTTCCATTTATCGATGATGGAGGCCACTGTGCTCATTGGGACCTTCAAAGCAGCAGATATTTTTCTGTACCCTTCCCCAGATATGTGCCTCGAGACAATCCTGTCTCGGAGGTCTACAGACAATTCCTTGGACTTCATGCTTGGTTTGTGCTCTGACATGCACTATCAAGTGTGGGACCTTTGTATAGACAGGTTTATGCCTTTCAAAATCATGTCCAAACAACTGAATTTACCACAGGTAGACTCCAATTAAGCTGTAGGAACATCTCAATGATGATCAGTGAAAACAGGATGCACTTGAGCTCAATTTTGAGCTTCATGGCAAAGGCTGTGAATACTTATGTACATGTGATCTCTTAGTATTTTTTTTTTAATTAAATTTTCAAAAATCTCAAAAAAAACTTTTTGCACGTTGTCATTATAGGGTATTGGGCCTGATTCAGACCCACTCGCGAGCGGCTGTCCGCTCGCAAGTGGGTCGATGTTATGGACTGAGCATGCGCGCGACGGAGGGAGCTCCGTCGTGCGCATGCGCCAGACACGACGAGCGAAGGAATGTCCTTCGCTCGTTGTGTCCGATCAAAGGGGGCGTGCTGTCAATGTTGATTGACAGCACGCCCCCTTTGGTGGGCGTGCCGGGGGCGTGCCTCCCTGACGGGGGCGTTCCCACGGGAACGCCTCCCGTCAGAAGCCGGCCCACTGACATCACTAGTGATGTCAGTGGGAGTGATTTTGGCTCTGATAGAGCCAAAATCACTCCGGAGCTTGCGGTTGAAAACCTCAACCGCAGGCTCCGACTCGCAAATTCGATGGTCGCGATGGTCTCGACCATCGCGACCATCACAATGCACGCTCGTATAGCCTGTGGGTGGTGACCCACAGCTATACGAGCGTCCAGGAGGACGCTCCATGAAACTGGAGCCCGGCCCTCATTCAGAGCGTGCGCTCTGCTCAGAGCGTATGGCTCTGAATGAGGGCCATTGTGTATAGAATTTTGAGGACAAAAATTTATTTATTCCATTTTGGAATAAGGCTGTAACATGACAAAATGTGGAAAAAGTGAAGCGCTGTGAATACTTTCCGGATGCACTGTATGGGAATAAAGATGTAGTTCAATTTACCAAGCTTCAAGAGCCTGGCCCTATTATCTAAAGCCATCTTCAAATGTTGTTAGCTGCCATAGCCTAAAAGCTACTATTTCGCTGGAGTGGGATCTTCAGATCCCTCTCCGGCAGCCTACACGGTGCACAGTAAGCAAGACTGATAACAAAAACAAAACAAAACATCACTTTGCTATTGACTCTGCCAGTACGGGCTCTTATTGGAGCTATTGTACCAGCAAGACATTTTTTGTTAAATCGTTTTGAAAAGTAATGGGTTATAACTGTGATAAGAGATTATGGGGTCTATTTCCTAATCTGTGTAAGGAGATAAAGTGAACGGTGATAAGGTACCAGCCAATCAGCTCCTAACTGCCATGTCACAGGTTGTGTTTGAAGAATGACAGTTAGGAGCTGGTTGGCTGGCACCTTATCTCCATCTAAGGCTTAGTAAATAGACCAATGTACCTTTTTGGATTATTTTATTTATTTATTTTTAAAGTTCTTAAATAAAGTCATTGCTGGTCTACAAAGATAATGCCGCAACTACAGAAAACTATCCAGTATAGAAAGACAAGAGAATGCCGCACTACAGAAAACTATCCAGTATAGAAAGACAAGAGAATGCCGCACTACAGAAAACTATCCAGTATAGAAAGACAAGAGAATGCCGCACTACAGAAAACTATCCAGTATAGAAAGACAAGAGAATGCCGCACTACAGAAAACTATCCAGTATAGAAAGACAAGAGAATGCCGCACTACAGAAAACTATCCAGTATAGAAAGACAAGAGAATGCCGGTTCCATACAATTAAAACTATAGGAATATAATATGAAAACTGGTACAAGAAAGGTGACATGACCCTTAGAAATAACAGGTTTGCTTTTATTTTAAAAACTATACTAGAACCCAATTACTTTGCACCAGTTTTCCTAACTGTCTTTTCTACTTTAATGCTTTAAAATGAAAAGTTACATTCTAAAATGTATAGATTTACCTACCGTTTGCTTTCTCCATATTTCAACTTCCTTCACCCGGGATTAACTAGCAAACTTCATCCACAAACTGCAGCTTGTGAGGCCTAGATAAAAGAGAATACAATATGTATTATGACTGATACTCTGGTTTCACGGTTCAAAACATCTAATGCGCAATGATTTGCCAAACTGTTATGTTAGAGGAAAGCTACCCATCGTGCCATGGATTTTCCTCGTATGAGCCAACCAAACAAAAGAGGGAGATGTCCAAAAGAAAATTGCTTCCCATCAGCAGATGTGATTCCACTCATTTTTTTTAACAGAGGAGCAACAGGGATTTGAGCTTTCAGATATTGTTACACTGTTGCCGATAAACAATCCTAATTCCGTAGAAACCTAACCCCCGCCAGCACCACTGACAGCAGCTTCTGGAGGTTTGACGCCCTGTAAAAAGTTCAAATCAATACACCACTCGGTACGTTCTAAAGAGCCATTTATACACAATGTTACTGAATAAGCAAATGCATTAAAAATCTATTTGATCTTATGTTTTTCGCAGAGCTTTTGTTATGGGGAAAAAAAGAAAAACACCTCCTCCTACAAGTCTATTCTAACATGGAAACACTATGCTAAAAATTGCTCACCAGGTGCTTAATTATAAAGGAAAACATAACTATATTAAAAATAAAACCATGTTGATGGAACAGATTGTTCTACCTACAGTACAAATGTTTGTGATGTTATTACTGATTTATGCTAAAATTTGCCACGCCATTCAGCTATATATATATATATATATATATATATATATATATATATACACACACAGATACAAATGCAGAGTCTCAATGATACTTGTACCAGTCACATAATATACAGCCTTTATGCAGGGGTTCTCGGCTGGTTGTTTAATTAGCATTGGCCTTTTCACGTTGCAGGTGCACCTGTACTGTAAAGCCATGCTGTAATGTTTAGCTGATAAACAGAACAGATTATGGATACGTACCCCCAGGCCCCAGGCCCCCCCCAGATAAACAGCATTCCAATAAACACCACAACTGCTAGACATACATTATTATTTACTAACTTCGCTGTAGCGCGCTGCGATATCTAAAACACAAAGATCGCCGAAAGCAAACTCGCCACCGTATATATCACCTGCTTATAACTAGATCATTAAAAAATTTGCATATCTTGCATAACACTCACACATAAAAGGAATTTAGCAAGAAATGAGATGCAATTAGTTGTCCCCGCACGTTAACGAATACATAATCCTGTCTGAAATGAGGCAAGGGGAACGAAAGAAAAAAAAAAAATAAATAAAAAAATATCAAACACACATTAACTGCTAATTACCATCAGCACCATCACAGACAGTGAGCCAGAGGCTGTGCTTTCCTCCCGCATTGCAGTCGCTTTAGGAGAGAAAAAAAAAATCTGAAAATGGGAAAATAGAGAAATCATATTTTCAAGAAAATGTTGACATTGAGCTTCTCCTACCTGCATGCCCAGGAGAGCACATGAGTGTTTGACGTTCCCCTCCCAGTGAAATCTGCTCCCATTGCAGGTCAATGGGGGGGGGGGGGGGGCTGTTTACAGCAGACAGCTCTGTGTGCTCTCCCTATTACCAGGCTCTGTCAGGTGACCAGTGACCTTCACAGCAAAGCAAATAAAAGGGGGGAAAGAAAAATAGTTTTTGGAGAATGTGGAATATAGAACTATACAGTTACTGAAGCTGATTTTCACTCTTTTCTTATTATTAAGTAGTGGTGAGAGATGGGGGCTTTTCTATAAAATATTTAACGTGCAGCCTCTGGGGCTGATTCTGTGTTGGGAACATAGCAAAAAAAAAAAAAAAAAGCAACTCATACTTACCTAGTCTCTCTGAAGTTGCGATACTTACCTAGTCTCTCTGAAGTTGCGATACTTACCTAGTCTCTCTGAAGTTGCGATACTTACCTAGTCTCTCTGAAGTTGCGATACTTACCTAGTCTCTCTGAAGTTGCGATACTTACCTAGTCTCTCTGAAGTTGCGGAATCGGTATGATTCACCGCCGGTTCAAATCCCGGCAGCGGCAGCCCGAAAGAGGAGGAAATCCCGATCGTCCCCAGGTGAGTATAAAAACTAACCTAATTTTACCCCCTAACCCTCCTTAGGGGTGCCTAACCCTAACCTCCTCCCCCCTGTGCCTAACCCTAATCCCCCCTCTAAGTGCCTAAACCTAACCCCCCCCTCCACGCCGCCTAAACCTAAATCCCCCAGGGGGGGTGTGCCCAACCCTAACCCTCCCCCTAGCCTAACCCTAACCTCCCGGGAGGGGGGTGCCTAACCTTAAACCCCCCCCCAGCAACCCTAAACCTAACCCACGGCTGTCCGCGCCCGGCATCCCTTCAATCGGGATGCCAGGCGCCGGTCTCCTGGCTTCGGTAAAATGACAGGCGTCTAGATTTAGACGCCTGTCATTTAACCCTCGCTGGGATTAAGTAGTCTGGAAGCCGGCGGTCGGCATTCCATCCGCCAGCTTCATAAACGTATACCGAAGTTGCGGGAGGCTCCCGAATTTTCAGGGAGCCCCCTGCAGCCCTGGAAGATTATCCGGATCCCCCCGCACCCTGCCCACTTCCTATTGAAGGGATGGGGAGAGAATTGCCGGGAAACTCTGCATAAATGCCGTGAATCGCAGCTCCGCAATGGAGTGGGCGGGTCATAATGATGTGAAACCACATCATGTAGCCTCCCCCTCCCCTCTTGCCCCCGAGAGGCGCGACTGTTTGCCGTGATGGGGCGGGGCCTAATGACTTTGGAAACGGGCCCCACCCCCCAAAAGTGGCCATCTGTGTCTGCTATCCGGGGAGCCGATAATAAAAGTCGTCAAATATGAAGCAACTTTGCATCTAAGCAAAACCATGCTGCACTGAAGATGGGGCAGATGCAAAATGTGCAGAGAGATTTAGATTTAGGAGGTGAGTGTCCAGACTCAAATCTATATTGCTGGCTTCTGTGATCCACTTCTGCGCCAAGAGATGCAGCATCGGATCACTTGCATAACCCTCAGGTGACTCAGGCTGTCCGATGTAATCACACTGCAGAGGACAGGGAATGTGTGTCAGAAGACACAGACCCTGGCCTTGTAAACGGGGCAGACGCACCCCCAATTTCAAGAACGCAGCCAGTCGCCGCCCCCTCCTCCAAACTTAGGGGGCACTGCGACCGTCACAGCAGACACAGATCTGCACATGCACGGTACAGGTCCTGCACATGCGCTGATTGCAAAACATTGACGTTGTACGTAAACCATCGGGTTTGCACACAACTTTGAATCAGGCCCTGCAAGCAGAAGCCGGCAGTGGTTACCCTACATGCAAAAACAAAATAAATGAATGTATCTGCACCCCTACCCCTTGCATTCATTTGCAACACGTTTTTGCCGCCTCCCCCCCGAAATGGGTGGGAGGCTCAAGAAAATCTGGTGGTGCTCCCAGCCACCTGGAAGAGTGGACAAGTCTCCCAGAGCAGGCCGCCATCCGACCAAGCGAAAGTGGGCAGCCGATGACTTATTTGCGCTGAACCGCGTCATTGTGGTCCCATCCCCCGCTTCACAATGGCGGTAAATGTGGCATAGTGTAGCGAGGGTGCTGCCACCCACTTTTCCGCGAGAAAAGTGCCATATTCCAGTTGAAATAAAAATGGTATAAAATGAGGTAAAAACATAAAGATGGAAAAGGGAAGTTTTCAATCTATAGGAAAATAAAAAGAATGGGCTTGTTTAATAATTAACAACAGGCGCACAGAATTCTTCTGCAAGACTGCCGTGTATTTATAACAGTACATTGTACAGACATAGAAAAGTCACAAGAGACTGCATGCCTGGCTTGGAGTAACCTCTGAAATCCTTAGTATGCGGAATACACCCTAGTGTTCAAGTTAATGCCTTCAAAAGTAATATAGTACAGGCCCCTGCTCTGTGTAATGGCTGGAAGCTGTAGGTGATCTTCAAAAAGAAAACCATATGAAGCAGAGAAATGGAATTCTACATTATAAATAAAGTACATACAATGTTTCTTTCCATCAATAGTTTTGAGTTGAAATGTGGCATCAGTCTCAGGGGAGCTAAAATGTGAAAATGCTCGTTTGGTTATGACACAGGGTTAGAATTAATGGTTTCTACCTTGTTAGCAAATGCACTGCTGGTATAGAAAGAGGTTGGTGGGTCTATTCCAAAACTGTGTAGTTATAAGCAGAAAGGTTGGAATTGGGACAGAGGCCCTGATTCAGAGCCGGACGCTCTGACAGAGCGCTCGCTCTGAATCAGGGCCGGTCTTTTTTTTTTTTAGAACGGCCTCCTGGCCGCTCGCATAGCTGTGGGTGACCACCCACAGATATAGCCAGAGGCCAGGAAGATGGTCGCGATGGTCAAGACCATCGCGACCATCGGGCTTGCGACGAGACCCTTGTGGTAGGGTCTCGTGGCCGCAAGCCCAAGAGAGCTTTCAGCTCAAACAGAGCCGAAAGCTCTCCCACTGATATCACTTGTGATGTCAGTGGGGCCGCCCCCAGACGTTAGGTATTCTCATGGGAACGCCTCCGTCTGGCCAGCCACCCACCCGGCCCGCCCACCAAAGGGGACGTGCTGTCACTCAACATCGACAGCACGCCCCCTTTGGTGTGAGACTCGGAGCGATGGATTGCCCGTCGCTATCCGGGTCTTGCCCATGCGCACGATGGAGCCGGCTCCGTCGTGCACATGCGCTCTGGGCCACCATCGTCACCATCGACCCGGTTGCGAGCGCTCAGCACTTGCGACCGGGTCTGAATCAGGCCCAGAATGTTTAGCTGTAGTTGTAAATTGATGCATTGATAGGAAAGCACGTATAGCAGGGGCGTATCTATAATGGGCGCAGGGTGTGCGGGGAACACGGGCCCCTGGGTCCAGGGGGGCCCCGCACTGGACACACTCCACTCATAATATTACTTACCTCTCCGGAGTCCCACGTCGGTGCGGGGGTCCGGCGCTGTAAAAAGACATGGAAAATGGCCGCCGTGGCCATTTTCCCGGTGCCATGTGCATACACTATAGCCTCTGGGCACACTCTAGTGCCCAGAGTCTATAACTCCGGCGCTGGCCGCACAAAGCTCAGTGCGCTGCCGGCCACCGGTTGGAGAGGAGGGGGCCGTGTCGGAGACTGCACACGGGGCCCCCTCCTCTCTAGAAACGCCCCTGACTTATAGCCACCAGACCATAAATATATATCCCAGACAGGTTACGTTTTTGGGCTTGGCTGCTGTCAGACAGTATTTACTGCCAGGGCCAAACTGGCCACTGAGCACTTCTGGCAGATGCCAGAAGAGCCAACGGCCTCAGGGCTGATTCGAGCCCCCACCCTCCACTCCACACCACTGCTTACATGATATGCGCTCAGGGGGAGGGAAGGGGTGGCGGCAGTGATACGCCGGGAAGAGACAGGGGCGTGCCGCAATGGGGGGGTGTGCAGATGTTATCTACAGCCCCAGTCTGTCCCTGGTTACTAGTAGCATGTCCCTGATGAAGTTCTGACATCTGTATAATAATTGTAGAAGGGGAGTTGGTACAGTGCAGGGGGGTGTCGAGACGGATCCGTGACAGAGTAAGGAGGGGGGGTTCGAGACGGAGCAGTGACAGGAGGGGTGTTGGGATGGAACAAGGGGTGGGGGCAGAGAACAGCAGAGAGGTGGTGGGGCTGGATACAGTGGGGTGGGTGTACTAAGTTGTAGCTGAGCATGCGGATTAATCAGAGGTGATCTCAGACTTTTGCACCAAGGATAGGGCTGGTGCAACTGCAGGCTGGTACTGGTACTGGTGCTGGCTACTTTTCCAAGAAGAAGGGCGATTCAGCGGCAAAGATACCGTAGGCATTTATTCCCAAGCAGACAATGCGGCCAACATGTGTGCAACTCTTGATCATGCCCAAGCAGTTAACATCCACCTCCAGCATCCTTGTTGTCATTGGTGGTCAGTGCCCTTGTGGTTCTAGAGATGGGTCCATTATGAGCACATCTTAGAATTAAATGATGTTATATACAGTACACTATATACAGCAGAGGCCAAAAGTTTTGAGAATGACACAAGTATTGGTTTTCACAAAGTTTCCTGCATCAGTGTATTTAGACCTTTTTGTCAGATGTTACTATGGTATACTAAAGTAACACTACAAGCATTTCATAAGTGTCAGAGGCTTTTTTTTGACAATTACATTAAGTTTATTCAGAGAGTGAATATTTGCAGTACTGACCCTTCTTTTTCAAGACCTCTGCAATTCGCCCTGGCATGCTGTCACTCAACTTCTGGGCCACATGCTGACTGATGGCCGCCCATTCTTGCCTAATCCATGCTTGGAGTTTGTCAGAATTTGTGGGATTGTGTTTGTCCACCCGCCTCTTGAGGACTGACCACAAATTCTCAATGGAATTAGGGTCTGGGGAATTTCCTGGCAATGGACTTCAAATGTCGATGTTTTGTTCCCCGAGCTACTTAGTTATCACTTTTGCCTTATGGCAAGGTTCTCCATCATGCTGGAAAAGGCATTGTTCATCACCAAACTGTTCTTGGATGGTTGGGAGGAGTTGCTCTTGAAGGATGTTTTGGTACCATTCTTTTATTCATGGCTGTGTTCTTAGGCAAAATTGTGAGTGAGCCCACTCCCTTGGCTGAGGAGCAACCCCAAACATGAATGGTCTCAGGATGCTTTACTGTTCCCGACGAGAGAAGCCAGACAGATGAAAATCCTGACACCGGCTCATAAGTAAGTAAGGCCATGTGCACTAGTAGTCATCTGCTCCTCCAACGATTTGCACCTTTTGCTTTTTAGAAACAGATAAAGCTACAGTACAGTACTTGCCTTTTTGTTTACCCCAGAACCTTTGCATTATTCAGGAATCAGGACAAAGAGCTGTATAAAACATTAGGTATAGGATATCTATAAGCCTATGTGATGTTTGCTGAAACAAAAGCCCGAGATATAATGGTGACGGTAGAATCTCTTGTTTGTCCTCAAAGAGGAAAGTAAAAAGATCACCAAGTGATTTATTACTTACTGTACTGACCATTATTTTTATTTGAAGGTTTTACTACCAAGAATAATGCAAAGATCTCAAATTCGGTTCATTAGTCATAAATCACAGTGGGAGCTTAAAAGAGCGCTAAACCCCAAAAATGAAATGTCCAGATGTGAACCATGGAGGTAACATACAGACAACTTTTCATTGCACAATCCCCGTACATCCCATCCTAACAGATACAAGGTAAAAAGGCCGATTCTGATGGCATTTTCAGGTGTCCACACAGTGATTTATTTTTGCAGAGCAAGTCTGCAAAGCTGTCAGTCACTGCCTGCTCGCTCAGGTAGAGAAGCACCTTCCTCCTCATATGTGCAATCAATGGGCCTGATTCGTCACGGATTGCAACTGCAACAGCGTACGCAGATCGACTGATGGTGCGTACTGCGCATGAGTAAGCACCGCAGTGCGCATGCGTGAGTTAGCATTGCGATCGCACTGCGATCACTTACGCAGAAACAAAGCCATTGCAGGTCAAGGGATGGGACGTGAGCGTTTGGGGGTGGTGACGAGGGAGTGGTTGTAGAAACACAGGCGTTCCTGTCCGTTTGAAAGCTGTTTACTGGGTGTGCATACATTAGCCACTGCGACAACATACGCAGCTTGAGCACCCACTTTGTGCGACGGCAGTTGCAATTTTTGAGCAAAGTCGGACCATACGTGTCTAATCTCCCGGAAGTTGCGGGAGGCTCGCAATTTTTCAGGTAACACTCGCACCCCTGGAAGAGTAGGCATATCTCCCGCATCCCGCCCTCTTCCTAGTGAAGTGGGCAGGATGGGGAGATCTTACGTGGAAATTTCGGGTCTGTAGAGAAGGGGCAGGGATAAATGGTGCAAATTGCGGCATTTGGCCCCACCCCCTCCTCACGGACCCACGAATCGCCGGGGTTTTCTGTAAAGGGGCGGGGCCTAATGACGTTTATAGTCTGGCCCAACTCCTCGAAGATTACAGCAGCAGCTCCCCTCCAGCTGCTCCCGGAAAGGTGCCTGGCAATTTCGGTAAGTATAGGTCAGACTTGTTATAATTGTGCGTGAGGGGCCGATGTTACTCGATGGAACCGATGTATACGCAGGTCTTCGAGCTCCTACGGATGTGCGAAAGTGGTAGTGGGCAACTCTATGCTGGCCTTGCGATTGCAGACATTAGCATATTTTCGCAAACAGGTCTGCGTGCGTAATCGCAGCTACGATCGCAATAGCGATCCGTAGTGAATTGGGCCCAATGTACACAAGCATTTAGCATAAGTAAGTCATTACTAAGGGTGGAGTGTACGGATGTTTTCAAGAAAGATTTTATTTACACTGTATAACATGCGCATTAAAACACAATTATATTTACTAAAGTGAGAGTTTTTAGAAGTGGAGGTGTTGCCCATAGCAACCAATCAGATTCTAGCTATTATCTTCTAGATGATTGGTTGCTATGGGCAACATCTCCATTTGTAAAAACTCTCACTTTAGTAAATATACCCTTCTAGACATGTGGAACAGCGATGGGAATCGTTTTTGTACCCAGTTTCGCAAATCTATTTACAAGGAAGATTATATATAGGAAAATATTGTGTGTGTGTATATAATATATATATATATATATATATATACACACACACACACACACACACACATATCTCATGTGATACTTGGGGTTGATTAGCTCGGTAGACTGGGGTCAGTGGTGCAGTGAGTGGGTGCAGAATTAGAGTCCACATGTAGTATTCCAGTTAAATAAACAGTGATGCTTTACTTCCGGCATGTGAAATCAGGAAACAGTAAAATAATAAACAAACCTAGCCATTGTTTATGGTACTAGCTCACTTCTTGAACCCTCTCTACAGAAGCAGCTAATCTGCATGAAAGTCTCTCACAGTCTCTGAGATTTTTGGACCTTCCTGCCACATGCAGGACTGGACACTGGCCTCCTGGCCTGGTATAGCTTTCTCAGCTTGTTGGCTGCCGCCTCTCTCAAGAACAGTGTCAGAGGTATATGGATCTGCCTGCCTCCTTGCAGGTATGATCCTGACCACCTGGTGTGCTTCACTCACACTGCAGCCCCACCTGGACTGTCTGGCTGTGTCCACCAGCAGCCGCACCTGGGCTCTGGTCATACGCCAGCCATTATACATCTTCCCACAATGCTTTTCTAGTCTGTGTGGGCGGATCTGCCCTGCCCTGCCCCACACAGAATCTGCTGCTCACCAGTGCCACCTCTGGTGATACTGCCACAATATATATATATTACATTTAATAGGTGTCACTGCCACGCCATAGGGGATTTATAAGGCAGTGTTCTCCTCTGACTTTATTTCTCGGGCCCCTTGCCCAGAAAAAATTCCCCTGCTGTCTGGCACTGTGACGCAGCTGAAAGTCGTGCCGCACTGGCATTTCATATAGAATCATAAACACAGCACAACTTATTAGCCACGTCAGTGCCGGGTGGCCTCAGGCTGAAGGGCAGAGCAGATCCCTCCCCAGCTTAAAAGGAAGGAAGCGCGGTTGCCAGCAGGAACAGTCACCGGCGGACAGTGAAGAAAGTGTAATGCCCAGCGTGTTGTTTGTTACTGAGCCTTCTGTGTAGCCAGCAAGTGGGGCAGTATCTAAGCAGTTTTGTGACATTCTGAGGTAAGAAGTCAAATGTTAATTATCCTCAGAAAAGACTGTTAGTGTTTACTGACCATGGGGTGATGCCTGTCAACCAGGGCATAAACTCAGCTTAGTGCACCTCATATAATGCAGAGAGCATCAGTGATTGCCATATGATACAGATAACTTCAGTGACCACCATATAATACAGAAAGCACCACAGTGACCACCATATGATAAAGAGAACATCACAGTGACTGCCCTATAATTTCAGAGAGCACCAGTGACCATTTTATAGTGCAGAGAGCATAAGTGACCACCATATAATGAAGAGAACATGAACATCACAGTGACTGTAATACAATACACAGAGCATCATTGACCACCATATACAGAGAACACAAACATCATAGTGTCTGCTATATAACACAGAGAGCATCAGTGACCACCATATAATTCAGAGAGCATCAGCGACCACCATACAATACAAATAACTTCAGTGATCACCACATAATAGAGCACCGGTGACCTCCCTATATTACAGAAAGCATCACAGTGGCCACCATATGATGCAGAGAACATCACAGTAATTGCATTATAATGCAGAGAGCATCAGTGACCAACCCTATAATACAGAGTGCATCAGTGACTGATCCTACAAAATACAGAGAGCATCAGTGACCGACCCTACAATACAGAAAGCAGGGAATTTCTATACTCCAGGACTGGCAAAGTAAACAACCAATCAGGATCACTCAAGGAGTAGAGGGACCCAACCCCAATCTGTACCAGCTGGCAGAGAAGATTATCTGGACACAGTTTCGTTCCCCACAAGCATTTGGTTAATACCTGGGCACTCCTGTTCACATAACATGATTCATTAAAAAAATGTCTACATAAGTAGATCCCCCGATATTGATTTATTGAACATCATCAGTAAAAAACGTTCATTTCCAAGTTTTGTCACAGCATCAAACAGGTTTTCACAGTTCTCTCCACCACTTCCATTCATGAGTCATTGACTTGATGTTAGTTGACAGCAAAGCAAATTTAGGATTCTATAGCTACTAACTTAGTGGGGGAAAAAACTCTCTATTTTAAGTCTACTCCGAGGTCTGTCAGTACCAAAGGGATCAAATCTCAAAAGCATGACGGGATTAAGGCAATCTCATTTGATTTCATACGCTTGAAGGTGTTTAGGGTAGAAATTTTATTTATCTCTATTAAGAACCCCTGGCTTCATCTCAGTATTTTACCCATTTTTTTCAGATTGACACAAAAGTTGGTACGGGACTGAAAGTTTTATAACTAGAAACAAGAATGTAATAGTTTAAAACAGCTAACAATACTGAAAATCAATATATAACAAAATGATACAATACAATACACAAGCTTTTTCCTTGCACCTATGGTCCATCCAAACATTTGTGTGTAATAGGAGTGTATTCCCTAGAGGCAATAATGATTCCTATTCTGAGGGGCAGTCAGCTGTACCCAGTGCGTTTCAGAGGACACGTGGCTGTAATAAATCCGTCATGCATCAAAAGCACCAGCATGCACAGGCTCTAACCCCCACTACGCTATTACAACTGGACCATTATTGCTACTGCAGTTGTTGTTTTTTATGGAGTTTTTAGTACGGTGATTGATGCCAAACACAAAGTTACAGTTTAAATTTTAAATATTGCAAATCTTGCTTTTAGTCATGTTAACAAGATTTTTATTTTAACAAAGACTCTTTTAAAAAAGGAACATTCTCACTTTTTCTGTTTATTACTAATAAGATGGTCTGCAAACATTGTTGAGCATTTTTCGGCTTTTTTATGGATTAAAACTTTTAAATGTATCATCAGCTTTTCTCCATCTTTAATGCTGGGTACACACTGAAGCGGCCCAGCGGCTATCTGGCTGTCCCGTCGACCGATTTGGTAAGCTATACACACTTACCAGTTGGCTGTTCACTATGTCTGGCCAGACATCACAAGTAGGCGGGCATTTAAATTTACCTGCCCAGTTGTGATGTCAGTGTCGGCTGTTCCTGCGGCCAGTGTGTGGTGATCGGTGGGTCGCCCGTACACAGCTGCATTGTCTGTACACATGGATGGGTGCACTATGTAATATGTAATTCACTGGCTGTATGAACGATTATTGTGATCAGGGGTGGTTATGGGGATTTGATGAGCTCAAACAAGGCAGGCAAAAAGTTAATAACAATTTGCAAATAATCTTATTCGTTTGGGATATGATTTATTATTAGTTGTGTGCATTGGTGTAACTAGGGGATTTGGCGCCCAGGCCAAGGGAATAAACGGCACCCCCCCCCCCACCTATTTACCCCATGTGCCTAACAACATGGTGGTCTAGGTAGGAATTAATAATATAGCCTACCTGTCCTCAGCCGCAGTCTTCTGCTGCTGGCCCGTCCTGGCCAACGGCACACACCGCCAGAGCGCTTCTGTCTTGAGACCGGCTTCTTCTGCTCTCTTCCAGAGCCGCTGGAGCTCTTGCCGCGTCTTCTGGCTTCTCCGCCCACCACTGCCGAACTGACTTCTCTGCCCAGTGGCTTCTGATGTCAGACGCTGTGGGCAGAGCCCGCCATGAGACGGCGAGCCGCGATAGGCTCACCGCGACCGCTTTCTATTGGCTGCCGGTCCGCAAGCCATAATCCACAAACTGCTGGGGCGCCCAGGGCAAGGTGCCTCACATGCACCCCTCTGGTTATGCCACTGGTTGTGCGCAGGGCTATTTTTCTGGAAAGATAGGATCAGGAACCGTGCGTGGAGATACTTGGGGTGGAGCTATGGAAAAACAATTATAATATATATATATATATTTTATATATACATAAATACATATTATATACAGTCAGGTGCATAAATATTGGGACATTGACAGAATTTTCATATTTTGGCCTCTATTCACCACCACAATGGCTTTGACATTAAACAAACAAGATGTGCTTTAACTGCAGACTTTCAGATTTAATTTGAGGGCAATTACATCCAAATCAGGTGAACGGTGTAGGAATTACAACGGTTTCTATATGTTCCTCCCACTTTTTAAGGGGCCAAAAGTAATGGGACTATCAACTCAAAAGCTATTTCATGGACAGGTGTGGGCTATTCCCTCATTATTTCATTATCAATTAAGCAGGTAAAAGGTCTGGAGTTGATTTTAGGTGTGACATTTGCATTTGGAATCAGTTAGTTACTGTCGACTCTCAATATGAGATCCAAAGAGCTGTCACTATCAGTGAAGCAAGCCATCATTAGGCTGATAAATCAAAACAAACCCATCAAAGAGATAGCAAAAACATTAGGTGTGGCCAAATCAACTGTTTGGAACATTCTTAAAAAGAAAGAACGCACCAGACAGCCCAGCAACACCAAAAGACTCAGAAGACCAAGGAAAACAACTGTGGTGGATGACAGAAGAATTATTTCCCTGGTGAAGAAAAACCCCTTCACAACACTTGGCCAAATCAAGAACACTCTCCAGGAGGTAGGTGTATATGTGTCAAAGTCAACAATCAAGAGAAGACTTCACAAGAGTGAATATAGAGGGCTCACCTCAAGATGTAAACAATTGGTGCGCCACAAAAACAGGAAGACCAGATTAGAGTTTGCCAAACAACATCTAAAAAAGCCATTACAGTTCTGGAACAACATCCTATGGACAGATGAGACAAAGATCAACTTCTACCAGAGTGTGGGGAAGAGAAGAGTATGGAGAAGGAAAGGAACTGCTCATGATCCAAATCATACCACCTCATCAGTGAAGCATGGTGGTGGTAGTGTCATGGTGTGGGCATGTATGGCTGCCAATGGAACTGGTTCCCTTGTATTTATTAATGATGTGACTGCTGACAAAAGCAGGAGAATGAATTCTGAAGTGTTTGGGGCAATATTATATGCTCATATTCAGTCAAATGCTTCAGAACTCATTTGACGGCGCTTCACAGTGCAGATGGACAATGTCCCGAAGCATACTGCAAAAGCAACCAAAGAGTTTTTTAAGGCTAAAAAGTGGAATGTTATGCAATGGCCAAGTCAATCCCCTGACCTGAATCCGATTGAGTATGCATTTCACTTGATGAAGACAAAACTGAAGGGAAAATGCCCCAAGAACAAGCAGGAACTGAAGACATTTGCAGTAGAGGCCTGGCAGAGCATCACCAGGGATGAAACCCAGCGTCTGGTGATGTCTATGCGTTCCAGACTTCAGGCTGTAATTGCCTGCAAAGGATTTGCAACAAAGTAGTAAAAAGTGAAAGTTAGATTTAGGATTGTTTAGTTTGTCCCATTACTTTTGGCCCCTAAAAAAGTGGGATGCACATATAGAAACCGTTGTAATTCCTACACCGTTTACCTGATTTGGATGTAATTACCCTCAAATTAAATCTGAAAGTCTGCAGTTAAAGCACATCTTGTTTGTTTAATTTCAAAGCCATTGTGGTGGTGAATAGAGGCCAAAATATGAAAATTCTGTCAATGTCCCAATATTTATGCACCTGACTGTATATAGTATTTAGAAAATAATGCACTCAAGAGAGACTTTAAAATAAAACTTATCTTATGAAATATAAATTTTGGCCCAGGACATTACGTCATCAGGGGCGTATCTATAATGGGTGCAGGGTGTGCGGGGAACACGGGCCCCTGGATCCAGGGGTGCCCCGCACCGCATACCCTGCACCCATAATATTACTCACCTCTCCGGAGTCCCACATCGGCGCGGGGTCCGGCGCTGTAAAACGACTGGAAAATGGCCACGGTTGCGTATGCGCAGTACAGGGAAAATGGCCGCTGTGGTGACCTGTGTATACATTATAGACTCTGGGCACACTCTAGTGCCCAGAGTCTATAACTCCGGCGCTGGCCGCGCACAGCTCAGTGCTCTGCCGGCCGCCAGGCGGAGAGGAGGGGGCCTGTGTCGGAGATTGCACACGAGCCCCCTCCTCTCTAGAAACGCCCCTGTACGTCATAGTTAATGAGAGGTTCAGAAACGGAGTTCCTGCTGGTTGTGTGATTCACAACTAATGCTACACAAGGTTTCCTTACAAAACGCACTAACAGTGGAGATGGCCATATGTTGGGCCAAAGTCACTCATTCAGACTGAAGTGACGGGCTGAAGTCTCATGAGTTTTGGTCCAGCCTGCAATCTTCTTCTAATGTATATACTGTAAGTGATGCATGCTGGGAACATAATATCACATGACCGAATATGCCGTGACCCAGGAATGGCCTGTAAAATGCAGGATCGGAATGAACAAAGTGCTCTTTATTTACTATACTCATATTTTATATACTCATCACTATATTCCCATAATTCTAGTTACAAAGGGCCTCAATGTAAACCTCATAAAATCGCTATGTATATCCGTTGATTAGCGTAAGTAAAATGAACATGTCGAGAATGGAAGAACGATCCTTTTCTGTCCCCTGCGAAAACACCAAGGAGATGAAACCAAAGTCTTTGCAGAAGAGTTTGTTGCAATTCCAGAAATAATTGTGGTCTCTCTGGGAATATTTGTTCATTTTCCACTTTTTCTTCTCCACACAGGAAATCAGTGTAACGAGTTTGCAATATGGTGACTATGGCCAAGAGAATGCTCTCTGTCTGTTCTGGAACTTTCACCGCACAAAATTATAATCAAGGAACTGGGTTGGGCATTAATGAATTTAGCAAATGGCTTCAAACTATCAGATAAAAAAATAAATAAATAATAACAATAATAATAAAAAGCGGCCTGAGTTTAGGAAATATTTATTCCTACAATGTTAGGTGTGGTACGCAGAGGGGAAATAATGTATAAACACAATAAACAGCAAACAAGACAACTATCCAAAAATAAATAATTAAATACTTACATACATACATACAGTATAAATTCCCAAAAGCTGGTGCTGTACAAGTAATGAGGAATATTAGAAATTAGGGAGTTGGTTAAATTAATATTTAACCCTTTTCATTTAGCCATAAAATATGATGGTATATTGGAATATTTGCCTCATCCTGATCTTCACTAAACAAGCAAAAAACGGAATATGTATTTCCTGCCATCTATGGGTCTGACTCAGAGATGAACGTTAATCTGATGATTAACATACATCTCTGATGTTGAGGGGTCTGCGCCTGCGCAGAACACATCCTGCGATCTCGCTTGCAGACCTCCCCCCAAGCCGCAGCATAATTGGCATGCTGCGGTGTTTAGGGCAGCGAGCGTGGGGGTATGCCTGGTCACCGTTCACAGAATCGGGGTTGGATCGCTCCTGTTTTCTGGGAGGGATGAGGCAAGGGTTTGCGTCGGTGAACACAGATTCTTGTCCTCTAAGTGACCAACACCAGGTCAGGCTGCGGGGAACTTCAGCCAAAAGTAAGGCCCATATTCAATTTGGAGCGAAAAGTCCGAGGCTGGACTTTTCGCAAACTTCGCCGCTTTTCTGCACGAAAAAGTATTGCGCGCGTCCCCACGTATCCCCGTATTCAATTCCAAATTGGTGAAAAAGGGACACGGCGAAACTCAAACAGGCAAAAAGTCCTGTTGTTTTTCGGGAAATCAGCCTGACACCCCCCCAAAAGATGCTCTCACATGGGGGTTCACTATGGGTACCCCCGATTAGCCCTGCTGAAGGTATTTGGGGTCTCTGATTGGTCTCAAATAGGCGCTATTTAGCGGCTGTCAACAAGTGCTGAAGAATAGCATTTTGTAACTTTTTTGGGGGAAAATAAGTCTTCCCACCAAATTTGTGGTACATGCAGAGGAGTAGCGTGGAACCATGGTGCCCGGAGAAAGTGCATGTCATACCTCCCGTCTCCCTGTACTGAACTGTGCCAGTGGGGTATGGCCAGCCTGCGGAGGAATACTGAAATAAATAGAAAAAGAGCAAACAGTGGCAGTATCACGCTGGGCATGGAGGTCACATTGGGGCAATAGAATGCTCCGGTGATGCACTATCTGACAGTAAGGGGTAGCTCCTTAGCACTGCTGTATTTATGTATAGCACCTAGGATCTGACTTTTATCTCCTTTGAATCATTGTTATTAGTCAATAGAGGAGATTGTATTATATATTCTGATCAATTAACTGAAATTGACAGAGTACATCTGCTATAGTGATATTACACAGCTTATTACTGCAATTACTGCCCCAAGCAGATATCACTGGAGTGGGGACACCTATGGGAAGCTCCCTTCTCAGCTATGCTCCTACTTCGCAAATATACATTGCACCTATATTAATGTGAGTACTACTAATCATGTTCTGTCTACCACCATTGTAATTATTTCAGGTCTCCTAATATTTTTTAAAAGACCTTTCAAATAACACTTTGTAGTCATGCCAGGGAACACCTCATTACTTTCTATAGCAAAGCAGTGACTTTGTTAATCTAATACATTATAATTGAAGTATAGGACTTTACCTCAGATGTGTCACTTTTAAGTCCATTGAAGCACAGAATGAGGAGAGAAGGAGGGAGGGTATCAAAGAGGAGAGGGGAGAGGAAAGGGCCGATCAGAGAGGGGAGGTGACAGAAGCCAATAAGAAAGGAGTGGGGAGGGGAAAGAGCTGATCACAGGGTAGAGGGGAGGGAATTAAAGAGGTGAGAAGTGAATGTAATCAATCTGACAGAAAAGGGGAGGTGACAGAAGATGATCACAGAGGGAGGGTCGGAGGGGAGGTGACAGAAGATGATCACAGACGGAGGGCCGGAGGGGAGGTGACAGAAGATGATCACAGACGGAGGGCCGGAGGGGAGGTGACAGAAGATGATCACAGACGGAGGGCCGGAGGGGAGGTGACAGAAGATGATCACAGAGGAGGGAGGGCCGGAGGGGAGGTAATCTGAGCATCTTGAGGTGCATGAAATGTAGAAATGGATCTCAGATCCGTAATTTATTTAGGATATAGAGCAAACAAACCGAGAAAAAACTAATAGGCGGTCATCATACTGTCTAGCACCCCATGAATTCCGGAACCCTGGATTGTGCCCTCTGTCCATTTTGGCGTCCTTGAGCTCATGCTCCACCGAAACCACCCTCACTACTCCCTGAAAATGGGTGCAAGCATATTTTAAAGTTGCTAAAGTCAAGCATTAAAAAGCGTCAAAAACGACCTTCATCAAACACCTGCAATCAAAAATACACCTCTCCCATACTGCCAGAACCCCCCAAAGGCTATTTCGCTAGTTTTTTAAATTGAACCCCCACTTACATTTTTTTTTGCCCATTTTTTCAAAGTGTTTTTTTTTGGGGGGGTGCTCTTTGTGTTTTTTTTTGCATTTTTAGACACAGCATCAGGGGGGATGTCCAAAGGGAGCAGGGTGGTTCCCACAACTTTGCACCCCAAAACCCCAATTCTGCACTTTTTTCCGCCGGGTGTTCGTAGGTGAAATTTTTTTGCCTATTACATTGCATTGTGTTATCGCGCCGGCGAAAACACGCTGTAATTGAATACGGGGATAAGTTAAATCGGCAAAAATGACGTCATCGGCGAAAAAGTTTTGCCGAAAATGGCTTTTCGCTTCTAATTGAATACGGCCCATAGTTGGGTATGGCTCACAAGCCAGCCCTTGTCTGGCTGTTAATCTACAGTATGTACCTGATGCAACCCAGCATCAAGTATCCCTCAATAATGACATAGAATGTTACCTATATTCCCGTATTGCCACTGAATATGTCTGTGTTTGTCACAGGCTGAGAGTGCCAGTCTTCTTTTGTTGGGGGAGATGGATACCTGAACATTAATCAAGCAAAATGTGAGCATGTTTTGCAAGTGATTGGGGTTTCCATCATAAGTAGGTGTTCTTACTAAGGGCCCGTTCCAGACCCGCTCGCCAGGAAGCGTCCGCCGGCAGACTGCCGATGTTTGCATTGTGCATATGCGTACGCATCGTAGTGTGCGTGCGTGAATCAGTCCGAGCGATCAAGAAGCGTTTGCTCGGTGCGCATAGACAGCCCGGCTGAATGAGTGACAGGACAAGCCGTTTGTGGGCGATGACAGGGGGTGGTCGATGGAAACGAAGGAGTGGTGGTGCGAACGCAGGCATGCCCGAGCGTCTTAACGCCGTTTCAGAGGCATGCCTAATTAAGACGAAGCGTCATAGTACACGTCACTTGGCTGATTTTTACATTGAAGCGCTCGCAGTGCTTGCGGTAGGGTATGGTCAGCCACAAGTGCTGCTTATGCATCCGATGGTACTCGATGTTACCGATGGTTGCATTCACTTCCTGGAGATGACGTGCGCAAGTGGGCGTCTTAAGACAGGCTGGTGGGCGTCTGCATACACAGCGCACTCGCACGCCAAGACATGGTGGGCGTGCTAATGCCTTACTGTGCGATCGCAGATTTGCATACGTTCGCTACGTGCGAACGCATCTAGCAAGCGGGTCTGAATCGAGCCCTAAGTCCCAGTGTGGCTCTGTTAATTAGATGTGTCAAACAGAATGGGTAAGCGAGTGCCAATGTGTATATAGATATCATTTGTGCAGCAAAGGTTATTTTGGTGTGTCCCCGGTGGCTGGATGGCATAGAGACAATGTATATGCCGATGATTTTCAGCAGAAACAGGTATTAGCAAGCAAATTACAGTATGCAGAGCTCCAGCAGCATACTGCTTCTTCTTGGGTTTGCAGTCATACCCTGCACCTCAACATGTACCATTTACAATTATTTCATAAACAGATAAAATCAGCATAAATGTCTGTGCAGGTTAATAAATAGTAACAATAAAGGTCTACCAGGAAACAGAAATAAAATTTTCCCAATAGGCAGTAGTAGACTTGTTCCAAGTGGAAATGTGTGGACACTGAGGGGTCTAGTTACTAAGCAGTGTTAGGAGACAGAGTGAGAAGGTGCCAGCCAATCAGCTCCCAACTGCCATCTCACAGGCTGTGTTTGAAAAATGACAGTTGGGAGCTGATTGGCTGGTACCTTATCACTTTTCACTGGGGGCCTAATTCAGACCCGCTCGCGAGCGCTGAGCGCTCACAAGTGGGTCGATGTTGGCCAAGTGCGCATGCGCACGAGGGTGCCGGCTCCGTCGAGCGCATGTGTGAGACCCGGATAGCGACGGCCAAGCCGTCGCATGGGTCTCGCTACAAAGGGGGCGTGCTGTTGATGGTGAGTGACAGCACGCCCCCTTTGGTGGACGTGCCAGGGGCGTGGCTGCCCAGACGGAGGCATTCCCATGGGAACGCCTACCGTCTGGGGCCGGCCTCACTGACATCACAAGTGATGATAGAGCCAAAAGCACTCCAGGGCTTGGCGCAGACGAGACCCTACCACAAGGGTCTCATCGCAAGCCTGATGGTCGCAATGGTCTTGACCATCGCGATCATCTTTTTGGCCGCTCGCTATAGCTGTGGGTGGTCACCCACAGCTATGCGAGCGGCCAGGAGGCCGCTCTAAAATCAGGAAGGATGGCCCTGATTCAGAGCGAGCGCTCTGTCAGAGCGTCCGGCTCTGAATCAGGGCCTCTGTCTCCTAACACTGCTTAGTAAATAGACTCCTAGACCCCTTAGTGACTTTGAGAACTGGACCACTAGGCCTTGGATAATCAGATGTCATGGTCAACTTCAAAGACGTTTGAGAAGGGTGAGGGATGAAACGGAGGAGATGCCTGTGCCAGAATATTCTGGCGCTTTGTAACATCTAATTATAGAATAAGATTTTCTTAATGCTCACAAATCCTGTTTATCAGAGACTCTTATTTATTCTTAGGATCTAGGCGTAGAAACACCAACGCCTCTTCCAGTGAAGATAACGGTGCAATATTAATAGTACATTCACGTCTCAGATCCCAAGACTTTGTTATTTCGTTAGTATTCTTCCTGGATGCTTAAAATAAACACAGACACAGGCATCAAACCGTCAGTGCATCAGTATTGTAGCTGGCAACATGTGAATTGGGTTCCGGGGGAGCGCATTGATGCTTTGCAACACCTCACACAGAGAACGTTCTGGTCTAGGTAGAAACAGAATATGCGCTAGTCCTCTACCTTCCCCACCACTACCGCGCTGACATGGCCGCTGGCATGGAAATAAAACAACTGTATTAAATGTCAAACAGTTCACTTCCATTGATTCCCAACCATACTGCGCACAGGAAAAGGATACCCACTGAGAATTGTGTCCGAAATAAGGCAGAAGTAATACCGCAAGGCTTTCCATGCATAAAATAATAACACGTTTAGAATTCAACACTTATTGAAGTGCTACTGTGCAAACATACAAAGAGATACTGGGAATTACACCCAGCATGTAGATGATGTAAAACGAGTGTCACGGACACTGCGGACTGTCTAAGACAGCGCGATAGGTGGTGCGATGTACTGTATATAAATACAGAATGCAATCAGATACTAAGATCTGCACACATCAGCACAGAGTGTATAAGAGCTGTACATTATCCATACATACACAAGAGAAGGGGTACTGTTCAAGTACAGATACAGATGCGTCCTCTTACATCCTTGCCGATCGCGCTACAAACGTGCGCACACATCGCGCCATGCGATTACCCGCAGCAGAAAACGCTACGGTAAGCGCACTGCGATCGCACCATGCAATCCTCTGAAGTGGCGGGTGTGAACACAGTGCGCGTATCCGCTCGCGGGCAAACGCATCACGCCATGCGTGACACGAATTGCCGCGTACTCAGCACCACATGCTGCATACACAAGCAGAGAATTAGTACCATGCAACTGCCAATATACTGTATACAGCAGGGGTAGTCAACATGCGGCTCTCCAGCTGCTGTGGAACTACAGATCCTAGCATGCCTTGACACAGTTTTAGCATGCCCTAATAGCAAAACCTTGGCAGGCATGTGTAGTTCCACGGTACCTGGAGGGCTGCACATTGAATATCTCTGGTATACAACGTAATAGTCATCAATATACAACAGTGGCGTAACTAGGGCAGGGCCGCTGTGGCTCGTGCCCTGGGCACCATGGGACCAGCGGCGTGCGGGGGTGTGTGTGTGTGTGAGTGTGTGGTATGCCGCCGGCCATGGTACAGGCCCATCCTAGTTAGCTACTGTAGTGCAGACCGTAGTGAGTGCAGTCGCACTACACATTTATACACACATCGCCGCCAGCACTGGCGGTGATGTGTGTCTCAGCAGCTAATGAGAGTTAGTCAGACTCTCATTGGCTGCTGCGTCCACTGCGTGAGCTCTGCCTTCCGGCTCCTGCAGTGGGTGATGGGAGAGACGTCATGACATCTCTCCCATAGGACCAAGCGGGAGGACGGAGACGGAGGAGCAGACAGCTGTGGGTGCGGCAGGAGCGGGGATTCAGGTAACTGGATAAGGGTGACCACTACTGGGGGGGCACTGTGTAAGGGGCACTAATGGGGGCCTGCATAAGGGGCACCACTACTGGGGGCGCACTGTGTAAGGGGCACTAATGGGGACTGCATAAGGGGGATCACTACTGGGGGGGGCACTGTGTAAGGGGCACTAATGAGGGCCTGCATAAGGGTCACCACTACTGGGGGGGCACTGTGTAAGGGGCACTAATGGGGCCTGCATAAGGTGGATCACTACTGGGGGGACACTGTGTAAGGGGCACTAATGGGGACTGCATAAGGGGGATCACTACTGGGGGGGGGCACTGTGTAAGGGGCACTAATGAGGGCCTGCATAAGGGGCACCACTACTGGGGGGGCACTGTGTAAGGGGCACTAATGGGGGCCTGCATAAGGGGGCTCACTACTGGGGGCACTGGGCACTAATGGGGGCACTAAGGGGCACCACTACTGGGGGGGGCACTGTGTAAGGGGCACTAATGGGGGCCTGCAAAAGGGGCACCACTACTGGGGGGTACTGTGTAAGGGGCACTAATGGGGGCCTGCATAAGGGGCACCACTACTGGGGGGGGGACTGTGTAAGGGGAACTAATGGGGGCCTGCATAAGGGGCACCACTACTGGGGGGGCACTGTGTAAGGGGAACTAATGGGGCCTGCATAAGGGGCACCACTACTGGGGGGCACTGTGTAAGGGGCACTAATGGGGGCCTGCATAAGGGGCACCACTACTGGGGGGGCACTGTGTAAGGGGAACTAATGGGGGCCTGCATAAGGGGGATCACTACTGGGGGGGCACTGTGTAAGGGGCACTAATGGGGGCCTGCATAAGGGGCACCACTACTGGGGGTCACTGTGTAAGGGGAACTAATGGGGGCCTGCATAAGGGTGCACACTACTGGGGGGGGCACTGTGTTAGGCGAACTAATGGGGGCCTGCATAAGGGGCACCACTACTGGGGGGGGCACTTTGTAAGGGGCACTATTGGGGCCTGCATAAGAGGCACCACTACTGGGGGTCACTGTGTAAGGGGAACTAATGGGGGCCTGCATAAGGGGGAACACTACTAGGGAGCACTGTGTAAGGGGAACTAATGGGGGCCTGCATAAGGGGGACACTACTAGGGAGCACTGTGTAAGGGGAACTAATGGGGGCCTGCATAAGGGGGAACACTACTAGGGGGGGGGGCACTGTGTAAGGGACACTAATGGGGGCCTGCATTAGGGGGACCAGTACTAGGGGCATTGCATACTAGGGGTACTGTATAAGGGGCACTACTGGGGGCCACGGGGGGAGGTTAGGTTTAGAGGGTGTAGCGGGGTTAGGGTTAGGTTTGGGGGGGTTAGGGTTAGGCACCCCCGGGGGTAGGTTAGGGATAGGTGCCCCCCGGGAGGGTTAGGGTGCAGGAAGGGGGGGGGGGGTTAGGGATAGGCACCCCGGGGAGTTTTAGGGTTAGGTAGCTGTCGTTATTTCATACTGATTGCAGAACATAAAATCAGTTTTGGTTCATGGCAATAAAATAGGTCCTTGTTAGAAGGATCGCTGCTGTGTTTCTCGTTTTACAGTAGAAACGAAAGGTGCTAATTGGTCTTTAACACATCTAAATTAAACTTGTAAGGTGATGACTGATTTTGCAGGAAGAAATTAATATCACAATTTTCCTTTATAAATGTGTAATAGGTACGTGTTCCTAACATCCCTTATACAGGGCCAACAGGAATAAATATACAGGCTTCTTCAAACAAAATAACAGGTTTTAACATTGCTATATTTAATTTGTTGGCTCTGACAGAGAAAAACAAACAAACAAACCAGGGACCATAAGTTTTCATTCAATCCATTTTAGGATTTCTGTTTCATATTTTGTGGCAACGAAGTGTCCCATTATTGGCCTAGCGCTGAGTTATACGCAAGGCCGATGTGTGGGTTTCCGGACTATGGATAGACAGTAAAAATGTCAACAATGTCTAGATAGACACCAGATGTTAGTCAATAGGTCGACAGGGACGAAAGGTTGACACACTAGGTGGTGACTGGGAGGTGGGTAGATGTCCGTCTTATGGGCATGTTATGCCAGTGTCGCGGGCACTTAATTGCTCACATTGGAGGCTGTACTCAGACAGAAAACCCTGCACTTACCATAAGGCTGGTGCAAGTTTCGATGATGCAACCGATGGTGGCGTCTAAAGAGGCGCCAAGCGGCATTACAGAGTCTGAAGACACTAAAAGTGGGCAGCCCAGTTCTTGCACATTCAGACGCACAAATATACACCAAAGGAAAGGCTGATTCTGGGATTTGCATCAGGGGCCCCAAGTGTTGGAGTGGAGCAGGTACTAATTACCCAGGCCCGAGCTTGATAAAGGGCCCGGTAGGAGCCCGGGTCCGTCACACCCCTACGTTACCTGTCATCGGCAGCAGCCTGTGTCTCGCCGGCCCAGCACATACTGCTCTGCGCTCGGCTGCGGTGGGACCAGGGAGGCTGCAGCCACTGATCCTCAGCAGCAGTCTCTGATGGCTGTGGGTAGGGGGAGGGGGGGTGAGTGAGCATACTGATGGTCCCCCCTACTTGGATGTGCCCCCGGCTGAGGGGAACTCAGTTGACTGACAGCACGCCCCCTTTGGTGGGAGTGCTGGGGGCTTGGCGGCCAGACGGAGGCTGTCTGAGTCCGGCCCCACTGACATCAGTAATGATGTCAGTGGGAGTGACTTTGGCTCTGATAGAGCCAAAATCACTCCTGGGCTTGCGGCAGCGAGACCCTACCGCAGGGTCTCGTCGCAAGCCCGATGGTCGCGATGGTCTTTGACCATCGCGACCATCATCATGGAAGCTCGCTATAGCTGTGGGTGGTCACCCACAGCTATACGAGCGTCCAGGAGGACGCTCCATTTTCACGGAGGAGGGCCCTGATTCAGAACGCGCGCTCTGGTCAGAGCGTCCGGCTCTGAATCAGGCCCTCAGTTCACTGAACTCCTGTGTAGCAAAGTTTTAAGTGGGAGGGGCTAGGCCAACATGCAGCCAATCAGAGACTGTAAACATTACAACAGCACAGAATAGGGCATGAAATTAAGTTTATACGTCCAACGTGATTTAATAATCTGATCAAAGCTACATTTCAAAACTCGGTTTTAAAACCACAGGAGTGAATTTCCTATTTTTTATTGCATCACTCTATGGGATATTGGGCCTGATTCAGACCCACTCGCGAGCGGCTGTCCGCTCGCAAGTGGGTCGATGTTATGGACTGAGCATGCGCACGACGGAGGGAGCTCCGTCGTGCGCATGCGCCAGACGCGACGAGCGAAGGAAAGTCCTTCGCTCGTTGTGTCCGATCAAAGGGGGCGTGCTGTCAATGTTGATTGACAGCACGCCCCCTTTGGTGGGCGTGCCGGGGGCGTGCCTCCCTGACGGGGGCGTTCCCACGGGAACGCCTCCCATCAAAAGCCGGCCCACTGACATCACTAGTGATGTCAGTGGGAGTGATTTTGGCTCTGATAGAGCCAAAATCACTCCGGAGCTTGCGGTTGAAAACCTCAACCGCAGGCTCCGGCTCGCAATTTCGATGGTCGCGATGGTCGTGACCATCGCGGCCATCACAATGCACGCTCGTATAGCCTGTGGGTGGTGACCCACAGCTATACGAGCGTCCAGGAGGACGCTCCATTTTCATGGAGCCCGGCCCTCATTCAGAGCGTGCGCTCTGCTCAGAGCGTACGGCTCTGAATGAGGGCCATTGTTCTGTTCTCTCTTGAAAACTTTATGGGCATGGAAGTGCAGGTCTAACCCAGGCCCTTCTGTACAGTCAGCGATTCCTGCTCTGTGCAACCGCTGCTACGTTTGTTAGAACGTGTCCTAATGCATAATAACAGAATGACCCATCACTTGTCAGGTACTAAAAGTATCAATCAGTGAGAGCCTGGGTATGTATGTACCACATTACTCCTATCGCTACATACAAAGGGAGACTGCAAATTTGCTTGTAGTCATTTATGCATCAGAGAGAAAAGATCAATTGGATCTAGTCTACGCTGCAATTTTTGATATTAAAATCAATGCACGTTACAGCTTCTGTCTGCAGCAAAGTATTTACTGCTAGGAGCCAGCACCTGCAGTGGTGGACAGAATGACGGCTGGAAATGACAAATGTACACAACACAACGTGATCCAGTGGAGCTGTGCACTATACTTCAGTTCTAATGTGGGCTGAATGCATTTCATATAAATTGCTCCAATTAAAATAACTAATATCATACACAGTGGCTATAAAAAGCTGTCACCCCTCATTTTTATTTTACAGCTTATTTTAATACGTCATGAAAACAATATGGATTTACCAAGGATCAACACAAAGGGGTAAATTAACTAAGATGGGAGTTCTAATTAAGAAGTGATGTTGCCCGTAGCAACCAATCAGATTCTACTTCTCATTTATATAGCACCTTCTAGAAGATAATACCTGGAATCTGATTGGTTGACTATGCAGACCCATCGCAGAGTGATTGACAGGAAGTAACGTTTGGGGGTCGTGATGGGGGGGGATGGTCGGTTAAACGCTGGCGTGCCAGTGTGTTTGAACGCCGTTGCAGGGGCGTGCATAAATTAGCCACTGCAATGCCATACGCAGCTCGAGTACTCGTGCGATGAGGTTAGCAATTCCTTAGTACGTTTCCAGCTTGTGCCATACAAAGAGAAGCCCGGCATAATATAGGTCAGGCATGGCGTAATAACGGATGCGCCCGTGAAATAAATATATGACTGGCTCCCATGTTACTCCTCCCATCTCCAGGCTGTTTTCACTCATACTTGCCGACAATCAGCTCCAGCCTTCCGGGAGGGAGCTGATTGTCGGCTAACAGCGAGGGGGTGGCCATTGACGTCACATTGGGGGCGGAGCCGGCCATTGATGTCACATTGGGGCGGAGCCGGGGCAGGGTCGCACAATCGCATCATTGTGGTCCCGCCCCCTCTTCACAATGCCGTTATTTTCGGCATTGTGAAGCAGGGGACAGGGCCACGATGACGCAATTCAGCGCGAATCGCGTCACCGGGGAGGTCAGGAGGGTCGCAGGCTTCCGGGAGGCTTGCCTGCCTTTCCGGGGGGCCGGGAACGGCACCCGAAAATCGGGAGGCTCCCGGCCAAATCGGGAGGGTAGGCAAGCCTGTTTTCACTTTGAAGCACAAGAGATGCCTTGACGATGCAATGTAGAGTATAAAGAGGAGCAACCTGATCAGAGAAGTGAAGTAGAATTAAAAAAGCAAAAAAAGATGAGAAAGAAAAAGAGAAACAGGAGAGATGAGCCGGGAATACAGAATTCAATGGAGCTGGGGGAATCGGAAAAGAATCCGGCACTTAATCAATGATACAAATATTGTTTCTTTAGGGGGAGTTGGCGCAGAAGGTTGGGGAATTTTGCACATGTCGCATAAAGCAGGGGGTTCTCTGGGCCTGATTCAGACCCTCTCGTGAGCGCATAGCGCTCGCAAGCGGGTCGATGGTGGGGTGCGGTGCTCTCGCTCTGGGGCTCACTACAAAAGGGGCGGCTGTCGATGTTGATCGATAGCTCGTCCCATTTTATAGGCGGGGAGAGGGGGGGTTGCTACACAAACAGAGGTGTTTGTGGGAGGCACCACTGACATCACCAGTGGAGAGCTTCCTGCTCTGTTAGATTAGGAAGCTCTCTGGGGCTTGCGACGGACAAGACTCTACCACAAGGGTCTCGTCACAAGCCCCGATGGTCTCGTCGCAAGCCCCGATGGCTGCTCGCAAAAGCTGTGGGTGGTCACCCACAGCTTAGCGGCAACAAAAAAAAAAAACGCCCTGATTCAGAGCGAGCGCTCTTCAAGAGCGTCCGGCTCCGAATCAGGCCCTCTGTTTCATAAAGTACGGTCAGTTACACAGGAAAAACAACACATCCTATAAACTATTTATACAGGAGCACAAGCCTAAAGAAAACCATCAATGAAGTGATGCACGCAGACCCGCTGCGAAAATATGCTAAATGCTAATGAATGCTATCTCCATGCCGTCGCACAGCCAGCATAGAGACCCCCATTGCCGCCCACTACCTCTGTCTCACATCCGTAATACCTTGCAGTCCTGCTTATACATCGGGAACATCGAGTAACATGCACAATTACAACTGTCAGACCTTACTTAGAAATTGCTAACCTCATCGCACACTGAGGGCCTGATTCAGAGCTGGACGCTCTGAACGAGCGCCCGCTCTGAATCAGGGCGTTTATTTTTTTTTTTTGGTGCGTCCTCCTGGACGCTCGCATAGCTGTGGGTTACCACCCACAGCTTATGCAAGCGTCCATGATGATGGTCGCGATGGTCAAGACCATCGTGACCATCGGGCTTGCGACGAGACCCTTGCGGTAGGGTCTCGCTGCTGCAAGCCCTGGAGTGATTTTGGCTCTATCAGAGCCAAAATCACTCCCACTGACATCACTAGTGATGTCAGTGGGGCGTTCCCATGGGATCGCCTCCGTCTGGGCAGCCATGCCCCGGCACGCCCACCAAAGGGGGCGTGCTATCACTCACCATCGACAGCACGCCCCCTTTGGTGCGAGACCCCGAGCGACGGCTTCCCCGTCGCTCGCCGGGTCTCGCGCATGCGCACGAGCAGCAGCCTCCGTCGTGCGCATGCACATTTGGGTACCATCGACCCGCTTGCGAGCGTCCTGTGCTCGCAAGCGGGTCTGAATGAGACCCTGAGTACTCAAGCAGCGCATGACATTGCAGTGGCTAATTTAATTTATGCACGCCCGTGCAACGGTGCCCATGCAACGGCGTTCAAACGGACAGACACCTGCGTTTCTCCGACCACTCCCCCAGATCACGTCATTGCCCCTCCCACCCCACTGCAGGGGTTTGTGTGGGAATAGCGGGGGGGGGATCTGCGTTGGCTGGGAGACTTGCCTGCTTTTCGGGGGAGGGGGCGGGAGTGCCACCGGATTTTCGGGAGGCTCCCGGCCGAATCGGGACAGTAGGTAAGTATGGTCTGTACTTCTTATAACTTGTGTAGAAAATGACTACTGAAACTACGTATCTGGATCGTGAACATCTGACAGAATAGATCTGGTATCTAGACCAGCCCTGCAGCTGTACAAATACTTTCCAGTCAAGAGAAGGTTTTATAAACAAGAAAAAATGATCATCAAAGGCGCGATGCTTCCTGTAACATCTCCCCAAGAAACAGACACTCCAAAAATGTGGCATTATCATAAGTTATATAATGTAACCAGAGATTAATGGGTGTATTTACTAAAGTGCAGGTTTATAGAAGTGGAGGTGTTGCCCATAGCAACCAGACTATCATATCTAGCACTTTTTAGAGGATAATAGCTAGAACCTGACTGGTTGCTATGGGCAACATCTGCACTTGTATAAACCAGCACTTTAGTAAAAATGCCCCAATTGGTTTCTTAGGGAAACAGAGAATTACAGAGAGAGTTCTGTACCTTCCATAGAAGCAGCTGGCTCCCTAACGCCTGCACTATCTAAGCTTGGGTAAGTGTAGTACTCTGTCATTGGCTGGCGAGGTGTGTAGAGACTTTAGTTCCACGACAGCTGGTTTCCTATTTCTGGTTTATGTCATCAATAGGATTGTTCTTAACATACTATACTTTTTTTTTTATATAGCTTTGCATAATATAAAAAGACACATTGTTTGGAAGCAGAGACGCCTTAAGGGGCATAGGCCCCTCATTCAGAGCCGGACGCTGTGAGCAGAGCGCACGCTCTGAATGAGGGCCGGGCTCCATTTTCATGGAGCGTCCTCCTGGACGCTCGTATAGCTGTGGGTCACCACCCACAGGCTATACGAGCGTGCTTTGTGATGGCCGCGATGGTCGAGACCATCGCGACCATCGAAACTGCGAGCCGGAGCCTGCGGTTGAGGTTTTCAACCGCAAGCTCCGGAGTGATTTTGGCTCTATCAGAGCCAAAATCACTCCCACTGACATCACTAGTGATGTCAGTGGGCCGGCTTCTGACGGGAGGCGTTCCCGTGGGAACGCCCCCGTCAGGGAGGCACGCCCCCGGCACGCCCACCAAAGGGGGCGTGCTGTCAATCAACATTGACAGCACGCCCCCTTTGATCGGACACAACGAGCGAAGGACTTTCCTTCGCTCGTCGCGTCTGGCGCATGCGCACGACGGAGCTCCCTCCGTCGTGCGCATGCTCAGTGCATAACATCGACCCACTTGCGAGCGGACAGCCGCTCGCGAGTGGGTCTGAATCAGGCCCATAATCTAGAAAGAATGGTGTATACATTACTCTCCAGCATTATTGGCAATCATGGGCATTTCATTTTGCTTTGAAAGATAATTTGAGTTATACTGCAGTATGATGAATCTTCCTTTGTCATTTGGCCCATGTAACACGGGTAATCCCTCCACGATCTGCACAGTTTAATGTTTTGCACTTATTTGATTTCTCTGGGAGTATTTTTTAGATGTCAGAGGATGGGATGTACTAAAGCGAAAAATGCAGTAAACCTCTCAAAATTACAGTTTCGGGGTTTTTACTGCATTTTCCATATGTACTAAGCACCAGAATGTGATGCAATCCAATGCTTCGTAGCAGTGGGTAATGCCATCTTCAGGTGGCATTACTCAATAGAAGCCTCTGGGCTTCTTTGCAGGACGCTCCCCCTGAGCGGGATCCAGTTGGATCCCTTCCATCTCCCCCCCGCGTGCGCAAAAGGACGCCAGGCAGTGGCAAACGCAGGATTTTTAGAGGGGGGTTTCCAAAGGAATCGGTATGATTTACCGCCGAACCCATGCCCGGCGGTTGGAATCCTGACAGCGGCATCCCGGCAGAGGAGGAAATCAAGATCGTCCAAAGTAAGTATTGTCTGACCTAATTCTACCCCCTAACCCTCGCTTAGGGGTGCCTAACCGTAACCTTCCCCCTCAGTGCCTAACCCTAATCCCCCTATAAGTGCCTAAACCTAACCCCCCCTTCCCCGCCGCCTAAACCTAAGTCCCCCAGGGGGGTGCCTAACCCTAACACCCCCTTCCCCTAGCCTAAACCTAACCTCCTGGGGGGTGCCTTATGTACTGGAATAGTGTATTATACAGTATTAATAATTAACCCTATTAATGGTCTATAATAATGCACCCCTAACAGTGCATGTTTTCCAGATCTCCTATATTGGTGCACAGGTGTATTTAATGCTGGCTGAAACATGTTATGAGATCTACTGCTAATTATTTCATTTGTGATACTGAGAAGCACATGCAGCATTAGTAAAATTGTATTATATTACTATTTTGTGGTTATGGTCTGGGCTGGGGAGGGGAGTTTCCAGGCAACCAGAAAACCCCCCTGCGTTTGCCTATGCCAGGACACTTCTGGGTGTTAAACGCGGAAGTCCCTCTATCTGGGGGCATCGCAAAGGACAGCTCTTATCTTACGGTAATCAACTGCAGTATGTACCCGGTGAGAGGCGGGATGTAAGGTATCGGGGATGCCATGCTTAGTACATCCTGCCCTTAAACTGAAAATATTCTCTTTGTTACAGGGAGAAAAAAAGATGTCTTTTCCTTTAGTAGCATACTAATTTTTTATTTTATAAGCAATATAAATTAAATATTATCACATATGAAATAACAAAAAAAAAATAGCATATATAGTTTTATGCATTGTACTACAAATTCCAGAAAAAGTATCCAGCAATGTGTCACATTAGCTCTTTAGCGTATAGGGATCCACATGTTTGAGTTCTCAAAAGGGATACAGGAAACAGAACCGATAATAAAAAAAATAAACAAATGACGACACATAAAAACTTAAATAAAAATACCAGGAAAGATAATATTATACTACTAATATGATACAGTACTATTACATATTTACATACACTACAAAAGTGCATTGTATGTTGGATAGATAAACACAAGCTGGTCTTACAGTAGCTACATAAACACAATATAGCACAATAATTATCAGATGGTGGCTTAATATACAGGTGGGAAAGTAGATGCATGAAACTTTAACTTCATGTGCCTACTCGCTTGCAATTATGTACAATGCACTTTTGTATGATGTAATTGTATTGTATTGTACTTTCTTTAACAAAGGAGTTTTTGTTTCATTCAAACTAGGGGAGGCCTTCAGGAATCCCCAGAGGCAGGTCTCACTTATTTATATAACAGACAGATCCAACGCAAAACTAGATGCAATCCTAATAGCGAATCAGCAACTTTTAGATCCATTCTTGCATGGATGATGGATCTATTAGTAATGCCTGGCATGGGACAGCTGAATGAAGACTCAGGTCTGCCAGGTGGAAGATCCTGCTGAAACCACCTGGTGACATCACTGGAACTTCCCATGGCAACACAGAAGCATTCTTGGAACGTCAGCATTGCAAACAGTTTACAGATCTTAATAGTGATGCATAAGAATGTCATAGTGGGAATAACTGGCTGTCTGTGGGGCCTTTTCATCAAACGATAAATAGCCTGGTAACCATGCGGAAACGCTAGGACCCCCTTTGGTATTCAGCAAACTCCGAAAGGAGTTCCGGGGGTGCAAAGAGAGATCTGAGCGGATCCCTCCACCGCCTCCTCACTACCTCCCCGGCGGCTGTGCGCATGCGAGGTCGACGGGAAGCAGGTACGTAACGCAGCTACAGAAGTAGCTGCGATACGAACCACGGGGACAACTGCTTTTCGGAGCAGTTGTCCCCTCACCGGAGCAATGATGAATTGCTCCGGTGTCACGTTGCCCCCCGCTGCGAGTTGGATACTTTAGTATCACTCGCAGCGAGTCCAATACTTCATCATCAGAGGCCATACGGCCTTCAATGATAAATAGGCCCCTTGGTGACACCACAGATTGATGTTATCACACACGATGATACCAACTCTGAAATGATATCTGTAAATAGTGATCTGTGGTGTGGCACTCCTATAATAAACCCCATAAAGCCACAAGGAATTAAGATTGTATTTTATATTTCATCAGCATTATTATGTTTGCTAGTCAACCGTATGCTAACAGAAATGAATGTTACAGGTGACTTTTGTAATAATGGAAAACACAATAATACAGCAGTGTCCTTATTCACTAAAGAAAAAAAATTATTGTGACTAAGCTGCGCTGTGCGTCCCGTGGCTCAGTACTTTTATTGAATTTGCGTCATTTTTGCTGTGCGAATATGATTACAGCACAAAGTATGCATACCCTGGGCCTGACGCAGAGGTGTACGCAATGGCGATATATACACAGATTGAGCGATTATTTGCCATTGCGCATGTGCGCAAGCCGCATAGCGACTGTGTTTTGCGACTACCCTCGCACAAAGGAATCCATCGCTGAGTGAGTGACAGCCAGTCGACCTTTGGGGGAGTTAAAGGGGGGGGATGGCTAGGCAAACGCAGGCATGTCTGACTGTTTTAATGTCGTTTCCCAAGTAGCAGCCATTGTGATCTCATTCACAGCACATCCATGTCAAGTTCTCATTTGGAGTAACAATATACTCCTATTAGGATAAATGACAATCAGAGTCCTTCAGAAGATACTTATCCACATGGTAAAATATGTATTAGATCAAATGACGTTGATCTCTCCCGACCCCTCAATAACAGCAGTTAATACTACGCGTTTCGCAAAAGAACAGTTCGGTTCATAAGAAAAACGTGCTGTTGCTCATTAGCAGATGGTAACGTCCATACAAATATTGAGAACTATGTACAGTATAGCAGTGTCCCTGTAGACTTCTAGATCAGTGCAGATCATTTTTCTGATGAAGCCGACATTTGTTTCACAAAACGCGTAAAATTTACTGGTGTGGTTGAAGAGAGATCTATGTTACTTGATCTGTTACGTTTTCAGTTCTTTGTCACACAGAGAACATGTAATCACTGGAGCAAAAAGTCTATTTTCTAGACAAAGACGACCAGAGCACATGGAAAAACCCACGCAAACACGAGGAGAACATACAAACTCCACACAGCCAGGGCCCTGGTCAGAATCAAACCCATAATCCCTTTGTCTTGCTTCTGTTGTCTGTTGCATATGGACCATAAACTGTGATGTTACTGCTTCCCCTGAGATTCACACCCTGCCAGGTTTTGAATCTTAGCGGAAGCAGTAACATCACTTTCTGCAGCCTTAGGCCCGTATTCAATTTGAGGCAAAAAGTCCGGATCCGCGATACTTTTTCAACGAGGACGTCATTTTCGCCTGTTTTGCTTTTACCCCGTATTCAATTTGAAAGACTTTCCGCCTAGGCGTCAATGTCAATGCAATGTACTAGGCGAAAAAGTTTTGCCTATGAATAGCAGGCGGAAAAAGTGCAGAATTGGGGTTTTGGGGTGCAACGTTGCGGGAACCCCCGTGCAGCCTTCAGACAGCCCCCCAAAGGTAAACTGTGTCAAAATAATTTAAAAAAACACTTTAAGGACACCCAAAAAAATTACTTTGAAAAAGGGGCAAAAAAAATAAATGTTGGGGGACAAAGTTAAAAACTAGCGAACTTGACTCTGGGGGGGTCCCCAATTATGCTCCAAGTGTTTTTTTGTTTGCAGGGGCTTGCGGCTGGTGGATTTTTCACAATTTTTTAAACTTAACTTTAGCAACTTTTAAATATGCAGACCCCCATTTGCAAGTACCCCAAATTTGCTGGGATAAGTTATTTTCTGCAAAAATACTCCTGAATACTATTCTGCACCATGTATAGAAAAACGCTATTTAGCAGCTATTGAGCCTGTTTAAAAACCAAATACCTTCAGCAAGCCAAATCAGGGGGTACCATAGGGAACCCCCATGTCAGAGCATCTTTTGGGGGGTGTCAGGCTGATTTCCCCAAATCTGACAGTACTTCTCGCCTGTTCAAGTTTCGCTGGGTCCTGTTTTTGCGTACTTTCAAACTGAATACGGGGCAAAGCGGGCATGTGCGCGATACTTTTCCGCCTACAAAACAGGCGAAGTAGGCGAAAAGTCCGGGCCGCGAAAAAGTATCGCTGCTCGGCTCAAATTGAATACGGCTCTTAGTGTTTGCATGCATTGAGGAAAGATGGTGTTACAGTACGGCAGTCAGTAAACATGTACCAGCTGCACCCTTCATGTATAAGCTGTCACTGAGGCTTCTCTATGAACCTCCTGCTAATTGCTGCCTCTCTTTAGCCTCCAGTCTTTTTGTGTGTGTGACTGTGTTGTGACCCTGGCTTGTGTACATAGTAGACAGCTTTCTCTGACCACTTCCTCTCCTTGTCATTATTTTCATTTTGGCTGTCCTGACGTCTGTGCTACCCTGCACCTCTGCTTGCTTGGAGACTTAAAGTATGACCTGTATCTTTGTGGTTCTTGGAGACCCTTTCTCCTATTGCGGCAGGTCCAATGTGCTTCAACTGGGTTTGTACTGTGAAAGGACACTAAGCTCAAATGTTCTGTGCTCTTTTGTGCCTATGAGGGAGCATATATTTTATAGAATGGGTATGACATACCGCCTGCCTAAACCTAAGTGCCCTGGGGGGGTGCCTAACCCTAAGTTCCCCCCGGGGGTGCCTAACCCTAACCCTCCCTCCCCCTAGACTAACCCTAACCCTCCCGGGGGGGGGTGCCTAACCCTAAGTCCCCCCTGGGAGCCCTAAACCTAACCCTCCCCCCCCCCCGCGCGCGGCTGTCCACTCGCGGCGCCTGGCATCACTACGATCGTGATGCCGGGCGCCGGTCTCCCGGCGTCGGGGAAATGCGGGCGTCTACATCTAGACGCCCGGCATTTCATCCATGCCGGGATAAGACAGTCGGGAAGCCAGCTGCCGGTATTTAGGCAGTCGGCTTCCCGATTGCTTCCCTATTCTATACATATTTTCAGATTTTATGTATCCCTTTGTACCAGCTATTAGCAAACCAAGGAGGCTATATTGATAAGATGACTATTCCCTGATCATTTTCCGGGCTCTTCCTGATCTGGCCACAATCCAGTTGACATCATAATCCTTCCCAAATGAGGTTACACGTATCGCTTGCCACTTGGCTATTCCATCAAACTATTTAACTGTGAGATGATTATCACACCTTGATTAGATTTGAAAAGGGTTTTGTGAAGAGATGTACTGATCTCCCAACTGTCATTTTTCAAACAGAGCCTGTAAAGTGCCAGTTTGGAGCTGATTGATTGGTACTTTAACTCTCTCCACTTTATCACTCTCCAAAGCTGAATGCATCTCCTCAACAGGGAGTCAAAGCAAAACAATGGAACTGTACTTAACAGTGAACTCCTATTACATGAACTAGGTGAAGTCCTAAAACAAGTGTGTATGTTTTGTGTTTTTTTTTTCTTACATCAATCCCTAAATATTTATATTAGACAAATAAAACAAGGGGGGGGGGGGGGGAGTGATTGTTGAGGTTGAGACCCCTTAAAAGGTTTTTTTTTTTTTCAATTGTGACAAAGTGAGAGGCTTACCTCATGACTGAGAGAAAACGCCAGTAATCAGTTTGTCTGTTAGAGGCGATCACAGCTGTGGTTAGTCATTTGACATTGCATCTATTACCATTTATTAATGTATTGAGCCGCCCCACACAATGTTACTAAATTACTCACCTTTACATATTATATTATTTGGGCTCCCGGTCGTTCACAGAAGAGTCCTGGCATGCACATTTATCCGGGACCTCTGAACCGTGGCAGGAGAGATCGGACATACCAGCTCTAATGGAAAGCTTTAGTTCTGAGATAAGCAGCATTGAAGATGATCCGCAGAGGTCCAGAATATATGTACATTTTGGGACCCTGCAGAAAATGACTGTACCCCAAAAGAAGGGACCACCAGGAAAACTCTATTACACAGGAGGAAGAGATTTGAGTACGAAGGGTATCTAAAGTGGAAAAACCCCTTTAAGTCATGGCTCTCTTATTCCGCCATGGCAGTCTGGGGCTAAACACAGGATTGTCAGGCGGCTGGGGTCAAGGGTTTGAATCTGACCAGTGCCCTACATGTGCGGAGTTTGTATGTTTTCCCTCAGTTTTTTTTGGATATCCTCAGGGTACTCCTGTTCCAAAACATACTGGTATGTTAATTAGACCCTACTGTACTGCACTATATAAATAATCAATAATAAATAGTACCTGTAACTAAAGTAGGGATAGTTACCTTGGTATGTAGTCGGGAAGCTGGCGGACCTAATCCCAACAGCCGGCTTCCCGACTGCTTAATCCCGGCGAGGGTTAAATAACAGGCATTTAAATCTAGACGCCTGTCATTTTACCGACGCCGGGAGACCGGCACCCGGCATCCCGATCGAAGTGATGCAGGGCGCCGAGCGCGGACAGCCGCGCGGGGGGGGGAGGGTTAGGTTAGGGGCTCCCGGGGGGAACTTAGGGTTAGGCACCCCCCCGGTAGGTTAGGGTTAGGCTAGGGGGAGGGAGGGTTAGTGTTAGGCACCCCCCCCGGGGGACTTAGGTTTAGGCGGCAGGGAAGGGAGGGTTAGGTTTAGGCACTTAGAGGGGGGATTAGGGTTAGGCACTGGGGGGGGGGAGGTTAGGGTTAGACACCCCTAAGGGAGGGTTAGCGGGTAGAATTAGGTTAGACAATACTTACCTTAGGACGATCAGGATTTCCTCCTCTGCCGGGATGCCGCTGTTGGGATTCCAACCGCCGGGCATGGGTCCGGCGGTAAATCATACCGATTCTGTTACCCTCTATGCTGCTTACACTATTTGAGGGAAACTTGTGCTTTTAATAGCATAAATGTTATTTTTCCCACTTAAGGTTTCAATCATTGAAAATTTTACATTTACAGAAAAACAAAAACAAACGGTGAGACAGTGCGATTGCATTTCCTTTCCACCCAAAGTCTGACTTCTCTTTACCCCTTTCAGCAGCCCCTCTGCTACAGCTAGAGACCCTCAGCCGTCAGCATTGTGCTACATAGCTCTGTTTAAAGGGCAGTCTACCTCATTTCCTGACTGCTTCAAAGAATTTGCTGACAGTTTCACTAAACGAGCATTGTTCCTGACAGCTCCCAGAATTCCACGGTGACAGTCACCGCCTTGCAAATAAATGTTCCTTATAATTAGAATAATGTTTATAGTTTGGCAACAATATGTAAAAGCAAACTTAGGAACCAATCCTAGGTCTTTGGCACTTTGCTCCGTCGTGAGGTATTTCAGAAGTATAGATTACCAGCAATATCTCCTGTTGCTAAATAGGTTTTACAAACTAATTTATTTTACTTCCTAAAGAATGATTTCATTCCAACGTTAACAGGAAACAGATAAAAATCAACCGAAAAGCAAATGTTGTTTCACCCAGGAATTTTGGCTCATTCTGTCCTTATATATTCAAAATGTAAAAACCTATCAGGATACCTACAGTAACAATTAACAATATTCCATTTATTTGTTAGGAAACAATCTGGTCCACTGTATAAAGTGGGACAAGAGTCTTAAAAAAAACAAAAACACCACCATTCAATTGTTTCTGACAATACATGTGTTAGATGTAATTAATGTAGCCTCAAAGACTTATCCCAAAATATACTCAGCTACTTCTAATAAATGTGATGCCAAATCTGTGTACTCAAGGTCTGTGGCAGATAGCGGCCAGGATCACAGTGTACTGTACATGTGTTTCCATTCCCAAACATTACTAGGGTGAGAGTAATCAGGGTAGGACTGGCCCATAGGTGTACAGGGGAAATCCCCTGCAGGGCCATAGAGCATGGTGCCGGACCCGGGTACTGTAGGGTACGTGGCCTAATCGTGCTGGTGTGGCCATGTCCCCTGCGAAAAAGTATGAAAAAATATTAAACTGTGGCACCACAAAGGGGGGTGCTGTGAGCCCCTCAGCCAGGAGCAGATCCAGGAGGGACGATCAGTGTGATCGGTCCACCACCACCCCCGCTCCTCAAACCCAGCTCATCAGGTGCAGGCAGGGGAGACTGCTGCTGAGCTCAGTGGCAGCAGCCTCCCTGGACCCACTGCAACCCAGCACATAGCAGCATGTGCCGGGCTGGGGAGAGAGGCTGCTGCCGCTGAGAGGTAAGAGGTGAGAGGAGGAGGGAAAATGCCCCTAATCTCCTGTGGGTACTCAAATTATACAGATCAGTGGCGGAACTAGATAGTGGTGGGCCCAGGTGCAAGAATATGCTTTGGGCCCCCCTATGCAGTGCCCCCCCAGTAGTGGTACCCCTATGCAGTGCCCCCAGTAGTAGTGCCCCCTATGCATTGCCCTCAGTAGTAGTCCCCCCTACACAGTGCCCCAGTAGTGGCCACCCCCTTTATACAGTGCCCCCAGTAGCAGCCCTATACAGGGCCCCTAGTAGTGTCCACCACCCCTATACAGTGCCCAGTACCGCCCCCCCTATGCAGTGCCAGTGTCCGTAACACACACACACACACACAAAAAAAAACAACAACACAAAACTTACCCGAATCCCCGCTCCTGCTGCCACCGCCGCTGTCCGCTCCTCCCGGCCCGCTCTGCACTATGGGAGAGACGTCTCTCCCATCACCTGCTGCGGGGTGAGCCGGAAGGCGGCGCTCATGAGTGAGCTACAGCCGGCTCCCTCCGTAGACTCAGCAGCCAATAAGAGTCTGCCTGACTATCATTGGCTGCTATAACAAACAGCAGCGACGGTGTTTGTTACTGTGTAGTGCGGACCGCTCTCACTGCACTACACTTAAATACTGTGGGGCCCGGGGGACTCTGCCGGCGGGTGCAGCAGCGCTGTTGGATGCAGGCGGCTATGGGCCCCTGCACCACAGCGGGTCCGGTGCAAGCCACCGGCTGCACCGCCGCTAGTTCCGGCACTGATACAGACAGAAGGCCAGTTGCCTGGTGGAGCAGGAACAGGGATGAACATGGGTGCTTCTTGTGTTTCTATAGAAACTACACCAAGAGTCGCCCTCCTGCCAATGAAAGTAGAGGATGGGTTAACAGATCTAATGGTTTCTTGTGTGTAAGTAACATTTATATACAGCATATTCCAAATTACAATGTAGTCGTAAAGTAACCAACACTTAAGTCATCCCAATGGCAATAATTTATATAATTGAGCCTTTTTTTTTATTTATTTTCAATGGCAAGTATTTGGCCTTTACTAGAACTAATGCAGGATCACCATCATGTGCTTTATTATTAATATACATATGCTACATTATACTGCATTCCTAGGAGTATGGCGTAGTCACTACAGTGCATAATTTGGTAGATTATATTGCATGAACTATTAGTATATAATCTATACTAATATAATAAGAGCGTTATGTGCGTGTTTGTTTCAAGTTGGCGCAAACACTACTGGAACGATTTTCATTATAACTGCATCATTGTGTGGTGGAAACTCCTAGATATAACCTGCACTTTGTTTCATCTCCATCCGTCAAGTTAAAGATGAGCAATAACAAAAACTAAATGTATTGACAGCATCAATGCAAGAGATAGGTGCGGCACCATGCGCGCGGCCGATAAGGGGTGGGGAGAGAGGTGCTTTGGGCCCGCGGTCACTTGAATAGGATAGTCTACATAGCAGTCTGCACACAGGGCACACAGTGACATTTATGAGATAGGTGTGGCACCATGCGAGTGGCCGGTAAGGGTGGGGGGATAGATGCTTTGGTCCTGTGGTCACATGAATAGGATAGGCTACATAGCAGTCCGTGCACAGGGCACCCAGTGACATTGGTGTGAGTGGTGGGTGAATAGGATACGGCTACATAGCAGTCCATACACAGGGCACCCAGTGACATTGGTGTGAGTGGTGGGTGAATAGGATCGGTTACATAGCAATCTGTGCACAGGGCACCCAGTGACATTGGTGTGAGTGGTCGGTGAATAGGAGAGGTTACATAGCAGTCTGCACAGGGCACACAGTGACATTGGTGTGAGTGGTGGGTGAATAGGATAGGCTACATAGCAGTCTGTACACAGGGCACACAGTGACATTGGTGTGAGAGGTGGGTGAATAGGAGAGGTTACATAGCAGTCTGTGCACAGGGCACACAGTGACATTGGTGTGAGTGGTGGGGGAATAAGAGAGCTTACATAGCAGTCTGTGCACAGGGCACACAGTGACATTGGTGTGAGTGGTGGGGGAATAAGAGAGCTTACATAGCAGTCTGTGCACAGGGCACACAGTGACATTGGTGTGAGTGGTGAGTGAATAGGATAGGGTACATAGCAGTCTGTGCACAGGACACACAGTGACATTGGTGTGAGTGATGGGGGAACAAGAGAGGTTACATAGCAGTCTGTGCACAGGGCACACAGTGACATTGGTGTGAGTGGTGGGGGAATAAGAGAGGTTACATAGCAGTCTGTGCACAGGGCACACAGTGACATTGGTGTGAGTGGTGGGTGAATAGGAGAGATTACGTAGCAGTCTGTGCACAGGGCACACAGTGACATAGGTGTGAGTGGTGGGTGAATAGGATAGGTTACATAGCAGTCTATGCACAGGGCACACAGTGACATTGGTGTGAGAGGTGGGTGAATAGGAGAGGTTACATAGCAGTCTGTGCACAGGGCACACAGTGACATTGGTGTGAGAGGTGGGTGAATAGGATAGGCTACATAGCAGTCTGTGCACAGGGCACACAGTGACATTGGTGTGAGTGGTGGGGGAATAAGAGAGGTTACATAGCAGTCTGTGCACAGGGCACACAGTGACATTGGTGTGAGTGGTGGGTGAATAGGAGAGATTACGTAGCAGTCTGTGCACAGGGCACACAGTGACATAGGTGTGAGTGGTGGGTGAATAGGATAGGCTACATAGCAGTCTGTGCACAGGGCACACAGTGACATAGGTGTGAGTGGTGGGTGAATAGGAGAGGTTACATAGCAGTCTGTGCACAGGGCACACAGTAACATTGGTGTGAGTGGTGGGTGAATAGGAGAGGCTACATAGCAGTCTGTGCACAGGGCACCTAGTGACATACTTGCCGACAATCAGTTCCCTCCTTCCGGCAGGGAGCTGATTGTCAGCTAACAGCGGGGGGCGTGCCCGGCCATGATGTCACTTTTGGGGGCGGAGCCGGGGTGGAGCTACATGATTGCGTCATCGTAGCCCCGCCCCCTCTTCACAGTGCCATTATTTTTGGCATTGTGAACCAGGGGGCGGGGCCACGATGACGCGATTCAACGCGAATCGCGTCACCGGCCCCCCGCTGCGGGGTTTTTTCGTTTATTCTTGGGGGTGGTCGGGAGGGTTGCCGGCTGCCGGGAGGCTTGCCTGCCTTTCCGGGGGGCCGGGAGCGGCACCCGAAAATCGGGAGGCTCCCGGCCAAATCGGGAGGGTAGGCAAGCCTGCCCAGTGACATTGGTGTGAGTGAGGGGTGCCACCAGTCTGTATAGCACTGCTGGTCACATGGGCCACTCCTGAGATAGGGCCCCTATGCAAAGCAATACAACTAGAACACCTCAAATTAGTAAATGAGGGCAGAAACGCAACAGCTAATATATACAGTATATAGTTGGACTTCACTGGTCTAGTCCTGTGACTGTGCCAAACAGGACAGGGTGTTTTTGTTTGCATTTGCTGGATAGTAATACCATTGTACATCTTAATCTCATGCAACTGAAAGAATTTTAAACAATTTGTTATGCTGAATCTATATATATATATATATATATATATATATATATATATATCTATATATATATAGTGACTGCCAGTAAAAAAAAAAAAGACTTATGGACGTCATCATATGTTATTTATAGTGTGTAAAAATATTTCCAAATCTTAAGTGAGCACTTAAAGGGACAAGGACATAATGCTGTTATGGAGCTGTACTAAAAAAAGCCACTTATGTTACATTGTCTCTGGTGATGTTGCTGCTTAAGATGCAGAGTCTTTTAACTTTAAACCAGAGATTCCCAAACTTTTTTGAACCAAGGCGCCCTAGAGTATCAGCATTGTTTTCTCAGCACCCCTAAGCCAAAAGTCTGTTATTAAGAAATTCAGAAATGAAGTAAAGTAGTAAAGTGAAGTAAATTGTTTTTAGCAACTGGTTTTAAAGGGGCAACAATAACATTAAATACAAAACCAGGACCCAGGCGTTTTATGCTATTTCATATTATTCCCCTTTAAAGCCAGTAACTGAAACCGATGAAGACTTGGAGGGGAATGGTATTGAAATGCCGACGACTGTTTAGCGGCAGCTTCTGGTCTCCTACACATACTGTATGTCTGAAGTGAACACGCTCTTTAAGAATAATATATTTTAAATGTTATGCATGTTTTCAAGTATTAATCAGTCAAAATAAATATTGATTGTCATGAATAAATCACATATAAGAGGAGTACGATGGAAGAGTAATAGGACCTTCCCCTTTGCATCACAGAGAGATGCACTATACAGACCATCTCCCATGAGCTACACCAATAGCTTATAGACTTACTTACGTACATCATGGACCAGTCGTTTTTTTGGGTGTAATAGGTATTACCGCCGGTCGCAGGGTCGGCGGTTCAAATCTCGACAACGGCAGCCCGGCACGGGTGAAAATCCCGATCGTCCCTAAGGTAAGTATTGCTAACCTAATTCCTCCCCCTAACCCTCCCTTAGGGGTGTCTAACCCTAACCTCCCCCCAAGTGCCTAACCCTAGCCTCCCCCCTCTAAGTGCCTAAACCTAACCCCCCCTTCCCCGCAGCCTAAACCTAAGTCTCCCGGGGGGGGGGTGCCTAACCCTAACCCACCCTTCTCCTAGCCTAAACCTAACCCTCCCGGGGGGGTGCCTAAACCTAAGTCCCCCCGGTAGCCCTAAACCTATCCCATCGCGGCTGCCCGCGCCCGGCTTACCTTCGTTCGGTATGCCGGGCGTCGGTCTTCCGGCGTCTGGTTAATGATAGGCGCTGAGTTTTCGACAGGCATCGAGTTTAGTACCACGCCGGGATTAGAAAGTCTGGAAGCCGGCGGTCGGCATTTAGACCGTCGGCTTCCAAACTACATCCTGTTTTTTTCCCTCCAATTGCACTGTACTTTCTAGACTCATTACATGCTGAATAGAGGCTATTTTACCCAAAAGGCCCAGTTATCCAACTCCTATTGTATGGGCAAAGTAATGACCCTTAGTTTTACAGGACAGCCTCTTTCGTAGGGACATAAGGGACAGTTAGTAACAACTCCTAACACATGGGCGTAGGCAGAACTTTGTGGGCCCCATAGCAACATTTTGAAGGGGCCCCTGTCACAATGTTTTTAGAATGACGCCTCTCCACAGCAGTTGTTAATGTTATGCCCCATAATAGTGACCGAGTTCACTTTCTGGACCATTGTAGGGCCCCAGTTAATGTTAGTCCCATAGTAGTGCCCTAGTTAATGTTATGTCCCATAGGGGTGTGGATTGATAGATAGACAGTAACTAAATAAACAGTTAATACATAGACACCACACGATAGACAATGTATAGGTCGACGGGGTTAAATGGTCGGCAGGGTTAAAAGGTCGACGGGTAAATGGTCGACATTGCATTATGTTGACAGGGTTAACAGGTCGACGTGGTCAAGGGAAAAAAAATCGATGTACAAATCGTCGACACACAAAGGCCAAAACACTTTTTTTATATATTAGTCTAACCCTAAATCATGCACTGTAAACCAATTTCCTGTTCACCTTTTAACCCTGTCAACCTATTCATTGTCTGCCTTCGTGTGTTTTTCTAGTTACTGTCAGTGAGGTTCTGAATTTGTTGTAGACCCGGGGTGGTGATAGGAGCATACACAGAAGCAGACTTAAATGAAAAAGTGGGGTTTTTAATAGGTGACTTAGAAGACATGAGAATGCAAAATAAAAAGTCCAGGTATAGCACTAAAGTGCACTTGATAACTGTAGTGGGGGTTAATGAGAAAATGTCCATATAGTGACAGGCAGGAACAGTCCAGTATACAAGTATGGTGAGCTGAGACAGAATGCAGGTATGAAGAGCTGTAACTGAATACTGGTATGATGAGCTGTAACAGAATGCAGGTATGATGAGCTGTAACTGAATACTGGTATGATGAGCTGTAACAGAATGCAGGTATGATGAGCTGTAACAGAATGCAGGTATGATGAGCTGTAACAGAATGCAGGTTTGGGTGAGCTGTAACTGATGCAGGCAGAGGTAGTGAAGTCCAGCTGGGAGTGAAAATGAGGCAAGGTGCAGGGAACAGCAGGTTCAGGTACTCAGGCAGGTAAAAGGTATGTGGAGGGTGCAGGGTAAATCCAGCAGGTTGGAGCAGGCAAGGTTCAGGCTAGAAGTGTATAACAAGCAGGCAGGTAAGGCACAGGTACTCTCTCTCAGCCGCAGCTGAGAAACACATTGCACTGTCAAAGAAAGGAAGGCTCTGGACCTTTCTAAATACTCAGTGCTGCGCTGTGACTGGCTGGAATGAGCATATGACCTACCAGGATTGGACAGCCGGAATCACATGGCCGCAGGCAAGATGGCGGCACCCATGCCAACGGAACGGAAACACCGCCAGACCTCACCAGGCCTAGTGATAATGTGCCTGCACAGAACAACGCACAGCCAATGCCCCTCGCCAAACACCAGCACCACTGCCAGAGACCCCCCGCCATAACGACCTCACAGGTAATACCCAGTGACTACCATGCCGAGAAACTCTGGCCGTGACACTGTCTATCTACCATCCGGATACCATCCTACAGTAGTGCCCCAGCTCATATTATGTCACATTGTACGGCTGCCAGTACACAGTGGCATCACAAGGGAGGTGCAGACCGCACCCGAGTATCACCTGCGAAGGGGTGACACCAAAGTGCAGACTCCCCCTCAGTGACAGGAGCCTGTAGAATTACGTGCAGCACTCAGCTCCTGTCACAGTAAGGGAGCTGGCACTACAAGTACAGTGGTCCATGGGGGCAGCCCGCACCTCTCTGACCCCAGGAGAGACTTAAACCGGGGTTCGGGTGCGTTATCCCGCCACCACGCGCAAATCTACACCCCTCCGATGCCCGCACCAGGTGCATCTAAAAGGTAGGGACGCCACTGCCAGTACACATTATGCCAGTGCCCTCAATTCACATTATGACAGTGTTCCCAGTTCAGTAATGCCATATTACAGTGCCCCCTAACTGTTACACAGTAACATCCCCTACACACACCTCTCACTGAAATTAACAAGTCACCCCATTGAGGCTGGGTAACAGGTCGAACCCAATTGCTATGCAGCTACAGTATATAACCTGGGTCCAGGGTTCGCTTAGCTTCTGGGCCTCATAGCGATGGCACCCCCCGCACCACTATAGCTATATCCAGGACTCCTAACATATTACTTCTATTTCTTACCTCAGGCCCCACACATTCAAATAAGAGGACCAGGGTACTGCAACAGTCTTTTGGATGTTTACATTAGCAGGTTGATGTACTGTAAGATTTCTGGCATCAGAGGAGAACTCCAGTTGCCAGAATACAAGTCATCTGGAACAAGCTAAGGTCATCGCAGGCAGTAGGTAAACAAGCCGAGCAGTACACAGGTAATCATGCAGAGCTGTATTCGTAGACAAACAGATTCGGCATATAGGAGACAGTAGCATGAATAGTGAGTAAAGATCATAGGTAAATCCCAAAATCATCAGGCAATGAAGCTGCTGAAGTTAAATAATCCAGTGCTTACTGTGACCGATTAGGGACATGTGACGCTCATTTACGGATACGCAAAGCCACACAAACTCTATGGTGCAAGGTCCTGACAGACTTGGATCCCAACATTATTCAACTTTCTCAAGAGATGTCCTCTGTAAAACCCGTTCCTAGTTTTGGTAGGAATTCTTGAACCAATCTTGGAGCACGGAAATTTTCTTCAGGTTCCTGAGTTCTGTAACCTTGGCTGTTATTCACCAAGTGTAACAAGGTACTGTAACTCATTTTGGAGACATTCTTGAATCACAGATTCTTTCTACCACCTACTCATCTTCCTCGCCCAACTCTCACAATCCTTAATGGATCAGATACAGGATTTCAGCAATCAGGGAACATATTCTCCCAGAAAGGTTGCAAAAGAGCCAGGCGAAAAACTGGATGCATCTTTATAATCAAGGAGCTTTAAATTGGTCACTGGGTTTATCTGCACTGAGATTTCAAAGGGCCCAAAATATGAATTGACCCAATTCTGAAGAGGGAATTTTTGGTCTTATGTTCCCTGTAGACAACCAAACCTTATTTCCCACATGGTAATCCAAGAGATTTCTGCGGTATTTATTGTATGCCTGAGCTTTTTGCAGCCTAGTATTAGGCAGTACATATGTTACACCACCGGCCGCATGGGATTCTGTAGAGGAGATGCCGGCAGTCGGCATAGCAACCGCCGCCATCATAAACGCATACCCTTTTATGTCTATCAGGGACATCTGCTGTAGGTAAAATGTCTATCTGGTAATTCTGCAGATTTAATCTTCATTTATTTATATATATATATATATATATATATATATATATATATATATATAGCACCACTGCTGTATTATGCAGAGGTGTACAGATAATATTTAATGATTCACATTATTCCCCATTGCAGTTTACAGTCTCTAATCTCTGGCAAAACCTCTCAACAACTTTGACGTAAATTGAGCACCTTGATCAGACACCACTTAGGGGCCTATTCATGATGTTAATTATTGGGGTCCGATAATTAACATTCTAACTCGCCGCGGCTGCAGGAGCAATTCATCATTGCACCGGCATGGTGACAGCTGATGCTAAATAAGCTGTCCCGGCAAGCGGCTTCACTGCTCCTTTTCGGAGCAGTGAATCTTTTCTTTCTTTCGGAGCAGTGACGAGAGTGCGCACGTGTGACCGACAGGAGCAGAAGGAGCCTGACAGAAAAGACCCCTCTTCGCATCCCGGACCTCCTTCCCGTAGGGAAGGAGCAGGTTGGGAGCCCGAAGCATTCGCCATCTGAAGATGGCGAATGCTCCCGCACTCAATATTTTCGGAGCTTGATGAATTCTGTTCCCATACTAGTGTATGGGGACAGCGGACCATTCCGCAAAAGGAAGGTAAGTAGGAGATAAGGAGATATCTGTGAGACTGTGGGGCCTATTCATCATACCTAAAATATCGAGGTAATAAGGTTTAGAACTCGAAACAGACAAATCTCAGGTGCACAACTCCAAATTATTAATAATATATATAAATGCAATAAAATTTTGCAATCAATAGAGGTTTTTAACATAATCATGGCCAAGGTTATGGGCCTACCCAGCATATCCAGGTAACCTCTTTCGGGTAGGTCCCTAACATACTAGGGTTCAAATCCAGAGCGCAGGACCCCCCAAAACTCTTCCAGGCAAGCTGCCCCAGGGCACCACCATAGTAAGAAAATTGCAGTGTAAAGAGATAGTTAGGAGCAGCCAAAGCTGCATATAAAGAATGAAAATAAAAAAGTCTTGGTCACCATGGAGAGAAAACACTTCTTGGATAATCAAACCGGCCAACTGTTTAGCAGTAGGTAGATTGCTTGGAACAATGAAGGGATTCATTTTAGTAAGACCATCAGCACCCACTAGAATGGCAGGTACAGTACTTTCCTTGAAATTGGGATGTTCAACAAAAACAAAAAATCCAGGGAGATGGATCCCAAGATGGCAAAGAAATAAGTCTGGGCTGAAACAAATGTTTTGAAAAACCCGCCAGAAGAAGCCCAAAAACATTGCTCCAAGCCTAATCAGCATAGAATTTCATTGTGGGGGACATAAAGAGCCGGATTATGGGGGGGGGGGGCAAAGGGAAGTAACCCTGGGCCCCCCTCTCACAAGGGGCCCCCCTATACCTGTAGAAAGCTTTGTGGTCGGGTCCAGCACTGCTGCCGCTCTGTGTTGAGCGGTACTCTATGCCCTGTATGCAGTAGACTATGCAGTGTGCACTGCAGTAAGGAAGCCTCTTTCTCCTCTGAGGCCTCCCGGCTGAGACTCCGGCCCTAAGCCTCTGTTAAGCCCCGCCCCTTTCTCCCCACTCTACCCTGTGTTTAGCCTTCTCCTCCCCTAGTCTCCACCCACCACCCAGTCCTCTTCTCTCCCTCGAGTCCCCTGTCTGTGTAGGGCAGCCTGTCTCTCTCCTCCTCCGAGCTCTGCAGTGACAGTCTGCTGAGACCAGGACACCAGGTCCTGCTGAGGTAAGTACAGTGGATGAGAAGGTGTATGTTAATACAGTGGGGTGCATTAATGTTATCTGTGTGGGTACTGTTAATGGGATGGGGGGTGTATTAATATTATGCCTTCCCGGGAGGTCGGGAGCGGCCCCCGATTTTTGAGAGGCTCCCGACCAAATCGGGAGGGTAGGCAAGTATGACCTTATGGTTGCTCAGAATGTCTGCGGCGGTGCCAGTGAAACTGCATCCGACACCAACACGCCCATCGCCATTTAAGTCCCCGCCCAGGAACACCTATTGAAATTGCATAGATCTCCGTGCAATTCCAATATGCGTCCCCCGTCGGTAACCATAGCTGCACCCACCTCGGAATCAGGCTCACTATGTGGGGTGAGGGGTATAGTAATACCATCTGGGAGCATATATGGCACAACATACCCACACACACACACATTATATGGTAACAAAATTCATATTATAAAGGGAGAGAGTGAGAGAGAGATAATTCATCTGCCTACCTCTGTAATAGGGCTCCATGTCTGATGTGCCCCAGGCCCCCCATAGCCTTAATCCGACCCTGGGGACATACTGTTGGAATTATGCGGCAGTAGTGCAGCGGGCGGGTGGCCTCTGGGAGACTGGCCCACTCTCCCGGGCATCCGGGAGAGCCACCTGAGAATCAAGAGCCTCCTGGGCATTCCGGGAGAATAGGCAAGTCTGCCCCTGGCGTTAATCAAAATTTAACTACTGTATTAGATGTATTAAGCCTTGGAGAGAGAGAAAATGGAGCAGTTGCCCATAGCAACCAGCTTCTAACTACCAATTCAAAATATGTGATAGGTAAATGACAGAGGGGCCTATTCATCAACACTAGAATAACGTTTTTAAGGACATTTTCCTTAAATAACATTATTTTGGTATTCATGTAGCCACTTAGCACAGGAGATATCACAGATATCTCCTTGCTAAGTTCCCCTGTGTTAATTTCCACACTCCCCATACATTAGTACATTAGTACATTAGTATGGGGATGTGGAAATTGTGGTATTCATCAAATTCCGAAAATTATCAATTTTCGGAATTTGATGCAGTTACTATTCGCCACTGTGAGGTGGCGAATAGCAGAATCGACTTACCTGTATCCGCGTGTGCAGGTCCCCCGATGAGTCCCTCCGGCGCTCTGCTCCGTCCTCAGGCTCCGGAGGCTGGTCTGTCATGTGTGCTCCCCAGCAGAGCACAAGAAAGTTTAGACAAAAAAAAAAAGTTTGTTTCTTTTCTAATCTGTCATGTGGTCTGCTGGGGAGCACATGACAGACCAGCAGGACGGAGCCGGAGGCTGCTGCGCGGACAGGTAAGTCGGGAGGGGGGGGGGTGGAAAGGTGAGCGGAGGGGGGTGGGGGGGATACGAAACTTGCCGCATCTGTAGGCAGTGCTGCGCATGCACTGGTTTTACAGATGTAACAGCGCATGCGCAGCACCGTTTCCAGATGCGATAAGATAGTGTAGGCAGGAAAAGTATCTATTTCCCGAAAAGCTGTCATCGCAAAAATGACAGCTTCTCGGAATAGATACTTATGGAGAGGTGGAATGATGAATTCCACCTATAATTAGCTAGAACTCCATGTGAGTTCTAAAGCTAATTATCTCCAGAGAATTTTTAGGTTTAATGAATAGGCCCCAGAAGCTGAATTGTTGCTTTGGGCAACTGCTCCACGCCTTGATACATCTCCCCCTTTATGCTTTAAATCATCAAAAGTGGAAAAAACGCCTATAAAACACTTTTAAAAAAGGGAAGTCACCATAGCATTTTATTCATTAAAACAGAATACAGTGGCCTTAACTTAATTGAGCAAACATGAACGATCTTGGTTCTGTGTGCATTAAATATACTTGACCTTAACTTCTCATCCCACTTTTATATTTTGGCCAAAGCTTATTTGTTTTCCAATACAATCAAATAAGAGGTTAAAAAAAATATATATATAAAAATATACTATTTTTAATTCCCATTACCAGTTAGAAGGAAATGGGATGAATGAGAGGCCAGATAAACATTATCAGCTTTCCTCATCCTAAAAATGATCTTGGCCCCTCGATACCCTTTATAACAACACAGCACTGTTTATTATTCTACTGACTTTAAGGAAAGAGACACATTTTAGGATAATGTTGACATTGACTTGAAATGTCTGCGTAGGAAAGGATGTGTGGGGCCATTCGTAGAGGAGGTTGCTTTTTAGGATTCTTGGTATATTGGGTTCATTAGTCATTGATGATTATTTATAGAGGTCTCCGAATAAAAAATAATAAAAAAAATTAGCGTTCATGTGATAATGACCCCTAAGAAAGAGGAACAAAAGCAGGGATCACAATATTGGCCCACCATCCATATGCAAAACATGAGTGCTAGAATTGCATCAAGTGTAGAATGTATAATTATTTCTCTTGGGTATAGTAAAATATGAATAATTTATTTCCTTAACAATTACGCTGGTACAAATGATGCTGTGTGAGGTGTTTTTATTTCAGTATTTGGAGCGGTATTATATAAGCTCTTATATGGGTTCGAATAGGTTATGCTTAGAACTTAAAGCTGCAATCCCATTAAAAATTATGTCTATTTTTTTTTTTTAATAAATCAATTGCGTTACCCGTTAGGATACACATTAGTTAATGTTGTTCAATTTTCCTCAGTAGTTTTCTTCATGAAGCATGGTTATAACCTACACTGGTAAGTGTCATGTGACACTGATTACCATGGCAACCACAGTCACATGACATGAAGTAATGAGCAGGCTTTGGAACTCTCTCCTTCTAGCCTCCTCGTTCTGTTATCATGTGACCACTGAGGAGTTCCTGACGGACTATGATTTAGAGATCAGGTTCCTCCTAAAAGGAGTTTCAGAGTTAAAACCAAGTGCTTCCAGCTAAGAGACCATTTTGCATTGGCAGTAGTATTAACCAGCAGTAGCAGTGGCTCCTACCCTCTTGGATGGTAGGAGAGAGGGATACTGTCCAGGCAATGGGTCTGGCAGGCACCTGGCACATTCAAAAATGGCGTCGCCGCACGGGGCTTAACCCCTTCAGTGCTGCGGCGGCCGTCAGTCACATGGGGAACAGCGGAGGGGTACCGTCATGAGGACTGGGGACCCGGCCACAGCTTTGCATAGCCTGTTTTATTTATATTATTTCTAAAGCAGCACAAGAGTTCCATAGCACCGTACAAAAGGGATGGCACATACGGCAACATTACACAGATGACCACAAAAAGTGACCAGTCATAGGCAAGTTCAGGAATATACATCATTAAAGGAGAAGGCCCTGCTTGCAACAGTTTACAATCTATAGGGACTACGGGTGGACACTAAAGGCATCTTCCACTCTATCACTGCTTGCTGAGATTATATACAGTATATACCAAAGTAGCAACTTTAGTGACAAGACAAACAGTATAGTGATGCTAAAAGAGAGTGGCAACATAAATCAGAATGTCATCCAAATCTACCTGAGAATTCATGAAGGACGTCATTGGTTAAATCCCGAAAACCTCAGGGGCACTGCCCAACCAAAAAGGGGATAGCATAATACTTGTATGGTCCTTAAAGGTTTCCTTCCATTCATCTGCCTCATGCAAGCAAATTAAATTTAGATAAAAAAATAATTAAATTAATCCTTTCGACCGGTCATAAAGCTGAGACATTAGAAGTAGAAGATGCTTGTTGTTTTTTTTTTTTAATAATGACGTTATTCAGATAACTACAGTCAATGCAAGGGCCCACCTTACCATCTTTTTTGGTGACAAATAAATTACCTGGCTCCAAGTAGATGGCCTGACAAACCCCTTTTGAAGATTTTCAAAAATATTCAGGAACACCAAGAGAATATAATCTAGCCTTGAAATATTCAAAGACTGGAGCAAGGTCAATAGCACAATCATACGGTCGGACTCGTTGTGGTGGAAACACCTCTGCGGCTTGCTTTCACAATACAGCTACAAAATCTTGGAACTGAGTGGGCACAAATTTGATAGATGCAAAGGCCAACCAATTGGACTGTAAAAAACAAGCAGTAGGTCGTCAGGGACTGAAGGTCGACAGGGTCAGAAGGTCGACAGGGTCTGAAAGTCAACACTCATATGGTCGACATGCAAAGGGTCGACACATGGTTTGTTTTGTTTTTTAGCCCTAATCTTTACCATAACACCCTAACCCTCCTCTTGGTGCATAACCCTAACCTTCCCTCCTGGGACCTAACCCTAACCGTCGGGGTAAGTACCTAACCCTAACCGTCGGGGTAAGAACCTATCCCTAACCGTCAGAATAAGTGCCTAACCCCGACACTAACCCTACAAAAAAAAAGTCTAGACCATTTGACTATATTAGTGTCGACCTACTGCCTGTCGACCTTGTTACTAGTCGACCCGTTGGAGTAAGTCCCTAACCATCCGAGTAAGTGCCTAACCCTAACCCTGACTCTAACCCTAAAACAAACAAGAAAAAAAGTGTTGACCATTTGACTATATGAGTGTCGACCTACTGCCTGTCGACCTTCATACCTGACGACCTTGTTACCAGTCGACCTTTAGTGTGTCGACATTCTGACCCTGTCAACCTTCAGTCCCTGTCAACCTTCATACCTGTTGGCCTTGTTACCAGTTGACCTTTAGTGTGTCGACCTTTCGTGCATTGACCTTCTGACCCTGTCAGCCTTCTGTACCTGTCGACCTACTGCCTGTTGACCTTCTGTACCTGTCGACCTATTGCCTGTCAACCTTCTGTACCTGTCGTCCTGGTTACCAGTCGACCTTTAGTGTGTCGACCTTCAGACCCTGTCGACATTTAGTCCCTGTCTATCTACTGTCTGTCTATCTTCCATTGTCTACCCAAAAATTGTCAATCTAGACAATGTAGACCTAATGATCCACACCCTCTGGTAATTAACTCATACAACAGGCAATACTTCTGAAGGTTGGAGCCCTACAGTAAGGGTAACCCGAGTTGTACGCTCTTGAATGTTTCTCCCTTAGAATAGAGGGCCATCAAATCCACAAATGAGGTTTGGAATGTCAAATAGTATTATGGGACTTCCCTTCTTCTGAGCCAAAGATAACTCTAGGAAATCACACGCAGTACCACTGTCAATAAAAGTAGAGATATTGAAAGAATCAGGGGTCTACTCATGATGTGAATTATTGGGTCCGAACGGTTGGGAACCACTGACCAAGAGAACCACTGACCCCAATTATCTTCCCTCTTAACATGTGAGCAGCTTATTCTGATACAAATCAATCTTATTATTACATTGTCTGGTTTTCTCTTCTGAAGTAACTCGACAGAAACCCCACTTGCTTGTATTCTATGGTCTTCTCTTGCTAAACCATCTATCAGTCTTAATGAAGAAGTTCATTGATGATTCCAACTAATTGGGTAGCACATATTGGACCGGATTCAGAGATGTACGTTCATCCGAGGATGAACGCTTATCTCAGATGGTTAGGGGTCTGAGCAGGACCCGTGCAGAACGGGTCTTGTGATCTCAATAACAGATGCCCCAAGCCACATTACTGACATGCTGCGACATTTGGGGGGGGGGGGGGCAGAGCAAGACCGTGCCTGGTCACCGTTCCCGGGAATGGGGGCGTGTCGCCTCAGATTTCCGGGAGGGACGAGGCCAGGCTCTGTGTTGGCGGACACAGATTCCTGGCCTCCTGTGTGACCAGGCACCAGCCAGGCTGCAGGAAGCTTCAGCTCCCGTAGCCCGACCTAAGGAGCAACTATCACAACCATTGGTTGCGATGGTGATCCAAGCCTGAGACGACGGTCGCAGTGCTGGGAACGCAAATACAGGAAGAAGGTGTCTGGCACCTCGATCTGTATTTGCATTGGAGATATACAGATTTGCACAGCCGCTTGTGTGCAGCTCTGCACATCTGTCCATACCTAATCAGGTCCATTATACTAAGGCATCTTTGCCTAGTTCTGAGAGGCCCAATATGAATGGGCTACTGAGGGCAAGATCAATACATACTGTACACAGTCTGATGGCAAGCAACGGAAATCCATACAAACACCTTGGGGCCTATTCATCATCACTTAATTTTTACAAAAGCTGGTGAAAATTAACATTTTCACTTGCAATTGTAAAAATTAAGTTATCGGGCCATTCACCAAGAAGGTGAAACAGGAGATATCACAGATATACACCCCATACACTAGTATCACAGATATCTCCTGCTTACCTTCCTCTGGCGAATGGCCCGCTGTCCCCATACACTAGTATCACAGATATCTCCTGCTTACCTTCCTCTCCTGGAATGGCCCGCTGTCCCAATACACTAGTATCACAGATATCTCCTGCTTACCTTCCTCTCCCGGAATGTCCCGCTGTCCCCATACACTAATATCACAGATATCTTCTGCTTATCTTCCTCTCCTGGAATGGCCCGCTGTCCCCATACACTAGTATCACAGATATCTCCTGCTTACCTTCCTCTGGCGGAATGGCCCGCTGTCCCCATACACTAGTATCACAGATATCTCCTGCTTACTTTCCTCTCCCGGAATGGCCCACTGTCCCCATACTCTAGTATCACAGATATATCCTGCTTACCTTCCTCTGGCGGAATGGCCCGCTGTCCTCATACACTAGTATCACAGATATCTTCTGCTTACCTTCCTCTCCCGGAATGACCCACTGTCCCCATACACTAGTATCACAGATATCTCCTGCTTACCTTCCTCTCCCGGAATGGCCCGCTGTCCCCATACACTAGTATCATAGATATCTCCTTCTTACCTTCCTCTCCCATTGTAGCATGCTGTCCTATGGGAAAGAGTCCCGGGTCACGAATAGGTATCCTTTCGGATCCATCCGCTCCTGTCTGGCTCCTTCCGACGTGGCTCTGTGCACTATTTTCACTGTTCCGAACTGAGCAGTGAAAGTGTTTGGGGAGACAGCAGATTTTCGTCAAGAAGAAACATTAATTATCGGAGCCCAATAATTAACATGTTGAATAGACCCCCTTGTCTTAAAAACACGCAAAAGTCTGCTGACAGGAGTAAAAGGCTATTTTGAACCTAATTAAATGCCCAATCAGAGGATCCCAAAGTAGATAAATTATTATTCCAACACGTTGTTCTGAACCAGGACATTGTAATCTAAATGCAAATTATAATTTACATCTGTATAATTTTCAAAACATAATTCTGCTGACAGAAAATGGCCAGGAAGGATTAGGTTCAAGAGGATCGTGAGAGGACTCTTCTTATACAGAAAGTCTATTATAAAGGTCTTGCACTGTTAATGCTTGAAGTGGATTAGCCAAAACTTGAGCTGGTGATGGTGAACGAGTCCCAGTGGGAGTACATCAATTATTTTGGCTGGTGATAATATCATAAAAACTACACACACTAGATAAGTTTCTATGGGGCCTATTCATCATCAAAGGCCGTATGCCTCCGATGATGAAGTTTTGAACTTGCTGCGAGGCATACTTAAGTATCCAACTCGCAGCAGGGGAAACGTGACGCCGGAGCAATTCATCATTGTTCCGGTGAGGAGACAGCTGCTCTGAAAAGCAGTTGTCCCCGTGGTTAGTATCACAGCTACAGAAGTAGCTGCATTACTTACCTGCTCCCCGTCATCCCGTCTACACATGCATGACATCAGGTCACGTATGCGCAAAGCCGCCGGGGAGGTAGCGAGGAGGCGGCGGAGGGATCCGCTTGGCTCCCTCTTCGCATCCCCGGAACTCCTTCCCATAGGACGGAGTGGGGATCCGAGAACAATCACAGTCTGAAGATGGCGCCTGTTCTTGGAAGCAAACTCCGAAAATGTTCAGTTTTCGGAGTTTGCTGAATATCAGGGGGTACTATCGGACCCCTGATGATGAATAGCCTGGTGACCTAAATATGCTTCCGATAAATGGCCCGGTAACCATGTTTCCGCATGGTTACCGGGCCATTTATCATATGATGAATAGGCCCCTATAACTCTTCCTGATGAGGCCTTCACAGATAGTAGCCTCTCTTCCCTTTGAGTTATGTGCTCAACGGTACTTGACTGTCTCAAGAGCTTAAGCTTGTGGTAATAATCACCTACCTTTGTGTTGTTTCTGAGTATGGTAGGAGACTAAAATTAAGGATGTACCTCATCTGATTGCTTCGTGCCCAGGTGCCAGATGAAGATATTGCAGGTACACTTTAGAATGGCAACCAGAGGGAAAAGTCCAGACCGCAAGTAAATAGATTTGGAATACACAGGCAGAGGTCAGTTCAGGAGGTAATCAACAGAAGAGTTTGTGTACACAACAGAGGCCGGTCCAGACGGCGATCAAATATAGCTGGAGTAGATAAGCATTCATAACAAAAAGTAGCCCACAGAGACTAGGACAGGATAATTAGAGACAGACGTTCTGACCGGTGATCGTCTCCCACTGCAGCTGCCATTTAAAGCTACAGGGGACCAATCAGGATGCAGAATGAGACAAGGCCCTGAAGGAAACTGCGTAAACATCACTACGTCCAGCATGTGCAGACGCATACCGCCGCGTGCTTCTGTGCCCACCTATGAAACAGGAGCAATATATTTGCAATTTAAATGGACAGTTTGAACAGCGGCACTAGTGTCCACAGATTCCTTTCCTCTGTGTGTTACAAATAAGTCGATTTCCACATGAATATACAGAAAGTCATAAGGGATGGGATTTGTATCCTCATATTTATTTACTTGGCAGCCTAAAGTGGTACTTGTAAAACCAACATTTTTCTGATCTAAATTAGTTTTTCAAATATGTTTAATGATGGCCACGCGATTCAGAATAGCAAAAAATGTCCATCGTAGAGATGTATCTACAAGACCATCTTGCGGGATTCTATTGACAATCTTACATCAGTCCTCACCTTCCACCATCCATTATTTAAAAAAAATGTAGAATATGGCAGCTTTTTCCTAAAACTCTTCCCAGGGTTCTCCTACCCACAATCTGTAAGACGTTTTGTTAATACCCTATACAGGTGTCGCCATTAACATTCTCATACACATTTCACTCTTTGAGAATCGCCTCACTTTCACTTATGTTGCCCCAAATCTGAGCTCCTTTATCCTCAGTCTCTCCGTTTCCCTTCCCACACATCCAGGGTCAGACTGGAACACAGGGGTACAGGAAAAATCCCCAGTGGGCCCCACCCCCTCCTCTAGGGGGTCGGGTTCTAGCCTGTGCATATTACATTATACTGCAATCCCAGGATTATGGTATATTCACTACAATGCATAGTTATCAATCTGGTACATTACCACAAAGCATTCTCTAATGATAAGCCAAGCCCCTGTGGTGGATGGCCACACCCCCTCTGGTGGCTGGCCACACTACTCTAGCATGGCCTCCAGTCCGACACTGCACCCACCTCCAGAGGTATATTAAAGTTATTAAAGTTCAGGTTTTTAGAAGTGGAGATGTTGCCCATAGCAACCAATAAGATTCTAGCTAGTATCTTCCAGAAGGTGATAGATATAGTTAAGTAGAATCTCCACTTCTAAAAACCCGCACTTTAGTAAATATACTGAATAACTGAATGACATGCTTGGAATGTCTTAGCTCGCTGTTAGCTCCATATTTTATTGATTGTATTCTCAGTGGTTTGCATCACGGTTTATTCATGATAAACACTCGTATTCCTGCTGCTGTTCTGGTTACTTTATTGGTCATGGATTGTTTCTTCAAAACAGAAAATAAGGATTTATTTAAAATACTGTAAGTGAATAAAATAAAATGTGTTTCCCTACTTGTTCAATGCCACAAAAGCTTTGATCACCGAGATCTGAAGAACCATTTAATACTTGGTTGCTGCCAAACACATCCAGAATAGATCGTTAACTATTAAGCAAGCAAAGAATATCCAAAATTTGTACCACTTTGGCTGTCACAGTGTGAATCCGAAGTCTAAGAAACTTATATTGTCTTAGTCGGGAAATGTGCACGAAAACTTTGCAGGTGGTAGACTTGTGTGTGTGGCGCTTTTTTCCCCATTGTCTCTCAATTAAGATGGTTTATTTTTACCTCCATTTTCTTCACATTGTGCAAGACTATCACATTACTCTGCCAACTGCCAGTGGCATTAATTGGCAGCAATATAAAAGAATATAAAGTGGTAACTACAAGCATAGGTGCCAGCTCTGTGGGTGCTTGAACACACCCAAAAATATAGAAAAACACTTCTCAGTCATATGGGGGAGCACCCCCAATCATTCTAAAAAGTTGACTCTGGAAAGTGATTAGCTGTTGGCATTCATTCATTAAACTGTGGAGCCTTATAATGTTGTACAGGGCTATAACAGTCCACTGCTGTTTTATACTTGTTTAGCACTTCGCCCTTTGCCTTCTCTATGATTTAATTATTATTGATGGCTATGCTGAAACAATGCCCCCTATGGCTCATTAACTAAGAAAAACATTAAAAAAAAATTTAGCCACTGTAATTAAATGGGCGTCCAATGTACCAATTCAGTTGTTTTTGGGAGCCCATTAATTATCGCTCTTGTTGCGCCCAATTAAATTTGATTTAGCCTCGTAAAACAACTAAACCCGTTAGGGCTCCCAAACAATGGACTTATCGCACATTTCTGCTCACCACCTGAGGAGGAAATGCTGGCGCCGATGGTTATAGCACCTGAACGGAGCAACAACTGAATTGTTCCGTTGGATACCCGTCAATGACTGCCGTCGGTGCAAATATTTGAATTCCTGCAAGAAACTTTATGTGATTTAACATTTAAATATATTGGGGTGAATGTAATACTGTAGTTCCCGATTTCTCAAAAGTGGCAACATTGGATGAACTTGCTACAGGATTTAAAGTGGCGATTTTTTTAAAGGCATGGTTTGCACTTAAATACTTAACTGGCTACTATGTTTTCTGAAAACTGCTCAGAAATTTTTTCTTTTTTTTTTCTTTCTATGATTGAGTTAGGACAACAACATCTATATATATATATATTTATTTTTTTTTGAAACACATTACATTAATATTAGTCATCGATATACCTGACCATCATGACTTTGCATTTTCCCGACGGCTGCTCCTCTGAGGAATACACCCAATCAGTAGTGATCAGCAGCACGGCAGGCACTGGGGGGAGGGTGCAGGGATGCAGAGGGGAGGGTGAGGTCCCTTTGCCATTGGCGGCTGCTGAAGCTTTATCTTCCGGCAGCCGTCCAGTGTGCATTTCTGACTGGTCACATTGTTTGCAACCATGGCAGGTAATGCTCAGCCTGGCGCAGTTGCAATAAATCAGTCAATCACTGCTTTACATCCTGTCGCAAAACCGGATAAATATTTGCCACACTAAGGGGCCCATTTATTATCCTATATTTGCAGCTATGTCCCCGAAAACACCCATTTTCGGGGGTCAACCACAAATATTTAGTATGCCCCAGATGTATTAAGGAGGGACCACAGCAGGTATCAGAGATACCCTCCATTCCTGCAGGCAGCCACATCCCCCTAGGTTTCTATGGGGGATGAGATGCTGCCAGATTTACCAATAACTGGAATGTGATGCATTCCCGATATTGGGGCCCCCACAGCTGACACCATCTGAAGATGGCTTTAGCCACTGAAACTGATGGGCTACACACCGCATAATTAGCCGGAACCCTCCCTCGCCAATGGGCGCCACACATGTGAAGGCAGCAGGCTGCGCATGCACAACAGCTCCGACAGTTCTCCGGCGCATTGTAGGGACGGGCTCCTTTCGGAGCTTCGTGTCCCTGCATGTGCCGGATAATACATCCCGGTGGTGCTATAATCACATCTTGCAATGCAATCATGGGTGGTACTGACATGCCTAGATCGCATGGCAAGTATGATTGTTAATAAATGGGGGCCGAAGGGGTAGATTTTTTTAAGGCAAAAGTGGTCAATGCCGCTTATTGTTGGTGGCTTTGACAGGGCCGAAACTAGGATATCTGTCACCTGGTGCAAGGCAGCAATTTTGCGCCCCCTCCCTTCCTGTACCTGAAGTTTGTCCTTGCTCCTCCATAAGGCAGTGCACTACTCAGACATCCCTGGTATAGTGACATACACTATTCCTCACACCATAATGCCCATTACATATTATGCCACACACTGTAATGCCTATTACCAAAGTGCCACTTCCATATTTGCCTGACACCATTTTATACCCCATAGTAAGGCTTCTGATTACTTTAAAATTTACCTGCTCATTGTCAGGGGTTACATGCTCGTTGCCATGGGGTTACATGCTCGTTGCCATGGGGCTACATGCTCGTTGCCAGGGGGTTTATGCTCGTTGCCAGGGGGTTTATGCTCGTTGCCAGGGGGGTTTATGCTCAATGCCAGGGGGGTTTATGCTCGTTGCCAGAGGATTTCACGGGAGAATATGCAGCTTTTAGCATCTTCTCCTGGCAGCGCCAGCGTTCCCGATGCCGGGAACACTGTGTGCATTGCGCTGGCCTAACAGCATCTGTCTCCTCCTAGGCGGCGCCCATTTTTGGATGGCCGTTTTCAGCAGAGTCCATGCAGATGGATAGTCTGCACGGAATTTGCTGAAGACGGCCAACCAAAAATGGCTGCCGCCAAGGAAACAGACAGACACTAGAGGGCCAGTAAGGACCTCTACCATTTGTCTCCTCTTTGGCGGCGCCATTTTTGGATGGCCGTTTTCTGAGTCTGCATCCCCCAAGCCACTTAGAGTCAGCTTTTTTCACCCCCTGCAATCCGGCACCCGGTGCACCTCTAGCCCCCCCCCCTAGTTGCGGCCCTGGCTTTGAGCATAAGTTTTAGAACCAGGTTTGTTTAGCATTTATTCCTAACGCCTTTTTAAAACTATTGGTAAATATACCCCTCGGTCTCCCAGACTTCAGTAACATTGTTCCAACAAAGTAAAAGGGAAAAAAAACCCAGCATAACACAATAAACTAGCAGTACTGTATATGTGTTGGCTGCCAAGTTATATAGCAGGTGGGGAATGAGAGCTGAGACTAATTATCATTTCAAGCTTGTTTGATACATCGCAGCTGCAGTCTACAGCAAACAAGTACATGGGTTAGAAAAAAAATAAGCAAACTCGATATATACTTCATAGCATCTTGAAAATAATCTTAACAACTGGGGATATCTATCTATCTATCTATCTATCTATATATCTATCCATCCATCTCTTGTTAAAGGGTAATATTGACCCGTAGCCAAGAGCAAGCAATACATTACATAGGTCATCACAGCATAGCATTGAGTACAAATTATAGACAGAGGAGCAATTTCCATTTAAATCAATAGTTAATTTTTCTGAGTTTGCAGTAAAACAAAGAGATTTATCAGATTTATCAGTGTTACATGGCATAAAACCGCCACAGATAAAGATATGGACTTGTCTATTTGCAGGGTACTACCAGAATTGAATCCACATCCTCCAAACTGGTTGGTGTCTCTGAGCTGCGTTTAACCGCTTTTCGCCATAAAAACGATAAAGAATAAAGACATCATGTTCCTCTGGCTTTTACTACATTCATGTGACAGATAGCGTGGACCGCATCATGATAGTGTTACTAACACTTTGAGTGCCAGAGATATTTGCAACTCACTCGATCATCCCAGTCACCCAAAGGTTAAAGAAAATTTCCTCTGGTGTTCTAGCAAGCAGCTAAAAAAATGTCTCTGTGGTTTTATAAATATGTAGAAAAGACCAAGCAAAAATTTTATATATATATATATATATATATATATATATATATATATATATATATATATATATATATAATAACAGCATAGACAAAAGAATGGAAAACAAAATCCAATTTTAGGAACACAGAATGAAAATAAAAAATACACAAAATCGTAGACCGCAGCCCAAATGGTAAAGCAGAGCCTGCGAGCTGCATTGGAAAACAATACAAGCACTCTTTACATGGTATAACAAAGTTCTCTCTTTGTTAAGGACACAACAGTACACACCCACCTCTTGAAGAGCAAACTTCCATTCCTGGATGTTAAATATCTGCATTGGCTAATTAACTCCCTTATGTTCCAAGTAATCTGGCTGCAAAGCCAGAGGGGGGTCGGTAGAGTATTAGACGGAGTCTCTCATTATAAATATTTGGGATTAACTATTTATTAAATTTTTCTATTCTTCTTCCAGATCCAGGTTTGGCAAAGCACCACCGAGGACCCTCGTACAATCAGATGTTTCCTATTAGGGGCCCATATAAAGGGTCTTTATATTCAGTCATTTCCATCAAGCCACTGAACTAAACAACCTCACTTTCTCCTTCGACAGTGGAAATCATTCTATGGGTGAGAACATTTGATTTCTGGCTCTGGGAAAACACGTACAATTATTCTGCCAATACAAAGATGTGACGTTCTTTCCTATTTTCAGAGTGAATTCATTGTTTTCAATAGGTGGGAAAGCCATATAGGAATTTACTAGGAATAGGGGTGGGTGGGTGACAGCAGTGAACGGTTTATCTGCAAGGAAACAGCTGGGTAGTCTACCCTGATAGTCCATAGAAGGCACAGGAACAGTCACAGCTAGCCTCACAATCTCCTACTCTCATTCTCCTCTGTCATGGGAAAGAATAAAACAGAGAAGAACGTGTGAGCGGATCGCATTGCCTTACCTTGGGAATGTGTGGCCGCCTGGTTGCTGCAGGTTTGCAGACTGTATATGTAGCTCTGTGTGTAAGTGACTAGGAGTGGGATGTCCCTACATTCTTACTTGATCAGCCAGATGCTGACAACGTCTTTCTTAAGGAGTATGAAAAATCTGCCTTCTGCGAAACTTACCCAGTGTGTTCTGACTGCACTGTCCTTCCTTAAAACAGAAAAGCTTTATCTCCCAAACCTCCTGGAAAGGAAACTATACAATGCAATTCTTAAAAGAGTAAAGACTGTGGCTCCCACTCATAATTGTAAAATATGATTCTTAATTTTGTTCTCTTTGATGTAAGACAGATTAAATAGCGCTTTGGCAGTGTAATGCTGTAATGCAACAAGGAAAACACTAGGAACATGTTATCTAACCAGGCCACTATTCCTCCATTGTTTAAATATCCCCCACTGCTTAAAATACCTGTATCAGATACCCCTATGAACAGTGGCGTAAATAGGGCAGGGCCGCCGGGGCTCGTGCCCCGGGCACTGTGGGACCGGCGGCGCAGGGGGGGGGGGGGGAATGCCCACCGGCCACAGTAAAGGCCCACCCTAGTCAGCCAGTGTAGTGCAGACCACAGTGAGTGCAGTCCGCACTGCACAGTTACACACACATCGCCGCCGGCACTGCGGCGATGTGTGCGTTTCAGCAGCCAATGAGAGTCAGACAGACTCTCATTGGCTGCTGCGCCCACTGCCAGAGCTTCCGGCTCCTGCAGTGGGTAAAGGGAGAGACGTCATGACACATAGATGTGCTTTATACTGTGGTGTCTGTGTCGTTGTGCCGCTGCTCTGTCGCTTAGTAACCAGTCAGCTCACTGCAACCTTTGGAAAATAATGTTGAAAACAATATTATAAGCTGTGAGGTGGTCTAAACTGACTGGAAATTAATGTTATTGAGGTTAATAATACTCTAGGAAGAAAATAAAAGACCAGTTTATGTGATTTTAGCTTTTTTGTAAATTTTTGTAAAAAAATCCAAATCCAAAGCCAGTCACCGCAGTTTGGCAAATCCAAATCCAAAGCCGGACGACGAATTAGAACCAGATCCAAATCCGGCAAAAATGCTCCGGCGCACATCCCTAATAATAATTGAGACACACACGCAGAGACGCAACAACGGACAACTGCGAGTGAATACTTACTTACGATCCTTGCTGAATCAGGCCCTTGGTCTGACACAGAGAGAAAGAGCTAGTACAGCAGTAGTAAGTATGACCCAAGGAGCTACTACTCCACCTGAAAATTCTCAGTACAAAGTATTTCACTTGTAGTTCATTAAGCCTAAGGAGATGGGTATACCTGGCAATCAGGTGCCCCCAACTGCCGTGGATTTAAAACCCAATAACCAAATATTCCATGGGATATGTATGCTGCGCCCTTCCAACTGAGGGCCTGATTCAGAGTCGGACGCTCTGACCAGAGCGCTCGCTCTGAATCAGGGCCATCCTACCTGAAAATGGAGCGGCCTCATGGACGCTCGCATAGCTGTGGGTTACCACCCACAGCTTATGCGAGCGTCCATGATGATGGTCGTGATGGTCAAGACCATCGCGACCATCGGGCTTGCGACGAGACCCTCCGGTAGGGTCTCACTGCCGCAAGCCCTGTAGTGATGTCAGTGGGGCCGGACTCAGACGGTAGGCGTTCCCATGGGAACGCCTCCGTCTGGCAGCCACGCCCCCGGCACGCCCACCACAGGGGGCGTGCTGTCAGTCACTGTCGACAGCACGCCCCCTTTGGTGCGAGACCCCGAGCGACGTATTCCTCATCGCTCGCTGGGTCTCGCGCATGCACACGACGGAGATCCCTCCGTCGTGCGCATTCGGCCAACATCGACAATGTTATAAGCCATTCCGTGGGCCGGGAACTCGTCAAAGATTGCTGCACACGCGAGGTCCCCCAGCAAGTCCATCATCTGTACCATCTCATCTTATTTCAAGGACAACCAATGAGTACCCCTTAACTGCTTACAAGGAGGAACCAACTGGATACCATGCATCATCATAACCTTATTTCAAACGTCACATATATTTTGTCTATCCATCTGCCACCTGATATACTGTCCCAGCAGTGGCGTAACTAGGGCAGGGCGAGTGGGGTTCGTGCCCTGGGCGCCGTTGGACCGGCGGCGCTAGGCTTCCACCGCCGGTCCTGTGCTGCACGCCTGAGCCCGTTCCCTCCCCCTGAGCGCTTGCCCAATAGCGCCAGGAGGCGGGCTCAGGCTGTGCATAACACACGCATCGCCGCCAGCGCTGGCGGCGATGCGTGTGTTAAACAGCAGCCAATGAGAGTCAGATAGACTCTCATTGACTGCTGCAGCACCCACTGCAAGAGCCGGACTTCCGTCCGGCTCCTGCAGTGGGTAATGGGACTGATGTCATGACGTCATGACGTCAGTCCCATAGTGCTGAGCGCGCCAGCCCGGGCGGACTGGAGGGCGGGAGCGGCATCGCGGACAGGAGCAGCGTGGAATCAGGTAAGTATATTTTTATATATATTTATTTTTAAACCTATATGCACAACGGGGGAGGGGTGCCATTGGGAGGACCTCTACTGGGGGGGGGCTACTCTACTGGGGACTACTACGTGGGGGGGGGGACTACCACTGGGGGCATTCTAAAAGGGGCCTAGTATTACTAGAGGCACTGCACTCGGGGGACCACTAATGGGGCAATAATAGGAAGGGCCACTACAGGGACCACTGGATAGGGGGGGGGTCACTACTGGGAGCCTGCATCAGGGGGACCACTACTGGGGGCACTGCATGGGAGGGGGGGACACTACTGCTGGGGGCACTATATAAGGGGCTTACTGCTAGGGGCACTGCGGGGACCACTACAGGGGGCACTAGATAGGGGGATCACTACAGGGTGCCTGCATAAGGGGACCACTACTGGGAAAACTGCATGGGGGGGACTACTGCTGGGGGCACTATCTAAAAGGGCACTGCATAAGGGGATACCGCTACTGGGCGCACTGCATTGTGGGGACTGCTACTGGGGGCACTGCATAAGGGGGAACACTACGTGGGGCACTGCATTTGGGGGGGCCACTACTGGGGGTACTGAGTAGGGGGAACTAATTGGGGGCTGTATAAGAGGGACCACTACTGGGGATACTGTATAAGGGGCACTACTATGGGCCTGCATGAGAGGGACCACAACTGCATACTGGGGGTACTACTGGGGTTAAGGTGCATATGGATAGGAATGTTCAGTTTGAAAATAAAGGGGTGTGTCATGTTGCCACGCCCCATTTTTAAGTGACCACGCCCATTTTTTTGCCGCGCGCGCCTTCGACGCGCGCACATGGGGGGGGGCTCCTTTTTCAAATTTGCCCTGGGCTCCAAATACCCTAGTTATGCCACTGTGTCCCAGTGACAATTATAACAAGGGTCTAACAAGGAACCCTCACCAGGATCACATCCTGACGATGCCATCCAATTTATCTCTACCATCCAACGGTGCACGCAAGGCGGGGGGCCTCTGCTCACCAAGGAGGAACAGCCAAGTTCCCAAGATGGGGACAGCGACTTGGAGCTCCAAGTCATCCGAGTGCTGTCTGTGGCATGTACAACATCCTGCCTACCTAGGATTCTGGTGATCTAGATTTGTTGATAATTTGCAGTAAGACCTGCTGCCAGGGAAAGATGGGCGCTAGATGTGCTTTGACGTTACGGACATTTACGCAGGTAAGCGACGTTGTACGCAGATGAGAAGGCAGCGGTTTTGTGTCCTTATACTCGGGTAGTCTTTGGAACTATTATATTTTCGCAGTTGCATTCTGTGTGAAATCGCCGCTGCGATCGCATTATTGTCCATCTCTGAATCAGACGCACTGTATGTACACACTTGCATGATATCGGCCCGATTTGGGCAAATCAGAAAAACAAATCGGGCATATCGTGCAGTGTGTATGCCCGATTGCGCACTCCCGCAGGTCACATGCTATATCCTGTGATTGCCTATGCTGCACGACCAATCACACGATATCACATGTAGGGCCATGTTTAAAAGAAGGAAGAGTGATTGTTCCGTCATTAATTAAATCTTCCTAGTGTGTACCGGCAATCCTGCATGGATTGGGGCGAAGGGTAATCACCCTGACCAACAGCAAGATTGCCGGTCGTTCTAGTGTGTACCCACCCTTAGAGTGTAAGCTCTGTGAAGTAATTACTTTTACAGCCCTCCCTTGCCATTTAAAGTGCTGTTCTTTCCTGGGTCACCTCCTACCTACCTAGATGGTTGATCCTAGTTCCCCCGGATGTGATGTCGAGTGAGGGCAGAAGTGCGGTTCCATGCCCTGACAGTGCTGCAATTTTGTCTCAACTGTAGTATTCGGCCACCAATAGTAGAAATTTCTACCCACGCGGGCTTCCTTCACTCGCCACGCTTCTGGCCCGGTGGCGAGCGAATGTCCACATACATAGTAACTGATGACGTCAAGGTCCTGTAGCTGAAGAGGATCTAGCCGCAAACCTCCCTCGATATTCCATCAGCGTCACTTTGTCCCCAAGTGTCATCCCATTGTTATATAAGGGGCAACCTGCAATTTAGCTTATACTGTTTCACCTGCAGTGAGCGACCTTTCAACAACACGAACAAGGGACAAGTTTCCAACTCATTCACTTTATGCATACTGATTGATGTGCTACAGGGGATGTGAGACGAACGTGTGGTCTGATTAAAGACATATGACTATGAGGGCAACCTAGAAAATGCAGATGGGAGGATGAGGAACTAAGCCTTAAAATAGCAATGTTTCAACTGAAGTTCACTGTCTTTAACAAACGGTTGTCAATAAACAGTGATTATAAATAATGTATCTAAAATACCACAGAGGAAACACAAGGCATGTTTAATATGTGCACAAACACATAGCTACAGTACATAACACATAGCTGTATAACACATAGCAACATAACACATGCAGTAGCTGTATAACACAAACTGTACATTTCAATGTGTGATTGATGCCAGATAAAAATTAAAGGGTATCGGTCATCTGCACACACTGCAGACAGTCATGTTGTTACTGAACCGTTATTCATGAGAATGCAAACTATTCATTTACTAGGAATTGCTTCAGAATTGACTAGGAACCAGGGACGCAACGTTTGACACAAACAGATATCCTGGCATTGCCTACAGGCTTCAAAAACAGACAACTGGGCCCACACTTGCCTATCCCCTCACGACTACCATGCAGTTGCTAGTGTACAAAGCAGAGCCCGTTCAGGTGGCAGCTAATCAAACATGTAGCCAATAGTGTTGGCTAGTGTGCAAAGCGTCAGAGTTATATAACACAATAGTGGCAGTTATACAATGCAGAGTCCATTATAGTGGCAGTTATACAGTACAGTACCGCTGCGGTGGCCATTTTTTGCCATCGTTTGCACATGCGCAGTACAGGGAAAATGGTTGCCGCGACCTGTGCATACACGATAGACTCTTGGCACACTCTAGCGACTAGTCAATAACTCCGGCGCTGGCCGCGCACACCTCAGTGCGCTGCCGGCCGCCGGGCGGAGAGTAGAGGGCCGGTGTCGGAGACTGCACACGGGCCCCCTCCTCTCTAGAAACGCCCCTGGTTGGGTCATTGCAGACCTAGCTTTGGTGTGAACGGCGCCAACTAGGGAATCTCCTGGGTTGGTACCAGCTAAATTCTGGGTCTGATCCGGAATTTAGGTATAAAAACGGTATAAAGATGGGCATCCACTATACAATTTTATGCCAGATATCTGTCCAATCTGGCTGGTTGGAATGAAAACCTGGTAATGTATGGGAGCAAATGACAATCGTCCATTTGCTCACAAACACTGGAGAACAGACAAAAATGGTCGTTCAGACAAATTGGTTAAAACACACAAATGTAACCAATTTGAACTATTTTTTTGTCCTTTTTCAGTGTTTAAAACCATATGATCGACTGTCATTTGCTCCCATACATTACCAGGTTCTCATTCCAACCAGCCAGATTGGACATGTATCTGACAGATAATTGTATAGTGTATGCCCAACTTTAGAGACATTGCACTGATAGTAATAGTACCGATTACTAAGGGCTCTATTTACTACAATCCGCATATTGAATGCGGATTGTAGTGTGATATTACCGAGTGAATTCGCATTGCAAATTCAGGCAATATCACAGGGATTTACTATAAATCCCTTGCAGGGACAGAGCTTGCGATAAAGCTCTGTCCCTGCGGATCCCATCTGCACTCTAGTCGCGGTATTTTCTGAAAAAATACCGCAACTAAGAGCCCGCACATGCGCCGACCCACCGTCGCTGCTACCCCCCACCGACGCTAAGCCCCGCCCCGGCACTAAGCCCCACCCCCGTTAGAGCAGAGTGGGAGCCCGGTAACCGGGGGAGACCCTGGATAACGCCACCTCCAGGTGGCGTTATTATCACAGTGCTTCCCCCGGTATTTTTTTACAATTTATTTTTAGTAACTATGGTCGGATCACATTTCCCATTACCGTTATGGGAAATGCGATCTGCTTTACTAAAAATAAGTGATAATTAGGGGTTGGAGTAGAATTTTACTAATTCTACTCCAATTGCCCTGTAATAACTACAGGTGAAACTAAAATAATGTGAAAAGGGTGTGAAAACACCCCTTTTCACTTTATTTTAGTAAAAATAATGTTAATAAATAGAGCCCTAAGAGACATCCCACTGATAGTAATAGTACTGATTACTTATGCTGGGCATACACGGCCAGATAAAATGCCTGTCAGACCGACAGACATTTTATCTGGCTGGCTACCAGCCGCAGATGTCGCCGGCATACACTGAGATTTCTCTCACAGTGTATCAGCCCGACATCCGCGCTCTGCCCCCCGGGGGAGGAGACATTTCCCTGTTCCTTCCATAGGAAATGTCTGTCTGTCGGCCACGGCTGGGCATACACAGCCCGATGCGGCCGACAGTTTACCGGTAAACATCGCATCGGACGGGCATGCTGGACAATCCGGCATGCCCGACCGAGCAATATTTAACCCTCAGTCGCCCCCCCACACGCTGCAATTATCGGGGCGATCTGCAAATATCGGGCGGATCGCCCAGATAATTGTAGCGTGTATGGCCAGCTTTAGAGACATCCCACTGATAGTAATAGTACTGATTACTAAGAGACATCCCACTGATAGTAATAGTACTGATTACTAAGAGACATCCCACTGATAGTAATAGTACTGATTACCTCCCGTAAATGGTCCGTCAATCAGCGCGTACAGTCGCTGTAAGCGACTACGGTAATGTACTCTGACGCATTTTACTGATAATCGCTCAACTCTGTAAACATTGGAACAACGTACTACTCTGAAAATCAGACCCATACTACATATCATGTGTATACTATATTTGTGACATATGCTATACATAGCACTCATTACCGGACCCATCCAGGCAGAGAAATAAGATACCACTTTCTTAGTGGATGAACCTCAGACATATCTCTTATGCTGGCCATACACCTTGAGATTAAACTCCCCATCAGACAGACAGACCAATTATCGGACATTGCCATACACTGTCAGATAACTGGTCTATCTGTCCGATGGTGACTGTCAGCAATTATTGCTTCTTCCGGGCATGCTGAAAGGTTTCTCATGCCCAACAAACTGATAATTGCAGACGATTATTGGCTGATTGGACAGATGGTGTGGTGTAAGAGAAAGACAAGTCACATGTATTAGGTCGACAATGTATAGGTCAACACCAAATGGTCAACAGACAATAGGTGCACAGGGTTTTAGCCTAATCCTAACTATCCCCCTGGTGCCTAACACTAACCCAACCCTCACCCAAGTGTCTAAACCTAACATTAGCCTAACCCTAGTGCCTAACCCAACCCTCACCCAAGTGCCTAAACCTAACATTAGCCTAACCCTAGTGCCTAACCCAACCCTCACCCAAGTGTCTAAACCTAACATTAGCCTAACCCTAGTGCCTAACCCAACCCTCACCCAAGTGTCTAAACCTAACATTAACCTAACATTAGCCTAACCCTAGTGCCTAACCCAACCCTCACCCAAGTGTCTAAACCTAACATTAGCCTAACCCTAGTGCCTAACCCAACCCTCACCCAAGTGCCTAAACCTAACATTAGCCTAACCCTAGTGCCTAACCCAACCATCACCCAAGTGTCTAAACCTAACATTAGCCTAACCCTAGTGCCTAACCCAACCCTCACCCAAGTGTCTAAACCTAACATTAGCCTAACCTTAGTGCCTAACCCAACCCTCACCCAAGTGTCTAAACCTAACATTAACCTAACATTAGCCTAACCCAAGCATCACCCAAGTGTCTAAACCTAACATTAACCTAACATTAGCCTAACCCTAGTGCCTAACCCAACCCTCACCCAAGTGTCTAAACCTAACATTAGCCTAACCCTAGTGCCTAACCCAACCCTCACCCAAGTGTCTAAACCTAACATTAGCCTAACCCTAGTGCCTAACCCAACCCTCACCCAAGTGTCTAAACCTAACATTAGCCTAACCCTAGTGCCTAACCCAACCCTCACCCAAGTGCCTAAATCTAACATTAGCCTAACCCTAGTGCCTAACCCAACCCTCACCCAAGTGCCTAAACTTAACATTAGCCTAACCCTAGTGCCTAACCCAACCCTCACCCAAGTGCCTAAACCTAACATTAGCCTAACCCTAGTGCCTAACCCAAGCCTCACCCAAGTGTCTAAACCTAACATTAGCCTAACTCTAGTGCCTAACCCAAACCTCACCCAAGTGTCTAAACCTAACATTAGCCTAACCCTAGTGCCTAACCCAAGCCTCACCCAAGTGTCTAAACCTAACATTAACCTAACACTAGCCTAACCCTAGTGCCTAACCCAACCCTCACCCAAGTGTCTAAACCTAACATTAGCCTAACCCTAGTGCCTAACCCAACCCTCACCCAAGTGCCTAAACCTAACATTAGCCTAACCCTAGTGCCTAACCCAACCCTCACCCAAGTGTCTAAACCTAACATTAGCCTAACCCTAGTGCCTAACCCAACCCTCACCCACGTGTCTAAACCTAACATTAGCCTAACCTTAGTGCCTAACCCAACCCTCACCCAAGTGTCTAAACCTAACATTAACCTAACATTAGCCTAACCCTAGTGCCTAACCCAACCCTCACCCAAGTGTCTAAACCTAACATTAGCCTAACCCTAGTGCCTAACCCAACCCTCACCCAAGTGCCTAAACCTAACATTAGCCTAACCCTAGTGCCTAACCCAACCCCCACCCAAGTGTCTAAACCTAACATTAACCTAACCCTAGTGCCTAACCCAACCCTCACCCAAGTGTCTAAACCTAACATTAGCCTAACCCTAGTGCCTAACCCAACCCTCACCCAAGTGTCTAAACCTAACATTAGCCTAACCCTAGTGCCTAACCCAACCCTCACCCAAGTGTCTAAACCTAACATTAACGTAACATTAGCCTAACCCTAGTGCCTAACCCAAGCCTCACCCAAGTGCCTAAACCTAACATTAGCCTAACCCTAGTGCCTAACCCAACCCTCACCCAAGTGTCTAAACCTAACATTAGCATAACCCTAGTGCCTAACCCAACCCTCACCCAAGTGCCTAAACCTAACATTAACCTAACCCTAGTGCCTAACCCAACCCTCACCCAAGCGTCTAAACCTAACATTAGCCTAACCCTAGTGCCTAACCCAACCCTCACCCAAGTGTCTAAACCTAACATTAGCCTAACCCTAGTGCCTAACCCAACCCTCACCCAAGTGTCTAAACCTAACATTAGCCTAACCCAACCCTCACCCAAGTGTCTAAACCTAACATTAACGTTACATTAGCCTAACCCTAGTGCCTAACCCAAGCCTCACCCAAGTGCCTAAACCTAACATTAGCCTAACCCTAGTGCCTAACCCAACCCTCACCCAAGTGTCTAAACCTAACATTAGCATAACCCTAGTGCCTAACCCAACCCTCACCCAAGTGCCTAAACCTAACATTAACCTAACCCTAGTGCCTAACCCAACCCTCACCCAAGCGTCTAAACCTAACATTAGCCTAACCCTAGTGCCTAACCCAACCCTCACCCAAGTGTCTAAACCTAACATTAGCCTATCCTTAGTGCCTAACCCTAGTGCCTAACCCAACCCTCACCCAAGTGTCTAAACCTAACATTAGCCTATCCTTAGTGCCTAACCCAAGCCTCACCCAAGTGTCTAAACCTAACATTAACCTAACATTAGCCTAACCCTAGTGCCTAACCCAACCCTCACCCAAGTGTCTAAACCTAACCATAGCCTATCCTTAGTGCCTAACCCAAGCCTCACCCAAGTGTCTAAACCTAACATTAACCTAACCTTAGCCTAACCCTAGTGCCTAACCCAACCCTCACCCAAGCGTCTAAACCTAACCATAGCCTATCCTTAGTGCCTAACCCAAGCCTCACCCAAGTGTCTAAACCTAACCTTAGCCTCTAACCCTAGTGCCTAACCCAACCCTCACCCAAGCGTCTAAACCTAACCATAGCCTATCCTTAGTGCCTAACCCAAGCCTCACCCAAGTGTCTAAACCTAACCTTAGCCTAACCCTCACCCAAGCGTCTAAACCTAACCTTAGCCTCTAACCCTCACCCTCCTCCTAGTGCTTAACCATCAAACAACAAAACTGAAGGGTGTCCCTGTACGATACATCCTCCTTTTACGTTGCACTGGCAGCGTTTGGAAGTATAATCAGCCACAGCCGCTGCTATCAGGCTGTGCTGCAGCCCCACTGCTTCATCCGGGGATGGCATGTGTATAAGGCTGTTGTAATTACTGCCCCCAAGGGGCACCACTATGGCCACCCCTTAGAGCTTCGATGCACCTTCTCCAGGCACCTGGATCCCAGGGGGGATAGGGGAGGGGGTGGCTAGGCTAAAGCTTTGCCTAGGGTGCAGTCAGTGAGATCTTGCACCAGCCCTGCTTACTGTCTACCTGTTAGCCGAATATCTTATTGCACAGTGTATAGCTGCCTTTAGTAACAGAGGTGAAAGCAGTCTGTTGGAGCAAGTGTGAGTATTCATGCCTAATACAGCGAGAGGTAATGAGAAGCAGACTCTGCTCCTGTTTAGCTGTTTCCAATAAACGATATCACTGATTGGGATAAATGATTCTGTCAGTCGTATCTGCTTTGTGCTTGGCTGTGCTGCGTCCTGAAATGCTGACATGCACATACTATCATTAGTGATGAACAAACAAAGTTGTTTTTTGGTTGTTCTGCTTTTTTTTCTTTAAGATAAAAGATCAGTTTGCTGTGTAAAAGGAGGTCACGCTGGCCACCTCGCCCATCAGAAAAGCCGGCAGCTACCCCAGGCCAGGCCATAAGAGATGAGAATTGACCTCTGTGTGCATGGGGCAGGGAGGAAGGCCCCTTCCGCTTTCTATTAGAGCAATGGCTCTCAAACACGGTCCTCAGGACCCCACACAGTTCACGTTTTGCAGGTCACTCAGCAGGTGCACAGATGTAATCATTACTCAATGACACATTTTAAAAGGTCCACAGGTGGAGCTAATTATTTCACTTGATTCAGTGTGGAGACATGGAAAACATGCACTGTTTGGGGTCCTGAGGACTCTGGGGGTCATTCAGACCCGCTCGCGAGCGGCAGGACGCTCACAAGCGGGTCGATGTTCCCCACTGCGCATGCCCACGACGGAGGGAGCTCCGTCATGCGCATGCGCGAGACCCGGCGAGCGACGGGCTCACCATCGCTCCGGGTCTCGCACCAAAGGGGGCGTGCTGTCGATGTTGATTGACAGCACGCCCCCTTTGGTGAGCGTGTCGGGGGCGTGCCTGCCAGACGGAGGCGTTCCCATGGGAACGCCTGCCGTCTCAAGCCGACCCCACTGACATCACTAGTGATGTCAGTGGGAGTGATTTTGGCTCTGATAGAGCCAAAATCACTCCAGGGCTTGCGGCAGCGAGACCCTACCACAGGGTCTCCGTCGCAAGCCCGATGGTCGCGATGGTCAAGACCATCGCGACCATCATCATGGACGCTCGCTATAGCTGTGGGTGGTAACCCACAGCTATGCAAGCGTCCATGAGGACGCTCCAAAAAAAGGTAGGAGGGCCCTGATTCAGAGCGAGCGCTCTGGTCAGAGCGTTCAGCTCTGAATCAGGCCCAGAGTTTGAGAACCTGTGTATTAGAACAATCACACATACACCCTACCAACATCTGACTGATGCAAATGCAATTGATTTTCATTGTATGAGCATTGGGCTTGTTATGGGACCAATGGCCTGATATTAATGTGTATGTCCCCAGCTTAATGCCGAGCTTGAGAAACCTCCCCAACAGGCCATGTTTTCAGGATTTATCATTATCTCTCAGCTCGACTACTCCTTGTATCTGGCTTTCTCCTCACTGTCTATTCCCCAATTTTTCTGATTTTTCTCTGTGGCTGCTTCACATACCCTGGACCTCTTTGCAAATCTATACACGTGCTCCCCATAACCACAATAATCTAATTCTGCTCACCAACACCACCCCCTCATTCATCTCTGACCAGCTCAGATTCAGAAGACATTGCTTCTCACTATTTACTTCTGTCTACAGCCGGTTGACGCCTCCCTCTCACTGCCACATCCAAGACTTCTCCCCGTCCTGTGCCCCATTATGGATCTCCTTACCATGCCTGACCAGACCCTCCTACAGCCTTCAGTCTTTCATGCACGCACTCAACATAAAAAAAACACTTCTTCATTACAGCCTATCCCACCTCCAGCTGATGCTACTCCCTCTGTGCACTGCCAGCTACCACCCAGTCCCTCTAGTCCAGTGGTTCTCAAACTCGGTCCTCAGGACCCCACACAGTTCACATTTTCCAGGTCTCCTGGCAGGTGCACAGGTGTGTTCATTACTCACTGACACATTTTAAAAGATCCACAGGTGGAGCAAATAATTTCACTTGCGATTCTGTGAGGCGATCTAGAAAACATGCAGTATTTGGGATTTTGAGGACTGAGTTTGAGAACCTGTGCTCTAGTCCCTATTATCTCAGCATTCCACTTTCTCTTTCTCTAGACCAGGGGTTCCCAACCATGGTCCTCAAGGCACACTAACAGTCCAGGTTTTAAGGATAACCATACTTGAGCACATGTGACTTAATTAGTACCTCAGTTATTTTGATTTATTCATCCGTGCTCAACCATGGATATCACTATAACCAGGAATTGTTAGTGTGTCTTGAGGACCGAGGTTGGGAACCTCTGCTCTAGATTGTAAACTCCTACGGTCAGGTCCCTTTAACCATTGTAGAATATATGTCATTCTTTACATCTAAAAAGAAGCGTAATTCTTTAATGAATGGGTTTGAGAAAATGTCAAACTGCTTGTGGTGTATTGTGGAAAACTGGAATACATAACATACCACATTTTAGAGAGTGAAACCCGTAATTACAGAGTGGTATGGGATATAATCCATGGATTCCACTCTGAAATCAGCACAAATAACACACATCCTACATGTATTTCAGAATGTAAACCAGTTGCACAATCCCCCTCCCTCCCATGTGTTAAACAGAATAGAGACAGGGTTGGCAGCAGATGGGTTTTGAGGGGTGATGACAGACTCAGTTAAAGGCAGGTCATTATACAAATAAATGGATATAGGATGGGCAAATAGAATATAAAAACTGCGTACCCAGAGTATGTAGGGTCATCTCCACTGTAGGTATAGTTGTAACCCCGGAGAGTATCCTGTGCAGGCTGTATCCCACGTGCTGTAATCAGAGGGAGACTAGTAAGACACAGATTGTGTTCCCGCTTGTGGGCACTGGATGTGATACATGGCATTAGCAGTCTGTAGGCTTGTGAGTCACCCAGGAACTGCTGACATCCTCTTCTACGATACAGATATGGGCAAGACAGCATTATAGTTGTCAGCTGTCCCTAATTTCCAGGGGCAGTTCCAGGTTTTAAATATATGTCCCTGTTTTTCAATATTAGCCAACCACACAGTGCAATTGCTCTTATTCATTATAGTACAGGGAAAATGTTATTAGTTATTGTCATTCTTTGGAACTTAGAATTCAATGTTTATTAAAGTGAAGGCTTAAAAGTGTCTGTGGAGATTATAGGAAGATGATGGTCCCTATGGGGGTGGTCCTGTAGGGCCGGCTGGGAGAATACCAGTCAACATTTTAAACATTGAAACGTATACCCCTTTCACACTACTGGCAATAACCCGGGTTACTGTGCAGTGTGAAAGGGCAAGGTTGATATAAGCCGGGTCGACCCGGCATTTCAACCCTAGTCACAAGAAGAGTTGAACACGGATTCAACCCGGCTGGCGGCAGTGGCGGAACTCCCGGAGACAATGGAGTCATTTGCCGCCGAGTGCCAGCCCTGAAGGGGCTCCATTTTCACCCGGTCGTTCCGGGCACTGCTGAGGAGGAGCTACATAGAGAAGGAGCGCTGCTGATCGTCACTCCCATAGTTCCGAGGAGCGGTCGCCGGAGACGGACGGAAGCAGGCACTGGAGCGGGGTTTAAGGTAAGTGTTCTGTTGTGTGTGTGTGGGCGCGCGCGCGGGGGGAGGGGGGTTCTTACTACTGGGGGCACTACAGTGGTCTTACTACTGGGGGCATCATATAGGGGCCTTACAATTGAGGGCACTATTGGGAGCACTACAACTGGAGGGCACTTCAAGGGGCATTACTACTGGGGGATTGCAGGGTGCATTACTACTGGAGGCACTACAAGGACATTACAACTGGGGGCACTACAGGGGTCCTTACTACTGGGGGCATTACCTTTAGGGTCATTTTTACCAGGGGCATTACTACAGAGGGCATTATTACTACTGGGAGCACTGCATAGGGGGACCACTACTGGGGGCACTGTATAAGGGGCACTACTGGGGGCAATAATAGGGGGACCACTACTGAGGGCACTGTATATGGGGCACTGCATAAGGGGACCACTGCTGGGGGCACTGCATAGGGGGACCACTGCTGGGGGCACTGCATAGGGGGACCACTACTGGGGGCACTGCATAGTGAGACCACTACTGGGAGCACTGCATTTGGGGACCACTACTGGAGGCACTGCATAGGGGGACCATTACTGAGGGGCACTACATAGTTGGGCACTGAATTGGGGGACCTCTACTGAGGGCACTACATACGGGTCCACTACTGGGGGCACTGTATAAAATTAACTGCATAGGGGGGTGGCGGCAGCTGGGGCTGGCACAGGTGCTGGGGGTGGGGGCACCAACATTTATCTTGCCTCCGGGCACCTGGGATGAAGTTACGCCTCTGGCTGGCGGTGCAGTGCGAATGGGTAATCCGGGTCCCATTCACTGCGTAGGAAGAGCCTGCGCTTGGAGATGACGTGACGGTGGTGACATCAACAACCTGGCATTAGTGCCGGGTCCGGCTGCCAGTCTGAAAGGGGTCTCAGCCAGGTCGCACTCGGGATGTGGCAGGGCCACAATGACACAATTCAGTGCAAAACGCAACACCGCCCCCCACTGCAGGGGTTTCTGGTTTAATCTGGGGGGTGGTAGGGAGGCTTGCCTGCCTTTCCGGGGGTCAGGCAGTGGCACACGATATTCGGGAGGCTCCCGGCCAAATCGGGAGGGTAGGCAAGCCTGCTGCAATGGCATAATGTCGACTTGTCCTCAATGTCGACATCCTGCAGGGACCAGAGGGTTAGGCTGCAACAAAGGAGGGTTGGCCTACAGGAGGAAAGGGTTAAGGCGGGTATCCACTAGTGTGCCGTGGGCAGTTGTGAGGTTTGCCGCAGCGCCGTCAGGAACGGCGGTCAGGGCCACCAGTCACATTGCAGATCTGTGAACCGGGCAGCGCTGCCGCTGAGCTCCTCTGGGAGACACAGGCGCGCCCGGCTGTGACCTGCATGGATGTGGCAGCGTGACATCACAGGTCACGCACGCCGTATTTTCACCCCTCCATACCCAATCCGCAAGCCAGCCCAGCCACCGACTCACCTGCCCCCATGCCCGCTCTGCAGGACAGACAGTCTGCTCTCCTGCCCGCCTGCCCGCTTGCACTCTCTCATGCTGCTGACTGCTCTGCACAGGTATGTGGATTCTATTTTCTGTGAGGTCAGACAATGTTTTCTTTTATTTGTGTGAAAGTGTTTTAGATTTATTCTGTGGGGCCTATTGATTGTTTTTTCCTGAGAGGAGCAATGTGGGGTTTTTATTTTTTGTTTCTGTGGGGGCCAATGTTATTTTTTTCTGTCGGGGCCAAGGTATGTGCCTTTTATACCTGAGGAGGCCAATGTAGTGTGTTTTATTCCTGAGGAGGCCAATGTAGTGTGTTTTATTCCTGTGGAGGCCAATGTAGTGTTTTATTCCTGAGGAGGCCAATGTAGTGTGTTTTATTCCTGTGGAGGCCAATGTAGTGTGTTTTATTCCTGAGGAGGCCAATGTAGTGTGTTTTATTCCTGAGTAGGCCAATGTAGTGTGTTTTATTCCTGAGTAGGCCAATGTAGTGTGTTTTATTCCTGAGGAGGCCAATGTAGTGTGTTTTATTCCTGAGGAGGCCAATGTAGTGTGTTTTATTCCTGAGGAGGACAATGTAGTGTGTTTTATTCCTGAAGAGGCCAATGTAGTGTGTTTTATTCCTGAGGAGGCCAATGTAGTGTGTTTTATTCCTGAAGAGGCCAATGTAGTGTGTTTTATTCCTGAGGAGGCCAATGTAGTGTGTTTTATTCCTGAGGAGGCCAACATGTGTGTTTTATTCCTGAGGAGGCCAATGTAGTGTGTTTTATTCCTGTGGAGGCCAATATGTGTGTTTTATTCCTGTGGAGGCCAATGTAGTGTGTTTTATTCCTGAGGAGGCCAATGTAGTGTGTTTTATTCCTGAGGAGGCCAACATGTGTGTTTTATTCCTGTGGAGGACAATGTTGTGTGTTTTATTCCTGAGTAGGCCAATGTAGTGTGTTTTATTCCTGAGTAGGCCAATGTAGTGTGTTTTATTCCTGTGGAGGCCAATGTAGTGTGTTTTATTCCTGTGGAGGCCAATATGTGTGTTTTATTCCTGTGGAGGCCAATGTAGTGTGTTTTATTCCTGTGGAGGCCAATGTAGTGTGTTTTATTCCTGAGGAGGCCAATGTAGTGTGTTTTATTCCTGAGGAGGCCAATGTAGTGTGTTTTATTCCTGAGGAGGCCAATGTAGTGTGTTTTATTCCTGAGTAGGCCAATGTAGTGTGTTTTATTCCTGAGGAGGCCAATGTAGTGTGTTTTATTCCTGTGGAGGCCAATGTAGTGTGTTTTATTCCTGAGGAGGCCAATGTAGTGTGTTTTATTCCTGAGGAGGCCAATGTAGTGTGTTTTATTCCTGAGGAGGCCAATGTAGTGTGTTTTATTCCTGAGGAGGCCAATGTAGTGTGTTTTATTCCTGTGGAGGCCAATGTAGTGTGTTTTATTCCTGAGGAGGCCAATGTAGTGTGTTTTATTCGTGAGGAGGCCAACATGTGTGTTTTATTCCTGAGGAGGCCAATGTAGTGTGTTTTATTCCTGTGGAGGCCAATATGTGTGTTTTATTCCTGTGGAGGCCAATGTAGTGTGTTTTATTCCTGAGGAGGCCAATGTAGTGTGTTTTATTCCTGAGGAGGCCAACATGTGTGTTTTATTCCTGTGGAGGACAATGTTGTGTGTTTTATTCCTGAGTAGGCCAATGTAGTGTGTTTTATTCCTGAGTAGGCCAATGTAGTGTGTTTTATTCCTGTGGAGGCCAATGTAGTGTGTTTTATTCCTGTGGAGGCCAATATGTGTGTTTTATTCCTGTGGAGGCCAATGTAGTGTGTTTTATTCCTGTGGAGGCCAATGTAGTGTGTTTTATTCCTGAGGAGGCCAATGTAGTGTGTTTTATTCCTGAGGAGGCCAATGTAGTGTGTTTTATTCCTGAGGAGGCCAATGTAGTGTGTTTTATTCCTGAGTAGGCCAATGTAGTGTGTTTTATTCCTGAGGAGGCCAATGTAGTGTGTTTTATTCCTGTGGAGGCCAATGTAGTGTGTTTTATTCCTGAGGAGGCCAATGTAGTGTGTTTTATTCCTGAGGAGGCCAATGTAGTGTGTTTTATTCCTGAGGAGGCCAATGTAGTGTGTTTTATTCCTGAGGAGGCCAATGTAGTGTGTTTTATTCCTGTGGAGGCCAATGTAGTGTGTTTTATTCCTGAGGAGGCCAATGTAGTGTGTTTTATTCCTGAGTAGGCCAATGTAGTGTGTTTTATTCCTGAGGAGGCCAATGTAGTGTGTTTTATTCCTGTGGAGGCCAATGTAGTGTGTTTTATTCCTGTGGAGGCCAATATGTGTGTTTTATTCCTGTGGAGGCCAATGTAGTGTGTTTTATTCCTGTGGAGGCCAATGTAGTGTGTTTTATTCCTGAGGAGGCCAATGTAGTGTGTTTTATTCCTGAGGAGGCCAATGTAGTGTGTTTTATTCCTGAGGAGGCCAATGTAGTGTGTTTTATTCCTGAGGAGGCCAATGTAGTGTGTTTTATTCCTGAGGAGGCCAATGTAGTGTGTTTTATTCCTGAGTAGGCCAATGTAGTGTGTTTTATTCCTGAGGAGGCCAATGTAGTGTGTTTTATTCCTGTGGAGGCCAATGTAGTGTGTTTTATTCCTGAGGAGGCCAATGTAGTGTGTTTTATTCCTGAGGAGGCCAATGTAGTGTGTTTTATTCCTGAGGAGGCCAATGTAGTGTGTTTTATTCCTGAGTAGGCCAATGTAGTGTGTTTTATTCCTGTGGAGGCCAATGTAGTGTGTTTTATTCCTGAGGAGGCCAATGTAGTGTGTTTTATTCCTGAGTAGGCCAATGTAGTGTGTTTTATTCCTGAGGAGGCCAATGTAGTGTGTTTTATTCCTGAGTAGGCCAATGTTGTGTGTTTTATTCCTGAGTAGACCAATGTAGTGTGTTTTATTCCTGTGGAGGCCAATGTAGTGTGTTTTATTCCTGTGGAGGCCAATGTAGTGTGTTTTATTCCTGAGTAGGCCAATGTAGTGTGTTTTATTCCTGAGTAGGCCAATGTAGTGTGTTTTATTCCTGAGTAGGCCAATGTAGTGTGTTTTATTCCTGAGGAGGCCAATGTAGTGTGTTTTATTCCTGAGGAGGCCAATGTAGTGTGTTTTATTCCTGAGGAGGCCAATGTAGTGTGTTTTATTCCTGAGGAGGCCAATGTAGTGTGTTTTATTCCTGAGGAGGCCAATGTAGTGTGTTTTATTCCTGAGGAGGCCAATGTAGTGTGTTTTATTCCTGTGGAGGCCAATGTAGTGTGTTTTATTCCTGTGGAGGCCAATGTAGTGTGTTTTATTCCTGAGGAGGCCAATGTAGTGTGTTTTATTCCTGAGGAGGCCAATGTAGTGTGTTTTATTCCTGAGGAGGCCAATGTAGTGTGTTTTATTCCTGAGGAGGCCAATGTAGTGTGTTTTATTCCTGTGGAGGCCAATGTGTGTGTTTTATTCCTGAGGAGGCCAATGTAGTGTGTTTTATTCCTGAGGAGGCCAATGTAGTGTGTTTTATTCCTGAGGAGGCCAATGTAGTGTGTTTTATTCCTGAGGAGGCCAATGTAGTGTGTTTTATTCCTGAGGAGGCCAATGTAGTGTGTTTTATTCCTGAGTAGGCCAATGTAGTGTGTTTTATTCCTGTGGAGGCCAATGTAGTGTGTTTTATTCCTGAGGAGGCCAATGTAGTGTGTTTTATTCCTGAGTAGGCCAATGTAGTGTGTTTTATTCCTGTGGAGGCCATTGTTGTGTGTCTTATTCCTGTGGAGGCCATTGTTGTGTGTTTTTTTTTTCCGGTGGAGGCCAATGTTTTTTTTCATGGGTCGCGCACGCCGCATCGCCGGATGGTGTGCCTTGGCAATTTTGAAATCTTGCGTAGTGTGCCTCGTGTTGATAAAGGTTAAAAATCAATGCACTAGACGATATGCTCTATGAGCGATATCGTCTAGTGTTTCCCCGGCAGTGATGTGCTCAATGTTATTAACGACATTGAGCACCCACATACTTCGCCCTCCCTCATCCCCATACTTGCAGAACCTGACGATAATGTTAGGTTGCCCTGCAAGTACGGGTGATGAGAAGATGTCGTCAACGACCAGTGGGAGCGCACATCGCTGGTCACTGACAGCATATCCACTGCACGATATTGCGGACGATGAGCGATAACGAAAATCGTGTAGTGGATATACGCCTTTAGGGTTAGGCACTAGGGGGAGGGCTAGGGATACTCAGCGCCGGATGAGACACAGGAGCAACCTGTAAGTACTCATCAGCTGACCACTGGATTTGGAAGACACAGCTGCATGAGCCAGTCCTGTTGAACACGGAAAGTCACCAACAGACCACCAGGAAAGTTTTGTAGACATTTTAATCATGTCGACTTTTCATCAGTACCAACATACCAAACATGTCGACATCAAGGCCATGTCCACATTCTTGTGTCCACAAAATATACCACACCCAGCTTGGACAATGGGCCTAATTCAGAGCCGCTTGCAAGTGCACAGCGCTCGCAAGTGGTTCGATGTTTGGGCCCTGCGCATGCGCCGCATATGCGTGAGCCCCGACGAACGACTGAGCTTCATTCGCTGCGGGGCTCGCTACAAGACGGGGCGGCTGTCGATGGTGAGTAACAGCTCGCCCTGTTTTGTAGACGGGTAGGGGGGCTGGCTGCACAAACGCAGGCTTACCCTTAGGAACGCCTGGTGTTTGTGGGCGGCCCTACTGACATCGCTAGTGATGTCAGTAGTGGACTTCCTGCTCTATTAGAGCAGGGAGTCCACTCAGGCTTGCGGCAGCCGAGACCCTACCCCAGGGTCTCGTCGCAAGCCCGATGGTCGCGATAATCACGACGGACTCCAGCCTGCTCGCACAAGCTGTGGGTGGACACTCACAGCTTTCCGAGCGGCCTGGAGAAAAAAACAAAACAAACGCCCACAGATCCTGCGAGCTGCCTGCGGCAGCGAGCGGGTCTGAATCAGGGCCAATATGTACACATAGGTGAGTCTTCATTTACTAGAGAACGCACAAGGTGATGACGATGTAAATTGCACGCGAACCCTAGGCTGTTATCCCCCATCCATAGCAGATTCAGGCCTCCCCATATCATGTACCCTGAACCTCATATTTCAAAAATACATGTCTCTGTTTTTGTCTAGCACAATCCTATTCTGTATATACAATCTCGTCTGAGATACACTCATGTGGAGCTTTTCGAATCCGGCATGAAGGTACAGCTGAGAATACCTTGAATAAAGCAGAAATTACCTTGACTTATTTTAATCAGCTCTGTGTGTACAACTACAGACCTGCCACATTTATCACCAGGAAGGCTGATATGGGGTGAATTAGCGATACACAGTCTTTGCGCAGTCAGTGCTAGAACGTGGATTAGTGAAGTATAAAAAGAAAAACTTTTTTTTTTTTTTTGCTAATGGAGTACAAGTGGAGTAAGTGCAATAACAATGCTGTATTACTTCATTCATGCTACTATAGTGCACTGGTCTCCCCACTGCATATTCATAGTCCACAACGCATCTGCCTGCATGGGTGAGGGGGGGTGACCTTTACTCACCATGCACTGGTAGTATGGTAATGTCTAGCAACCAACTTTCTTAAAAGCTTCTGCAATAGTGATTTCCACATTCTGTCCCGATCAAATAAGCTACAAAGCGTTTTACAAGTAATAATATGCTGCCAAAGGACGATATTAGCCTGGATGCCTCCACTGTATTTAGGCTGCTTCCAGACTGACCTGTGGTTTAGTCAAATCTTATGACTAATCAGGGTGTCACTGACTCCTACATAAACCGCAGTTACACAGTCTTCAATATGGTAAATCTGAAGCACATGTCTTCACTATACTGCTGCGATTAGCCGACAATTTTCTAATGCTTTAATAAAGTTTTCCACCTTCAAATTTCACTGAATATATCTTTTTGTATTTCTGGCTCATAATCTTTTATACCCAAGTCCTGGGTCTGACCCAGAATTTGGAACATGGGGCCTCGCTGCTGCCGATGGTATGCAGTGTATATGCATCGCAGTGCTCATATCTTAGTGAAAAGTCACAATGCGTTCGCTCGCTGCGCATAGACAGCCCAGCAGGGTGAGTGACAGGAGAAGCCATTTGTAGGTGGTAACAGGGGCTGGCCAATAAAATCGGGGGAGTGGAGGTGCAAACGTAGGCGTGCCTGAGCGTCTCAACGCCGTTTTAGAGGTGTGCAGAATTATAAGACAGCATCATAGTACACGTCACCTGGCTGGTTTTTACACTGAAGTGCTCGCAGTGCTTGGGGCAGGGTATGGTCAACCTCAAGAGCTGTGATGTGATCCGATGTACCGATGGTTGCATACACCTCCTGGACATGACGTGCACAAGTGGGCGTCTTAAGACAGGCTGGTGGGTGTCTGCATACACTATGTGATCGCGCACTAAGTAATACTGGGCGTGCTCATGCATTGCTGTGCGGTAGCATTGCCTACGCAATTTGCATACACATTGTGTGAGCGGCTCTGAATCAGGCCCCTTTTACACTGTGGCGCAGACCAGGTTTATCCCTGGGTCGGCGCCGTTCACACTGCACCCGTGTATTGTGGCAATCTTCTGCTGGCACTTAGAGATGACATAATCTCCAAGTGCCAGGAAATCTGGATTTCCCCATGCTGAAAACAGGACCCGGGTTACCCGTTTACACTGTAGGGCTACACGGGTCGTTTCCGCATTGACCCCTGCAAGCTACCCGGGTTGGATTGCAGGGTCACACGACCCGTGAATCTATCCCTGGCCCCTTTCACACCGAGCAGCAACCTGGGTTAACCTGGCAATAACCCATGTTTAAGCTGGGGTGTTAAAGGGGTAATACTTCATAGTTAAAGACATTATTTATGTCTAGTTCTTTTGATTTGGGACACAGTTGCCCTTAAGATACAATAGTATCACATACACAGAGCACAGCTTGATCAGATCCAATTAAAATGGGTGGAGCCTATATTAGGGACAATGGCGAGTTATTTAACAAATTCGGGGGTCATTTAGAACGCCAATGCAGTATTTAGAAATGTATAGCATGTGTGCTCATTCCGCTCTCTCTGTTCTAATTCTGCTCCAGGTTTCTCTACGTGAAGCTTTTGAAATTGCTATTTGCTAGGAAACCCCACTGCAACCAATAATATCGTCCCAGATGTTTTCAACAGCATAATGGCAGAGAATTTCCCAACAATAGTACTCCCAGAATGACTATCTGACAGCCAGCCTTCTAGATAAGTATGCAAACTGGGAAAGAAAATAATGTGGGTGTATAAATAGGGCAGAACAAATAAGCCAGTGATGTGCAGCCTGCTAAGCAGGAGAAAAGTCACTAATGTAATACTTTATAGTGCACGACTAGAGCTTGTGGGGGAACAACTAAAAGAGAAAAAAAAAAAAATCAAACATTATTTTTGTGCTGATTTTTCAAACCAGTTATTGGGAAGAGTGAAGTGAGCGTGCTGAACAGCGCCATCTAGTGTCACCAGGTTACACCTTATTTACAAACGGTTATATATAGAATATTGGTACATTTCTAGCCCTGTTATAAATTCTTATTTTATAAAGCAGCAGAGATGTTGTGAATAGGCTTACAGGGATCATGTAATAATGGTGTGCTATCTCTGATCTGAATACTGAAAACAGTACACTGAGATGTTCATTTAAAACTACAGAAAAGGATAAAACCAACTAGAAATATTGATCTTTGCCTTTACAAAGGGTTTGGGCCATAAAAATGGCATGTGTATATTAACAATTATTGATTTGTGTTAAAAATACAAGGAGACAGCTGCTGGGAATATCATTAATTTCAGACTGCTAGAGTGTTAATGAAAATTATCCCATTTTTTTTTCTACAGAATGCAATTAGCATTAATGCAGGTCAGCATTTCAAAAAAAATACAAAGGGAGTTTTCATCTTAATATGAATATCATCATACAGCTCCTATGCGTATCCACTTGCCGATTAAAACAGAGCGTTTGAACGATTACGACATTGTAATGGTTCAATCTCTCATTAATCGTGTATGAATCGGGCATGAAAATGTCGAAAATGACCAGCGATGTGCGCTGCCGCTGGTCGTCTTCGACATCAATCATCGCCTGAACATGCCGGTCAATCTGCCGATAACGTCAGATTGGGCATGTTCGGGGATGAGGGAGGGTGCCTGCACTGAATGACATATCGTTCAGTGTGGGCACCTACAGCATTAGGAATGAGTGAATGATTACGATGTCGTAATCGTACTGTCGTTACCCCATCGCTTACTGGATACGCACCTCTACCTGTATTCTTCAGGGGACTGCTGCTGTACTGCTTGCCTGAACAGCATCATGCATGTAGGGAAGAAAAAAAATTAGGCTTGCACCTGCGCACAAACGTCAGCAATACAGTGAAGTGAAGAGGGGGGACAGAGGCTTGCACATACACTCGTGCCCCTGACTTCTAGGGATTGCATCAGCTGCAGCCCCTAGAAGCAGGGATGGCCATTGGTGGGGTGTCCATCGTTGGGTCAATCGGTGGTTACCATCGATGGCACACAAACCATCTGTGGTGAACCATCAATGGTTTGCACCCTTCGATGACCACCGATGTGGGGGGAGACTGGTGGGAGGGTGCGAGCAGAAATCTGGCCACCCGCAGCACTCGCGCCCGATTGGAGCAACAATTGAATACCTCCGATTTGTGCCCAAACATCAATTTAATTCCCCCCTAACAAACTGGCCACCGGCAACTAGGTTCCATAACCACGGATACCAGGCGATCATTAGAGTGGTCCGTGACCGTGTTGACACTAATGAAAATCCCATAATTTTACGCAAAAGGAGAAATCCTACTACTTTTACATTTTACAAGCAATGATTTATTTGGGATGGGTATGGGATGCCGGCGGTCGGGATCCTGGTGGTCGGAATCCCGACCAGGTTATAATCCCGACGCCTCCAGGTAAGTAGGCCTAACCAAACCATTGATTGTTTCAGCAAAATAGTCAATACTGAAACAGAGAAAATGGTAAATAAAAAAAATAAATAAAGGGACTAAATGTAACCTTACCAAAAATGATTTTTCGGCTCTTCAAACATTAAAAGATGATGTAGATTTGGTGATTAAACTGGCAGATAAGGGTAGAGCGGTGGTCCTTATGGATAAGGAACAGTACTTAGCAGAGATTAATGGACAGTTGGAAAAGGATAACACATATAAGAAACTAAAAAGTGGCCCAACGAGTAGGATCACCAAAGAGCTCTTGTCACTTACTGGCAAGGCTCTTGAGAATGGTGTATTAAACAAATCAGAGTATGATTTTATAAATTTAAAATATCCTACGGTCCCTACAATATACAATCTGCCGAAAATCCATAAGGACCCCCTCCACCCTCTGGAAAGACCTATCGTCTCTGGGACGAATAGCATCACCTTGTATCTTTTTGCTGTGGTTGATGCATATTTACAGCCATTAGTTAAGAAAACTAAAGCATATCTTATGGACACTAGCGATGACCTGAACAAACTGAAGGATATGGAGTGGGATGAGCATTATATTTTAATTAGTGCGGATGTCTCCACTTTATATACTATAATCAAGAGGGCCCAAGGTCTTAGAGCAGTGTCGTGTTTTTTAGATTTATCAGATCTATCATCACCAGTGAAGGACTTTATTTTAGAAAGTATCCAATTTATTAAAATAATTACTTCTATTTCAATGGATGTTTTTATTTACAACAAGTTGGAACGGCCATGGGCACCAGGTTTGCCCCCAGCTATGCCAATCTATTTATGGTGTTTTGGGAAGATTACCTGATTTGGCATAATGGTCAACTGGGGGCAATCCTGGTGTCCTGGCAACATTTTATAGATGATGTTTTATTTATAAGGAACGGTACGGAGGAGGAACTGGTTTTATTTTGTCAATCACTGAATGATAATGATTTTAACATGAAGTTAACCTTTTCTATAAGTAAGGAGGAGATTGTTTTTTTTAGATTTGAATATCTATGTGAAAAACAGAGTATTGCATACCAAAACATATAGAAAGAATACTGACTCAAATAGCTATATAATGAGGGATAGTCAACATCATGATAACTGGCTTGAGGGGATTCCATTCAGCCAGTACCTAATAGTGAAGCGTAATTGTACTGAGCAAGAAGTGTGCGATATACAGTTGGATGAAATAACAAAGACGTTTCCTAAATAAGGGGTATAGTAAACAACTGTTTAGAGAAAGCTCAGGAAAGATTAAGCACTATAAATAGAATGGATATTTTGGTGAATAAGAATAGCAACAAAGAAGAAGATAATACTAATAGGTTTGAATGGTCGTTCCTAAGTAGCTATAATTCGCAATATAAGGAGATTGAAGGAGTTTTTAAACGATATTGGAAGATTTTAAAACAAGATCCTGTGATTGGTGACAAAATACCAAATAAACCATCATTTATTTATAAAAAGGCACCTTCACTGAAGGATAAGCTAGTTAGAAGCACATTTGATACTAATAAAAGTGTTAGTAATAGAAGCATGGGTTTCCACTGATGTGGAATTTGCACTACTGTATGTGCAGAACAGTTAAATGCCCGTTTAAAATCAAAATGTTTCATGCCAAAGGTGTTGAGTTTCCAATAAAGGAATTCATCACCTGCAACTCCAAGAATGTTATCTATGGATTGGAATGTAGATGTGGCCTAATAATGTCAAATCCGTGCCAGTTAAAATCCTTTTGGGGGATCCAACAGTTAAATCCAACATGGAGAACTAAGGATTTGTAAGTGAGACTTTCCAAATCCAAGATGAGATGGATTCACAAACTTAAAACCCTCATACCTGGTGGGCTGAATGGACAGTTCGAGCTCAAGTGGTTTTTATGATATTGTTATGAATGTCTATCTCTATTTGCATGAGACCTCTGGAGCTCGCTGATGGGGCTCATGCAATAGGCAGGGATTCACAGAGTATTATTTACCTAGAGTAAAGCAGCAAGCAAGGTAGAGGTTAATAGCAGAGGCTAACATATGCAGGTGTGTCCTAGAGTCTGCTGCTGGGAAACTGGCTTGATGGTCTGAAGACTTGCAATTAACTGGCACAGGTGGATAAGCACAAAAACAGAAAAGATGTGTAGATCTGGATAGTAGCAGGCCAGCATTTCCGGATGCAGGCTGGAATTATGTAACAGAACCAGTACTTGATATAGTTGAACTGACAGGTGAATGCAGGTTGGAGCTTGTAACAGAACCAGTACTTGATGTAGTTGAACAGGCAGGATGAATCCACAGGTACACGTTGGACCAGACACAAACCAGAGGTGACACAAAAGGTAAGCTGGAGAGTCTTGGCAAGTCACAAACACGTAGCAGGAATGGACACGGGAACAGGCAGAATCCAGCAAGACACAGGAGTAGGACTGGCAGGGATAGGACACTGAGGACAGAGGACCTCATTCAGAGTCGGTCGTAAGCGGCCGCTCGGTCGTACGCCTAACGACCGAGAAACTGTAAAAGGAAGCAATCGCACGGCAGGTCGGTCGCAACCAAAGTGACGCCCATACGTGAACAATGCACCTCCTCTAGCTAGCGAGTGATAGCAGCTAGCGATCGAGTCAATCGTTGTCAGTCGCTGTATGTTAATTTTATTCTGTATGTTAATTTCAGCCAGCTCTCTAACCTGCTCGCAGAGTGACGTTTTACTACTTCCAGCCTTCTATGTCGGTCGTAGCAGGTAATTTATGTACGCCCCTGAAACGCCCTCAAAACGCTGAGGCACGCCTGCGTTTTCAGACCACCACCCCCAGTCAACACCCACAAACGGCCTTTCATGTCAATCAACTCTCGGAAGCCACTTCCTGCTCGTAAGCCGTACGATCTACAGCATTTTGGATCGCAAAGCCTCGTACGCACATGCGCACAACTAACCGTGCGCATGCGTGGTTTGGAAACATCGGATGCGTACGAACGAGCGGCCGCTTACGACCGACTCTGAATGAGGTCCAGAGTCTATGAGCAAAGGTATACAATGGCAGGATACTGAATACAGGAACAAAGGTTAAGTAGCAAGGAACTGCACAGCATGCAGCGACCACGTGAGCCTCCAATAGGTGCAGGAACTGGTAATATCACCGGCAGGCAGGAACTGACTTAAATCCCTAATGAAGGGAGAGGTCTTCTGTGATTGGTCCCTCAGCCTGGGGTCAGGTAACGAGACAACCAATAGGTGAGTAGCTGCCTGTAGCAGCCAGAGTCCAGGTAGTAGGATAGTAACTGAGAGCCAATCAGGCAGAGAGCCTCAGCGGCACATGTAACAGATATATGTTTACATTTCTATTTTAGTAACCCCACCAGATTATGATATTTTTTAAACCTTTTAACTATTCTTATATTATTGGCTATTTTTTTAAGTTTTCTTATGTATTTATATGGTGTTTGATGTATACTGATTGTTGCATTTCCTCTTTTATATATATATATATATATATATATATATATATATATATTTCCTCTTTTTCATATTTAATGCACTTTTGTCCGGGACTTGGCAATCGAAACCTATGAGATTGTCCACTTCCGGGCTCTGGAACGCATTATTCGGCTTGTACAGGATGTGTATGTCACATCCGGCCCATTGTACATCACTTTGAGGACATTTGCCGATTACCGGAAGCACGTCACGGCGCCAGGACAGTGTAGGATGCGTGGAGATGACAACTTCCGGCGAATGGAACGCACCAGAGCCAGAATGCGGCTCCAGCCGTAGATGTGTTACTTCCGGGTTTCTGAAAGAGCGGGAATATCGGCAGTGTGTGGGAGGTTTGGTGGCTATTAAGGAGGGTATTTAAACCCTGTTAGGCAATCTCATCACCACGCTTCTGACAAAGGATAACTGGGTCTGAAACGTGTTGAGCGGGTGAGATCTGGGACTCTTTGATCTGTGGACCAGTGGACAGAGCAAGGAGTGGGTGGGTGTCCAGGACCCCCGCAACCTGTTGCCGTTACCATCTAGAAGCTCGCTGAAGGAACCCATGTCCCCTGTAACCCCACATTGTGCATGCATCCTGGGTGTGATGCGATATGTTTAATGTTTTTTAACCAAATGTGAGTTTAATCATCTATTAAATTTGTTTTTATTGTTCATCAAATGGTATTGCGCTATGTTATCTTGTCTCCTTGTTTGAGAGGGACATCGAGAAAACTCCTGGCATTATGGAATAGTTCAGAAAGAAATTATCTTCCTGGAATAAAACTTTTGAAGCTATAAAGGAATATTTTGATGAACTTACTACAAAAGTAAGAAACTGATTCTTTATCTACTTTATCAAAATTACGAACACTGGAGTGGAACCCCGGTACTTACCTTCGGGATCCCGGCCGCTGGGATGCCGACATCGGTATTCTGATAAGTGTCGGCATTCTGAACGCCGGAATCCCTGCTGTCGGGATTCTGACCGCATTCCGATTTTTATTTCACTCCCAATCAAGTCACCATATTTATCAATGAAAGTCAACAGATTGGTAGTCATAACATAAGCAACATACCTCCTAGTGACAGTCACATTGCCAGCGCTGACTGCATCGGAGCCTGCTCTGTGATGGCGGGATCCGGTGAAGCTCCGTCCTGTCATCCAGGTTAAAGGTATCATCATGTTTGTGCAACACTGCTCCTGTTTTTACAGTACACTTTTTAACTCTCTAAATGAAATTACAAATGAAATATTATTAAGAATTAATTTAGTATAGGACAATCGACTTATGTAAAGTCAGTGCAGAAGCAGCAGCTGGACACTGGCCCTGATTCAGAGCCGCTCGCAAAAAGCGAGCGTTTGCTCTGAATCAGGGTGGCCATTTAAAAAAAAAAAAAAAAGGCCTCCTGGCCGCTCGCTAAGCTGTGGGTGACCACATACAGCTTTTGCGAGTGGCCAGGTGATGGTCGCGACCATCGGGCTTGTGACGAGACCCTTGTGGTAGGGTCTCGTCTGCCGCAAGCCCCAGTGAGCTTCCGGCTCTAATAGAGCCGGAAGCTCACTACTGACATCACTGGTGATGTCAGTAGGGCCGCCCTCAAACGGCAGGCGTTCCTTCAGGAACGCCTCCGTTTGGTCAGCCACCCCCCTCCCCGCCTACAAAACGGGGCGAGCTGTCAACATCAACAGCCGCCCCGTCTGTAGCGAGCCCCAGAGCGAGTGAATTTCTCACTCGCTCCGGGGCTCGTGCACGCAGCGCGTGCGCACTGCCTGGCCATCGACCTGCTTGCAAGCGCATAACGCTTGCGAGCGGGTCTGAATCAGGCCCACTGTGCATCTCATGAGTATGCTATAAGTTTTACAGCAGCGCATATATCATACAATAAGAACATTTGTTTTCAACACTATGTGATGGACTTGTTCTCAATCTCATCTATTTTTGCATGTAACTGCATAATCAATGTCCCAGCAATTCAAGAGACAATCTAGATTTCCATAAATGTCATATTACATTGTGCATTCAAGAATGCTGATTATACTAGGACATTTGTCTGCATTACAGCTGGCTGGAAAACTTTGCATAGTTCATATAATATTGCATTGTCCATTATATTCTGCAGCCTGTATTCTCAGGGTTCAGTTCTTTTTGCCGGCCTTTACTGTGGAGATTGCACTTCACCATGGTGTCTACACTAGTTACTGTATATACTGTCTGTATAGGCCTATCTCTGTTCTTGAGTGAGGACAATAGGAGTAGATTTGTTAAAATTCTACATTGCTTTCATAGTTTTGCATCACAAATTGATTACTGGGTTTTTTATTGGTTTAATCGACATACAACAAACATAAGGAACACAATAAACCTGAATGAAACAAATTTTTGTACATTTTGTGTAATTCAATTTACTGAACCCATTTCTATGTGATATTAGCAGTGAATGTACCTGGGTCTCCATCACAAAACAAAGAAAAAACATCAGGATTTCTTGCAACAATTTACATTATTTTACGGTTCAAAAAAAGTAGTGATCAATTTATACATAATATATAGTATAAATGCTTCATTGTAACACTTTCACTGCCAAATTTGCATCTCAGGTGGACAGGCCAATCAGTGGGCTAAACCATAGAAAGCAAGTGTTATATTGACACCTGGCACATCACCCAGCCATTTGTGCTTTAAGGAAGCGCTTTGCATTGTATTGCAGAGGTTTCCCTTGAGTCTCAGCGTATTTTTACATGCAGTTCCATTTTCTACCAGCAGATGCTACATTTCCCATATACCAGTGGTTCCCAAACTTTTTGGAATCACGGCACCCTAGAGTAATAGCATTGTTTTCACGGCACCCCTTAGCCAAAAGTTTGTGATACCACTTTCAGACAGAAAAATCCCCAAAACTTGTGTTTTTCCCCGGAAATTTGCTCCTAACCCCCTTTCACACAGCACATTAGACCCGGGTAATTCCCGGGTTGACCCCTTTCACACTGAACCCAGGTCAGCCCTGCAATATACTGTGTGTCATAATAAATGGACTGCTTTTATGGCACACAGAGATGAGGTCATGAAAAGTGGGTGGTGACGCACAATGCCCCTTGGGGAAAGGATCTTAGCAGATTGTTTGTGTAGAATATCTCGTCCTTCACTGTGCCACTGATCTGTTTGCGGATCTCCTACTCCCCTCTGACTGCCAGCAGCTCGCGGATCTCCTCTTCCTTCCAGTGCGCCATGCCTCTCTCTAACTCAGAATTGTGACAGTAGATGCCAGCGCCACTGCCCTGCCCGCTCAGCCAATCAGGGAGACCCTGCCGCTCAGCCAATCAGCCTGTGCACCGCCATCTCAGCCAATCAGCGCTGCTTACTATGCCCGGAGTTGGAAAACCCGGGTCGGAGCATTTCAGACAGCCGCCAACCCGTGTAAGACCCGGGAAAAACCAAGGTAAATACCTGGGTCGCAGTCCCGGGAATTTGATCCCGTGTTGACCCTTTCAGACAGAAAAATACCCGGGTCGACTCGGCTACAGCCGGGAAATTACCGGGTTGTTTTCTCTGTCTGAAAGGGGTATTATTGAGAAATTCTGAAAATATTTTTGTAAAGTAGTACAGTGAAGTAAACTGTGCTGACCTGTCATCCCTAGGCTCAGTTATGTGGTGGGGGACAAGTTTGTGCTTCTGTCTGTTCACATATTTACATTACATTGACCATAAAGAATTTGATTTGGTGCTGGACCACCAACCTGAGGCACCCCTGCAAGTGTCCCAAGGCACCCCAGGGTGCCACGGCACACAGTCTGGGAACCACTGCCATATACACACTGTTTGAAACTCCATGTAAAGTAAGTATATTATTTATTATTACCAGTTATTTATATAGCGCACACATATTACGCAGCGCTATACAGAGAATATTTGGCCATTCACATCAGTTGGAGTGCGGGAGGAAACCGGAGCACCCGTAGGAAACACATGCAAGCACAGGGAGACTATACAAACTCCACACAGTTAGGGTCGTGATGCTGACCGGACCATAAGCCCCCAAAAGGCATAATCTGCACCATTGCTGTAGCCAGGGCTGTTCCCCACTAATGCAGGGGTGCCCTCAAAATGCAACCAGACTATGAACTTATCTGGACTGTTCCCATTATAACAGTAAGACTGACAGCATGTCATAATGTAATACCATGTGGGGTGCATCTCTTTAGGGGACTTGGACCTGCAAAAAGTGCACAGATCAACCCACAGGGCAACTCAACAACCTGCTGGAGAGGGGTCTTTCAGGTACCTGTGGGCTCAGGGTGCCAGGGTAATGAGTTTAAGTGGTCAATACATAAGTATATTTGTGAACTATAAGCCCCAGCAAGCTCTGGTAACCATTGACTGCTTGCTATAATTTTGGCATTTTTACACGTATATCTAATTAACATGTCATGCATATGTAATTGAGGATATATTTCTTTTTGCTACATTATATTTTTACATTTTAACATACCGTAATTGAATGCGGACCAGAGGTGTACTTCTCAAACAGAGGTGTACTTCTCAGACAGGGCTGTACTTCTCATACAGAGCTGTACTTCTCAGACAGAGGTGTACTTCTTAGACAGGGCTGTACTTCTCAGACAGAGGTGTACTTCTCAGACAGAGGTGTACTTCTCAGACAGGGCTGTACTTCTCAGACAGGGCTGCACTTCTCAGACAGAGCTGTACTTCTTGGCGCTGGCAGCTTCTACCCCTCGACAAGACATCATGCGGTCAGGAGGCGCGGCCAGCGCAGGGTGCAGTGCCAGCTAATTACGGCACTGAAAGAGGGCAGAATTTAATGCCTTGGAATAGTCGTTTTTGTTACATTCCAACTTACTTCAATTAAAAATGACAATATTTACAGGTATATCTTTCCTTTATCTGTGCCCTAGAAACAGAGAAGGCAGGTACTCTGAGGGCTAAACCAATATTCCTCTTATCACCTCACTAAGATCTAGTGACATCACAGAGGCACGAGGCACAAAGTGTACGTCAGTAGTTCCTAGCGTACAGATAGGCAGCATTACCGGTCATTCTACCTGAATAACTACTGATACCTATACAGGTCACTTATTATTTAGGAGAGGTCAGATTTGCCTACTTTTGAAAAAGCTTTTCAGATTGTGAAAGCAGCACCTATGAGTGTGGCGGTAAAGTGGGCGTGTACTGCTACATCTGGGGGACGTGTCATAAAATTGACTTACATCCAAATATAAATGAGCCCCAAAGCGGTTAGTAAGATCAACTTGGTGATGAAAACACACTGATACTATTCAGAAAATGCATGTAGCCATAGGGATCACTGTGCCTTATACCCAATGCAGGGAAATTATACTAATGGTCCCATTTGCATGTATATATCTGGTTTATATATATATATATATATATATATATATAAACAGCTTCACAATGGGTGTAAGATGCAATCAGGGAGATTGCTGGACTCTTCAGGGAGTCAGGGAGATTGCTACTATTTCAGGGAGTCTCCCTAACAATGAGGGAGAGCTGTCTAGTATGATTTAGAGGCAGTTTCCCTGTAAAGCGAACTACTATGACATCACAGTGTGTTATGTCATTACTGCGGTATAACCTCCCCTCCCAGGCACAGGCCTCTGATTTGCCATGAGGTGGACACAGAGGCCCTGATTCAGAGCCGGACTCTCTGACAGAACACTCGCTCTGAATCAGGGCCATCCCTCTTACTTTTTGGAGCGGCCTCCTGGCCGCTCGCATAGCTGTGGGTGACCACCCACAGCTATAGCGAGCGGCCAAAATGATGGTCGCGATGGTCAAGGGCATTGCGACCACCGGGTTTGCGACGAGACCCTTGTGGTAGTGTCTCGTTGCTGCAAGCCCTGGAGTGCTTTCGGCTCTATCAGAGCCAAAAGCACTCCCACTGACATCACTAGTGATGTCAGTGGGGCCGGCCCCAGACGGTAGGCGTTCTCATGGGAACGCCTCCGTCTGGGCAGCCATGCCCCCGGCACGCCCACCAAAAGAGGCGTGCTGTCAATCACCATCGACAGCACACCCCCTTTGGTGTGAGACCAATAAAGACGGCTTTGCCGTCGTTATTGAGGTCTCGCGCATGCGCAAGATGGAGCCGCCTCCGTCGTGCGCATGCGCACTTGGGCAACATCGACCCGCTTGCGAGCGCTCAGCGCTCGCGAGCGGGTCTGAATCAGGCCCAGAGCAAGATGCATTGGATCCTATGCTGTGAGTATTCCAACAACCTTTAGCTTCCATGTATGTAATATTTTATATATGTAACGAGAGAGGCAGACGCATTGCTCACTTTTCTCTACATCAGGGATGTCAAACCCGTGGCCATCAAGCTGCTAAGGGACTACATATGCCAGCATGCCCTAAGAGCAAAGCTGTGACAGTGCATGCTGGGATATGTAGTTCCACTGCAGCTGGATGGCCGGAGTTTGACACCACTGCTCTACATAGACGCCACTTATACCTGGGACATAAATGCTGCAGTTATAGATTTGGTATATGATATTTGCCAGGAGTACCCAGCCAGAAAGCGGGGCACGCTGTGCGTCTGGGGCTCACACTAAAAGGGGGTGTGGTCTCCAATACTTATTTATGTATATTTATTAGTACATAACACACAGGGCCGTAGCTAGGGTAGTGCGGCCTGTGCCATCGCACAGGGCACCACAGGTCAGGGGGCACTGTTTGGGCCTGTCAAATTTCTGTTTATTATCATTCTTGCTTGTAGCTTCCTCTTATTTCATCCCCAGCATCTCCTGGCCTCTCCTATCTCTTCCCTGGCCCTTCCCCATGAAGCCATGGCCCTTTTTTGGGTGCATTATGTCCCTTTGAAAAATGAAGGGGGCGCCAATGCTCTTTCTGGCACAGGGCACCAAAAACTCTAGTTACGGCTCTGATAACACACTATTGCATAGTCATACACACACGGTAAAGGCTGTAACATTTTGTCTTTGTGCTTACAGTCCTTGCATTTCTCCCTGGCATACGCTCCCAACTGGAAGTATTAGACTATGAGGACTATATTGTGAGTATCATTTTGTTTATTCATTTTTAATAATAATTAAAAGGTTCTGTGACCCGTGTGCATCAAAATGTCATTTAATTTTCATGTAACAAGCTGCATAGAAACTACTTCAGTCATTCGGGCTCATATACTATGAATACATTTATTATTATTAGGGGCAAGCTGATCCCCCCTTCCTACCTAAATTCCCCCCCACCAAATACAGATGTAAGATTGCCAAAGTATAACAATTGTGGCTGCATCCTGGATCGGCACAAACGTACTTCTTACACGCTGTGACTGGTAATTACAGCAGATGGTGGGAGTGGGGGGAGGTGTTTGGGTGGGTAACAGGTGAACCCTGAAGCTGGATTAGAAACGCCAATGGAGACTAAAGAGTGCAGCAGACTAGGATGATAACTGAACTTAATTACTATTTAAAATTAGTATGAGGGGGCAAATAAATGCTGCACGAAGGCCGTGAGCTGTCGCAGTTCCAACCGTTTTCTCTGCACCACAAGATTTTTTTTTTGCACTCCATAGAGGTGCCCAGGAAAAGCTGCGATGCTGGACTACCGTAATTCTGAGTTACGTGCGCAGCCGCATATGGAGATTGCACATCGCTCAGAATTGTATTACTCTCACACTGTCTAATATATAGAATACTTCATTACAATACTATATTGTCTATGAATAGGGTATGGTAACAGCTACATTACTTCTACCACTGTCAAGCACATGTAAGCCTGGCGTGTGTTCTGCTGTGTTCTCCTGCTGTAACCTAGCACTTATACTAATGGCTGGCTACAGCATGGTCACCATTGGATATATTCATGAATCTATCCCACAGGTAATACATACATACACACATACATACACATAAAACATATATATATATATATATATATTAAAAAAAAATAATAATAATAAAAAAAAAAAATACCACACTATACAAATATTGGAATATTGTCAAAAATAACACCTGAAAAATTGGCAAATTCAACTAGATCCCAACAAATTCTCAACTTATCACACAGCACATTACCTCCAACAAAGTAATAATCTACCTCATTATCCTAACAATAATATACCGGTCAATCATTAGGCAGTGCATGGGCATAATAGGATTTAAGCCAACTGCTCCAGATACGTTCATACTTCTTCTCAGCTTTGCGACAAATAAACACATGTTTTTCATGTTCAACAGTGGTACGGACCAAGGACAGCCAAGCATTATAATCTGGTCCTGTAGGAGCCATCCACGACCGAGCCACACATACCTTAGCTAGTGTACACATATTGACAATGTATTGTTTAAGATATCTGTCCACTACCTCATCGTCCATAGAGCCTAAACAGCACGTCAATGGCGTAGCTAAAGTGGGAGCAATACCTGTATTGGACAAAACTCTCAGAACCTTATTCCAAAAAGTGCTAACCACCGGACAATCCCATAGAAGGTGCCAGAAAGTACGGCTACTAATTTTACACTTAGGGCATATGTCAGATGCTCTCCCCCCAAATTTTAGCAAACGAACAGGAGTTAAATAGGTACGGTGTAGAATAAACAGTTGAATCTGTTGAAATCTTATAGAAGTCGTGGAAATACAAGGAGCTTCTAGAGCATTATCCCATTCCGTATCACTTATAAGGCCAATATCTCTCTCCCACTTTGATCTAAGATGTGGTAAACTATCCTTATGATAAGAAGACAATATATAGGAGTATAAGTAAGAAAGCGTCTTCCGGGGACCTAAAGATAAAAGGAATGACTTCAATGGGGATATTTGAATTAGAGGAGGGCCATCTGAAAATTGAGCCGAGAGAGCATGTCGTAATTGTAAATATCTATAGAAATATGATTGAGGGAGATGATGAGCTTCTTGGAGTTGTGCAAAAGATTTAAGAATTGAAGTGTCATATAAATGACCCAATGTAGTTACACCGTTAGAACCCCATGTCACCTCAAGCTGTAAAGAGGCCAGTTCAGGTAATATACAATAACTACATAGAGAAGTGTCTGGATCTAATCCCGTAAACTGTAGAATACTAGATACCAATTTCCATATCTTAATAGCTTGCATCAACAGGGGAGGGCCTTTCTGTATAATTCTACCAGCAAGCAAGGCCTGCAATGGTGTAAAGTTAGGGAAAATCTGAGAAACCAACAAAACGTGCAGGGCATTAGGGGAGTCATCTTGAAGCCATAACCGTATATGTGCCATCTGCGCCGCATAATAATAAAATTTAAAATTTGGAAGAGCCAAACCTCCCCCAGACCTAGATCGGGTCAGAGCTGCCAATTGAATACGTGGTCGACGATTCACCCAGACCAATGAAGAAAGAAGACTATTCAAACGCCTAAACAATGTATCTGTAATAAAAACAGGAGAATGCTGCAAAACGTACACAAATTTTGGCTGCACCACCATCTTTATTAAGTTAATTCTACCAGTAACGGTAAGAGGGAGCCGGCGCCAGGACTGAAGTTTTCCCTTTAAGTAGACAAACAGGGGCTCAACATTCAATACTATATAGTCCTTTGGGGAATTAGTTATCCAGATACCTAAATATTTAAATTTATTTACCCAACAGAGAGGGAGACTGACAATGGGAACAGTCGGACACAACCCCCTAAGAGGAAGGATAGATGACTTGTCCCAGTTTATCTTAAGACCAGAAAAAATTCCAAATTGTTCTATGACTTGAAGAACCACAGGCATAGCTGTTACATAGTCAGACAAAAAAAGTAATAAATCATCTGCATATAAGGAAACTTTGTCCATTCTATTACCCAATTGTAGACCTATAATATCATGGTGAGAACGTATAATACAGGCTAACGGCTCAATAGCCAATGCAAACAGGGTTGGGGACAAGGGGCAACCCTGTCTTGTGCCCTGAGACAGGGGGAAGGATGGGGAGATAAACCCATTCACTGACACCCTGGCAGTAGGGTTCGCATACATAAGTTTACCCATTTCAAGAACACCGGCCCAAACCCAAAACATAACATGACCTCCCACAGAAAGGGCCACTCCACAGAGTCAAATGCTTTTGCAGCATCTAATGACACAATAACAGAGGACGATTCCTCGCCATGGGAGGCCTGTAAGTGAGTGTGCAGCCTTCTAATGTTCTCCGATGTCGACTTGCCTGGCATAAATCCTGATTGGTCTGGGTGAACAATCGAAGTAATAACAGTGTTTAGCCGAATAGAAAGGATCTTAGCCAAAATTTTGGCATCTGTGGGAATTACAGAAATTGGCCTATAGGAATCAGGGTATCTAGGGTCCTTCCCGGGTTTAGGGAGCACAACAATTATGGCTTCAGACATAGATGGAGAGAACAAATTATCTTCATAGAGCCCATTAAACAGATCTAAAAGTCTTGGAATAAAGATACGAGCATGTTTTTTATATATCTCTATGGGAATCCCATCAGATCCGGGTGCCTTGTTACCGGGAAAGGAACTAATCACAGCATCTACCTCCTCCAGGGTCAACGGGGCATCTAAATATGCCCGAGCCTCGGATGACAATTTTGGAAGCCTAGCAGAAGCAACATATAATGACAAAGCATTCACGTCCTCAGTCAACTGTGTTTGATATAAGTTTTTATAAAATAAACTAAAAACCTCTGCAATATCTTGTGTAGATGTGACCATAGAACCCTCAGGCCCAATTAGTTCCGAGACAACAGCAGAAGGACGATCAGCTTGAACCAAGTGTGCCAAAAAACTTCTGTCAGCCTGCATATAATATAAATGAGAACGGAATAACAGTCTACGGTTCATTCTATCTGTCAAATGATCAGTCCACTCTGTCTGTGCAGTCAACCATTTTAAACGTGAAGATTCCAACCTGTCCCCCAAGTAATCCAACTCAAGATTTCTACAGGCCATCTCCAAAACACGTTCTTTTTCCCTATAAAATGTTTTTCATTCTGCTACCCTTTTGATCAGAGACCCACGTAAATAGGCCTTGAAGGCGTCCCAAACATAAACTACAGAGGCAGATCCCACATTGTCAGTGAAATAGCCATCCCACATAACTTCCAGCTCTGAACCTGCACCCATTTGAAGAAGCCAAGAGGGGTGTAGTTTCCATAAACGGAGACCTCTAGGACTACACATATTCAATTCTACTAGAAGTGGGGAGTGATCTGAGATTCCTCTGGCTTTATATTCAATGTTAGTTATATTAGGTACAATAGATGGGGACACCAGGGCCAAATTCAATCTAGAGAAAGAGTGATGCGCGGAGGAAAAACAGGAGACTTGTTGTACTCCAGGGTGTTTAACTCGCCACGCATCAACCCATCCCAAGTCAGTTACAAACTTAGCAAAGCCCTCACCACCTTTAGAAAGAGAACTTGAAGACTCCCGCCACTTATCCATAGACTGGTCCATTATATTATTGAAGTCTCCCAAACAGAGCACTGGCGTATCTGGAGAACGGGCCACAAATTCAGCAGCTTTTTTTAAAACGTCATATGAAAAAGGAGGGGGGGGGGATGTACACTGCTAACAATAAAATGGGCTTAGAATACAGTACACAATCCAGAAACCCATATCTGCCATAGGGGTCAGTTTGGACCGCAGTAAAAGAAAAAGGGACAGATTTATTAATAAGAATGGAGACACCCCTGGACGATGAAGTATGTGAGGAGTGATAAGCCCATCCCACCCATGGTCTTTTTAGAGCTAGTACCTTACTCCCGACCAAATGCGTCTCCATTAGACAAGATATATCAGGGCCATATTGCTTAATAATTTTAAAGACCAAAGAGCGCTTTAAACAATCATTGACCCCCCGGACATTCCATGTTAAAAGTTTCACCATTGTAATACATTGAACTATAAAGCATAATTGAAGTTACCTTAAAAATAGTGTGGTACAGAAAAAATAAAAAAAAACATTTGTAAGAAAAAGACTGGACAACCCATCCAAAACCACCCCCCACCCTGTATACCCACCCGAACTTAGGCATACTTAAACCCAAAACTAAACTAAACTACACTAAAACCCACAGGATACAACTACTCAATCCTTATAGGTGTAAAAGGCACTGGAATAAAAATAACCACCAATGCAATGGAACTCTCCGGCCATATTTTGACCGAAATATCAACATAAACAACAAAAGAAAAAGAAAAACCCTACCAGAAAAAAAATATATATATACCCAGTAAGGGGAGCGGGACATAGAACAATATCCAACTAATATCACAACATAAATACTATTATAGAAATATAAATATTGGAATATCAGAAAAAGGCCTATTTAATGTCGTTATGACACTAGCAATTTCTGGCCATAAACAAATATAATCAGCAAATGCAATCAGTACAGTCATTCTGGTGCCATTTGCCTGTTCCCAGGAGATCTCTGGTCCAGCCACGCCGCAGCCTCCCGTGGTGTAGAGAAAAATTTTGACTCTCCATCCGCTACCACTCGCAACTTAGATGGAAAAATCATAGCGTACTGAAGATTTAAATCCCGGAGACGATGCTTTATTGGAAGGAATTTAGTTCTGTCTTTTTGGACATCCATTGCGAAATCAGGAAACATAGAAATTTTCACACCGTTGCATTCCAGTGGCCCTTTAACTCGAGCCAATCGAAGCACAGTATCACGGTCCTGGTAATGAAGAAATTTGGCTATAAATGTGTGCGGTGGAGCGCCAGGCGGCAGGGGACGGGCAGGGATCCGATGCGCTCTCTCCACAGCAAATTGGTTAGTAAATGAGTCTCTGCCATATGTATCCCCCAACCACTTCTCAAGGAATGTTTCAGGTGAAGACCCCTCCTCTCTTTCCGGGAGACGCACGTTGTTGCGGCGCAGTCTGCCCTCCATATCGGAAACTTTATGCTGCATTGCGGACATTTGGGATGTCAGGGAGGCCACTTGAGCCCGTAGTGGGGTCTGGGAATCTTCCAGATTAGACAGACATGTTTCTGCCTCCCCGACTCTTTCGCAAAGAGAAGATATATCGGATTGAACTTTCTCAATCTTATCTGCCAATTTAGTCTTGCAGGAGGTAACTGCTTCCAGCACTTGTTGCAGTGTAACTTCTGGTGATGAATCTGACCCAGATGCAGCAGGGGGAGGTGGGGTCACAGACTTGGATGTACCCTGGGGATCACAACACACTGGGGGTACAGGAGTGGAGGAACGGGCAAATCGTTCCAGTTTTGCAGCAGCAGTAGCAGCATGACCTGTTTTCCCCATAGTATTAATATAATGTAGGAGAATAATGTAGGAGACAAGTTATAATATATAAATGCACAGGTAGTGACACAGCAGCAGCAACAGGCAGAGATCCCTCCAAACTAAGAAATCACTCACAAGGAAAGAAGTGTTGCTGAGTCCCACAGTTCCAGAGCTGACAGTTCTCCACACAGAGCAGGGAGAAATAGTGATGTCTGGCAGAACTCCGGCAGTATCAGACTCAGAGATAACCTCCCTGACCCTGACTCTAAACACAAGCCAGGCAGGAGAAGCAGACCAGAAGCTCCCAGCAAAGCCCCCTTGTCAGGCACAGACAGGCTGCATAATACAGAAACCAACAGGAGAGGAGAGGCCTGGGTGCAGCTCTGGAATCACAGGATCTAAAGACAGGCAGGCCCAGGGAATGCAATGGAGGCCCTCAAGAGCCACTCTCCTCACTCCACACAGCTCCAACCAAGTCAACAGGTTCCTGGCAAGGTATGTGAGAGACAGCAGGGTAGTAACGTTGATATAGGGGTCTCAGGAGAGGTAAGCAGGATTATCAGCCGGAGAGCTCAGAGTTCCTGAGTCCTACACTATTGCTGCCGTGGCCACGCCCCTTGTATAGGCTTCCTTTACATACATGGAAAAGTCCAGAGCCTACGAGGCCACCGCAGGAGAGCCCAGCGCCCATGAGGGAGAGCCCAGCAGCCACGAGGCCACCGCAGGAGAGCCCAGCACCCCCGATGCCACCACGGGAGATCCCAGTGCCTCCAAAGCCAACGTGGGAGAGCTGAGTGCCCCCGAGGCCACCGCAGGAAAGCTCAGCACCCCAGCGGGAGAGCCCAGCAGCCCTGAGGCCACCATGGAAGAGCCCAGAGGCCACGGCAGGAGCCCAGCGCCCCAGAGGCCACCGCGGGAGAGCCCAGCACCCCAGAGGCCACCCCGGGAGAGCCCAGCGCTCCAGAGGCCACCCCGGGAGAACTCAGCACCCCAGATGCCACCCCGGGAGAGCCCAGCATCCCGGAGGCCACCCTGGGAGAGCCCATCACCCCAGAGGCCACCCTGGGAGAGCCCATCACCCCAGAGGCCACCCCGGGAGAGCCCAGCTCCCCAGAGCCCAGCGCTGGAGAACCCAGCGCCCCAGGGCCCGGTGCGGTAGAGCCCAGCACCCCAGAGGCCCCCGCGGGAGAGCCCAGCGCCTCCCAGGGAGAGTCCGGTGCCTTCGAGGCCATTGGGGGAGAGGCCAGCACACCTGTGGCTACCACAGGAGAGCCCAACACCACCCACACCACAGGAAAGGCTAGCACTCCCCAGACCACCAAGGGAAAGGCCAGCACTCTCCAGACCACCACGGGAAAGACCAGAAATCCCCAGACCACCAGAGGAAAGGCCAGTACTCCACAAACCACCACGGGAAAGGTTAGCACTCCCAAGACCACCACCGGAAACACTAGCACCCACGGGGCCACCACAGGAGAGCCAGCACCTCTCACACCACGGGAAAGGCCAACACTCTCCAGGCCTCCACGGTAAAGGCAAGAACTCGCCTGACCACCATGTCAAAGGCCAGCACACACTAGACCACCACGTCAAAGGCTAGCACTCGCCAGAACACCACGTCAAGGGCCAGCACTCGCCAGACCACCACGTCAAAGGCCAGCATTCGCCAGACCACCATGGGAGAGCCCAGTGTCCCCAAAACCACCACTGGAAAGGCTAGCACCCCTGAGGCCAACAAGGGAGAGCCCGGCACCCCCCACACCACATCAAAGGCCAGCACTCACCAGACCACCATGACAAAGGCCAGCACTCGCCAGACCACCATGACAAAGGCCAGCACTTGCCAGACCACCATGGTAAAGGCCAGCAGTCGCCAGACCACCACGTCAAAGGCTAGCATTCTTCAGACCACCACGGTAAAGGCCAACTTTCCCCAGACCATCACGGGAAAGGCCAGCACTCACCAGACCACCACAGGAGAGCACAGTGCCACCAAGACCACAGTGGGAAAAGGCCAGCGCCCCCAAGACCACCATGGGAAAGGCAAGCACCCCCAAGACCACCGTGGGAAAGGCCAGCACCCCAAAGATCACCGTGGGAAAGGCCAGCACCCGCAAGACTACCACTGGAAAGGCTAGTACCCCTGAGGCCAACAAGGGGGAGCCCAGTGCCACTGAGGCCAATGCGGGAGAGCCCAGTGCTCCCAAGACCACCACTGGTAAGGCAAGCACTCCCAAGACCACCAAGGGTAAGGTCAGCACTACCCAGACCACCACGGAAAAGGCCAGAAATCCCCAGACCTCCACAGGAAAGGCCAGTACTCTCCAAACCACCATGGGAAAGGTTAGCACCCATGATGCAACAAGGGAGAGCCCAGTGCCCCTGAGGCCAACACAAGAGAGCCCAGTGCCCTCAAGACCACCGCGGGAGAGCCCAGCGCCTCCCAGGGAGAGTCCGGTGCCTTCGAGGCCATTGGGGGAGAGGCCAGCACACCTGTGGCTACCACAGGAGAGCCCAACACCACCCACACCACAGGAAAGGCTAGCACTCCCCAGACCACCAAGGGAAAGGCCAGCACTCTCCAGACCACCACGGGAAAGACCAGAAATCCCCAGACCACCAGAGGAAAGGCCAGTACTCCACAAACCACCACGGGAAAGGTTAGCACTCCCAAGACCACCACCGGAAACACTAGCACCCACGGGGCCACCACAGGAGAGCCAGCACCTCTCACACCACGGGAAAGGCCAACACTCTCCAGGCCTCCACGGTAAAGGCAAGAACTCGCCTGACCACCATGTCAAAGGCCAGCACACACTAGACCACCACGTCAAAGGCTAGCACTCGCCAGAACACCACGTCAAGGGCCAGCACTCGCCAGACCACCACGTCAAAGGCCAGCATTCGCCAGACCACCATGGGAGAGCCCAGTGTCCCCAAAACCACCACTGGAAAGGCTAGCACCCCTGAGGCCAACAAGGGAGAGCCCGGCACCCCCCACACCACATCAAAGGCCAGCACTCACCAGACCACCATGACAAAGGCCAGCACTCGCCAGACCACCATGACAAAGGCCAGCACTTGCCAGACCACCATGGTAAAGGCCAGCAGTCGCCAGACCACCACGTCAAAGGCTAGCATTCTCCAGACCACCACGGTAAAGGCCAACTTTCCCCAGACCATCACGGGAAAGGCCAGCACTCACCAGACCACCACAGGAGAGCACAGTGCCACCAAGACCACAGTGGGAAAAGGCCAGCGCCCCCAAGACCACCATGGGAAAGGCAAGCACCCCCAAGACCACCGTGGGAAAGGCCAGCACCCCAAAGATCACCGTGGGAAAGGCCAGCACCCCAAAGACCACCGTGGGAAAGGCCAGCACCCGCAAGACTACCACTGGAAAGGCTAGTACCCCTGAGGCCAACAAGGGGGAGCCCAGTGCCACTGAGGCCAATGCGGGAGAGCCCAGTGCTCCCAAGACCACCACTGGTAAGGCAAGCACTCCCAAGACCACCAAGGGTAAGGTCAGCACTACCCAGACCACCACGGAAAAGGCCAGAAATCCCCAGACCTCCACAGGAAAGGCCAGTACTCTCCAAACCACCATGGGAAAGGTTAGCACCCATGATGCAACAAGGGAGAGCCCAGTGCCCCTGAGGCCAACACAAGAGAGCCCAGTGCCCTCAAGACCACCGTGGGAGAGCCTAGTGCATCAAAGACCACTGTGGAAAAAGCCAGCACCCCCAAGATCACTGGAAAGGCTAGTGCTCCTGAGGCCAACAAGAGAGAGCCCAGCACCCCCCACACCACATCAAAGGCCAGCACTCGCCAGACCACCATGTCAAAGTCCAGCACTCACCAGACAACCACGTCAAAGGCCAGCACTCGCCAGACCACCACGTCAAAGGCAAGCACTCGCCAGAGCACCGCGTCAAAGGCCAGCACTCGCTAGACCACCATGTCAAAGGCCAGCACTCGCCAGACCACCACGTCAAAGGCCAGCACTCGCCAGATCACCATGGGAGAGCCCAGTGTCCCCAAAACCACCACTGGAAAGGCTATCACCCCTGAGGCCAACAAGGGAGAGCCCGGCACCCCCCACACCACATCAAAGGCCAGCACTCGCCAGACCACCATGTCAAAGTCCAGCACTCACCAGACAACCACGTCAAAGGCTAGCACTCGCCAGACCACCACGTCAAAGGCAAGCACTCGCCAGAGCACCGCGTCAAAGGCCAGCACTCGCTAGACCACCATGTCAAAGGCCAGCACTCGCCAGACCACCAAGTCAAAGGCCAGCACTCGCCAGATCACCATGGGAGAGCCCAGTGTCCCCAAAACCACCACTGGAAAGGCTATCACCCCTGAGGCCAACAAGGGAGAGCCCGGCACCCCCCACACCACATCAAAGGCCAGCACTCGCCAGATCACCATGTCAAAGGCCAGCACTCGCCAGACCACCATGACAAAGGCCAGCACTCGCCAGACCACCACGTCAAAGGCCAGAAGGGCAGGTTCTATTTGGACAGATGCCTTCCCATGGGGTGCTTGATTTCTTGTGCTTTTTTCGATAAATTTAGAACCTTTTTGCACCGGTGCATTTGCAGGCAGTCGGGCGAGTTGGGGGTGGCTCACTATTTGGATGATTTCCTTTTAGTGGGTCCCTCAGGCTCTTCGCATTGCGCTACCATGCTCAAGAGGGCTCTTTTGTTGTTCGCAGGATTCGGCGCCCGCAAAAAAAAGGAAGGGCCCTCTATGGTTTTGTCCTTTTTGGGGATAGAAATTGATACCCAAGAAGGGGTTTGTAGTCTTCCCCAAGACAAGGTGACCCTGTTACACGATGTGCTTGCCCTAGGTTTGGCTGCGGGTAAACTTACACTACGTCAGGCTCAATCATTGCTGGGAATACTAAATTTTGCATGTCAGGTTATCCCCATGGGCCATATTTTTAGTCGCAAGCTAGAGTGTGCTACATCGGGGATGTGTCGGCCAAATAATTTTATCAGGTTGTCAGCTGAGCTCCAGGGGGACCTCAGGGTTTGGGTGGAGTTCGTTTCTACATTCAACGGAACACGCATTTGTGCTTCACGAGTGGAGCCCAGTTGCGTTCTATAGTTATTCACGGATGCAGCAGGCTCTTCGGGTTTTGGGGCATACTTTAATGGTCATTGGTGCGCTGCCCCTTGTCCCGCTAAGTGGGTGACCAGAGGCTTGACTAAGGATCTTCTCCTTCTTGAGCTGTTCCCTATTATGGTCTCCCTTGAACTCTGGGGTCCTTTGTGTAACCGCAGTGTCCTGTTTTGGTGCGACAACCTTGGAGTGGTGTACGCGATCAATCGGCAGCATGCGGCTTCTTTGCCCGCGTTCCGTTACCATCACAATTTGTGTTGCGTTGTCTGCAGTACAATATCACGTTTCGGGCACAGCATGTGCCTGGGGTGATTAATGATATTGCAGACTCCCTGTTGCATTGTGATTGGCCACGGTTCCGCACGTTGGCTCCGTCGGCCTGCCAGATCGGTGAGTGTTGCCCTTCTTATGTCTAGCAGATTATTGAGCCGGCATGGAGGGGCTAGCCCATCGATCCCTGGCTCCACGAACCCTGAGATGCTATCAGACGGTTTTGGCTGAATGGCACAGGTTCGCGTCCTGCAACAAGAATCGAGGTAAGGCCGGCCGGACACTTATCCTCGAGTTTGTTTGGCGTCTACTTGAGTCAGGCAGGTCCAGGGGTGTGGTGGTAAAATTGTTGGCAGGTTTGTCCCACTTTTTTCAGGTCAAGGGTTTGGAGGTCCGTTCGAAGAGCGTCTTGGTCCAGAAGGCTTTGAAAGGTTGGGCCAGATTGGCTCCAGTTCCTCCGGACTCACGGCGACCAATTGATTTGAGACTTCTGGTGCATTTTGCTGATGGCATTACCGTCGGTTTGCTCTTCCAATTATGATGCTCGATTATTCGGAGTGGCTTTTGTGATAGCTTTTCATGGAGCTTTCCGGGTGTCAGAATTAGGAGCTCCCTCTAAGTGAGGCCCTCCATCCATGCTTGGGTCCCATGTTTCCATTGAAGACGCGGCGGTGCTTTGCCGGATATGTTGGTCTGTTGGGAAGGGGTCATTGGGTTTCCATGCAGGCATGTGATAATCCTGAGGTGTGCCCAGTGGTGCGAGCAAAACTGTACCAGGAACTGCGCCCCCTCGTGGATGGGGCATGACTGATACATGCAAATGGATCCCCTATGACTCATTTTCAATTCGGTTGGGTTTTAAAGCGTTGTTTGGAGGCGGTCGGGTTGTCCCCGCGCGACTTCGGAACTCATTCGTTCTGGATTGGCGCCGCTGCCACATCTGGTTCCTCTGTGGAGCAGATTAAGGCCTTCGGCTGTTGGAAGTCTGGTGCTTATAAAAAGTACATTAGACTTCGGTAAGTTGGTTTTTCAAAAATCCTAACTTGGGGAGTAGCTACTCGCCATTACGGGGGTCCTGAGGAATTTTGTTTTACCGCTAGTTTTAGCCCAGGCTACAGCCGGCTGGTGGATGTTTTGCCTCAGGCCAAGTTGGGATTTTTTCCCCCCTCCCCCCCACCCCCTTTCTTTCAGGGTAGCCCCTCTGTTGTAGGTTTCTTCTCTTCTCTTCTTTTTTCTTGTTCATTACCTATTTCACGGTTATCCCTTATCCTCTCATAGATTCTAGGGTGCTCATCTTTTTAGACCTTACGGTGTCCATTTAAATGAAGAGGGGTTTTTGCGTGTTTATTTAGGATGTAGTTGAGGGGACTGCTAGGGTGCTAGATTGTGTATGGTGGCGGCACGGACAGGAAGAGGTGTCCGCGGTTGGCGGGAAAGAACGGTGGCAGCCGTCATCTACAGCTTGAGGTGCTCTCCCGTTCAATACATGATTTAGGCTGATTATACCCTAATGGGGTCAGCGGTATCACCGATCTCGGTGGGCCTCACGTGGTGTTATTGGGCAGAAGGTGGATACCTTAGGCAGGATAATGGGCTGGCGGATCGCCCCCCCCATTTGGAAGAATGTCATAGTGCAGTTGGTGATATTGCATTTTGGGGCCATTCTTTCTGCGCCTCCATACTGTGTCTGTCTCTTATTAGCTGGTTCATTTACAGTAAAATATAGTTCAGTTATAGTTAAGTTACTTATTAGCTTAAAGTTTAAATACATTGAAATAAATTTTAAAATAAAATATAAATAAATAGAGCTGGTCTTTCTTTCCCCTTATGCAGGTCTCAGTGTCGTTATATCAGGTTTTACATTGTGGTTTACCCTTTGCTGTCTCGGGGAAGGCACTCATCAGGTGATGGGGAGTTTATGACCTGCTGAATGGTTATCTATACTAAGACAAATTAAACAACCTTGCGCTGGAAAGGAGAAGCTAAGGGATCTTTCCAGTGTTATCTAAACTGGATATATAAAATCACAAAGAAAATAACAGAAACCTTGCGCTCCACTGTAGGGGTACAGTACTAAGGCCCAACAAAATCTTTACAATACACAAACCCAGCTACTATGGAATTCCTTCAGTCCTTTAGTCCTTGTAACGACAGATTTTCTCACATCAAACGATCCAATTTATATATATATATATATATATATATATATATATATATATATATATCTCTCTTACTGTATAAAATTTGTCCTTCTGTCATTCTGTCCTTCTATCTTTCTATACAAATCCACAGTTTCCAAGCCAAGATCGTGAAATTTTACATACGAGCGTATTAAAACACGGCGGAGGCAACTAAAAAAAATTACTGGTCATTTTTAATTAACTAAAAACCACAATTTTTGCATAGCATTCGCCCTCTACAGGTCAGGAACGAAATTAGAAAAGGATTTAGCTTATCTAATTCTTTCTTTTCTATCTCTACTATCTACTATATAAAAGCTAAATTCTTTCCTTCTGTCTTTCTATACAAATCCACAGTTTACAAGCCAAGATCTCTCATGGTTCTACACCTTAAACACCAAAGAAGAGTAAAAGCATCGTCCTGTTTGGTTTATTGTTAGATGCGGATTTGGACACCATTCTTCTTGGGCCATCTGCAAGGTCAATAATTTGATTTTATAACATGCATTTTGCTACATACTAAGGAATTATGGAATTTTATTCAGTAGCTTATAATTTAAGTCACTGAACATCATTTACTATGGCTCTTGTGTGAGTTTACAGTACCTTTTAAATGCTGTATGAATTTATAACCACTATCAATTAGGGATGAGCGGATTCGGTTTTTAGAGGACCGAACCCACCAGAATTTCGGGGATCCGGGGTGATCTGAGCCAAGCTCGGATCTCCATGCCTGCCCCGGATCCCACACCTGAGGCAAAACCTCGCGATCCCACTGACGGGTCGCAAAGTTTTGTATTGAGCGGGCTTAACGCTGATTGGCTGGAAATAAATATTATTGAGGTTAATACTGTAGGAACAAAAACAGGCCCATTTTATGTGATTTTAGCAGTTTTTATGATATTTTAAGAAAAAAATCCACATCCAAAACCGAAAAACCAGATTCAGGTCCAAAACCAGGGGAGATCCAGATCCAAAACCAAAACACGAGGGTCGGCGCACATCTGAGTCTGAATATGGTAAAAATTGCTATCTGCATCCATGAGGAGAGATCCATCTGATTTAGAATCAGGCTCATAAAGATGGCAACTATACTGGGATGCAAAAACGCAGCTCTGCAGCACAAATTTTTATTTATACTTGCTCATGCATGAGCTTACACAACTAGATGGTGTCAACAGTGGCGACCAAACTTTTTTGTCTACTTCCTTGGTTACTGGACCGCACAGAGGCTACTTCCGGTTCATTCCTTTGTCAGCCCCTGAAGGGTTGTAGAAGCTGGATAATTGGCTGAGACAGAATCGGTTTAAAATTATATCTGCACAACGCCATTTTGCGAATGACAAGGAGACGCCATTTTGCGACTGACCACCCAGCGCCATTTTAGCGAATCTCGCCCATTATAAGTACATAGGGCGATGCTATTATTTAGCATCGTGCGATTCCCACGCAAAAGAAAGATGTTAAAAGTCCTCATCATATAAATACAGGCAGTCACTAAAACATATAAAATGATCAACCCTGCAAAACACGTACCATGGTGTACTCCACAAACATGTATTTGCACAATGCTAACCTGCGTCTTTTCTCAATAACGCAATACTTACACACTGCACACTTACATAAAAAGGTTCCCTAGCATTAAAGTGTAATATTTAAGGTTTATTCAGTATTAGTAAGTTGTGAATGGTAAGCAGACCGTGTTTGGTGTCGTTTGATCCACTGTGTCTTTGCAGATTTCCGGTATCATCGGTGAGGAGATCGCAACATGTGTCTGCAAACTATGGACCATAGAGAGTTAAACATTAAAATGTACTCTGTAATATAGCCAGCTTAGATATATTATGCAGCGGGAAAAAGGACACAAAGAGCTGTTGGAGGCTGGATTGTGTCCATACGATGACCTATGAACTGTAACAGAAGACCCAGGAAGAACCAATGGAATCATGCCAACCTGTTCTATTGTATTGCTTATCTCTGTAAGGGTATATATGTGAGCTCTCTGAAACTGGATCTCAGTCTTCTTGCTTTGCTGTTGACGGAGGTTTCTTCTTTGATGCTGGGATCTGGGTCCAGAGCGCATGTGTATGTAATGACTGTATCTTGGGTCTCTCTAATTTATTTGCGCTAATTGTATTTAGATCACAGCGTGTAACTATCTATTTTTATGTTGAGTAATAACTTTTTGTGCTTTAGAACCACAATCAAAGTCTGAAAGCATTTATTTCTTGTGCGACTCGTAACGCTAAACAGCGACAATTATTTTAGGGTGTATAGGTAGGTAGGAATCGATAGTTTGGGGCTCGCACTGTGAAATCACGCTACCGGTCACTCGGTCAGCGATCTCTCAGCAAAAGGGTGGAGGCGCCATAGCAGGAAAGGAGTGCTGATTAGAATCCAGGGACAACGGAGGAAAAAGTTTTTTTTTCCTCCGTTGATAGAATGTCATGTTAAAAAGGGGAAGTCGCACAATAGCGTAAGGGTAATAATACGTTTGGTGTAGTAGTCGCATTATTGTGTATGTGAACTAGTCACACAATAACATATACGTATTTCCTGTATTGCTGCCACGTGTTTCAAACAAAGCCGTTGAGATTGCATTGTGATATTGATAGATAGGATTGTTGTAAGTATCTTGATCAGTGTTGCCATAATCTGGGAAAACGTGTATTTTTCTGCGCAGGAAAAGGGTGTGTAACAGTGAACATTTGTTGGTAGGGGTAACATGTTCCCTAGTTAAGGGTATCGTAGGACCCTTAAGTGCTAGGTGCCTGGTGTCGGTCTAGTGGCTTGGTAGTAGATACCGCAGTCTATACACATAAGCAGGTGTAGTTGTTGTCTTTGTTGTAGGTATTGGCTCTCAGTGTGATTACAGTATTCAGTGATCAGTTAGGGTTATTTGAGCATTGTAATTGAACCGCCCAGTTGTGGCAAATTGTGATTGTGAACTGAGTAGAGGGTGGATGAAATCACTGAAAAGGGTAGGTGTTATTGGAATGTCTACATGCTAGCAGTTGAAAGGTAGTCAAAAAGGGATTAGGTGCATGGAAGCAGCCTGGTTATTCTTCCATAGGTGTGTGAGCGCATCCTGTTAATATCGTCCACAGGTAAGTGAAAGTAGCCTTGACGTTCTTTCACCGGTCTAAGGCCCTCATTCAGAGCCGCTCGTTAGCGGCAGTACGCTCGTTCCGAGCGATGTTTGCACATCTGCGCATGCGTACGCTTTTTAGTACGCATGCGCGAACCAGTCAGTGCGGCCGAAAATCGTTTGTACGCTATATAGCGAGTGCCTGCTATTTTGAGTGACAGAATGAGGCGTATGTGGGTGGTAACAGGGGAAGGTGCTTGAAAATGGGGAGTGGAGATCCGAACGCAGGCGTGCTTAAAGGTCAAAACGGGCGTTTTATGGGTGTGTATATTTAAAACAGCAGCGTCATTGACCACGTCACTGGGTTATTTTAGAGCCAGAACTGCTCGCAAATTTGTGGTAGCAAACACCAACCACAAGAATAGCGAGCAGTTCATACGCTGGTCGATGTACTCGATTAATCTAATAAATAGCGGACATGACGTATGGTGCGAGCGGCCAGGGGGCGTTTTTAACAAATAAACGAGCGTATGTTTTGCTCGTTCGTTCAGACTTAGAGGTGTGAACAGACTGCAATGTGCGTACGGATCATTTGAATAGCCACCCCTTGTTTTTAAACGAACGACCGCAAATAGCGAACGGCTCTGAATGAGGGCCTAAATCTCTATTGAAAAGCTTAAGGTTATTCTCTCAGAAATGGGAGCCAAGCAAACGGTAGAGATGTTAGATGATGTGCTGCTGTTGGGAGCGCCGCTTAGGTCGGCACGGCATATTATGCATACTAGGTACGGTGCTTATGCAACTAGGTACTGTGATGTATGGTTTAACATGACGAGGAAGAGTGTTAGACCATTCCCCAGAATTGGCAGCTTTGATAAGGAGGTATTGAACAACGTCCGAGATGGCATCTGTATGGTGCACTCTCGAATGAAAAAGATCAAATATAACGAGTGTTTAAAGTTGTGGCGGCATGAGGGGGATGCGTGGCTTAAAAGTGTACATGCGACGCAAACTAGCGTCACGAGCACAATACAGGAAAGTACACACGTGGCTCTAAACTACGGTGCGTGCGCGCCTCAGAATAGTGCTCACGCGTGGCAAGGTAGCATTGTGGAAGGTATTGCCAGTGGTTCAGGCGCACCACCACCGCCCTATGCATTTGTAGGTGTAGGTACAGTCGATGTAAAAACACATAAAAATGTTACAAGTAACTTGTACCCTCTCTTGAGTAATCAAAAATATTTATGATGCGGATGATGAACCTGTTGTTATGTCTGCCATTTCCCATGCTGTACACGTGTTAGATGCTCCATCACAACAAGCACGAGTGGTGGCCCCATCAACATCCACTGCACCCGTAGAGGAAGTTGTTAACTCTATACGTAGCAGTAGTAGACTAAATCCCCAGTCAGGTAACAAGGTCAAAAGTAGCAGTGCGGCCGGTCTGCATCCCATCCAGACAATAACTGTTCCAAATGGGAATGCGGATGTGAACGATGTAGTGCCCACAAGGGAGGTAGCGATGCATTGTCCTTGGACAAGAGCTGAGCTAAATTCCATAATGAATGATTTCCCTGACCCTAAAAAGGAATTAGCGAAAAATTTGGGCAATTCTCACCATCCAACCAACAAAGATTGGCGAGTGGTGTTAAGGGCTTGTCTTCCACACAATACCGACGTGAAAAAGTTCATCACGGATTGCGTATTGGATGGAGATGGTCCCTTAACAGACGAGGGTAACCAAGGTAACATTACCCGCATAATAACTCAATTGGGTGTATATTTTCCAGTAGTAGTTAACTGGAGTAAAATTTTCACCATAAAACAAAAAAAGGACAAACAAACAAATCTGCAGAGGATTACTGTAACCGAGCTCTGCAGGCTATCACTCAGTACACTGGGATAGAGGATATTAAAGATAGCACTCATCACAGGGGAATGATCATCACGGTACTTATGGATGGTCTAAAAAAACAATCTAAAGACCCGAGTTCAGACCTCACTACCTGGCTGGAGAGGAGTTACTGTAGACACGCTCATAGAATCCGCTATTGAACATGATAAAAACATCCTCAAAAAGAGAGAGAACCAGAGCGAAATGCTAATGGCTGTTAGTATTCAAGCTGTAGAAGGAATGAATGTAACATCACAGCCACCAGACACACATGCACCTGCAAAGCTACACGCCCTCACCAATCCTGCACCACCACCACAGCCCTACCCCAATTATCACACACAGCCACAACCACCATATTACCCTCAAAATCCTTATCCACACCCACAATCTTACTCTACCACTCAACCCACACAGCAACCCTTTCACCCACCCCACTCACGAAGGTGCTTTAACTGCAACCAAGTGGGACATGTAAGTAGGAACTGTAAGGTGAAGAAGGTAGGACCCCCTAACCAGGGAGTATCTGGATATCCACATAAGGGATATACACAGAGTACAGGAAATTTCCAAAAGTCACCAGCTCCAACTGTGGCCTTAAATGCTGTATTGGAGAGTGAAAGTCAACGCTAGGGGTCAGGACATACCTGTAGTCTACAGATAGTCAGCTTAATGGGAAGTACTAGGGAAGAACCGGTGATTATGGTTGACGTAGCTGGTACTAAACATCCTTTTCTTGTAGATACAGGGGCGACCAGATCAGTGATAAAATCTTCCGCTAATTTAGAGGTGACCAGCGAGACAGTACAAGCAATGGGTGTAACGGGTTACTATCAGGCCATTGCATACCAGACATTCTTTTCTCCTGGCAGCAGCGGCTCCTACTAACCTACTGGGAAGGGATTTGTTATGTAAAATGGGATGTGTCATATATTGTACCCCTGATGGTATATTTCTAGATATCCCAGAGAGAGTTGCGCACGAGGTGAGGGATATGTTGGACACTCCCCAAAGTATAATGTATCACTCTACAGGTTCAGGTAAAAACCCATCTCAGGTAGATCAAATGTTATCCCAAATTCCAGATTCACTTTGGACCAAGGATGGACAGGCCCCTGGATTAATGGTAAATGTAGCTCCTGTAATGGTAAATCTAAAAAGCGGTAGGCAAGCTCCAAAAATTCCCCAGTACCCATTAAAACAGGAGGTAGAGTTAGGGGGTTATCCCATAATTGAGCGATTATTACAACAGGGAATTTTGTCTGTACAGCAAGTGTAGCCAACAGTCCCATCTTTCCTGGGAAGAGTGGTGGGAGGGGTTATATACTGGTACCAGACCTTAGAGGGGTTAATTAGGTAGTAGAGAGCCAATTTCCCATAGTGCCAAATCCAGCTGTCATTCTCATGCAGATCCCACCACATGCAACCCATTTCACTGTCATTGACCTCTGTTCTGCTTTCTTCTCTGTACCTCTTCATCCTGACTGTCAGTACCTATTCGCTTTTACATATAGGGGTGTACAATACACATGGACACGATATCCCCAGGGTTTCATAGACAGCCCCAGTATCTTCTCGCAGGCCTTACACGACTGTTTACAATCTTTTCAACCTGCCAATGGATCTGTTCTAATACAATATGCGGACGATTTATTGTTATGTTCTGATTCGTTTATGTCATGTTTAACTGATACTAAACTTTTATTGCTTCATCTCTCGCAAACAGGACACAAGGTTGCTAAGTACAAACTACAGCCATGCCAGTCCAGGGATAAATACTTGGGACATTGCCTAACCCAGGGGTTACGACATCTGACAAATGACAGAATCCAAGCCATACAGACCATGACACTGCTGCAAAACCAACAGCACATTCGTACCTTCTTGGGAATGTGTGGATACTGCAGAATGTGGATCCCAGTTTTTTTCTAATTTGGCCGTACCATTACAGGACTTAGGCCCTCATTCAGAGGCGGTCGCAAGAAGCGATCGTTCTCTCTGAATGGGGGCGACCGCTTCTTTTTTTAGTGCGGCCTCCTGGTCGCTAGCTAAGCTGTGGGTTACCACCCACAGCTTAGTGACTGACCAGGGTGATGGTCGCGATGGTCAAGACCATCGTGACCATCGGGGCTTGCAACGAGACCCTAAGGTTGGGTCTCGGCAACCGCAAGCCCCAGGGAGCTTCCTGCTCTGATCGAGCAGGTAACTCCCCATTGAAATCACTGCTGATGTCAGTGCGGCCGCCCACAAAATGGCAAGCATTCCGTTAGGAATTCCTCCATTTGTAAACCACCCCCCCGCCCCGCCTACAAAATGGTCTGAGCTGTCCATCAACATCGACAGCCGGCCCTTTTGTAGTTAGCTCCGGAGCGAGAGTTTCTCTCGCTCCGGGCTTGTGCACACGCAGTGCGGCCGCTGCACATGCGCAGGACCAAAACATTGAGACGGTTGCGAGCGCTTACGACCGACTCTGAATGAGGTCCTTAGTCTCTTCCTTAAAGCCCGATCGTGTCATACACACAGAGGAATCAGAGCAGGCTTTCCTTAATCTTAAGGATAGTCTGACAAGAGCACCTGCATTGGGAATACCTGATTATAAAAAACCTTTTGATTTATATTGTACGGAAGCTAATGGTTGTGCAGCAGGTGTCCTCACACAAAAACATGGTGATGCCAGTAGGCCCGTAGCATACTACAGTGCACAATTGGACACTGCGGCAAGATCACTCCCAACGTGTTTAAGAAGTGTAGCAGCAACTGCTCTATTGGTCAGTAAGAGTGAGGATGTGGTTTTAGGCCATGATATGATTGTCTATACTCCCCATGCTGTATCTGCTTTGCTAAACTCTGCCCAAACCAGACATGTCTCCTCAGCTAGGTTCACAAAATGTGAACTAGCCCTAATAGCGCCTGCAAACATCACCATAAAAAGGTGCAGTACGTTAAACCCAGCTACGTATTTACCATATGTGCAACATGATGCACAAAGGGTGGAGAGAGGTGAGTCGCTGGCGAAAGGAGAGTTCTGCAGGTATATTGATGCACATGATTGTATGGAATATCTGAATCAACCATTACTGCAAAACCTGACATACGGGATACACCTTTAGAAACTGTAGATGTGACATTTTACATGGATGGGAGTTGTCATAGACAAACTGACACTGGAGAGTTATGTACAGGTTATGCTGTGGTAAATGACGAGGAAGTTATAGAAGCCGAACCTTTAGGCCCACCACACTCGGCCCAAGTGGCGGAACTGTTGGCATTAAGGAGAGTGTATGAGTTAGCAAAAGGTAAATCTGCTAATATTTACACTGACTCTACGTACGCCTTCGGGGTGGTACATGATTTCGGCGCTCTATGGCATCTGAGAAAGTTTATGACAGCAGCAGGCACACCGATTGCTCATTCCAGACATATAAAAGGACTACTGACAGCAATCCAATTGCCGAAGGCAGTGGCGGTAATTAAGTGTAAAGCTCATACATCTGAGGATGATCCGGTGTTGCTGGGCAACAACAGGGCAGACAAAGCTGTAAAATGGGCAGCAGGGTTAAAAGTGAATGTACCAACTGAACAAATGGTGACTTTTCAAACGATTGACATGCTGAAATTAATTGAGATGCAAAATTTGTGTTCCATTCAGGAAAAGGCAGTCTGGAAGTCCAAGGGATGTGGGCAAGAGTCCTCTGGATTCTGGAGAGATGGACAAGGTAAGCCAGTGGCTCCCAAGGTGTACCTCCCAAGCCTGGAAAGCAAGGTATGTGCAAATTGGTGAGAGCATACTGGTGTGCACTGGGTTTTTCTTCTCAAGCGGAAAAGAGAGCAATGTCCTGTCTGACTTGCTTGAGGAAAAACATTGGGAAAATGATCCCTACCGAACCATCCCACATTCCTCCGACCGACGGACCTTTTCAGGTAATACAAATTGATTTAATCAAATTACCACCCTGCAGGAATCTCAAGTATGTATTAGTGTGAACTGATGTGTTTTCTAATTGGGTTGAGGCATACCCAGCGGCCACTAATACTGCTGCGTTTACTGCCAAGAAAATTGTTCAGGAGTTTGTATGCAGATAAGGTATCCCTAGAATTATTGAAAGTGATAGGGGTACTCATTTCACAGGTGATGTTTTCCAAAATATGTGTAAGCTGATGGGTATTAATAGTAGACTTCATACCCCCTACCGACCGCAAGCCAGTGCCAAGGTAGAGAGGATGAACGGGACTATTAAAAACAAATTAAGTAAAATCATGTCGGAAACTGGACTGGGTTGGCCAGAAGCACTACCACATGTCCTTCATAGTATCAGGACAACTCCTAGACCCCCTCTCAATCTGTCCCCCTTTGAAATACTGTTTGGTAGACAACCTCATTTGTTTATAAGCCCACAGGAGGACTTGAAAAGTAACAACGAGGTAACTGTAAGGTATCTTATAACAATGAGTAAACAGTTAAAACAGCAACAGCAGAAACTAAAATTGTTGTCACATGATATGCCTGAAACAAACTGTCATGATGTTGAACCTGGAGAATTTGTTATAATCAGAAATTTCTTGCATTCAGGTTGTTTGACTGATCGGTGGGAAGGTCCGTATCAGGTGTTGCCGACGAGTACAACTTCATTGAAAGTGGTGGAGAGAGATACCTGGGGCCATTCCACTCACTGTAAGAAGGTCAACCAACCGGTGGAGATACAAGGCGGAATCGAGACAGATAACATAGACCTGTGAATTGCGAGTCTGTTCCGGGAAGGTTAAAGGTTACAGTAAGATACCTGAGCTAAAGAAATTTGTAGATCAGTGTTTTCAGCAATGGATTGGTCTGCTGTGGTTATCTTTGTGTTTTCTCCCAGAGTCCTCATTATCTTGGGTTGTTTCGGGATCTCTGGTTTCTGTGACGGAGGACAGAGGATGGAGAGGGGAGCCGATGGTGATATCAATGGAGTGGAGTCGGGAGGAGCAATACAGTAACAAGGGCGGTATCTGACCAATCCCAGTACAGTAATTGTTAAGAGATCTGCTATTCTGGATACTCGGAGACAGTGTGAAGGTCTATCATCTGAGGATTAGTGTATGTGTGAGTTCTGTGGGTCCGTAGTCAATGAGAGATGCGTCCAACAGTGCCAACCTAAGTATAACCAGTATTGGGGTGGGTATCCTTTAGAGGATTATCATACTATGGTGGGCAAAGTTTTAAACCAAAACGACTGTTGGGTGTGCTCTCACGTGCCCCAAGGACAGCATAATGTAGGATTAGTGCCATTTCCATTAAATGTCTCTGAGAATTTAGAATTACAAAAAGGGAAGACACTGGATGGAAAATTTCTTAACACCAAACCACCCCATTTTAAACTCCACCAGTACCAGGTAGATAAAACACTTTTATGTTTGAACATCACCAACTCCAATGAACCAGGAAGTTGGGAATAACCAGACGATGACCTTCTCACTAAGAGCTGATCATGAGCCTATGAATTATGAACTGTTACATACAATTAGGTCGGGTGGAAGACACTTCCGGTATAAATATACACTAAGTAACACCAAAGAAATGGTTGGCAGAACACCAGAAGGGTATTGTGCCAGGGTGATACAACCAGAAACGTGTATTAGCCAGATGGGAGAACCTGAGAGGATCATTTGTCAGGGAAATGTGTTGGATGATTATGATGCATTCTATTCCTTAGGTTCTCCCCGACGATGTACATTCTGTTTGTGGAAGGAAAGCGTATAAGTGGCTCTCCATCCGAGTTCCGAAGAATTGTGTTATTTGGGAAGTGTACTTCCAGAGGTTATGAACCTCACACATGATGAAATGCTTGGTATTAATAAAAACACACCATCACCATATCTTCACTCACAGTCTGAACACAGAGACAAAAGAAATATGATACCTGGTGACGTACATAAAGCCACACAGTTAATTAGTGAGACAGCTGGCTTTCAAGTTTTGGTAGCATTGGATCCCACCAGGATCGCTCGAGGTACACTAAATTTTAGATATATCCAAGATCTTGCTAAATTAATAGATAATATCACCGAGATGTACGATGACACATTCAGGTACACAGGTAAGGAGTTGCAAGCTTACAAGAAAGAACTTGTGCAACATAGACTAGTGTTAAATTATTTAACAGCTGTCACTGGAGGGTATTGCGTAACTTTGGCCACCCAATTTGGTGTAAAATGTTGCACTTACATTACAAACGATGCCAGCGATCCCAAGGAGCTAATAGACCGGAAGATGGATGAAATTCTGCAGTTAAAATGGGAATTTCGAAAGAACCATAATGCTTCAGTGGCTGAAGTAGAGGAGAAGGTAGAGGAATGAGTTTCTTGGTTGAACCCTGTGAAATGTTTCTCAGGTCTAGGAGAGTGGGTCCAGGAAATGATCCTTATATTGGTTGTCATCTTAGTAATTGGTATATATGTCAGGTGTGTTCCTATTGTGTTGAAATGTGGAAAGTGTAAAGATAAGGTGAATCAAAAGAATGAAATGATGGTGGCCAGTAGTAACAATATGAATACTGAGGTAAATGTAGGACTGCATTACAACCTTGAACTAGAAGGTACCATCATATGATGTATAAGATTTAGACATGCATGAAATGTTATTTTAAAACATCTTAAATAATGTAAGTCCCAATTCCCCCTCAAGATTTCCTTGATAGGATGCTATTATTTAGCGTCGTGCGATTCCCACGCAATAGAAAGATGTTAAAAGTCCTCATCATATAAATATAGGCAGTCACTAAAACATATAAAATGATCAACCCTGCAAAACATGTACCATGGTGTACTCCACAAACATGTAGTCGCACAATGCTAACTAGCATCTTTTCTCAATATCCCAATTCTTACACACTGCACACTTACATGAAAAGGTTCCCTAGCATTAAAGTGTAATATTTAAGGTTTATTCAGTATTAGTAAGTTGTGAAATAAATGTTATTTGATATCTAAGGTGTTTGGTGTCGTTCTGATCCACTGTGTCTTTGCAGATTTCCGGTATCATCGGTGAGGAGATCACAACATGTGTCTGCACACTATGGACCATAGAGAGTTAAACATTAAAATGTACTCTGTAATATAGCCAGCTTAGATATATTATGCAGCGGGAAAAAGGACACAAAGAGCTGTTGGAGGCTGGATTGTGTCCATACGATGACCTATGAACTATACTGTAACAGAAGACCCAGGAAGAAGAACCAATGGAATCATGCCAACCTGTTCTATTGTATTGCTTATCTCTGTAAGGGTATATATGTGAGCTCTCTGAAACTGGATCTCAGTCTTCTTGCTTTGCTGTTGGCGGAGGTTTCTTCTTTGATGCCGGGATCTGGGTCCAGAGCCCATGCGTATGTAATGACTGTACCTTGGGTCTGTATAATTTATTTGCGCTAATTGTATTTAGATCACTGCGTGTAACTATCTGTTTATATGTTGAATAATAAGTTTTTGTGCTTTGGAACCACAATCAAAGTCTGAAAGCAATTATTTCTTGTGCGACTCATAACGCTAAACAGCGACAATTATTTTAGAGTGCATAGGTAGGTAGGAATCATTAGGTAGGAATCGATAGGGTAAAACCAATTGGATGAATTTTATACACCGTAGTGAATGCCGGAAACAGCTCCATAAGGAACTGGAAGTAGTTGCTGTGCATTTCATAGTGCGATCCAGCAACCAGAAAGTACACAGTCATCCTGGTATCACAGCAACAGAAGCTCTTGGCCGTGTTTACACTGTACATCCGACAAATTTTGAATGCTTCTATCTCCGAAGTTTGCTTTACACCGTTACAGGTCCTACTTCCTTCCAAGACCTTAGGACTGTGGATGGGGAAGTCTGTCACACTTTTCGTGAGGCCTGCCTAAGGAGAGGTTTGTTGGAGGATGATGTGTAAACAAACATTCTTAAAATCCCAGGCAACGCTGGGTACTCCAGCTAGTGTATGTATGTATGTAATGTATATATATATATATATATATATATATTATATTTATATAATAATATGATAGTATAGTATGTTCGTATAGGGAGTATAGTGGGATCCAAACAGCAGAAAGTCTTCCGATACACTCCAAACCAGGTGAGAAAATCGAAAAAAATGGGACCACCCTGTGATCTTCAAATAAAATATAGACATACTTGCCTACCCGAAAATAGTGTGTCACTCCCTACCCCCCGGAAAAGCGGGTAAGTCTCCCGGCCAGTGCAACCCGTCCACCCTCTCTGCATAACCCCGACGGCGTCTGCTCCCACCTCGTTTAAGTGGCTGGTTCAGGGGATCTGATGACGCGATTCGTGCTGAATCGCGACATCGTGGCCTGCCCCCGGCTACACAATGCCAAAATCGCATCACGCCCCCTTCCCTCCCACTGCTGTGCCGAGCTGGCTGCCTCCTCCTGGAAGAGGCAGCAAGATTCGTCAGCAAGCCTGCATATAAAGATGCTTACATCCAAAGATATAATTCAGACTTATAAAGGTATCTTTAACTTATCCCATGTGGATAATCAAGGAATTCAGACTTTTAACCACCTCGTGTGTCAGCAACCTCAAGGATAATGAAGCTTCCATGTCTCATATTATGTACTTTCATGTAGCAGTTTCTTCGGTCCCCATAGTGTAGAATCTGGATAGTCAGTACAAGGAGGACGCCTGCTTGGGAGCTGCGCGGTGATAGAGCAGCGGCTGATACTGGTACTTGTCTGGGACTGAAACGTTGATATATTTTATGGCTTCAATGTGAATAAAATCTGGCTGCTTGTTTAAGTCTGTACGGAAAAGGGCAGGGCGCATTTTGCCCCTTTAAAATTGGACAGGTGCCCCGATAAAACACCCTTGCGGGAACACTATATGTAGATATAGAATTTATTTTTTTCCTCCATACATGCAAGACTGATTGCAGTACACATAATATGGCTCCTGCAACAACACAGGGATAATGAGTGTAGAACAGTGGTTCCCAAACTGCGCCGTGGCACCCTGGGGTGCCTCGTGACACATGCAGGGGTGCCTCAGGTTGGTGGTTCAGCACCAAATAAAATTATTGATGGTCAATGTAATGTAAATTTGTGGACAAATAAAAGCGCAAACCCGTCCATCACCTCATAACTGACCCTAGGAATGACAGGAGCACAATTTACTTCGCTTTACTACTTCTAAAATTTTTTCTGAGTTTCTCAATAACAGACTTTTGGTTTAGGGGCGTCGTGAAAACATTGCTGATACTCTAGGGCGCCGTGATTCAAACAAGTTTGGGAACCACTGGCGTAGAAGAATCACTTACCAAATTTTTGAACGCTGGTTATTATCCCAGAGTGCTACTGCAAAAAGCCATATTTTATATATGTGTGTGCAGGGCTATATTTCTAGAAAAGCAAATTCAGGCAGTGTGGGTGGAGCTACAGAAAAACAATTATATATATATATAAATACATATATATATATATATATATACATACATATATATATAAATACATACATATATATATATATAAATACATACATATATATATATATAAATACATACATATATATATATATATATATATATATACATATACACACACACTATATATATATCTATATATATATATATATATACATATAAGTTTGACATATAATGTGCACTCACCAAATTGTAGAAAAAAATCCAATTTTAATGATCACATACCACGAGTAGACGTTTCGGTCCCGCAAGGACCTTTGTCAAGACAGACAGACCGCCACAAAGCTACTCACCACAGAAGCCCAAGTGTGGGACCTTATATAGACAGGTGTATGCCTTTCAAAATCATGTTCAATCAACCGAATTTACCACAGGTGGACTCCAATTAAGCTGTAGGGACATCTCAAGGATGATCAGTGGAAACAGGATGCACCTGAGCTCAATTTGAGCTTCATGGCAAAGGCCGTGAATACTTATGTACATGTGATTTCTTAGTGTTTTTTTTATTTTTTTAGTAAATTTAAAAAAATAATTAAAAAAAAAATTTCCCTACAGTAGATGCACTCCGCTATACTCTAATAGGGTGAATGGGAGTAGAAAAAAAAGTGTAAAGAGATTGTCACCACTTGCGGCGAGTCACCGGCTACTGGTGTGGTATAAGAGAGAGACAGTAATTAGTTAGACAATGTCTACATAGACACCAGATGTTAGACAGTGGTCGATAATTTTTTTGTTTTTGTTTAGCCCTAATCTTCACCCTAACCCTCCCCTGTCTAACCTGTGTCTATCTAGACATTGTCTAACTAATTACTGTCTATCTATAGTCGGTAACCCGGGCGGCCCACATATTTTATATTCCTCAGTATATAGTACATCGGGAAGTCAATAACCACCTCAACATCACGCTAGTCAGCCAGACATGTGTAAGCTGGGTACACAATTACCCGACAGGGCGGCCGATTTGGTAAGCATAAAGATGTAGCCACACTCATCTATCCCATAATGCGAGGGCATCGCGGCATGGATGGCGCGACTAGCGTGCCCGTGTCTATGGCGTGTATGCGTGGGGTAATAGCTGACTGCAAGTGCTCGCAGCCTGGCAATTGCTGCACTTTGCCGCGGTGCGGGTGCATCGCGGCAAAGGGGAGGCTGGATACATCTGTACACACTTCTGGCCAGATATCTCAACTGGGCGGATATTTAAATTTGCCCGTCCAGATGAGATGTCAGTGTTGGCGGTCCCTGCAGCCAGTGTACACAGATATATCATGGAATCGGCTGGCCTGCAGGACCCACCTGACATGTCTGCGACTGACGGCGCTCACAGACATATCTGGTGTACACACAAGCAGATCCGCTACGAATACATCATTTGTCGATTGTATTATATATATATATTCATACATACATACATACAAGTTTGTACCCAGCTTAGCTTAGGTCCTGGTAACTAATGCTGTATTTATCAATCTTTAAATCGCCATAATCACTTGAGCTAGAATAGCTGTAATTGAGCACAAGGAGGGAATAATTCCTCTGCAGAAATGGAAGGTCAGTATACTTGGGTTTAGCTCTGCGGAGACAGCGTTGCGCTCACACATGGGTCTGATAAATATCGCCTGTGTTATTACAGCCTTACTCAGACATTGCTGACAGCCCCTATTGCAATGTCAGTAGCTTTCTATGCAAACAGGAGGGAAGAGACACATTCAGCAAGTATTCTCCTAGTTTATACCACTATGGCATTGGGGAGAAGATCTAATAGCTCAGTGCAAATATTTCTTCTGTCATCTGTACAACATAATCTGATGTATCATAAGACACCAAGGCCCCATTTACTAACGAGTTTTATCACCAAAATGAGTGATAAATGTCACTGTGTATGATAAATGGTGCTCCAGCCAATCAGCTCCCAACTGTCACCTGTTAGAAAAATGACAGTTGGAAGCTGATTGGCTGGAGCACCATTTATGGACATATCTGACCATTACTTATCTGTTACATTTCATGTGTGCTAGAGCCGTGTATATTCTTCTGTATTTGTATTTTTACACCTACTTCCCATTTTAAACATCATATTCAACACAGCCCCTCCCATGATTTACCCAACCACACAAACTACTTCCCAGCCATATTTGCCAACTCTCCATGATTGTCAGGGAGACTACCTGAAATAGTAGCAAATTAATCTCCCTGACTCCCTGACTCCCTGAAGAGCCTAGGAATCTCCCTGTTTGCACCTGACCACTAATTATGAAGCTGTATAACAAAAAAAAAACAGAGATGTATACATTCAAATGGGATCATTAGTATAATTTCCCTGCATTGGGTATAAGGCACAATGATCCCTATGGTTACATGTACTTTCTGAAAAGGAACAGAGTGTTTTCATCAATAAGTAAATCTTACTAACTGTGCGTACACACGGGACGATCGACAACGATAACGATATCGTTGTACGATCTTCCAGGTGCGCTGGACAATCGATATCATTCATCCAACACACCACCAGCTGACCAACTACAACGATCCGCGATCCCTATAGTAACCTGGTCGATATCGACCAGGTTGGCATGCATGCACGGGCGATGGACGATAATGTTATCGTCCATACGTGCCCGCGCATCACAGGTCGCTGGGCACCGAAAAATGCTTGATATGAACGATAAGATCGATATCGTTATTGTTCATATCGTCCATTTTAATCGTACCGTGTGTACGCACCTTAACTGCTTTGGGGCTCATTTACATTTGGATGTAAATCAAATCACGCCTCTTAGATGTAGCACGACACGCCCACTTTACAGCCGCGCTCATAGGTGCCGCTTTCACAATCTCCCTGACATGCTTTATCACAAGTAGACAGGTATGGTCTCAGCCATAGTAACTACCATATTATTATAAGGCTACATTGCTTCCTCGGCCTGTGAATAGGGACGGTCCTGATAAAACAGGGACTGTTGGGAGGGATAATACATGTTGCTGTACAGCTATTGCTCTGGGGTGTAATATATATATATATATGTTTGCTTATACAGAACTGCATAGCAAGTCCACCTTACAAAATTATTTTCTAAATATAAACATGTAAAAAACAAAGAATGCAAAACCCATTGCTCAGCTGTGAGGACTGAGAGGGGCATTTGGATAAAGAAGACATTTCAATTTACCAAGGACACAAAGAAGAACTTACTATAAGGGGGGTTTGGGCAGGGCCGTAACTAGGGGTGAGGGAGCGGGGCCGTAACTAGGGGTTTGGGCAGGGCCGTAACTAGGGGTGAGGGAGCGGGGCCGTAACTAGGTGTGAGGGAGCGGGGCCGTAACTAGGGGTGAGGGAGCGGGGCCGTAACTAGGGGCGAGGGAGTGGGGCCAGGGCCGGATTTACCATAATGTATCCTAGGCACTCGCCTAGGGCCCGTCGGGTCCTTAGGGGCCCGTGGCCGCTCCCTCTCCCCCTCCGAAAATGTGCTGCTTTGTGTTTCAACTTCTACTGTACCGGCTGGGGAGAGATAACACACAGACACAGTATATATCACTCAGCAGCAGCAGCACGATCAGGGCTCTGTCTTTAACATGCTGGGGAGGAGAACTCAGAGTTACAGTCCTTCAGCTGGCAGCCCGGGATCAGTGTCACTCACCACTGCAGCGTGGCATCTCCAAACAATACCACCCCTGTGATGTGCAGGAAAGCAGGCACAGCGAGTTCAGCCAGTCTCTCAGCTTCCCCCTCCCCCGCATTGTAGCCAGAGCCTCTCCGCAGCATGCCTTCCCCCCACAGCCTGCGCTGCTGTAGCCAGCCCCTGCAATCACAGTAAGTGCTGCCTGCCACCTGCATTGTAGCCGCTCCCCCATGTAGCCAGCCTCCCCAGCAGCATGCGCTGATCTAGTCAGCGGCAGTTTACTCCATCCAACCCCACTCCCTGCAGCCTGCGCTGCTGTAGCCAGCACCTCCTCCTCACTCAGTGTGTGAGTTCTGCCAGTCCCCCCTCCCCACCACAGTGTAGCCAGCCTCCCCTCCCCCTCTGCAGTGTGGACAACCCCCCTCCCCACCACAGTGTAGCCAGCCTCCCCTCCCCCTCTGCAATGTGGACAGCCCCCCTCCCCACCACAGTGTAGCCAGCCTCCCCTCCCCCTCTGCAGTGTGGCCAGCCCCCCCTCCCCACCACAGTGTAGCCATCCTCCCCTTCCCCTCTGCAATGTGGCCAGCCCCCCTCCCCACCACAGTGTAACAAGCCTCCCCTCCCCCTCTGCAGTGTGGCCAGCCCCCCCTCCCCACCACAGTGTAGCCAGCCTCCCCTCCCCCTCTGCAGTGTGGCCAGCCCCCCCTCCCCACCACAGTGTAGCCAGCCTCCCCTCCCCCTCTGCAGTGTGGCCAGCCCCCCCTCCCCACCACAGTGTAGCCAGCCTCCCCTCCCCCTCTGCAGTGTGGCCAGCCCCCCCTCCCCACCACAGTGTAGCCAGCCTCCCCTCCCCCTCTGCAGTGTGGCCAGCCCCCCCTCCCCACCACAGTGTAGCCAGCCTCCCCTCCCCCTCTGCAGCGTGGCCAGCCCCCCCTCCCCACCACAGTGTAGCCAGCCTCCCCTCCCCCTCTGCAGCGTGGCCAGCCCCCCCTCCCCACCACAGTGTAGCCAGCCTCCCCTCCCCCTCTGCAGTGTGGCCAGCCTCCTCCGATTACTTCCCCAGCCTGGGTAAGTTTACCTTAAAATATATTCCTAATACTGTCATTTAACACTGCTTTCTCTACCTGTGTATATATATATATGTGTGTGTATGTATATATATATATATATATATATATATATTATATATTTGCTGGGTCACTACCTATTATTCTTCTCCCTTTCCTTCTGTCTCACCAATTTCTTCCCCTTTTCCTCCTATCTCCCAAAGATCGCCCCACCCTTCTTCCCGTCCACCTCTACGTGTTCCCCTTTCCACCTGTCTCCCCCTGTTTATCCCACTCTCCTCCAGTCCACCTCTGTTCATACACACATACGTGCACACTCCTTTCATACATATATGTGTATACACAGTTGGCTATGGATACATATAAATATTAAAGGATATACAAATATATATATGTGATCTAGTAACACTGTAGTAACTGTGCATATATTAAAGTCGGTGTCACTGGAGCAATATACACATTATATATATATATATATATATATATATATATGATGGTATATAATATGATGTGTGTATCTTGCTTCAGCAACACCTACTGTAATATATGCGCAGGATTGTTTGAGGGATGGGGGCCCCAAACCAGTATCTTGCCTAGGGCCCCATGAGGTCTAAATCCGGCTCTGAGCGGGGCCGTAACTAGGGGTGAGAGAGAGGGGCCGTAACTAGGGGTGAGGGAGCAGGGCCATTAACTAGGGGTGAGGTGTACTTCTCAGACAGAAGTGTACTTCTCAGAAAGAGGCCCGTATTCAATTAGTTTCGCACCTGGATACTTTTTTACCTGCCATACTTTTTGCTTACATTGCGTATTTTAGCCGTGGAAACTTATCGCATGCGTCCCCGCGAATCGCCCTATTCAATTCCAAAACACGCGAAAACGTAACCCGGCGAATGCAAACCAGGCGAAAAGTGCTGTCGGAATTGGGGAAAAGAGCCTGACACCCCCTAAAAGATGCACTGACATTGGGGATCAATGTACATGCCCCCAAATAGTCCTAATAAAGCTATTTGGGGTACTTAAGGGGTGTCATTTTCTTCTAATTAGCATCTTTGCACAAGTGGTGAAGAATAGCATTAAGCAGCTTTTTGGGGTGAAAATAAGTACTCCTGTCAAATTTGGGGTACTTGAAAATGGGGGAAGCATGGTTTAAAGTCACTAAAGTAAGGTTTTAAAAAACGCACCAGAAGCAGGCACCTGCAATCAAAAAAGCACCTCACCCCTACTTGCAGACCCCCCCGAAAGTCTATTTTGCTAGTTTTTTAGTTTGTACCCCCACTTTACACTTTTTTGCCCCCTTTTTCTAAATTGTTTTTTGGGGTGTTGTTCTATTTTTTTTTAGGGTTTTTTTGACGCAGTTATCCATTGGGGGGCTGTCCCAAGGGTGCAGAGTGGTTTTCCCACCTTTGCACCCCAAATTAGTGATTTTGCACTTTTTTCTACACCTATTCATAGGCAAATCTTTTTCGCCTATCACATTGCATTGCGTTTTCGTGTACGCGAAAAGAGTTTGCAATTGAATACAGAGATAAGTTTTCGGCTGGCGTAATGTCGGAATTGTCGATATTTTTTCGTGGATTCCGACTTTTTGCAGCTAATTGAATACGGGCCAGAGCTGTACTTCTCAGACAGAGGTGTACTTCTCAGACAGAGCTGTACTTCTCAGACAGAGGTGTACTTCTCAGACAGAGCTGTACTTCTCAGACAGAGGTGTACTTCTCAGACAGAGGTGTACTTTCTTAGACAGGGCTGTACTTTCTTAGACAGGGCTGTACTTCTCAGACAGAGCTGTACTTCTCAGAAAGGGCTGTACTTCTCAGACAGAGCTGTACTTCTCAGACAGAGGTGTACTTCTCAGACAGGGCTGTACTTTCTTAGACAGGGCTGTACTTCTCAGACAGGGCTGTACTTCTCAGACAGGGCTGTACTTCTTGGCTGCAGCTCCTACCCCTCAGCAAGATGTCACGCGGTCAGGTGGCGTGGCCAGCGCAGGGTGCAGTGCCAGCTAATTATGGCACTGAGAGGGGTCAGAATTTAATGCCTTGGAATAGTCATTTTTGTTACATTCCAACTTACTTTAAGTAAAACTGACTTAAATATTTACAGGTATATCTTTCCTTTATCTGTGCCCTAGAAACAGAGATGGCAGGTACTCTGAGGGCTAAACCAATATTCCTCCTATCACCTCACTAAGATCTAGTGACATCACAGAGGCACGAGGCACAAAGTGTACGTCAGTAGTTCCTAGCGTACAGATAGGCAGCATTACCAGTCATTCTACCTGAATAACTACTGATACCTATACAGGTCACTTATTACTTAGGTCATACTTGCCTACTTTTGAAAAAGCTTTTCAGGGAGACTGTGAAAGCAGCACCTAAGAGCGTGGCGGTAAAGTGGGCGTGTACTGCTACATCTGGGGGGCGTGTCATCTAAATATAAATGAGCCCCAAAGTGGTTAGGAAGATCAACTTGGTGATGAAAACACACTGATACTTTTAAAAAAATACATGTAGCCATAGGGATCATTGTGCCTTATACCCATTGCAGGGAAATTATACTAATGATCCCATTTGAATGTATATATCTGGTTTATATATATATATGTAACAGCTTCACAATGGGTGTAAGATGCAATCAGGGAGATTGCTGGACTCTTCAGGGAGTCAGGGAGATTGCTACTATTTCAGGTAGTCTCCCTGACAATGAGGGAGAGCTGTCTAGTATGATTTAGAGGCAGTTTCCCTGTAAAGCAAACTACTATGACATCACAGTGTGTGATGTCATTACTGTGGTATAACCTCCCCTCCCAGGCACAGGCCTCTGATTTGCCATGAGGAGGACACAGAGAAAGATGTTTTGGATCCTATGCTGTGAGTATTCCAATAGCCTTTAGCTTCCATGTATGTAACATTATTTTATATATGTAACCGGAGAGGCAGACGCATTGCTCACGTTTCTCTACATCAGGGATGTCAAACTCGTGGCCATCCAGCTGCTAAGGGACTACATATTCCAGCATGCCCCAAGAGCAAAACTGTGGCAGTGCATGCTGGGATGTGTGGTTCCACTGCAGCTGGATGGCCGGAGTTTGACACCACTGCTCTACATAGACGCCACTTATACCTGGGACATAAATACTGCAGTTATAGATTTGGTATATGATATTTGCCAGGAGTACCCAGCCAGAAAGCGGGGCACGCTGTGCGTCTGGGGATCACACTAAAAGGGGTTATGGTCTCCAATGCTTATTTATGTGTATTTATTAGTACATAACACACTATTGCATAGTCATACACACACAGGTAAAGGCTGTAACATTTTGTCTTTGTGCTTACAGTCCTTGCATTTCTCCCTGGCATACACTCCCAACTGGAAGAAGTAGACTATGAGGACTATATTGTGAGTATCATTTTGTTTATTCATTTTTAATAATAATTAAAAGGTTCTGTGACCCGTGTGCATCAAAATGTCATTTAATTTTCATGTAACAAGCTGTATAGAAACTACTTCAGTCATTCGGGCTCATATACTATGAATACATTTATTATTATTAGGGGCAAGCTGATCCCCCCCTTCCTACCTAAATTCCCCCCCACCAAATACAGATGTAAGATTGCCAAAGTATAACAATTGTGGCTGCATCCTGGATCGGCACAAACGTACTTCTTACACGCTGTGACTGGTAATTACAGCAGATGGTGGGAGTGGGGGGAGGTGATTGAGTGGGTAACAGGTGACCCGTGAAGCTTGGTTAGAAACGCCAACGGAGTCTATAGAGTGCAGCAGACTAGGGAGATAACTCAACTTAATTACTATTTAAAATTTGTATGAGGGGCAAATAAATGCTGCACGAAGGCCGTGAGCTTTCGCAGTTCCAACCGTTTTCTCTGCACCACAAGATTTTTTTTTGCACTCCATAGAGGTGTCCAGGAAAAGCTGCGATGCTGGACTACCGTAATTCTGAGTTACGTGCGCAGCCGCATATGGAGATTGCACATCTCACAGAATTGTATTACTCTCACACTGTCTAATATATAGAATACTTCATTACAATACTATATTGTCTATGAATAGGGTATGGTAACAGCTACATTACTTCTACCACTGTCAAGCACTTATACTAATGGCTGGCTACAGCATGGTCACCACTGGAAACATTTATGAATCTATCCCACAGGTAACGGTGTAGAACATGTGCTTTGCCCACTGCAATAATCCATTTGTTTTCATTATGTAATCTATACCAGCATATTGTCAGTCCGGGCACTGATTACACTGATGCCACTTACTCTAAGAAGTGACCTGCGTAATTATTTTCATTAATGTCCCATTGTATATCATACATACAGCAGCATTTCTTCACTTCACACATTTATTTTTAAAGCGGTGTCACTGTTTTATACTTATATCTTTTATTTGTATAGGCTCCCTTTACATACATGGGAAAGTCCAGAGGCCTCGAGACCACCGCAGGAGAGCCCAGCGCCCACGAGGGAGAGCCCAGCAGCCGCGGGGCCACCGCGGTAGAGCCCAGCACCCCCGATGCCACAGCGGGAGAGCCCAGCACCCCCGAGGCCACCGCAGGAGAGCCCAGCACCCCCGAGGCCACTGCAGGAGAGTCCAGCACCCCTGAGGCCACCGCGGGAGAGCCCAGCACCCATGAGGGAGAGCCCAGTAGCCGCGAGGCCACTGCGGGAGAGCCCAGCACCCTCAAGGCCACCGCAGGAGAGCCCAGCACCCCCGAGGCCACTGCGGGAGAGCCCAGCACCCCTGAGGCCACTGCGGGAGAGCCCAGCACCCCCAAGACCATCGTGGGAGTGGCCAGCACCCTAAAAACCATCGTGGGAGTGGCCAGCACCCCCAAGACCACCGTGGGATTGGCCAGCACCCCCAAGACCACCGTGGGAATGACCAGCACCCACAAGACCACCGTGGGAATGGCCAGCACCCCCAAGACCACCGTGGGAAAGACCAGCACCCCCAAGACCACAGAGAAAATGGCCAGCACCCCCAAGACCACCATGAAAATGGCCAGCACCCCCAAGACCACCATGGGAGTGGCCAGCACCCCCAATACCATCGAGGGAGTGGCCAGCACCCCCAAGACCACTGTGGGAATGACCAGCACCCTCAAGACCACTGTGGGAATGACCAGCACCCTCAAGACCACTGTGGGAATGGCCAGCACCCTCAAGACCACTGTGGGAATTGCCAGCACCCTCAAGACCACCGTGGGAATGGCCAGCATCCCCAAGGTCACTGCAGGAGAGCCCAGGGCCCCCAAGGTCACCGCAGGAGAGCCCAGCGCCCCAGAGGTCAGCACGGAAGAGGCCAGTGACACAGATACAACCATGGAAGAGGCCAGTGAACCCGACACCATCATGGGAGAGGGCAGCACTCCTAAATACATTGGTGTAGCTGTGGCAATTGAAGAGACGAGGGCCCCTAGGAACACTGGAATATTTTTCTGGGTGGTAGTCTTGTGCACACTAATTCTTATACTGGTCTCATTACTTTGTATTGGGATAGCGGCATACCACCAATGCAAAAATAAGCAACATAAACATGACCAGAGCCCTGACATCCAGGAGCCATGAACGACCCGGAGTCATGCGCCCCCAACAACACCAGGAGAGGCATACGCCCCCAACAACACCAGGAGAGGCATGCGCCCCTATAAACATCCAGAGAGGCATGCGCCCCTATAAACATCCAGAGAGGCATGCGCCCCCACCGAAAACCAGAGAGGAATACACCCCCGCCAACAACCGGAGAGGAATACACCCCCACCAAAAACCGGAGAGGAATACACCCCCACCAACAACCGGAGAAGAATGTGCACCCCACTGACACCCAGGAAGGCATGTGCCCCCACCAACAAATGAAGAGGCATGCGCCCCCCACTGACACCCGGAGAGGCATGCACCCCACAACTAGGGATATGCGGGCTCGGATTAGTTCGGATTTTTCCGCCAAGTTTGGATTTCTTCCCGCCAAAAGTCGGGTCTTAGAAAGAGGCAAAACGTCATCTTTCATGGACAAACATCATCTTCCATGGACTTTTGTCCAGGAATGATGAGGTTTGTCCATGAAAGATGATGTTTTGCCTTATTCTGAGACCCGATTTTTGGCGGGAAAAATCTGAACTTGGCGGAAAAATCCGACCTAATCCGAGCCCGCACATCCCTACCCACAACAACACCCGGAGAGGCTTGCGCCCCACTATGACATCGGGAGAGGCATGTGCCCCACAACTACACCCGGAGAGGCATGCCCCCCAGAACTACACCCGGAGAGGCATGCGCCCCACAACTACACCCGGAGAGGCATGCGCCCCACAACTACACCCGGAGAGGCATGCGCCCAACAACAACACCCGGAGAGGCATGCGCCCAACAACAACACCCGGAGAGGCCTGTGCCCCACAACTACACCCGGAGAGGCCTGTGCCCCACAACAACATCCGGAGAGGCATGTGCCCCACAACTACACCCGGAGAGGCATGCGCCCAACAACACCCGGAGAGGCATGCGCCCCACAACAACACCCGGAGAGGCATGCGCCCCACAACAACACCCGGAGAGGCATGTGCCCAACAACAACACCCGGAGAGGCAGGGCGCCCCACAACAACACCCGTTTTATACTCCTGATAAATAAAATGTTTGGTGTATTATGATACTACACGATTTATATTGTTTTTTCCTAATTGGAGAGTCCACATCCTTATTGATTCTTTAGGAGCTACTGTGTCATTGGAAGTGTTATTATATGGGTCAGATAAGCGTATATCTATCTCCTGGCACGCGGACACAACTTTCACCTTGGAAATTAAGAAGTAACCAGCTTTATAACTCATTACCTATTAGTGACGAATTAGCTGAAATTACGCTGGTTCCGTGAACTGGAACCAGTTACATAACCCCATTGTGTGATATTATATAATTACGCCTGTTTGCGCTCGTCTATTCCTCAGTTATTTTCTAAAAGTTAGGCTGCCACCCGAATAAATTGGAGAGCGTTTTCATGCGCACTGAAGGGTAAAGATGGTAAAACGATCGGCAAGACTTCATTCGCTTTCAAACTGAAAGTAACTGCCCTGAACAAAAACAGTTTCCTATATTCCGAAAAAAGAAAATAAACAACCTAAAAGGTGGCAACTTACTGTGATACAATTCAACCCGAGTAATGCGTATGTCAGAGTATATACGGTTTATATAGCACTGTCCTTTTACTGCACATTTTATCCGGGCTCGATACGGGATGCCGGCGCTCAGGAACCCGGCTGTCAGAATACCGGCACCGGCATCCGACTGGGTCACAATCCCGACAGAGCCAGGATAATAACTACATCCCGGTCGGAAAAACAAGTCGGAGCCACGCGGCTTACCCCGTTTACGTCACTATGTGGGTCGTGCCCAGCACTCTCTGAGATGCTGGGCAACCCCCAGGTTCTCCGTATACTGGTGAACAGATGCCGTGGCAGTCCCAAAAAAACAGAACTGTCCCACTGGATGCGGGACAGTCGGGAGGTATGCGGTCTCAGTCTCAGCGCTGTCAAAATGATCAGCACAGCCCAGCAGCAGCAGTACTGTACTGACCGTCGGCTGCACCCGCGCACGCAGGGGGGGTTTCCGAGTACCTAGAAACCCCCCCTGCACGTTACTCCATCGCCGCCGGCCCAGCGAGCTGCTTAACAATATTACTCTGGGCTAGCTGTAGGGGGAGCTGCCCCTCCCAGTCACTTCCCATAAGGGCACTGTGACCGGCCCGCAATGTGAGAGAGCGCCCTACTGCCGGGACTCTCTGTCCTTTACTGCATGCGCAGCGAGTCCCGGAGCCGCACGAGGTAGGTGGAGGTGCGGGGGAAATAATATTTATCAAATGAAGCCAGATGACTTCTGTATGTATATGTATTGGGGGGGGCGGAGGAGGATAATCTTTATTATAATAGGATGCATGACTAACTGCTGTATGTATTTGCAGGGGGGGGGGTCAGATGGCCTAGGGGGAAGGGGCAGAGGATAATATTTAGGTGCCGGGGGGATGGGGGGGGGGAAATTATCTTTACAAAATGACTCACTGCTGTATGTATTTGCCGGGGGGGTGGAGAGAATAATATTATTAAATGATGCCAAATGACTGCTGTATGTATTTGGGAGGGGTAGGTGGCAGGACAATATTTATGAAACAATGCCAAATGACTGCTGTATGTATTGGGGGGGGGGATAATAATAAATGATTGATCACTGCTTTATGTATTTTGGCTCTGCATTTGTTTTTTTTAGGTGAGTGCGTGTGTCAGTGTGTCTGTCAGTGTGTGTGTCTCTGTCCATGTGTGTGTTTGTGTGTATCTGTCTGTGTCAGTGTTGTGTAGTGTGCAGGCTAAGGGGGAGGGGAGGGGTGGGAGCGAGAACATGTCGGCATGTCAGTAATTATAGTGAAAGAAGTACCGGCATAGGAAAGGACACAATGGCTGCTGTAAGATGTAAGTAGAGATGACGAAATGCAGAGGTCAAAAGTACATTCAGACCTTTGTGGAACTTGGGTATTGTTAGAACATTAACATTACTCTCTATTACCCATTTGAAAAAGAAAAACATATCCACAGGTTGCTTCACATACAGTATATCATGTCTATCAGAGCAGCCTATAGCCACCTGATGCCTTGTTATTTATATTATTTATATTAAAACACCTGAAGTACACAATAAAGTGTATGCTGCCTATTCTGTTTAGCCGTCTTTGTCATTGGGTCTGTAACCAATTATTTGGAAACCCCCCTTTCAAAATCCTGCGGCGTTTGCCACTGGGCTGTGCTATGGAAGCGCTGGGGCAGCTGGGAGCAAGGAGCAGACCTCAGTGTTAGGCTCCCCCACCCCCTCGCTATGGCACCCATTTTAAATAATGAATATGGCGCCCGCAGAATGTCGCTGCCTAGCAAACATCGCCTTTTTTTGTGCCTAGCCACCCCGCTAATCAGGGAGCCAGGATATACTCACAGTCACTGCCTAGGCTGCCGGGGACAGTGAGTCTAATGGGGGACCGCGACGTGTGCCACATGTAGCGCGTCCTGGTACTACCCCAGAGACAATGGTCTCCGCAGGTGAGGTCCCATTCACGAGCTGCAGGCAGCTCCATCGTTGCAAACAGGAAGGGGCGTCCCAGGAGGAATGGGTATGTAATGACAGCTGTCAGGATGCCTCCTGTCAAAATACCGTCAGCGCCATCCTGGTGGTTGGTATCCCGACAGGAGTTGAGAAAGTATACTTACCCCCCCTTCTCCCCTTAACCCTCCCTTTTGTAGCCTAACCCTAACCCTCCCCACCTGAACCCTTCCCGTTAGTGCCTAAACCTAAGTTCCTCCCTTCGTGCCTAAATCTAACCCTCCCCCCCTTAGTGCCTAACCATAACCTTCCCCCACAAAAAAAACTAACGCTAACCCCACTATGCTACCTGAACCTAACCTTCCCCCCCCCACGGCTAACACTAAGGGCACCCCGGCCTTACCTCATACGGGCTGGCGTCCTGGATTCTGGCGTCGGGATTGAGATAGGCGTTGGTATTTCGACGCTTATCTTAAGTCCCTTATCGGGCTTCCCCCGTTGGGATTTAGACTGGTGCCACCATCGCGGCTGCCAGTTAATAACTACATCCCGTCCCAGGACACAGGTCTTTATAATCGTCCCTACTTTGCTTTTAGCATCTTTTGATTTCAAGAAAAAAAACCAAAAACATTCTTATTTTTTACCTCCTGCTATTATCATCAATTTTTACCTTAATGACTGTGGATGAACCACTACGTGATGTTGGATGCCAAAGGCCAGATCAGTCATTTCCAGTGCATACCGCCAAACAGTCCTAGTTATGATGGAACAGTCCCAATTTCCAGGGGACAAAACTGGCGTGCCCTATGAGAAAATGGTTGCGGTGTCGCTGAAAATGGACGTGACACATGTAGATTAGCGGGTGAGGGGCGCAGCCCAGTTTGTCCTGGGAATGTGGTGAGGAACACTAGTGCAGGTCACGCTGACTGGTTGCTCTGGATTAGTGAACAATTGCACCATTGAGCGATATTCACAAATTACCCCGACAGATAAACCAATGTCACAGCTGCGAGGACAGAGTGCAGGACTCGGTCTACAGCAATGAGTCGCTGACCCTCTTGGTCCCTGAGATTCACCACAAGCAGGCCAGCATGCGAGAAAAGCAGCATTAGAGGATTGCTGTACTGGCCGCTAATAGCTTGTACATTATGGGAAAGGTTAATGCTCACATTAAATAAGTAATGGCAGAAATACTGGATTCTCAGCTGGGGAGGAGAAAGGACACTTGGAGAATAAAGCACTGAACGGAAGACGGATTACTCAGCCCTAAATGTTACAATGATGAGAGTATATTGGAAGAAGATCCGGTCTGCCCTTACAGTGCACTCTCTGCACGTAGCCAATGTGTGGCTGAGCCATCACACAGGAGAGTGCAGCTGCAACCTCTCTACAATCCAGCCACAAAGTGCCTCAGCTTTGTCATTGGTTCTTCCATAGGATTGGGCTGCATTTAAGAAATAAAAAAATGACTTCTGCACAATAATATGGCAGCTCCCACTTCATGTAGGAGACAGGTAAGTTATACTGGTTACACGGCGCAGCTACAAATGGGAGCGATCGATGACATTCTGACTGTAGATATTTTGAAAATGTCAATATTGTGCCAGTGTCGAGAATGTGAATGTCGAACAAGTTAAAATGATGACATTCTGAGCAGGTCGACATCATCAATGGTCGACATTCTGACCATGTTGACATAATGAATGTCGACAGACTGACTACATCCTCTACAAATAGCCAGCAATATCAAAATAACTAAATTAAAAGGTAAATTATTTAAATCGATGATACATATAAAGATGGAACACGCTGATCAATATGACATTTTTGTTAAAAAAAAAAAAAAATACAATGTAAAAGTTACTAAATGGTTTAACAGGACAGTGACTGGAGGGTGAGAACATAGGGCAACAAGATGGAATGACAAAGCATGCCAGTTACTCATATGAAACACGCCAGACTCTGTAATTGCCTACATGATTTATGATATGTTATACTTTAATGTCTGACAGTATTGGTATTTTACAGCCTTTTATTCATTTTCCCACTCTTCGCCCTTCCTTATATCTGTACACTGAACGTCAGATAAGGATCTCCTCTAATAAAATCATTAAAAGGCAGCAAAAAGGAGAAACATACATAAAAGTGTAAGGAATCCTTTTTTTATTAATATGGGAGATGTATGAAATGTGTCAGTGACCCACAGCACAGTACAGTGGGAAAACATAAAAAACGGGGTCATACAGATAAATGCAGACATAAGAAATGGTATGGAGTGTACATTCTAATTGGTAAGAGGACAAAGTTTAAATAAGAAGATTGAATATGAGAATAGGGAGAGTGTATTTGTGTGGTCATTATAGGTGGGAGTAGGATAGGTGTGAGGGAGTACCAGTGTGAGTAGTATAGGTGTGAGGGTGTACTAGTGTGGTCATTGTAGGTGGGAGTAGGATAGGTGTGAGGGTGTACTAATGTGAGTAGTATAGGTGGGAGTAGGGTAGGTGTGAGGGTGTACCAGTGTGAGTAGTATAGGTGGGAGTTGGGCATGTGTGAGTGGTATAGGTGGGCGTATGGTAGGTGTGAGGGTGTGCCAGTGTGAGTAGTATAGGTGGGAGTTGGGTATGTGTGAGGGTGTACCAGTGTGAGTAGTATAGGTGGGCGTATGGTAGATGTGAGGGTGTGCCAGTGTGAGTAGTATAGGTGGGAGTAGGGTAGGTGAGAGGGTGTACCAGTGTGAGTAGTATAGGTGGGAGTTGGTTATGTGTGAGTGTGTACTAGTGTGAGTAGTATAGGTGGGCGTAGAGTAGGTGTGAGGGCGTACCAGTGTGAGTAGTATAGGTGGGAGTAGGGTAGGTATGAGTGTGTACCAGTGTGAGTAGTATAGGTGGGAGTAGAGTAGGTGTGAGGGTGTACCAGTGTAAGTAGTATAGGTGGGAGTAGGATAGGTGTGATTCTGCATCTGATACACGGCCTGTATCGGTCTGCAAAAGATTATGTTTGGCGTACCTACGACGAGGAGTTCCGTCGGAAGCAGGATGGGCTGGAGGTCATGCAATTTGGCGCGCGGGACATTGAGGCTTGGTTGGACGCGACTATCCCTCAGCATCCTGCAGCTGATCCTTCATTCAGTAGACGAGGGTAGCCTGTAGCCAAGCGGGTGAAGCCTCATTCAACTGGAGTGTCAAAGGGCAAGTGCTTCGCATTTAATAATGGGCGCTGTTCCTTTGGGTCGAAATTTCGTTTTCAAAACCAATGCCTTCGTTGCGAGGGTGCACACTCTGGGAAAGAATGTAAGCGATGGGCAGGGGGGGTTGGCCCCTTGTCTGGGGGACAGGCTGGAGGTCCTGGTGGGCGCCCACACCTATGGACGTTCAAGCCATATCCCCTTGGCTTGATGCTTACCCCTGTAGCACAGATGCAAAAATGTTGCGGGATGGTTTCCTGCATGGCTTTCATCCTCCCATTGTCAGACTAGTCAGTACGGGGTCGCCGCGGAACTTAAGTTCTGCGACCGATTTCCCATTGGAAGTGAGGAAGGTCATGAAGGAAGTCAATTTGGGTAAAATGATTGGCCCCTTTTCGGAGCCCCCTTTCCCTGACTTGGTTTGGTCTCTGATCTGGGTTGTTCCAAAGAGGGTACAAGGTAAATTTAGGTTAATACAGCATCTGTCTTGGCCTGAGGGTTCCTCAGTTAACGATCTGATCCCGGAGGACCTGTTTAAGGTCTCTTATCAGTCATTTGTGGAAGCTTTGGATATATGGTCAGATCTTTCGGAGCTGGGGCTCTCATGGCCAAGATAGATGTGGAATCTGCTTTCCGGTTGTTGCCCCTGCATCCGGAATATTTCCGATTCATGGGATTTCAGCTGGAGGACAGATTCTATTTGGACAGATGCCTTCCCATGGGGTGCTCGATTTCTTGTGCTTTTTTCGAGAAATTTAGCACCTTTTTGCACTGGTGCATTTGCAGGCAGTCGGGCGAGTTGGGGGTGGCTCACTATTTGGATGATTTCCTTTTAGTGGGTCCCTCAGGCTCTTCGCATTGCACTACCATGCTCAAGGGGGCTCTGTCATTGTTCGCAGGATTCGGCATTCCCGTTGCCCGCGAAAAAACGGAAGGGTCCTCTACGGGTTTGTTTTTTTGGGGGATAGAAATTGATACCCAAGATGGGGTTTGTCATCTTCCCTGGGACAAGGTGACCGTGTTACATGATACGCTTGCCTTAGCTTTGGCTGCGTGTTAAATTACCCTACGCCTGGCTCAGTCATTGCTGGGACTACTAATTTTTTTTGAATGTCGGGTTATCCCCATGAGCCGTATTTTTAGTCGCAAGCTAGAGCGTGCTACATCGGGGGTGTGTTGGCCAAATCATTTTATCAGGTTGTCAAAGTGAGGTAGATAATAGTATGCTGCGCTGTGTATATGTAAGCAGCTCAGTGTAGTTCGATTTAGACAAGGTAATAGGATGACTGAGCGCTAAGTACTATTGTTAGTTCCTATTGATCTATGTTAAAAATTGGAAAAATAAAGCATTTAAAAAAAAAAAAACGTTTCAAAAACGTTTTTTTTTTCTTTTTTCCTTTTGTAAAATAAATAATTAAATAAATATAAAACTGTATGCACCAGCAAGACAAGCAGGGAGGGGAAGAGGGTATTAGGATAGGTAAAAAGAGAGACTCCAATGTTTAAAACTCTTTTAAAAACAATGGCCCTCATTCAGAGCCGCACGTTAACAACAGTACGCTCGTTGCGTTCCGATGTTGACTAACCGCGCATGCGTCGGTGTTACACTGCGCATGTGCGTACGGCAGATTGCGAGTTTTTTTTCTCTCGTTCCTAAAATAGCGTACAGGAAGTGACATGTCAAATGTGATTGACAGAACAGGGCGTTTTTGGGTGTTGACGGGGGTGGAGATGAAAAAACGCAGGCGTGGCGAGGCGTTTTTGGGGCGTACATACATTAGCAGATGCGAACGTCAAATGTGTTGGGACCGTCTCATACGTCACTGGAACATCCGCTTTCCCTTCAAAATGCTCGCACAGCTTAGGGTCAGGATTACTCGACCACATTGGCGATGGCCTTCTCCTCCGTCCCGGGACTCAACGATGGTGCTGCGATTAATCGCGGCTGGTCAGTAAAGTAATTAGTGATGGATTGAAAACCGGCTTGGTATGTGTTTGGAAAGCAGTTTATTGGGATAGCACAAAAGCGTACGCAGGTGGAAATCAGAGCTGCTAATGTCATGATTACACAATCAATTAGCGTACATTTTTGGTGTTTTATTTTGGCCACAATTTGTTGGTTATGGCCTATTGTAACAATAATGTCATCATGTTTTAATTAGCTCCCCTTTTTTTTGTTTTACTGTGGAATTTGCATCGCTATGTGATTTTTTAAACGTTCCTTAAAGAGGCCTTTTTTTTTTTTTAAGAGGGTCAGTTTTTGCCTTTAGGGCCAGGATTAAATGGAACCCATTTGTACAATAATGTCACAATACAATCTCAGTTTTTTGTTTTAAATTTATTGTTTAAACACAAACAAATTGGCCTAATATTTTGTTGCCTTTTTTTTGTGGCAAAGATATTTGTTAAAAAAAAAAAAAAAGCCATAACTGCTAACATAAACGTAAATACCAAATGTAAAAAAATTTCACAAGAAAGGAGAGGGAAGTTTTGACCAGAAAGGAATATGAGCCAAGCACAGAAGGAGTGTGGGAAAAGTCGCCATTGCTGTCACCGTTTTCTCGCCCGTTTGGCTGGGTGAGGGTGGGCGCCAGACCGGGTCCGGGATGCCATCGGGCTGGCCTGTCCAGAGGCAGATGTTGTGGCCTCTGGACTAGGCACAGGGCTAGGCACATTTGGAGGATTGGCTGATGTTGTGCCAGAGGTGGAGGATCCGGATGTTCCGGCAGGAAGGGAGGTCGGCTCCACCATGTGCTGGCGAACGAGCTGCTCCAGGGCATCGGCGATGCGGATGTTGGCCCTGGTATTTTCCGCCAGGGCCTGAGCAATGGTCACGTTGGCCGCAGCATTTTGCTCCAGGGCCTCAGCCACCCGTATCAGACTGGCGTCCATCCTCTGCAGAATCTCCGTATGGAAATCCGATTTAAAATTGAGTTCTGTGAGGAGGCCCACTGCCTGCGAGGGGGCACGCCCTGGACTGGCTTCTGCAGGGTCCTCAGCCGGATGTACTGGTTCCTCCCCTGCAGAGCCAGCAGAAATTCTGCGGCCAAGGCTCCCCTCTGGTGCAGACTCATCCGCCTCTGTCTCTGTTAGGAAAATTGCGAAAAGACTCACATTAGAATCTACATATTGGCACAATAGCATTTCAGAGTTGGTGACATCACAAGACTTACCTTGGCCAACATGAGGAGCCGCAAAGTCTGGCATGTCCGTATCCATGTTGGACACGCCAAACACCTCCACAGCCTGCACACACCCCTGTGCCAGCTCTTCTAAGTCTGTCAACTCCAATGACACAGGGGTGGGACCCCCACCTGTCCCCCTTGCATGCCTAGCCCTGTCGGCAAGTTTTTGCTTGAGACGATATTTGAAGTCTGCCCATCTGTGGAATGAAATTGGAACCATTATCCATTTTTTTACAATGGGGTTTGTTTATAGGATGGGAAAGTGTTTACTTACCGCCGTTTGACATCCCGGGCTAGACGGACATAATCACCCACCCTATTGACAGCAACGGCGACCTCCTCCCACATTCTCCACTTCTGGCTTTGGCTCATATTCCTGGCTGCCTGGGGCAGGATGTCAACGCACTTCTGGATCAAAACCTCCATCTCCTTGCTTGTGAAATGTGGCTGCCTTTTTTTTTTGGCAGCTTTGGCGGGTTGACTGGGGCCAGCAGTCTCTTCCATGTCATCCTCCTCACCTATTTGGGTAAATATGCAGATTTAGCCACTTCACAACTTGCCCAATATTATGTTTTAAAATAATCATTGAGACAAAATGCATGAAGGCCTTACCGCCGGATTTTTGGCCATTGTTTCCCTGGTCTGAAGCCATGTCTCTGCTTCCAGAATGAAATCAACCAGAAATTCAATGTGATTTCGTGACGTATTTATACATGCGTCCTTTGTTTGCGGCCGCATCATTGATTGTGCGTCCCTATGATTCATCCTTAATTTGTGCGGGAAAATAAACACTATTTATGGCTTGGTGTGTGTGGAGTCGAGGTTGGGTTGTTGGATTGTTGGCGGTTAAGTTGGTTGGATTTGGTTGTTTGCGGTTGGAGGATTTGGCAGAGTTGGTTTTTTGTTTGGTTTTGCTACAGTTGTTTTGGTTTTCCGTTCGCATTTTTTTGCTTTTTTCCCCATCCTTTCCTGATTTGGTAAGTTTTGTGCAGTCTAATTTGTGGCCAATTGGTGTCTACTTCTGTTTTTTGGTTAGCTTTTTTTTTTTTTACACTAATTTCATCTTTTTTAGTTTGTTTTGGCTTTCGGACCCAAAGACCTTTTTTTTGGAAAGCTTATATATTCGAGTTGGGTAAGTCCATTTTTTTTCTTGCATTTGCGAACTAATTAACGCATTTTTGACTGTTGTTGTAGTGACTTGCATTTGCGAACTAATTAACGCATTTTTGACTGTTGGTGTAGTGACTTGCATTTGCGAACTAATTAACGCATTTTTGACTGTTGGTGTAGTGACTTGCATTTGCGAACTAATTAACGCATTTTTGACTGTTGGTGTAGTGACTTGCATTTGCGAACTAATTAACGCATTTTTGACTGTTGGTGTAGTGACTTGCATTTGCGAACTAATTAACGCATTTTTCGAGGCTTATTCATCATGTAAACCAGTTTTGCTTTTCCCTTTTCCATTTTTGGGGTCCATTTGAACCCTATTTGACGTACGGTGTGCAATGTCGTTTTCATCGATGGCCAAATGTGTGTTTCGCCTATTTTATGTGTTGGCTTGCAACAATTTGACAAACAAAAATTCACCCTCTAAATTTTTGATGTCTCATTTTTGGCTTTTTTACAGTTTATACGTATCATGACAATACCCCGGCATGTAAGCAGCTATGGATGGTATCAGAAAGCTAAGTTGTTTTATGTTACTTTTGGGGTGGCTCAAAAGCCTTACATTGTAAACTTTGAATTTCAGGTAGATCTGGGGCGAATTGTTCTGGCCCTGCTCCCGGAAGACGACCAACCTCAAACTCGTCCCAGGCGTAGGCATCGTAGGCATGCAAGGCCCCAGATATTTCGAACACGTGTCACCCTTTTTGGAATGCCCGATGATGAGGTTTTAAGACGCTACCGTCTACCTCCCAAAATCATCATAGACACTCTCTCATTAATAGAAAGTGATCTTGAGCGGCAAATTGACAGTCCAACAGCAATACCACCACTGACGCAATTTATGGCGGTGTTACATTTCTGTGCCTCAGGATCGTTTCAAACAACGGTGGGAATAGTGGCGGGCATCTCCCAATCCTCCTTTTCCCGGATCCTGAGGGCAGTGATGGAGGCACTTTTCAAGCACCTCCATCATTTTATTAAAATGCCTTTGGATATGGGTGCCCTTAGTGTGGCCAAGGCCAATTTTTACCAAATAGCTGGCTTCCCACACATCATAGGGGTTGTGGATGGTACTCACATACCACTTCAGCCTCCAGCACGGCTGGAGGCAATATTTAGAAACCGTAAACACTATCACTCCCTGAATGTAATGGTGGTATGTGATGCCTCCCTCCAGATCCTGTCCCTGAATGCTAAATTACCCGGAAGTGCTCATGACTCCTTCGTCATCCGGCAATCAGGGATATGGCAGAAATTAACCAACCTACAAGCTGGTGATGCGTGGCTTCTGGGTAAGTGGAGACCTTTAGTACATAACAATGTTAAGCTTGATACACAGTGTTCCTGATGTGGTATATTTTTGTTCACAGGAGACAGTGGATACCCTTGCATGTCCTGGCTGCTCACTCCTTATTTGGCTCCCACACCAGGGCCACAAAGTGCGTATAATTCCGCACTTACAGCCACCAGGCAAGTGGTGGAGCGCTGTATCGGCCTTTTAAAAGGCCGATTCAGATGCCTCCACCGCTCTGGTGGCGAGCTCATGTATGTGCCGGATATGGTGTCTAAAATTGTGGTCCTGTGTGGGATATTTCACAACATTGCCATAAGGAGTGGTGTCCCAATGCAGCCAGAGGATGCCTTACCTGAGGATGGCCCCCCCGAGGTTGGTCGAAGGTCAGTATGTGGAGGGGCCATACGCGATGATGTGGTGGCCAGATTTTTTAGGTAAGTTTGAACAAAACTACAGTGTTTATACCTAATGTGTTTGTGTTTGTTTGCGAACATCTAATTTTGTTTTTTTTTTCTCACCATCTTCTGTTTGTTCACATAATCTTTGGCACTCCAACGCTCACTACTTCCTGCTACCCTTACCAAACCTGGATCTGGTCCTTTTGGGCATATATTCTGGAACCCATATCGCAACGCCATGTTTGTGGAATCATGTTGGCATGGTCCTTCGTCAACCAGTTCTTGATTTTTTGTTTTTATTTAATTATTTCTTGGTATGTGTTGTATTTGAATTTATCACTGTGTTCTTTTTTTGGGAGTGACCACTTTGTTTTCTCTGTTATGTTGTGAATAAATGTTTGGAGAGTGAAATGGTCTTCCTTTTTTGGGACGTTAACAGCAAGTGTAACCAGGTTAACACAAGTTACATTTGACTAAGGGGTAAACCAGTACTGACGCCAGTTGAGCTAAACTGAAATATGTTTTCAGCTTCCCAACCCACACCAAAAGGAAGCCTGGCCCAACCTTGGGATTTGTAAGATTGGCCTAAGCAGCTTGCGCACCAACTAGGAACCTGTAAAATGTAGAAATATGTAATTGACACTACACCCAAAAAGGGAAATGACATTGTTACTGTTATGTGTTTCTTGTGTCTGTTTGACATACAAAGACAAAACACAATCTAACTTTTAAAAAAGGGAAATCCTTGCAGGAACAGTCTACTTATGTCATGCTAAACTATCTTGGTTTTGGATTTTAAAAATGAGCCACAACGTATATTTGTCTGAATAAATTTATTTTGAAAATATAACAAAAATAAAAAAACTACTGCCGAAGGAGGCCAGACAGCCGGTCGAGGGCCACCAGAATGCCGATTACATGTTGCCGCATCTGCCCCACACAATCCGCCACCTCTTGCCGACGCCTCTGTTCCTCTGTGGGTGAGAAAAGTGTGTGGGTTAATACAACAATAGGGAATCCACATTAAAAAAAAAAAACACAACCAAATCACTCCTAAACCCAAACCAAAAAAAAAAAAGGGGGGGCTGGCAAAAATACAAGGCCTAGGTACAAATTCCCACAGGTGTGATATGTGTATGTTGAAATCACCAGGAAGAGGTAAAGGCAAACCTTCAAAATCACCAAAAGTCAAGCCACAAAAACACGAAGAAAGGCACGACACATGATTACATACAAACAGTTTGTGCTTTAAAAAAAAAAAAAAAAAAAACATACCGGGAGCCAAAACGGGAGCTCCGGAAATACCTCCATGATCCTCCTCGGAGGATCCGTCATTCCCCAAAGAATGGGGAGGAGTTATGATGGACTCCGGGGAGGGGGTAATTGGAAGAGGGGTGGGTGGAGGAGAGGGGGAAGTGGGACGGAGGGGAAGGAGGCCCGACATTTCCGGGAGAGGGTCTGGGAAGGATGGGGAGGAGTGGGGAATAGGGGAAAGATTTGGGGTGGAGTGTTGGCTGGGGGTTGGGGATAGTGGCCGGGAACGCCGTCTGGACGGACGGTGACGGCGGAGTCTTGGCTGTCCCCCTAAAATATGACAAAGAAATTGCGGTTAGTTTATGGACAAATCCGGGCAACAAAACTAAAAAAAAAAAAAAAAACAACAAATAAGCCAAATAGCAGTAGAATGAATAAATCAGAAATAGAGGGAAAACATGCACACGCAGATATGAGTACAAATAATAAATAGGACAGACAGGAAAACATGCACACGCAGTTTGCCCCACAAACACAAACATTAAAACCACAATACATAACACTTACTTTCCAGGATCTGCATGCGAAAGCATGCCAGCAAGCGGGGCGTTCGCCGTTGCAGGTCGGACCACCTGCGCTCCAGCTGCCCGATGTTGCGGCGTGAGCCGAAGGACCGCAGGCGGGACCGTGCCTCCGCATACGCGGAGCGCTTCTGCCGGTTGGTCATGGGTTGAGGTTGGCTGGTGATCCGGCGATCCATGACCTCCGTAAGCACCAGCAGCTCGCGCCTGGTGAATGCGGAGGCTCTCATGATGGCAATGGTGTTTTTCTTAAAAATCATTTTTGATAAAGTGTGTAAAAATTTTCTGATTGGCTAATGTATTTTGGAAATTAACAGGAGCAATTTTATTGGTTAGTGTATGAGTCATGTGTTCGACAGGGCCAGAAATCTCTGGAGAGTTATGATAGGCTTGATGCAGTGACATGCGTAAGCAAATTTAAATAAAGAAATGAACCCAGGGAAATATGCGGGGATCCACAGCAATAGTACAATTGTTTAATTGTGGTTCACATGTTTTTTGAACAATAAAAGCGAATGTTTCATCCGTACGTATTCTGCGGGTAAACACAAACACGGACAAGAGTAAAGTTTCTTGCATTGTGTTGAAAAAAACAAACAATTAAGCTAATTGATACATTGATTGGCATGATACGATTGATGGAGGTAGGCAGAATAAAGGAGCAGGTAATCGACATCTGACAAGGCCACTTCCTGTTTATACTTGTGCGTGCGTTCCTTTCAAGCCATTTCGGGGATGTACGCTCGCTATTTCGTACGCTCGTTAGTTAGAGGAGGGGTCGTCAGAGTTTAGGGAGGAATTTTAGATGCGAACGAAAATACGAGCGAGCCATTGAATTTAAATATTTTTGTACGTACGCCTAACGTACGTGCGCCCGCTTGCGAGTGGGTCTGAATGAGGGCCAATGTTAGAGCAGGAGGTGAAATGATATTCAATGTCCAGATGATTAGGAGGGATCGAGATATTTTAGCTACTGTCCCTGACTGCCCCTACCGGTGGGTTACTCTGGGACTTTTGCAGCATGTGATCTTTTCCTCCTTTGCTGTCCAGAATACTCTGTGGGGATCCGACTGGAGCATGCCACAGCGGCTGGTGATGACGTCACTTGCCGGCGGCTTGCTGCTCTCTTGGTCCTGCTTAGAGTTGCACACTGCTCTGCTCTGTCTTCCAACGTTTCACGTCCTTCAAGACGCTTTGTCAAGGATATTTTCTTAATGAATGGGTGTTGTTTAAATAGCAAACTTTATTGAAATTAAAAATGGTGGCCGGAACAGGAAGTGACCTATATTTGGCGGTAACCATATGTTCCTATTAGTCACGTCATTAAGGTCTCTTAGAAATGAATAGGGTAGAATAGAAAAGTGGGGAATGAAGGAAAAAAGGGGGGAGAAGGATGGGAATAAAAACTGGCTTGGCTTTTAACATAAATAAATAGCTATATATATATATATATATATATATATCTATAAAAAAAAATTATAAAAATAAAAAGTTAAAAAAATAAATAAATAAATAATAATAGGTTTAAAAATTATAAGATTTGTTGTGTGTGTATTACATGATTATAAAAAAGCTTTGAGCTCAATATCAATATTTAGTCCTTGCGGTTCTAAGGTTTTCATTTGGTAGATCCATCTTGTTTCATTACGTTTTAAAGTTGTTACCAAATCTTCTCCTCTCCAATTAGGCGTGGTTTTTTGAACCTCTATGAATTTCAGACCGGAGATGTCTTTATTATGCTTCTCTGCAAAATGGGCCGATACACTATGAGTTTGGAGTCCTCTTTTGATGTTGTAGAAATGCTCTGCCACCCGAATTCTGATTTTCCTTTTTGTTTGGTCTATATATTGTTTTCTGCAAGGGCATGCTAATAGGTAGATAGCACCTTCCGTGTTGCATGTTATATTGTCCTTGATATTGAATTCTTCATTTGTAATTTTTGATTTAAAGCATGGGATTGATTTAGTATTTGCTTTCTGATTTTTACATCCAGGACAATTAAGACAATAGTAGAATCCTTTTCTTTCTCTTTGGACTTTTTCTTTTTGTGGGGGGATGTAACTTGGTGTTAAATGTTGTTTAAGATTTTTCGCTTTCCGATAAATCACTTTTGGTTTTTGTGGAATTCCCATTTTTAATTCTTCGTCTATTTCTTTAAAGTTGTTATTATATTGGGTAATGAATGAAACTTGATCCTCCGTTCTTAATGGTTTAGGTGTTTTGTAGGTTATGAGGTCATTTCTATCAAGTTTTATCACTTTGCTTAACTGATCTTGTAGGTATTCTTCTCTATAACCTTTCCGGCCACCATTTTTAATTTCAATAAAGTTTGCTATTTAAACAACACCCATTCATTAAGAAAATATCAATGACAAAGCATCTTGAAGGACGTGAAACGTTGGAAGACAGAGCAGAGCAGTGTGCAACTCTAAGCAGGACCAAGAGAGCAGCAAGCCGCCGGCAAGTGATGTCATCACCAGCCGCTGTGGCATGCTCCAGTCGGATCCCCACAGTGTATTCTGGACAGCAAAGGAGGAAAAGATCACATGCTGCAAAAGTCCCAGAGTAACCCACAGGTAGGGGCAGTCAGGGACAGTAGCTAAAATATCTTGATCCCTCCTAATCATCTGGACATTGAATACCATTTCACCTCCTGCTCCAACATTGTTTTTAAAAGAGTTTTAAACATTGGAGTCTCTCTTTTTATCTATCCTAATACCCTCTTCCCCTCCATGTTTGTCTTGCTGGTGCATACTGTTTTATATTTATTTAATTATTTATTTTACAAAAGGAAAAAAGAAAAACAAAAACGTTTTTAAAAGGGTTTTTTTTTTTTTTTTTACTATTTTTAACATAGATCAATAGGAACTAACAATAGTACGTAGCGCACAGTCATCCTATTACCTTATCAGGTTGTCAGCTGAGCTCCAGAGGGACCTCAGGGTTTGGGTGGAGTTCATTTCTGCATTCAACGGAACATGCATTTGGGCTTCATGAGTAGAGCCCAGTTGCGTTCTACAGTTATTCACGGATGCAGCAGGCTCTTCGGGTTTTGGGGCATACTTTAATGGTCATTGGTGCGCTGCCCCTTGGCCCACTGAGTGGGTGACCAGAAGCTTGATGAGGGGTCTTCTCCTTCTTGAGCACTTCCCTATTATGGTCTCCCTTGAACTCTGGGGTCCTTCTTTGAGTAACCGCAGTGTCCTGTTTTGGTGCGACAACCTTGGAGTGGTGTACGCGATCAATCGGCAGCACGTGGCTTCTTTGCCCGCGTTCCGTTTGCTGTCACAATTTGTGTTGCATTGTCTGCAGTACAATATCATGTTTCGAGCGCAGCATGTGCATGGGGTGATTAATGAAATTGCAGACTCCCTGTCGCGTTTTGTTTGGCCACGGTTCCGCACTTTGGCTTAGTCGGCCTGCCCGATCGGTAAGTGTTGCCCTTCTTATGTCTGGCAGTTTATTGAGCCGACATGGAGGGGCTAGCCCATCGATCCCTGGCTCCACGAACCCTGAGGCGGCCTGGGCTGAATGGCGCAGGTTCTCGTCCCGTAGCGAAAATCGAGGTAAGGCCGGCCGGACACTTATCCTCGAGTTTGTTTGGAGTCTATTTGAGTCAGGCAGGTCCAGGAGTGTGGTGGTAAAATTGTTGGCAGGTTTGTCCCACTTTTTTCAGGTCAAGGGTTTGGAGGTCCTTTCGAAGAGCGTCTTGGTCCAGAAGGCTTTGAAAGGTTGGGCCAGATTGGCTCCAGTTCCTCCGAACTCACGGCGACCCATTGATTTGAGACTGCTGGCGCGTTTGCACATGGCGTTTCCGTCGGTTTGCTCTTCCGATTATGAGGCTCGATTATTCGGAGTGGCTTTTGTGATAGCTTTTCATGGAGCTTTCCGGATGTCAGAATTAGGAGCTCCCTCTAAGCGAGGCCCTCCATCCATGCTCGGGTCCCATGTTTCCATTGAAGACGCGGCGGTGCTTTGCCGGATATGTCGGTCTAAAACAGACCAGTTGGGAAGGGGTCATTGGGTTTCCATGCTGGCATGTGATAATCCTGAGGTGTGCCCAGTGGTGCGGGCAAATCTGTACCAGGAACTTCGCCCCTTCGTGGATGGGGCATGGCTGATACATGCAAATGGATCCCCTATGACTCATTTTCAATTTGGTTGGGTTTTAAAGCGTTGTTTGGAGGCGGTCAGGTTGTGCCCGCGTGACTTCGGAACTCATTCGTTTCGGATTGGCGCCGCTGCCGCATCTGGTTCCTCTGTGGAGCAGATTAAGGCCTTGGGCTGTTGGAGGTCTGGTGCTTATAAAAAAGTACATTAGTCTTCGGTATGTTGGTTTTTCAAAAATCCTAACTTGGGGAGTAGCTACTCGCCATTACGGGGGGTCTTGAGGAATTTTGTTTTACCACTAGTTTTAGCCCAGGCTACAGCCGGCTGGTGGATGTTTTGCCTCAGGCCAAGTTGGGATTTTGCCCCCTCCCCCCCACCCCTCTTCTTTCACGGTAGCCCCTCTGTTGTAGGTTTCTTCTCTTCTCTTATTTTTTCTTGTTCATTACCTATTTCACGGTTATCCCTTATTCTCTCATAGATTCTAGGGTGCTCATCTTTTTAGACCTTAGTCCATTTAAATTAGGAGGGATTTTTGTGTGTTTATTTAGGATGTAGTTGAGGGGATTGCTAGGGTGCTAGATTGTGTATGGTGGCGGCACGGACAGAAAGAGGTGTCCGCGGTTGGCGGGAAAGAACGGTGGCAGCCGCCATCTACAGCTTGCGGTGCTCTCCCGTTGAATACATGATTTAGGCTTATTATACCCTAATGGGGTCAGCGGTATCACTGATCTCGGTGGGCCTCACGTGGTGTTATTGGGCAGGAGGTGGATACCTTAGGCAGGATAATGGGCTGGCGGATCGCCCCCCCATTTGGAAGAATGTCGTAGTGCAGTTGGTTATATTGCATTTTAGGCCCATTCTTTCTGCGCCTCCATACTGTGTCTCTTATTAGCTAGTTCATTTACATTAAAATATAGTTCAGTTATAGTTAAGTTACTTATTAGCTTAAAGTTTAAATACATTGAAATAAATTTTAAAATAAAATATAAATAAATAGAGCTGGTCTTTCTTTCCCCTTATGCAGGTCTCAGTGTCGTTATATCAGGTTTTACATTGTGGTTTACCCTTTGCTGTCTCGGGGAAGGCACTCATCAGGTGATGGGGAGTTTATGACCTGCTGAATGGTTATCTATACTAAGACAAATTAAACAACCTTGCGCTGGAAAGGAGAAGCTAAGGGATCTTTCCAGTGTTATCTAAACTGGATATATAAAATCACAAAGAAAATAACAGAAACCTTGCGCTCCACTGTAGGGGTACAGTACTAAGGCCCAACAAAATCTTTACAATACACAAACCCAGCTACTATGGAATTCCTTCAGTCCTTTAGTCCTTGTAACGACAGATTTTCTCACATCAAACGATCCAATATATATATATATATATATATATATATATATCTCTTACTGTATAAAATTTGTCCTTCTGTCATTCTGTCCTTCTATCTTTCTATACAAATCCACAGTTTCCAAGCCAAGATTGTGAAATTTTACATACGAGCGTATTAAAACACGGCGGTGGCAACTAAAAAAAATTACTGGTCATTTTTAATTAACTAAAAACCACAATTTTTGCATAGCATTCGCCCTCTACAGGTCAGGTACGGAATTAGAAAAGGATTTAGCTTATCTAATTCTTTCTTTTCTATCTCTACTATCTACTATATAAAAGCTAAATTCTTTCCTTCTGTCTTTCTATACAAATCCACAGTTTACAAGCCAAGATCTCTCATGGTTCTACACCTTAAACACCAAAGAAGAGTAAAAGCATTGTCCTGTTTGGTTTATTGTTAGATGCAGATTTGGACACCATTCTTCTTGGGCCATCTGCAAGGTCAATAATTTGATTTTAGAACATGCATTTTGCTACATACTAAGGAAATATGGAATTTTATTCTGTAGCATATAATTTAAGTCACTGAATATCATTTACTATGGCTCTTGTGTGAGTTTACAGTACCTTTTAAATGCTGTATGAATTTATAACCTCTATTAATTAGGGATGAGCGGATTCCGTTTTCAGAGAACCGAACCCACCAGAATTTCGAGGATCCGGGGCGATCTGAGCCAAGCTCGGATCTCCATGCCTGCCCCGGATCTCTCACCCGAGGCAAAACCTTGCAATCCTGCTAACGGGTTGCAAGGTTTTGTATTGAGCGGGCTTAGCGCTGATTGGCTGAGAGAGCCGTCTATCACGGCTCTCAGCCAATCAGCATTGAGCGGACTTAATGCTGATTGGCTGAGAGAGCAGTCTGTCACGGCTCTCAGCCAATCAGCGTTAAGGCCATTTAATATGCACACAGGAAGCAAAAGAAGATGGCGCCCATCATCCCCCGCTGCCTGACATCGCCGGCACCCCCCGCTGCCGACAGTCCCACTGGCAGCATCCCCCACTTCCAACACTGCCGCCCCATGTACTGAGGACACCGTCAGTGACCCCCACACTGCCGGAACTCCCACACTGAGGACACCACTAGCACCCCTGCACTGCCGACACTGTCAGCACACATGCACTGAGGACACCCCTGGCACCTCCGCTCTGCCAACACCGTCGGCACGCTGCATTGAGAACACCACTACACTGCCGACACAGTCAGCAAACCTGCACTGAGGACACTGCTGGCACCCCCGCACTGCCGACATTGCTGGTACCCTTCACTAAGGACACTGCCAGCACCGCAGCACTGCCATTCCACATACTGAGGACACAGTCAGCAACCCCTGCACTGCCGACACAGCCAGCAAACCTGCATTAAAGTCACCACTGTCACCCCCGCACTGCCGACATCACTGGTACCCTTCACTGAGGACACTGCCAGCACCACAGCACTGCCATTCCATGTACTGAGGACACTGCCAGCAACCCCCGCACTGCCAACACAGCCAGCAAACCTGCACTGAAGACACCGCTGGCACCCCCGCACTACCGACATCACTGGTACCCTTCACTGAGGACACTGCCAGCACCGTAGAACTGCCATCCCATGTACTGAGAACACCGTCAGCAACCCCCGCACTGCCGACACTTCCACACTGAGGATACCACCGGCACCCATGCACTGCCGACACTGTCAGCACACATGCAATGAGGACACCGCTGGCACCCTTGCTTTGCCGACACAACCTGCACCCTGCCAGCACCTCCGCCCCACGGATTGAGAACTCCGTCAGTGACCCCACACTGCTGCTACTCCCACACTGAGGGCATCCCTGCACAGCCGACACTGTCAGCACTCCTGCACTGAGGACACCACTGGCACCCTTGCTTTGCCGACACAACCTGCACCCTGCCAGCACCTCCGCCCCACGGATTGAGAACTCCGTCAGTGACCCCACACTGCTGCTACTCCCACACTGAGGGCATCCCTGCACAGCCGACACTGTCAGCACTCCTGCACTGAGGACACCACTGGCATCCCCGCTGTGCCGGCACTATGCACTCAGGACACTGCCAGGGCCCCCACTCTGCCAACACTGACGGCACTTCCGCATTGAGGACACCACTGGCACTCTCGCATTGAGGACACCGCTGGCACTCTCGCATTGAGGACACCGCCAGCACCCCGCACTGCCGACACTGCTGTCACAGTAAGTGCACTATTGGTGTATCCAACCCACACTGTATAACACACTGTATCTGTGTTGGAACTTAGAAGCTGAACTGCCACATGTTAGTGCCGCCCACTGTGTCGCTTAGCTTACTCAGCCAGCTAGCTGGATGCAACCTTTTGGCTTTAACTAGATGAAGAAAATTATATTGTGAGGTGGTCAAAATTCATTGGAAATGACTGGAAATAAATGTTATTGAGGTTAATAATACTGTAGACACAAAAACAGGCCCATTTGATGTGATTTTAGCTGTTTTTATGATATTTTAAGAAAAAAATCCAGAACCAAAACCGAAAAACAAAACAGCAAGGAAAAAATTCCAAAACCAGATTTAGATCCCAAACCAGGGGAGAACCAGATCCAACAAAAAACAAAACAAAAAAAAGAAAACGAGGGTCGGCGCACATCTGAGTCTGAATATGGTAAAACCTGCTATATGGATCCATGAGGAGAGATCCATCTGATTTAGAATCAGGCCCATAAAGATGGCAACTATACTGGGATGCAAAAACGCATCTCTGCAGCACAAATTTTTATTTATACTTGCTCATTCATGAACTTACACAACTAGATGGTGTCAACAGTGGCAACCAAACGTTTTTGTCTACCTCCTTGGTTACTGGACCGCACTATGGAACGCACAGAGGCTACTTCCGGTTCATTCCTTTGTCAGCCCCATAAGGGTAAAACCGATTGGATGAATTTTATACACCGTGGAGACCCTGACTGCCGGAAACAGCTGCACAAGGAACTGGAAGTAGTTGCTGTGCATGTCATAGTGCGATCCAGCAACCAGGAAGTACACAGTCATCCTGGTATCAGAGCAACAGAAGCTCTTGGCCCTGTTTACACTGTACATCCGACAAATTTTGAATGCTTCTATCTCCGAAGTTTGCTTTACACCGTTACAGGTCCTACTTCCTTCGAAGACCTTAGGACTGTGGATGGTTAAGTTTGCCACACTTTTCGTGAGGCCTGCCTAAGGAGAGGTTTGTTGGAGGATGATGTGTAAACAAACATTCTTAAAATCCCGGGCAACGCCGGGTACTCCAGCTAGAATATCTAAAAAAAAAATAAAAAATATATATATATATATATATATATATATATATGATAGTATAGTATGTTTATATAGGGAAATCTTTATAAGGGAGTATAGTGGGATCCAAACAGCAGAAAGTCTTCCGATACACTCCCAACCAGGTGAGTAAAATCGGAAAAAAAATGGGACCACTCTGTGATCTTCAAATAAAAAATAGACATACTTGCCTACCCGAAAATCGTATGTCGCTCCCGACCCCCCAGAAGAGTGGGCAAGTCTCCTGGCTGGCACAATCTGCCCACACCCCCTCTGCTTACCCCCGCCGGCATCCGCTCCCACCTCATTTAAGTGATTGGTTCAGGGGATCTGATGATGCGATTCGTGCTGAATCGCGACATCGTGGCCCGAGCCGGCTACACAATGCCAAAATCGCATCACGCCCGATTCCCTCCCACCGCTGTGCCAAACTGGATGCCTCCTCCTGGAAGAGGCAGCCAGATTTGTCGGGAAAGCCTGCATAGAAAGATGGTTACATCAAAGCTTACATTCAAGGATATAATTCAGACTTATAAAGGTATCTTTAACTTATCCCATGCGGATAATCAAGGAATTCAGACTTTTAACCACCTCGTGTGTCAGCAACCTCAAGGATAATGAAGCTTCCATGTCTTATATTATGTACTTTCATGTAGCAGTTTCTTCGGTCCTCATAGTGTAGAATCTGGATAGTCCGTACAAGGAGGACGCCTGCTTGGGAGCTGCGCGGTGATAGAGCAGCGGCTGATACTGGTACTTGTCTGGGACTGAAACGTAGATATATTTTATGGCTTCAATGTGAATAAAATCCGGCTGCTTGTTTAAGTCTGTACGGAAAAGGGCAGGGCGCATTTTGCCCCTTTAAAATCGGACAGGTGCCCCGCTAAAACAGCCTAGCGGGAACACTATATATAGATATAGAATTTATTTTTTCATCCATAGATTCAAGACTGATTGCAGTACACATAATATGGCTCCTGCAACAACACAGGGATAATGAGTGTAGAAGAATCACTAACCGAATTATTGAACGCTGGTTATTATCCCAGAGTGCTACTGCAAAAAGCCATATTTAATATATGTGTGTGCAGGGCTATTTTTCTGGAAAAACAGCTTCAGGAACTGTGGGTGGAGCTACAGAAAAACAATTATATATGTATATTATCTATATTATAGATACCTATATAATACAGTATTTAGACAAGAATGCACTAAAAATGGACTTTAAAATAAAACTTATCTTATGGAATGTACATTTTGGCCCAGGACATTTCATCATAGTTAATGAGAGGTTCAGGAACAGAGTTCCTGCTTGTTCCTGTTGAAAAATAGTCCTGACTGTATGTGTGTGTGTGTGTGTACGTACATACATATATTATGTATACATACTACAGAAGCCCTAAACCCTTATTTTGCCGGGACTTAACAAAAAAGCAACATGCAGGGAATGCATTGCACAAAACATAAATGTACACTTCTAAGTTTCCATGTACAAATTGTTAAAGTTGAAGAATATTCAATAAAAATTAAAAATGTCAAAATAATGTTGAAATGCTGAACACAGGATTTTGGTACTTACCGATAAATCCCTTTCTCCGATTCCACAGGGGACACTGGAGGCTTCATGACAGTGGGGTGGAGATGTGTGGTAACTGGGAGCTGGCACTTTAAATTTAGAAAGTGTGACTAGCTCCACCCCCTCTATACCCCCCCCCACACACACACACACACTACAAGCCAGTCTTAAGAAACTGTGCCCGAGGAGAGCTGGAAAGAGAAACTGCAGAGGAGGAGGTGAAGCAAGTACACAGAATGACAAACACATAACGTGTAAAGATGTTCTAAAATAACAGTAGAACAAAGAAAAACAAACCAGTCATAACGTAGAATGACAACCAACCATGGCAGGAAGGAACAGCGCCGGGTGGGCATCCAGTGTCCCCTGTGGAATCTGAGAAAGGGATCTATCAGTAAGTACCTCCAGTGTCCACTAGGGGACACTGGAGGTTTCATGACAGTGGGGACGTCCCAGAGCTCCCCTCCCGGGCAGGAAAGCACTGAGAACCCAGCAAAATAGCACGGCAATAGGGTGAGGCTGCGAACGTATTGTTATCCTGCTGAAAGATGAACCGTCGCCCCAGTCTAAGGTCAAGAGCGCTCTGGAGCAGGTTTTCATCCAGGATGTCTCTGTACATTGCTGCATTCATCTTTCCCTCTATCCTGACTAGTCTCTCAGTTCCTGCCGCTGAAAAACATCCCCACAGCATGATGCTGCCACCACCATGCTTCACTGTAGGGATGGTATTGGCCTAGTGATGAGCGGTGCCTGGTTTCCTCCAAACATAACGCCTGGTATTCACGCCAAACAGTTCAATCTTTGTCTCTCATGGTCTGAGAGTCCTTCAGGTGCATTTTGGCAAACTCCAGGTGGGCTGCCATGTGCTTTTTACTAAGGAGTGGCTTCCATCTGCCCACTCTACCATACAGGCTTGATTGGTGGATTGCTACAGAGATGGTTGTCCTTCTGGAATGTTCTCCTCTCTCCACAGAGGAATGCTGTAGCTCTGACAGAGTGACCATTGGGTTCTTGGTCACCTCCCTGTAGGGCTCTTCTCCCCCGATCGCTCAGTTTAGACGGCTGGCCTACTCTACTAGGAAGAGTCCTGGTGGTTCCGAACTTCTTCCATTTACGGATGATGGAGGCCACTGTGCTCATTTGGACCTTCAAAGCAGCAGATATTTTTCTGTACCCTTCCCCAGAATTGTGCCTCAAGACAATCTTGTCTCGGAGGTCTACAGACAATTCCTTGGATTTCATGCTTGGTTTGTGCTCTGACATGCACTTATATAGACAGGTGTATGCCTTTCAAAATCATGTCCAGTGAACTGAATTTACCACAGATGGACTCCAATTAAGCTGTAGGAACATCTCAAGGATGATCAGTGGAAACAGGATGCACCTGAGCTCAATTTAAGCTTCATGGCAAAGGCCGTGAATACTTATGTACATGTGATTTCTTAGTGTTGTTTTTTTTTTATTAAATTTGCAAAAATCTCAAAAATTTTTTTTTACACGTTGTCATTATGGGGGAAAAAGTGAAGCGTTGTGAATACTTTCCAGATGCACTGTACATATATCTACATCATGCCATCTATCACGCTACGGACCCCGGTGCCCTCCCCTGGTCACTCTATCAAGAGGCCACATGCCTAGACGCACTCCGTTATACTCTAATAGGGTGAATGGGAGTAAAATAAAAAGTGTAAAGAGATTGTCACCACTTGCGGCGAGTCACCGGCTACTGGTGTGGTATAAGAGAGAGACAGTAATTAGTTAGACAATGTCTAGATAGACACCAGATGTTAGAAAGTGGTCGATAATTTTTCTTTTTTTTTTTTTTAGCCCTAATCTTCACTCTAACCCTCCCCTGTCTAACCTGTGTCTATCTAGACATTGTCTAACTAATTACTGTCTATCTATAGTCAGTAACCTGGGCGGCCCACATATTTTATATTCCTCAGTATATATATAGTACATCGGGAAGTCAATAGCCACCTCAACATCATGCTAGTCAGCCAGACATGTGTAAGCTGGGTACACAATTACCCGACAGGGCGGCCGATTTGGTAAGCATAAAGATGTAGCCACACACATCTATCCCGTGATGCGAGGGTATCGCGGCATGGATGGCGCGACTAGCATGCCTGCGTCTATGTAGTGTGTGCGTGGGGTAATAGCTGGCTACAAGTGCTCGCAGCCTGGCATTTGCTGCACTTTGCCGCAGTGCGGGTGCATCGCGGCAAAGAGGAGGCTGCCTACATCCATACACACTTCTGGACAGATATCTCAGCTGGGTGGATATTTAAATTTGCCCGTCCAGATGAGATGTCAGCGTCGGTGGTCCCTGCAGCCAGTGTACACACATGTACAGATATATCATGGAATCGGCTGGCCTGCAGGATCCACCTGACATGTCTGTGACCGACGGCGCTCACAGACAAATCAAGTGTACACACGAGCAGATCCGCTACCGATACATCATTCGTCGATTGTATTATATATATATATTCATACATACATACATACAAGTTTGTACCCAGCTTAGCTTAGGTCCTGGTAACTAATGCTGCATTTATCAATCTTTAAATCGCCATAATCACTTGAGCTAGAATAGCTGTAATTGAGCACAAGGAGGGAATAATTCCTCTGCAGAAATGGAAGGTCGGTATACTTGGGTTTGGCTCTGCGGAGACATCGTTGCGCTCACACATGGGTCTGATAAATATCGCCTGTATTATTACAGCCTTACTCATACATTGCTGACAGCCCCTATTGCAATGTCAGTAGCTTTCTATGCAAACAGGAGGGAAGAGACACATTCAGCAAGTATTCTCCTAGTTTATACCACTATGGCATTGGGGAGAAGATCTAATAGCTCAGTGCAAATATTTCTTCTGTCATCTGTACAACATAATCTGATGTATCATAAGACACCAAGGCCCCATTTACTAACGAGTTTTATCACCAAAACGAGTGATAAATGTCACTGTGTATGATAAATGGTGCTCCAGCCAATCAGCTCCCAACTGTCACCTGTTAGAAAAATGACAGTTGGAAGCTGATTGGCTGGAGCACCATTTATGCTCCATTTATGGACATATCTGACCATTACTTATCTGTTACATTTCATGTGTGCTAGAGCCGTGTATATTCTTCTGTATTTGTATTTTTACACCTACTTCCCATTTTAAACATCATATTCAACACATCCCCTCCCATGATTTACCCAACCACACAAACCACTTCCCAGCCATATTTGCCAACTCTCTATGATTGTCAGGGAGACTACCTGAAAAGTAGCAAATTAATCTCCCTGACTCCCTGAAGAGCCTAGGAATCTCCCTGTCTGCACCTGACCACTAATTATGAAGCTGTATTAAAAAAAAACAGATATATATACATGCAAATGGGATCATTAGTATAATTTCCCTGCATTGGGTATAAGACACAATGATCCCTATGGTTACATGTACTTTCTGAAAAGGATCAGTGTGTTTTCATCACCAAGTAAATCTTACTAACTGTGCGTACACACGGGACGATCGACAACGATAACGATATACGATCTTCCGAGTGTGCTGGACGATCGATATAATTCATTCAACACACCACCAACTCACCAATGACTACAACGACCCGCGACCAAGGATCGCGGGTCCCTATATTAACCTTGGCTTGCATGCACGGGCGATGGATGATAATGATATCGTCCATATGTGCCGCGCATCGCAGGTCACCGAAAAATGCACGATATGATCGGTATCGTTCATATCGTCCATTTTAATCGTACAGTGTGTACGCACCTTAACTGCTTTGGGGCTCATTTACATTTGGTTGTACATCAAATCACGCCTCTTAGATATAGCAGGACACGCCCACTTTACTGCCGCGCTCATAGGTGCCGCTTTCACAATCTCCCTGACATGCTTTATCACAGGTAGACAGGTATGGTCTCAGCCATAGTAGCTACCATATTATTATAAGGCTACACCGCTGCCTGGGCCTGTGAATAGGGACAGTCCTGATAAAACAGGGACTGTTGGGAGGGATAATACATGTTGCTGTACAGCTTTTTCTCTGGGGTCTAATATATACATATATATATATTTGCTTATACAGAACTGCATAGCAAGTCCACCTTACAAAATGATTTTCTAAAAATAAACATAAAATACAAAGAATGCAAAACCCAATGCTCAGCTGTGAGGACTGAGAGGGGCATTTGGATAAAGAAGACATTTCAATTTACCAAGGACACAAAGAAGAACTTACTATAAGGGGGGTTTGGGCAGGGCCGTAACTAGGGGTGAGGGAGCGGGGCCGCTACTAGGGGTGAGGGAGCGGGGCAGTAACTAGGGGTGAGGGAGCGGGGCAGTAACTAGGGGTGAGGGAGCGGGGCCGTAACTAGTGGTGAGGGAGCGGGGCCGTATCTAGGGGTGAGGGAGCGGGGCCGTAACTAGGGGAGAGGGAGCGGGGCCGTAACTAGGGGTGAGGGAGCGGGGCCGTAACTAGGGGTGAGGGAGCGGGGCCGTAACTAGGGGTTGAGGGAGCGAGGCCGTAACTAGTGGTGAGGAAGCGGGGCGGTAACTAGGTGTGAGGGAGCGGAGGCGTAACTAGGGGTGAGGGAGCGGAGGCGTAACTAGGGGTGAGGGAGCGGGGCCGTAACTAGGGGTGAGGGAGCGGGGCCGTAACTAGGGGTGAGGGAGTGGGGCCGTAACTAGGGGTGAGGGAGCGGGGCTGTATCTAGGGGTGAGGGAGCGGGGCCGTAACTAGGGGTGAGGGAGCGGGGCCGTAACTAGGGGTGAGGGAGCGGGGCCGTCACAGAGAGTGCGGTCTGCGCAGGGCTCTGTTGACAGCACCGTAGCTGTAATGACACCCTGCAGCCAGAATCATTGCTGGGAGTGCCGCCCGGACCATCAAGCTCCAGACATGCACAACACAAGCCTGTACAGTCTCCTGGAGCATCTTGACAGAGGTGTACCGTACTGGTCATTTCACTTTTTAATTGTTATTGTTACTATTGCTTATTTTTTTTTTTTATATACACTATGCAACTATACCACACATATACATATTTCATTAACTGCTTGTAGAACTACATTTAAATTAAAACAAAGACAACCCAAACCCTTATTTACCATATTACTAAACAGCTAAATCCATTGGGAATCTTCTTATGGAAGTAATCCATAGGGAATCTTCAACAACAAAGTAATCCAAAAGGAAATACTATAAAAAGCCATAAGAGACAAAAGCAACAGGTCCTTTTGGAGCACTGCCAGCAAATGACGCAGAACTCAATAAAACCAAAAAAGCCTTAATTCATCAACCTCAGGGCCTGATTCAGAGCCGGATGCTATTTGCGCTCGCTCGTTCAGAAAAAGGGGCCGGATATTTAAATTGAGCGCTCGCTCTTTGCGGTCTGTTGACGCCTCTATGTCTGAGCGAGCGAAGCATGCGCTCGCTATTTTGTAAAGACGCCCCCTGGCCGCTCGCATCCTACGTCATCTCCGCTATTTATTAGATTAATCGAGAACATCGAAAGGCGTCTGAACTGCTCGCAGTGCTTGTGGTAGGATTTTCCTACCGCAATCATGCGAACAGTTCAGGCTAAGAAACAACCAAGTGACGTGGCCGATGACGCTGCTTTGTTAATTATGTACACCCTTAAAACGGCCGTTTTGACCGTTTGGCACGCCTGCGTTCGGATCACCACTCCCCGTTTTCAAGCACCTTCCCCAGTTACTACCCACAAACGCCTCTTCCTGTCACTCAAATAAGCAGGCACTCGCTATTTTGCGAGCGCTCGATTTCCGACCGCATTGACTGGTTGGCGCATGCGCATTACAACCCATACGCACGCACAGTTGTGCGAACATCGCTCGGAGCGGCCGCTTACGAGCGTCTCTGAATCAGGCCCTCAGTGTAATGTGATGTATCTTACATGGGAGGATCTGCAATACAACATAGTGCAGAACAATATATATATGTTTTTCCTAGAGCAGTTTTATTATTTATATGATGCATTTTCTATGCCTGCTTTATCTGACAGCTCTATGAGATTGGAAGAGATTTAACTCTGCAGCACCTGGGTTATTTATTTGGTATCCCGACAGGGGTTGGATAAGTTTACTTACCCCCTTTGTGCCTAACCCTAATTCCCCCCCAGTGGTGCCTAACACTTATCTCCCCCCCAGAACCTAACCCCGCTGTACTGCCTAAACCTAACCCTCCCCCCTCACGGCTAACAGTAAGGGCGCCCAGAACTTACATCGTTTGGGCTGGCGTTCCTACTGTATTCTGGCATCGGGATTAAGATAGGCGTCAGTATTTCAACGCCTATCATAAGTCCCTTGTCGGGCTTCCCCCGTCTGGATTTTGACTGGCGGCATCTCGGCCGTCATAACTACATCCCATACACACACACAAACACATGGTTGTATTACACTAATGGGGCCCATCCATCAGCGATGGATTGCCGCGATGCTGCAACCGGGCATCTCAGAAAACCAACATGTTTGATTTTCCCGATTTGACGATCGCGATCAAAAAATGATCGCGATCGTCAAATCGGGGACATTTAGCATGTAATATTTCAGCAATCCTGCGACGGATCGCTGACCATCGATGTTGGCCGGCGTTTCCACCCGGCAGATCGGCATTTCCGATCGTGTCACAGGATCGCGGACATACCGGTCAGATGTATGGGCACCTTAACACCACAGATGCTGAGGTATGTTGTTTTGACTTTTAGTGCACAAGTGTATGAACACGGTCTAAACACGAATGATAAGTACTGTAAATGGATAACTGTTCCAGTAGGGAAATTAGACTATTTGCTTTGTATGGGGGCGATTTAATTGTTTTTTCGGCTATTTCTTTTGGGCACTCAATGGAGCAATTCAACTGTTTCTCTGTTCAGGCACGTGTGCAGCTATTCATTTCTGCTCGCAGCCTCCCGAGATCACACTGCAGCGTCAATCGCCACTGCACAGACAGGTTTGACAGTGACTGGGCGGCGGGCGCAAAGACACAGGGCCTGATTCAGCAGTGCACGCTGTTTGGGAATCTGCGCAGGATCCATTCTGCGAGTGTGCATAATTGGTCCTACTAACTCGCTCGCAGACTGGCAGTGATTGACAGTCTGCTGCCGTTTGTGGGTGGGAAGGGGCCGGTGATGCCCTCCGTTTCCCAATACGGAAGCGTGCCGCCACTGTTGCCGGGGAGGGAAGAAGCCAGGATCTCCGTTGGTGGCAGAGATTTCCTGGCTTCTTCCTTTAAGCTGTGGCAGCGGCTGCGTGATCCCATGGGTCACCGCAGCCAGCCGGTGTGACTCAGATTATCCGATGCTGGGTTAGACAGCACAGCTCGGACAAGTAATGCACAGGAGGCGTGATGCCTCCTGCTGCATTACCATATCTGCAAGGGTCGCAATTGTAAAGCTGCCTGCGTTCAGCTTTGCAATTACGATCCTTGCAGAATCAGTCCCACAGTACACACTAGGGATGCTCATTGCTCATGATTACAATGATTTGTAATCATTGATGGTTTAGGACGATGTTGAATGTTTTTCCCATCGATGGGGGAAAACCAGATGGATTTTGTCTAAGGTCCCGGGACACTGAGCATAGCTCCACACCTGAAGCCATGCCCCCCAGTTCTGAATGGCCCATGGGCCAAATAGTCAAAGAACAGGGATGACCATTTGGGTGGTGTAGCCATCAATGGTCATCCATTGCATAGATGTTTACCATCAATGGCCACTTTCTTTTTTCCTATTTATGGTAACCATACCGATGGCCTTCCCTAGTACACACTGCGTTAGAGGTAGTCATGGTCCAGCGATGATTCATAACCATTGATGGTTTATGGTCGATGTAGAATGTTTTTCCCATCGATGGGGGAGAACCAGATGGTCTCCCTCCTTCGAAGGAAAAACATAATCGAATTATTATTTTTTTTCTAGGTGCCGGCCAAACACGGAGCATAGCTCCGACCCCTCCTTATGGAGCATACACACGGTCAGATTTGTCAGATGAACGACTGAACGATTTGAACGATTTTTGACTGCATTAAAATGAATGGAATCGTCCAAGTCTGACTGCAAACCCATCAGATGTCAGATATCTTTATCTGACCATCGGGAACGCGCATTGTTGATCGTCCATCGTTCAGGCATGTCAGATATGAACGATTTTCCTTCAGATATGAACGACTGAACGATTTTTAAATCGTTATCGTTCATATCTGAAGAAAAAATCTGATCGTGTGTATGCACCATTACACTCACGAAGCCACGCCCCTTGGTTCTGATTGGCCCACAGGCCAGTCAGTCATGGAACAGGGATGACCATCGGTTGGCGAAGCCATCGATGAATCGATGGTCCTCCATTGCATAGTTATTCACCAATGATGGTCACTTTGTACTTTGCCATCGATGGTTACCATACCGATGGCCATCCCTACACTGCGCCGCAGTCAGTCACAGGTCAGAGCTCCGCCCCCGTCTCATTCCCGCCTAAACTCTGCCCAACCGACGTTCCCTTCAAATCAAACGCCAGAAGTCCTCCTACCGGCGACCAATCCAACCGCCCACTGGCCCTCGCGTCACTAGGAGGAATGCCCGTGCCTCATTGGCTCGGCGGTGGCCATGCGCTGCCTTTCCTCCAATCACCGCCCGTCCCTGGTGTCCCCATTCCCCACCCACATCCAAAAGTGAAAGCGCTCCCCGCCCCGCCCTTCCCCGTGTGGAGATACTGCGCTAGCACGTCGTGGCTCGGTGACGTCGTTACGCTGGGAGAGGCGGGCTCCGGCCTGGGAGGAGGCCCGTGACCCGGCCCTGATGTTCCTGAGTTCTGTGGTGATTTGTTTTCCCGCCAGAGAGTTTGGGACAGAGAATGTACTGAGGCGCCAGACGCTGACCGAGGCCGGCAGGTACCTCTCTCCCCACCCCCCTGCTCACCCCTCCGTGACGATCGCCGGGGCCGCTGTGTGTCGCTCTGTGACCCCCCCCCCCACCACGCTTCATTCCTCCTGGCGCTGCCGTGGGGGGTTAGTGCGAGCAATGGCGGCGCCCGCCCTGTAGCACGCAGGCTCCCCGGCTGCACCGTGAGGCGGCTCGGAGGAGACGTGGTTAGTCAGAGACCCGGCGGGGACTGTTGTGTGCCGGAGGCTCCGTGTGCTGAGCGGCGCCTGGCCTCGTATCTAGGTCAGATTGCAGGCAGCTGTGGCACTACAGGTCGCAGCGTTGCCGCACGTAGATCTACTCATGCCCTCCCGTGTGTGAGCCGAAGCCCTCTAGTAGCAACACAATCTACTATATGCTGCCCAGCAATGCCCGACAGATAGGCAAACTAGTCACCCTCTGCAGAGAAGTCTGTGTATATGTAACATGTGATATAGATAGAGATATATATATATATATATATATATGCTGACTGGTAATATAATGGGAGCATCCTATCCCACGAGATGAGGGTCAGGTATTGGCACTGTTGGGGGGTAAAGACAATTGTTTTTGCCCTGTGGCAGATTTCTGCTTGCACCCTCCCAAGGTGGTGAGTAGAAATTGGTGAAACGTCTGGTGTTTTGGCGCGCTCGCTAGGACTTTGCTCGGGTATAGCCATTTTACATGTTTAAAGCCAGTGATTTTGGGTGTGAAATGCGCAAAGAGGCACGGGCACCCCCGAAACCATTAAATATTGCACCCGATCTCCTGTCTAAAATGACACAAATTCTGTGGGCGGAATTCAATTGTTTTCGCGGCCTGGATCTCCCGTCTAAAGTGACGGGAGATCGCGGGCAGCTATTCAATTGTTCCAGCTTTTCGTGCTGATAGCGCCCAAAGTGGTAGGGTTTAGCTGTGTAAATCAGCTAACACTGACCAAAGTGCTGGGCGCAATTGTGAAAAGTACCATTTGTGTGCCCAAACAAGTCACTTTTCGCCGATTTCAGCTCGCACCCCTATGGGGTTGCGAGCTGAAATGGGGCGCTGCCAGCTGATCACGCCCGACAGGAGCGGCAATTGAATAGCTCCATTGGGCTCGATGGGGGCTGGAAACAATTGAATTCCGCCGTGTGTGTGTGTATATGTATGTATGTATATGTATGTATATATATATATATATATATATATATATATAATTTTTTTTTTTTCTCTATCCCACTGATAGATGTTTCAGTTAGTAAATTAGACCATTTGCTTTTCATGTGTATAGTTGTCATAAAACACTTAACAGTAAAAATAGCCTTGTAACTCTAGATCAGACGTTAATGGCGGGTGCGTTCACAAAGTTCAAAGTGCATTAATGTGGTCTTACATTCTTACACAAATACAATGACGGTAGGGTGCTCTAATGTGGGAGAAATGGACGGGCTAACGTTATATTCAGTATGTACTACTGTGTATCATGGCCAGACTAGCTAGATCTTTTTTTTTACGCAGCCACCAATGTTCCTGTAATCTGTCCATTCATTTAAAGATTTTCTTTTTGCTGCATATAAAGCTCTTACAGGGTGATTAAATAGCTTTTTTTATTTAAGGTACACTAATTAACAGCCCAATGTTGCAATTCTATTGTTTTAAAGCGCCCATTAATTGTCGTGCGTGTAGAGCACACTTAGACTGTATTTAGCTGCATGAAACTTGTCTAAAGTAATGCTAGCAAATATACCTGCGCTACCAGCATCAGAGAAGATTCACCACACAACTTCCTGGCAGTCCCCGTGGCATATTTGCTGTTTTTCTTTGCACACGATCGGTCGTACGATCACCACACGATCCGATGGACCATATGGGCTGCACATCCGATCGCCCGATCCGTTTTTAGGAGCTGCGGGAGCGCGCATCTGATCGTATTCTACTAAAAAAAAATACACGATTTCCACACGATCCATCGTACGACACGTCGATAATCTGCTGAAAACGTGCAGGTGTATGGCCAGCATAATGCGCCCAAAACCAGGTCTCATGATGGTACAAGCAGAAATACCTGTGTGCTACGGCAGTTAGCCAGAGGGGGTGAGCATAAATGCTGACAGCTGTTAGCGGTAAAAATTGAATTGACCCCATAGAGTAGCAAAGGCTGGTCCCAGAAAGCAAACAGTGGTAAAAGTATCTTGAATCTGGACTTAAGCCTATTCTGCCATAATCTCTACATTTTGCTGTGTATTCTTTATCAGAAATGCTGGGTAAGTGCAAGAAAAGTTTAGTTTGCTAACATTTAATGCTGGTTACACACTTATGGTGCATACACACGGTCAGATTTTCCTTCAGATCTGTACGATAACAATTTTAAAAATCGTTCACATCTGACATTTGTCAGATGCACGATGCACTTTCCCGCTTGTCAGATAACTATATCTGACTGTTTGCAGTCAGATTTGGACGATTCCATTCATTTTAATGCAGTCAGAAATCATTCAAATCGTTGGTAACATCATTCAATCGTTCATCTGACCGTGTATTCACCATTACACAATGAGTCAGACATTACACCAGTCCGAGCGGCCGTTTGGTAAGCTATAAGGTGGCTACGCACTAAATTATGTGTACCCAGCGCGATAGCGGCTGAACCCAGCGGGATTCACGAATCCGCAACTGCATACCAGTGGTTCCCAAACTTTTTTGAACCACAGCACCCTAGAGCATCAGCATTTTTTTTTCATGGCACCCCTCAGCCAAAAGTTTGTTGAGAAATATAGGAAAGTAGTAAAATGAAGTAAATTGTGTTTACATGTCATCCTTAGGGTCAGTTATGTGGTGTTGGACAGGTTTTATGCTTCTGTTTGTCCACATATATACATTACATTGACCATAAATAACTTGGTTTGGTGCTGGACCACCAACATGAGGCACCCCTGCAAATATCCAAAGGCACCCCAGGATGCCACGGCGCACAGTTTAGGAACCACAAGCATACACACTTGCCGACGGCGGTGGTCATGCTGCATTTGGCAGCATGGTCCCCGCTGACGATATCTCGGGCGATGTCGCTGACTGTGTAAGAGTGCGCATCGCCAGCGACACAGCAGGTACACACTGGCCGATGTGCCTGATATGTCGTCCATATCGTCTAGTATGTACCCGGCTATACACACTTACCAATTGTCCACTTGATATATCTGACCTGACATCACAACTGGATGGGCATTTAAATTTGCAGTCCCTGCAGCCAGTTTACGGGCAGTCGGCGAGTTGTCCTTATATACATGCACCGATATACTGCAGGACCGACCTGATGTGTCTGAACATTGACGGTCGGACGTATTGGATGTATAGCCGTGGCCAAAAGTTTTGAGTGACACAAATATTGGTTTTCAAAGTTTGCTGCTTCAGTATTTTTTTGATCTTTGTCAGATGTTACTATGATGTACTGAAATAAAATTACAAGCATTTCATAAGTGTCAAAGGCTTTTATTGACAATTACATGAAGTTTATGCAGAGAGTCAATATTTGCAGTGTAGACACTTTCTTGCCTAATCAATGCTTGGAGTTTGTCAGAATTTGTGGGTTTTTGTTTGTCCACCTGCCTCTTGAGGATTGACAACCAAGTTCTCAATGGGATAAAGGTCTGGGGAGTTTCCTGACCATGGACCTAAAATTTCGATATTGTGTTCCCCGAGCTACTTAGTTATCACTTTTGCCTTATGGCAAGGTGCTCCATGAGCTGGAAAAGGCATTGTTCGCCACCAAACTGTTCTTGGATGGTTGGGAAGAGTTGCTCTTGGGGGATGTTTTGGTACCATTCTTTATTCATGGCTGTGTTCTTAGGCAAAATTGTGAGTGATATCACTCCCTTGGCTGAGAAGCAACCACACACATGAATGGTCTCATTTGGGTCCATGGCAAGGAAACTCCCCAGAACTTAATCCCATTGAGAACTTGTGGTCAATCCTCCAAGAGGTGGGTGGACAAACAAACCCACAAATTCTGACAAGTTCTTATCAAACTATATATTGAAAACAGGTAGTCCCTATAATATAGAAGTACCTATTTGTCTGCATTCCTGATTTGCAGTATGTATGATGTGATGTGTATGCTGTTGGAGTTGACTGCACAAAAAAAAAATAATCTTCACACTAATGCTGGTACTAGATACATTGATCAGTGTTTTGGTTCAGTTTGTTAACCTAGAACAGAAAACTCCATGCTTAGACCTTAAATGCTTCAGCTGGAGAGCATTATGTTGCCGACTCTTGTGTTGGAAAATGTATGCTCTTGAGGCCAGAGTACTCTGTTTCCCCGTATGTATTGGGTATTTGTGGAATTCAATTGTGTTTTCGCAACCGTTCTAACTTCGAAAGTGATGGGAGATCAGGGACGATATTAGTTTTTGGCGCCCATGACTTTTCGTACTTGTTGCGCCCAGAGACGCCAGGTTTAGCTGCGTAACAAGTGGCTAAACACAACTAAAGTCCTGGTTAGGTGGCCCAAACTGTGGACTTTGTGTGCATTTGTACTCCAACTCAGGAGGCTTCCAGCAGAAATGTGTGCGCCAGAGGCACTTGTGCCCGATTGAGTCGTCAATTAAATTGTTCTGTTGGGCGCCCATTAGTTAAAGATGCCCAAAAAAACAATTGAATTCCCCCCACTTAAAGTATTGATGGGAGATATTCGTGATCTATATTATGAAATGTGAGATTAACCAGTTGCTCGGTGTATAACTACTGGCATCACTTCAAATTACTAGAATATTTTTCTAACTTTCAATGGATTCAATTATCGCAATGCTGAATAGGGTAGGGAGCTCCCGGAGCTATTCAATTCAGCGCGCTGTTTTGTCTGACTAAAGGATGACTTCTTGCACCCCCCTGAGGGTGCGAAGAGAAATTTGATGAAAATGCCAGGCATGAGGCTGTTATCTGGCGTAGCGTGGCGAAAACAGCCTTGAGGCCGCACTTAATTGCCGGTTCTCATGACTAAATACCCAGGTTAAGTCGCGAGAACAGTCATTATCCGACTTAACTTGCAACTGCCGGACCAAACATATGCTCTGAAGTGAATGGCTCCGGAGCCCCCTCCCGGGGGTATTCAGCATCGTGCTGCATTGGATCGAGCCCATTGTGCGTCCGATGTTTTCCGTTTCAGCAATGGACTTATTTTCTTTAAACACATTATAAGCCCCCTAGTTATCTCCTCTTTCCTGACTGTTCAGTGAACCAAGCAAGCTGGGACCAGAAGCTCAGTTTTTCTGTTTATGCTGCATGAATTCCACATCATTGAAAATGCCAGATAAACACTAACAAGCTCTTCAGTCAGTTAATGAGTGCTAAATCTTAACAGGTCCATTAACATCTTTTTGTATGATTTATGCTGATTTTAAAATGATAATTTACACACATTTATTTTGCATCATTCGCGTCCTGTGCGGAAATGGAAGTCAATCCACTTTATTTTTCCATATTCATTTGGAAGGAGCCCCCATGGCACTACGTACAAACACGTGCTGAACAGCACCAATATACAGTGTTGTGCATATACCCATGAATTTGAGGGTCGTGATGATCAATTATAATATTACTTTTAGTAAAAAAGACAAAACACTCAGGAGCGCAGGAAAGTTAGCGTCGATTGCTTATTGAAATAAGCAGGAATGTGTGCAGCCAGGCATTTCGATTGATGGCAGGTTGCAGAAGACTAAATCGCCTCATTGTATTGAGTGTAGGTAAAATCTGTGGTGAACTGAGTTATATCTTGACAATAATTACTGCTGGTCCAGCGATTGAGTTGCTGACATCCTTACTATATACAAATTAGGTGCAATCTATGTTCTGTTTTTTTTTTGTGATTATGAAAAGGACAAAATTGGTATTATCTCTACTAATTGCAAAACCCAATTTAAATTTTGGGAACACATGCTTGTTAATCAGTGTTTTCATCTTGAATAGAGACATTGGATGACTTTATGGTTTTGCCCTGTTTGGTGATGGCTCTATATTGTCTCTCGGCAGGCAACAGCTATTGGGGAACCTGACTTCCGTAGACTGGCATTGGTGGAGGCCGCTGCAGTAAGATGCCAGGAGTTACTCAGTGTGAAAGTCAAACTGTTCTGGCTAAGGCCAGCCCCACCCGAAGGAACCGGTTATCTCTACGCTTCTTCCAGAAGAAGGAAGCTAAAAGGGCTCTGGACTTTGCTGAGGCAACACAAGCTGAAGAACAAACTGTAGAAGAGAGGGAACCAGAAATGTAAGCGCCATCTTCATCTTGGCAGTGTGTTCAAGGATTGCTCCCCATAAAGTTATTTCCCCCTCTCCATTCAAAGTATAAGAATATAAAGTTCAGGTAGGGCATTAGTTAACAGATAACGCTTTGCTATATGCAGGACTTACCTCTTTGACCATTATAAATGTCTTTTGTGAAAATGTGGTCTCTCCAGACTGGTGATATCATACCCTGGTGGCAGGCTTAGATAAACGTTGTATAGGTGAAGACTCCCATTTTACTGTATCCCAGCTGGTGAGAGAATAAAGGGAGGCAGCCTTCATTAGATCTGGAGCCTCTAGTCAAGTTTGCTCCCCATCTCGCATAATTCTCCAGCTACGGGGAAGGAAACTAGAGTCTTCCTTTTACTGTGATATTTGTCTGGAACATCAGACTCCTCGCACTGCTCCCTTTTACTCCTTGCTTCCTATTCTAACCCTTGTCAAAGGAAAAGTGAACCTCAAGGTCTGAATATCAGCAAATTCTCCTTCCTCCTCGGAGGAATGTTTAGAATCTGATCCCTCCCAAGGCTGAAGGATAACAGGAACCAATGCATCTGTGGCTTACCTGTGGAGGCAGATTCCAGGCATTAGTAGCTGAATGGACAGGATTGCTGTAGAAAGAGATTCCATCTCATTCAGGACCTGGCACCAGGATCAGCTACTGTGCAGAAGGATGTATCTCTCAACTCCCCCGTGACAAGTGCAGGCAGCCCACACCTGAACTTAAGCACGAAGAGGGGAATAACCTAGGCTTACTATATCTCCTGGCTATAGAACTGCCTCAAACCTTGGAAAAAGTGTACTTTCCTTGGTAGTCACATATATCCCTTTCACACACAAAATCAAGTTAAGCATGTGGACCCGATAAATTGTGGATCAACCTACCCGGGGATTTCTGCTGTGCGAAAGAGGCAAACCGGGTCAAAATTCCTGGGACTTCGACCCTGGTTCTTGCCAGGATCAAAGTCCTGGGAAATGGGTGTCTTCGGGGATTATACTTCAAATATACCCCCCTGCAGCCTAAACCTAACCCCAATGCTTGTCATCGGGATGCTGGTGCCTGGATTCTGAGCACTGGCATCTGGGATGCCAACTACATCCCGTGTACAACGCTAAACTAGATATAGATGGCTCTACTGAGAAGTTTAATTGTTCCCTTTTTCTCCATATTGTGCATTTTATTTACTTGTGTGCAATGAGTGTTGCTTAAATTGAAATTTTTGTCTTTAGTTGTGATCAGGTTGTTCCTGCTGCAGAGTTACCGCCACCTCTCTGTTGTGTGAAGAAGGAAAACCTAGTTCCCTTTGTAGGGTTCAATAATCTTGGCAACACCTGTTACCTTAATAGCATACTTCAGGTATGTGCTTCATTCTTCTGCTTTTACTGGTTTACATACACTATTTATGTCTGTCCTGTTGAATAAAACTTTGCTCTGCCCATGATTTGTTTTCCTGAATTATGTGAGACTGAATTCCGTAGTATTTCCCTTTAGGTTTTATGCTACTGTCCAGGATTTAAAAGGGGTGTGAAAAAACTAAGTGATGTGATTACAAAGAAGAGAGAAACCATTAAAGAAGACAAGGAACCCGGCTTGGAAAAGGTAGTGTCACAGCTGCGATTTTATGTCATTCTAGATTGATTAAATAGTTATACGAGATGCAGTGCTATATTGGTCATAAAACTTAGACGACAGCTTTTATATTTAAGGGGGGATTTAGTACGGTTGGATGTGCTGCACATATCAACCATGTATGGTGGTCTCACAATCTCTACTTTTCCTGCGCACATCTGAGATGTGCGGTAAGAATAGCGATATTGCTGGCCGCCATGTGACTGCCTGGAATGGCACAGCGGCCTTCGTGTTTAATTGAATAGCCGTCTCAGTGTAGCTTAAGCAGATATTAATGTCTAATACGTAAGTGTTTATCAAGCACCTAAACATTTATGTATAAGTTACGTTGTCTGTTACGTGTTGCAAACCTGTTCTCAGTACCGCACCCGAACTTAGAGTTCACGCCAGACCGGTGGCAGAGCACTGAGGTGCGGGCAGGGCTTCTCTGTGGCCATCCGGGGTGGGGGCGTGGCTTTGTGACCATGTTCCCAGTTCGTCACTCTTGGGGGAGTGCTAAGCACTTGTACTTACTGTGGTGCTGCCCCCACCCCCCCACTGTGAATAGATGTCGTGTGCATGCAAACGCCATCTATTCACCCGGCGGCGATCAGAAACAGCAACTTTTCCCATCCGCCCGCAGATGGGGACAGCACAGGGCAGGCTGCTTCAGTGGGACGCATTTTGCCACTTTAAAATCGGGCGCGGCGCCTTGCTAAAACAGCCTAGCAGGAACACTATAAACTGTAAATTAAGATATCTAATTGGATTGACTTGCCCCCGCCCTGTGGTGACTTCTAATACCCGTGTAATTTGATGTTTCTCACAGGATAGTGCGAAGGAAGACTTGACGGCAAGTTACGAGGTCATTTGTAGTTTGAGTTCTTTGATTCATTCTGCTGAACACCTACAGCTTGGTTTTCTCCTAAATCCAGAGAGCTACGATACTGAGCTTGCTGCACAGCCAAGGAAGCTGCTGAACACATTGAGGTATGAAGTTAATTACAAGTACGTCTTTGGGCTTAGAACACGTCAATATTGTACAATATTGTCCCCCCCCCACCAACCCCTCTGTCCACAGGCCCCCACTGTAATTTACTGTCCCACCCCACATCAAAAATACCCCCCCAGGGTCAAAAGATCCCCTACAAAAACTAGGGGTGAGCGGGTTCGGTTCTACTCGGTTCCGTTCGGTTTTTAAATCCGAACGGAACCGAGCAGAACCGAATTCGCTCACCCCTAACAAAAACCCACACCATCCTAATTATAATAGGGAAAATCCAGTCTGGTGTGGTCGCATCTGATGCAACCGTGCCATGCAAGTGGTTAAAGGACCTATATTAAAGAATTCAGGTCAACAGTAGATTATCTGGAAGTATAAAGGCGTACTCTCCAACTTCTGGGTTCCTGCTGCTTCGGATCGTTTTAAGGTTTGCTACAAAATTATGGGCAATAAGAGTTCTGCATTAGGTTTTCATTCTTTAAATGCTATCTAAAGTAATGTTTTTTTTTTTTGCACAGAGAACTTAATCCTATGTACGAAGGATATCTTCAGCACGATGCACAAGAAGTTTTACAGTGTATACTAGAAAACATCAAGGAAGCCTGTCAGGCTCTGAGAAAGGAGATGAAGAGCTCACAAGTGAATGAAACAGAACAGCAGCTTGGAAGCAAAGAACCCAGAGATTGTGAGGCTGAAACGGTAACTTCAGGCAAACCTCAAGATGGGTCTCCCGAGACCCCGTCCAATGAAAACGGCAAACGCAAAAGTGATAATGAGGTTGGCAATGTCAAGAAAAGGACAAAGCTAACTAAAGAGCCCCCAGCTGAGGAGTACAGGCTAACCAGATCAAAGCGGAAACCAGTCCCAGAGAAGCCGGATGAGAAAACCGCCCCTAAAACCAGCACTGACCATTGTCCTCCCAACCCGTCAAATAAAAAATCTAGATTACGGCTCAATTGGCTAAAATCATCCAAACAACCAAGTATTCTGTCAAAGTTCCGAAGCTTGAGTAAAACGGACAGCTCGTCGTCGAAATGTTCCCCGACTGAGCTCCACGCCCCCAGCATAGAGACCGAGTTGGACAAATCTGTGAATGAGGAGCCCGTGAAGGAAAACGGAAGCTGCAAACCTGCTGGAGCCGAAGATGCTGAAACGTCACAGAATGGTTGGTTGTTTTCTGCACTAGCTTTTTAGTGGCGGTGGACAAGTGTGAGCTGAGCAGTCTGCAATTTGCACTGCAAGTAACTGAGTTTATGATCTAGGCGCACCCGGGGCCGGCAGCAGAAATCATGGGGCCCTGTACACTTTTTTTTTTTTTTTTTTTTTTTATGGACCCCCCCTTCCCTAGTTCCATGCACCTATAGGGTGATGGGGATAAGCATTGGATGACAGGGAAAGGGTGTCAAGCAGAGGGTAAGAGAAGCTGGGGTGGGGGGGGGGGGGAGAGACTGACCTTTCACCTAGTTTCTCTGCAGAGACGCTAATGGGAACTTCTGGCTGCATAAAGGAAGTGGAACACTGATTCTTACGCCGGGGCCAGTCACTAGCGTGTGACGTCAGGACTCGGCAACAGCAGTCAGTGTGCATCATTGCAGTAGCAGAGCAGGCAGCAGTTCCATTAGACTTGCCTGTGGGCCCCTAGACTCTTGGGGCCCGGTACAGCTGTGCCCCTAGTCCTTCCCCCTCTCCCTGTTGCCGTGCCTGGGCGCACTCAAATCTCAGAATAATAATTCTCTAGCTATCATGCTAAAGCTTCTATATTTGTCATGAGAGCTGGCTGTATAGTTGGAAATACATGGAAAGAAAAGTGAGCATTTAGTCTGGTAAAGAAAATATGTAAATGTATATATAAACCCCTCACCTGTTCCAACAATCAACTTGGATAAGAAATAGTAATTTATCATAAAGAACAGGCTGTGAAACCTTTTTAAATGACTTATATCTGATTAAAATATAATTATTCTAGAGTCAATTGGGTTTGAACTGGTGGAGAAATTATTCCATGGCCAGCTGGTGCTGCGAACCCGGTGTCTGGAGTGTGAGTGTTTCACAGAGCGGAGGGAGGACTTCCAGGATTTCAGCGTTCCCGTACAAGAAAGTGACACGCCAAGACCAGAGGAGGACTCTGATAGTGAGTTGTTAGTCTACCAATCTAATACCTTACTCCAAAGTACTACTGTAATGGCAAAAAGTCAACGTGTGCACTTTAAGATAACACACTATATGTAAAGTATATGCTTACCGGTCCAGTTAACACACTTGAGGGATTATTATATACACACTATACTTGTATATGTATTTGAGACTCCCACCCCCCACTGCCTTTCCTACCCCAAATATAGGTTTTTGTTTTAAGATGCCATTTTACGGTCTGCATGTCCAAATACCACTAATTCATGATTTTGCTTTTAGTTTCTCCTGATCCTAGAATGGAAATAAAGACTTTGAAATGGGCAATATCCCAGTTTGCATCGGTGGAGAGAATAGTGGGCGAGGACAAATATTTCTGTGAGAATTGCCATCATTACACGGAAGCAGAAAGAAGCCTTTTGTTTGACAAGATCCCAGAAATCGTCACCATTCATTTAAAGTGCTTTGCTGCAAACAACTCAGAGTAAGTCTCGAGTCATCATTGGGTGGTAATCTATGGCAACTCTGGTCCTAAAATCCCCATGCTGGTGCACTTATAGATGGGTTCTCCGCTATATCCGAGAACAGTGTCCCTTATACTTTGGATTCCTCAAGCATTGATCTTGTTATGAGATTTTATTATGTAGTGTTTAACATCCCATTGGACTCTTGACCCTGGGGATATAGTGTATCCTTTAGGATGTTGGCACTTGAAATTTTGTCTACAAAATCTAAATTACATACACAGCCATCCCAGAGTGATCTTCTCTGTGTGACAAGTCCATACCATCTCTTGACCAAAGAGAAGAGTAGATTGTTTCCAAGAATGTTTGTTGCTGCTTTGGTGGCTGAGATATTGCAATCTCTAGAGCCAACCATTTGTGGTGATATGCCAGCCTTCAGGGTAAGAGGCTTTTATCCTTCACTGTAGGTTTTAAGGTTTGTGGTGTATTCTACTTTCTTCACTACATGGCAGCTATCACTGTGGGTTAGTAACCCAATCCCCTACATGTAGACAGGTAGTTTTTTCAACAGGGACCTCCCACTTGGTGTTTATAAGCTAGATGCTCCTGCTCCCCCTTGTCTTTTCGTCCTGTCACTACCAGTAGAGTAGGAACGCTTGTTTTCTATTCTTATAGGACTTACCTGTGCCTCCCGGAGCTGCAGTCTGAGGTTGGCGGGGGTTGGGGTGGCGCGGGCGCATGATGTGTGGCACCGCCCGGTGTGATCACAGTTGCAGTAACTTTTCCTTTATAATGTGCCCAGTATGGAGGTCATCTCCAGTTGCATGGACATCCCATTTGGAGTCCCATCAGAATGCCACAGCAGTAATCGGCCGTCAGGGAGCCACAAAAAGTTCCCCTGCTATGAAATAACCCAGCATGATCATGAGCTGGGCAGAACAAAATGTCGGTGATATTAGCAGTGTCCATTCCAGGACAAAGCAGAGGTGGATTATAGTGACACAGTAGAGCAGCGGTCCTCCCTGACATTTTCTAGATGACTGGAGACCTCTGGTGGGTGAGGTGTCAACACTGGTATCCAGGTTGAACCACAAGTTAGATTGCTGTTTAAGTACTAGTCATCCAAAAACGTTCCCGTTACGCTATTCCTTTCCTTTCTGGAACTTTCAACTGAATTACCTGTTCAATCTGCTTCCGTGCATTCACAAAGGTAATTTAAGAGAAATACAATTGGTAGTTGCACCAGATGTGCCAAGACTGGTACACAGACATTCTAAGGATGTCACTGGGTCTGTTGTGGCATCTTCCTCAAAGATGGGATATGTTAATGAAGATCAGGTCTTAGCACAGCTGGCTTTAACAGCGTTACGTTTGCAGTCCCATAGGACCACCTACAAAAATTAGCAAAATGGGGCAGCTGGTGGCTTTTCTATGCCATTGCAACAGTAAAGGTGCCCACACACATACCGATCTGCCCACGATCAGCCGATGTGTACGATTTGTGTACGATTTCCCTTGAAACTCTCCCCGGCAGCTCTGCACACGATCTCCACACTATTTGCACACAATTTGGTGTCCAATCTTCAAACGATCTCTCCTGCATCCAGACTTTTTACAGTGCATCGCGTCCTAGATTGTCAGATCTGCCCTACTGCACGGCAGATCTGACGATGCGATGTGCGACCAGCGGGGACGCGCATCGTGATCGTGAGTGGGGACTCACAATTTCCTCACGATTTGGCCATATTTTACACGATCTGTCGTTCCAATGTGTCGGAATCGGCCAGATCGTGTAAAATATCGCAATGTGTGTGGGCACCTTAACTCGCACCACTCACATGGGGTTGAGTTAATTGAATTGACCTTTATGGGCATAATCTAGTTATCTGGGATAACCAGCTGTGCACAGCAACATGGCATCCCTGTATGAGGTGTGCCACCATTCTGATTGCACATTGCCTGTATCACAGAATTGAATTGCTCCAGTGTTTATAAACTTAGTTCTCATGGAACAAATGGTGTTTTTTAAAGGTATCCTCAGGAAGAATTAATACCACCTGGTAGATTGTGTTAATCAACTGACACACCTGTGCTCCAGCTAGATGATACTAGAAAACCATGCACTGTTATACAACACATCTGTGATGGAATGCCCCAGTTCTGCCAGGGAAATCTGACACACTGGACAATCTCTATTCCTCCTCGAAACTGGTCAAAATCAGCGAGTCATGGATTTTTAAAGCTGAATTTCCTCCAAACACCGACCGAGAATTGTGGTGCTTATGTATAGCCTGTTTATTTCTGTCTGTTGGAATTGAGTATACCTTACCTCTGTTTTTTTGGGGGGTTTTCTTTTATACTATACATCATGTTTTTAACTATAGTGACTACAACTGTGTTAACACCTTGCAAATGTCTGTTTATAGGTTCGACTGTTACGGCGGTCTCTCCAAAGTAAACACTCCCTTGTTAACTCCATTACAGTTGTCACTTGAGGAATGGAGCACCAAGCCGTCCGCAGATCTTTACGGTCTATTTGCAGTGGTTATGCACAGTGGGGTGACCATAAGCAGCGGACACTACACAGCGTATGTCAAACTTAATGACTTAAGTAATCTTGAACTTGACCAGGTGAAAGCTCCTGCAGACCTAAATGGCAGAATTGTGACTGAGCCACTAACGGAAGAGGAAGCCCGAACTTCTGATGCCAGCCACGACCCCGAAGTCTCATTCCGAAATGGTGCAAATGTGTCGTCAAACGGCAAAGTAAACAAAAAGAGTACCGACACAGTCGGTCTCCTGGGCGGGCAGAAAAATAAATCTGATTTTGAGCAGCTGCCTGCGCCCAAAACACCAAAAGCGGAGACCGGTACAAGCACTATTGTGGGAGACAAAGGTTTATCTGCCACCAGCCTCTGTGGCGAGAGCAATCCTGACTCTGATCAAAAAGCGCAAGCTACTACTGATCACCTCGACCAGAAGTCTGTTCTGTACGTGTTGCAAAGTCTGAAGGAATATGAGGGGAAATGGCTTTTATTTGACGATTCGGAAGTAAAAGTAACCGAGGAAAGAGACTTCTTGTCCACAATTTCCCCAAGTACTCCATCCACCTCCACTCCCTATCTGCTGTTCTATAAGAGAATAGTAGACTAGAAGCTACAGTATGCTACCTGTATAATATGTAAAGGAAGTCTTCCCAAGTTGTGGTTACCAGGATCACACTGGTATCATGTGTGTATATTTGTATATAACCTGAATCCTGTTGTGTCAACAAGTCACATCTTGCCACAAACTGGTGATGCTATTAGAGATTGTTCTTGTGTGTGTGTGTATATATTGATTGTATTATGTACATTTTGTTTTCCCCACAGGCACTTATTACACTTGCCAATTTCAATATCATTTTTTTTTTAATAAAGCTTCTTGATAAGTTTCCTAACTCGAAAGTGGTCCAGTGCCGGCAAGCCGTGACCTCAGCAGGACAGCTTTTTGTTGTGCTGGGCATACACTAGAATTACCAGTAAGATATCTGTCCTATCTGGCTGGTTGGAATGAGAATCTGGTAATGTATGGGGAGCAAATGACAATTGATTAATATATGGTTTTAAACCCTGGAAAACAGACAAAAATGAGTGTTCAAATGGGTTTTATTTAACCAATTTGGCTGGATGTCCATTTTTGTCTGTTTTCCAGGGTTTGAGCAAATGTTTTGCTTGTCATTTGCTCCCATCCGTTACCAGACTTTTATTCCAACCAGCCAGATAATTTTATAGTGTGTGCCCAGCATTAGAACGCTGGAAACATTAACTTGATGCAAAGTTATATTACAAGTCAGCAATAATGTATAGGCTTTTCTTAATACCCTATTTATTAATGAATATATTATAACTTCTGTATGTTGGATGTACAGACAAACTTTACAGCGTATATTGGGTAACAGATTATAACTTGGTAGCTGGTTTTCCTGGGCAATTTGTAATCTTCATATAGAAAGTTTTCCTATGAATTTTGTAATTAAAGTATTTCTTACTTTGTCTGGATGTGTATTTTAAAGCTGATTTCTACGCTGCCGTGTATGCCTTTTTTTTTTATAGACTGCTAGATAACTAACTAACTAGCTAGCTAAGCTGATTGGTTGTTAGGGATGACAACTTTTTTTCTTAAATCTCTAGTGGTAACAAAACACATTGGAGCAGAGGTTTCCAAACTCTGCCATTACAGTCCATGTATTAAGGATATCCATGCGTTGGCACAGGTGCCTTAATTGCTTCCTCAGTCAAATTGATATCTTGATTTAAGCATGGATATCCTTAAAACCAGGGCTGTAATGGTGGAGTTTGGGAACCGCTACCATATGTTTCTCTGGCTTCTGTCCTTACACTGCTATTGTATGTCCCTTCCTCAGCTGTAATAGGTATTTGACTACTGCTCTGAACAATTAACTTAGCAGTTATGTTAATATGCATTGATAAACTACTTAATTTAGCTGTAGCTGATGGTTTGGAATATAGTTTTTGTGTCCTTTTGTTAGCTTTTAGTTATATAGACCCAGATGCTAGCTTAATGGTATGTGCTATTTGTTTGTTTAAGGTAATTTATTGCTGGCAATACTAGTGGGAGTGTTTTGGGGGTAGTTGGTAATCAGTGGCCTCACATGCCAGGTCTCCTATGTAAGGCTGGTTAGCCTTTGGCTGGTGGTATGCCCTATTTAAAAGTGCCAATTAAATTTTAAATCGATTATTGGTGTTATACAGAAGTGAAACCCACCGATCTACAATCAAACAGCAACCCAAACGTTACTTGGACGAACTGGAATGAACAATTGTGAATGCACATTCTCCATACTACTGGCTCCTGTGGATGCATAACCAGGACTTTCATCACTGAACTCTGTCTGGTAGCTGCATACACCTGGTGCCTCCCTTCCTACTATAGCTGCTGGCTCTGTGCTTAACACATAAGTGTGCATTAGGATTATATGTAATGCCAGTTTACCTCTATGATGATGTACTTTTACCTAAGCTCTGTTTCTAAGTCTTATATCATTTAGCTCCAACCACTGTATATTTTATTATTTAACTTCTGCTCCCATCAAATCTACACTTTTATTATACTCAATAATAAACTTTTTGTTTTACATACACACTTTTCCCACACTGTACTCTTACTTACATTTCTGGAAATCTGCGCTCTTACATTCTTTCTTCATTCCTACTTTCAACTTTTTCTTCCCTTATTCACATCATCCTTACTATGACCATGTTTTCTTCAACTCCCACCCTCACTCAGTGTCTACCTAATCTTTTGTTCTGCCCCTTGCTTCCACCTTTATGCTTTCCCCCTTGTCTCCTCCACTTCCTCTTCCCCTTATCTCCTCTCCTCTGTTTACCTTCCTCCCCATCTTTTCCCATTACTCCACTTTCATTCTCTTATACTCCACTGGGGTCCTACTACCTCACTGCTAATCCCTCCTCCCACCCCCCTCTCCATGTCACTTCACCCCACATCCATCCACATGTCATTAATCTCCCTTCCTGCCCACCTTCTGCTGGCTCCCCTTCTAGCACTGGAGACCGCACCATCGCTTCACTCTATTCATCTCTGTCCCCCAAACTAATCTCACCTCCACGCTATAGCAACCCTGATAATCTAATCCAAATCTCTACAACAAACTCTGTCCCTCTATCCTGTGCCCTCTGGAATGCCAGGTCAGTCTGTAATAAACTGGTCCCAACCCATGACCTTTTCATCTCCAACTCCCTGAAACCTGGATTTTACCCTCTGACACCACTTCTCCTTCTGCTCTCTCCTCTAGGGACCTCACCTTTTTCCCACACCCCACGACCTGGGGGTCGCCATGTTGGTGGTGTTGGGGTCCTACTATCCACTGGTTACTCATACCAACCATCCCTTACATTCTCTACATTTGAAGTCCATGCCTTACGCCTCTTTCACCCAGTACACCTCAGAGTAGCTGTCATTTACTGTCCCCCTGGCCCTCCCTCCAAGTTCCTTGACAACTTTGCTTCCTGGCTAACTCCCTTTCCTCAGACCTTCCCTCCATTATCCTAGGTGACTTCAATATTCTAATTGATATCCCCACAGAATCCTCTGCCTCCAAACTCATCACCCTCACATCTTCACTTGGTCTCTCCCAATGGACCTCATCACTCTCCCATGTGAGTGGCCATTTGCTTGATCTGGTCTTCACTCACCGATGTGATATTTCTGATCAGTCCAATTCCCCTTTACCACTTTCTGACCATCACCTCCTCTCTTTTAACCTGTCCCTCTCTCCTTCCCCTTCTCTACCTCCAAAAGCCACCATCACTAAGCGTAACATTGACGCTATTGACACAGTTTCCTTTTCTTCCCTGCTTGACTCTCTTCTCTCCCCTATCCTCTCTCTCTCTCCTCTGTCCTGACCAAGCCACTTCCCTATACAACGCCTCCCTTACTTCTGCTATGGACTCTGTTGCTCTGGCGATCACTACTCACACTCGCAGATCTACTCCTCAACCCTGGCATTCCAAATGCACCAGATACCTGCAAAAGTGTTCACGAACCGCCGAGCAACAGTGGAGAAGATCACGCTCGATGGCATATTTTCTCCATTTCAAATTTATGCTCTCATCCTATAGTGCTGCGCTCTCCCTCTCTAAACAGTCATATTTCAAGATCCTCATCTCCTCTCAGTCCTCTAATCCCCAGCATCTCTTCACCACTTTCAACTCCCTCCTTCGCCCACCCCCTCCTAGTCTCCCCTCCTTGCTCTCTGCCCTTGACTTTGCTACCTACTTTACATCTAAAATTGATTCCATACGTCAGGACATCATATCCAACCAGTCCCCCAGCTCTCCACCTCCTCCTTTCCCAGATCACCCCTCCCAATCAACTTTACCAACTCTAGCATCCTTCTCCCCTGTATCTGGAGAGGAAGTCATGGCCCTTATCCGGTCCTCCCACCTCCCCCCTTGATCCCATCCCCTTCCGCCTCCTCCGCTTCCTCTTTCTGCCTGCTCCCATCTTGCTCACCTCATTAACATCTCCCTCTCATCCAGGCACTGTTCCTTCTGCATTCGTCTCCCCCCATTCTTAAAAAACCTACCCTTGATCCTAACCTTCTTTCTAACTACCGACCCATCTCTCCTCCCTTTTGCCTCCAAACTCCTTGAGCAGATTGTCTACAAACACCTTACCCCTTTTCTTTCCTCCCACTCCCTCCTTGATCCTTTTCAGTCCGGCTTCCGTTCTCTCCACTCCACTGAAACTGTCCTCACAAAAGTCAGCAACGACGTCCTTGCTGCCAAATCCAAGGGCCACTACTCTCTTCTCATTCTCCTTGATCTCTCTGCTGCTTTTGACACTGTGGACCACCCTCTCCTGCTGCATATACTTCACTCCCTTGGTCTACGTGACACTGCCCTCTCCTGGCTGTCATCCTACCTCTGACCGATCTTTCTCAGTTTCCTCTCATGATTCTCCTCCCCCCCGCCCCCCCCCCCCCTCCTCCTCCTCTCCAGTCTGTCCTCAATGCTGCTGCACGCCCTATTTTCCTCTCCAAACGCTCTACACCTGCCTCCCCTCTCCTACAAGCCCTCCACTGGCTTCCCTTCCCTTTTAGAACCCAATTTAAGGTTCTCACGCTCGCTTACAAAGCCCTCACCCAATCTTCCCCATATACATTTCTGATCTCATCTCCCTTCACTCTCCTCTCCACTCTTTTCGTTCAACTAATGCATGCCGCCTTTCATGCCAGCTGATTACTTCCTCCCACTCCCGCCTCCCATGATTTTGCCCGCGCTGCTCCCCACCTCTGGAACTCTCTCCCACTCCCCATCAGACTCTCCACCTCTTTGCAATCCTTCAAACGGGCTCTCAAGACCCATTATTTCATCAAAGCCTTCCAGCTGTCATTCTAACCCTGATACACATACACCTTCCTCCCCATCTGTGTCACTCCTGTTTGTCTTCCCCTCCCCTTTTAGAATGTAAGCTCTTATGAGCAGGGCCCTCTAACCTCTTGTACTTCTCCATACTTTAGTTTCATCTACTTCTTACTCACCACTAGGGCACCTAACACTTGGCTGCTTATGCTCTTTTGCTTATCTGGGTGTTACGATCACTAATGTAGCAATGTATATAATCCATGTCCTGGTCCTGTATTGTTCTGTAAGTCGCTTGTCTAGAACTTGTTTAGGTGCTTCGTAAGGCGCTGCGGAACATTTGTGGCGCCATATAAATAAATGATAATAATAATACACTCACAGGGAGCCTCGATCAAGGTTAAATGCTGGTAGTGTGTCATTCTCGTAACCGATTTTGTGCAGGATAGCTCCAAGCACCATCAGTTGGGGAGCTCAGCTGGACATGTCTTCACAGTACAGGCAGCTGTGTGTTCTAGAGATAAGGGCAGTGTGGCATGTAAGTCAGCAATTTATGTATAGCACAGGTTCTTAGGGCCCCAAACAGTGCATGTTTTCCAGGTCTCCTCGCAGGAAAAAAAAAATTTGCTCCTCCTGTGTATCTTTTTAAAATAGGCCAGTGATTAATGAGTGTACCTGCTGGGTGACCTGTGTAGGGTCCTGAGGACTCCGTTTGAGAACCACTGATGTATAGGATGTAACATTAGTCTGGGATCTAATGGCCTCAATGTGTGCACAGAGCCTTCATGTAATTGGCTGCAACAGTCTGACCAGCCACAGAACAATCGGGATCATACATTACAAAGATACCATAAAGCGCTTTGCCACTGGAAAGCTGTTTGGAACTAGTTAGACAAATAATTTAGAAGAATGTCAGCAGCTTCTGCAATGCGTCTTTCCCTATTAGAGGGTCAATGGCTTAGTCCCAAGATAATCTTGTCAGTGCACCTTCAGGACCTGCTAAAGTTTAGATAAACCATCTGTCTTCTGAGTTAACAGTTTTGGATCAATCTGAAATTCTAGGCAAATGTTCCAGTTAGGATTCCAAGTCCTCTAGTTGATTGTATGATTCCAAAATAACAAGTTGTGTCCATGCACCTCGCAGAAGGGTTGACCCTTGTCTGTGTCTTTCTCACCACGGATGCCAGTCTTCTTGGGTGGGGAGCTGTAACCTGTCAGCAGTCTTTCCAGGGTCGATGGATGGCTCTGGAGAGTCGTCTCCCAATCAATGTCCTGGAACTTCGAGATGTCTTCAGAGCTCTCTGTATTTGGACTGGGCAATGCTGAAGAAATTGCTCAGCCAGACAATTAGACAATGCGACGGCCGTCGCTTACATAAAACATCAGGGCGACACTCGCCGTCTCTGAGCCATGAAAGAGGTCGGTCGAAGCATCATGTTCCAGCTCTGTTGGCAGTTTTCATTCTGGGGGTCCAAAATTGGGAAGCGGACTTTCTAAGTTGTCAAGACGTCCACTCCGGTGAGTGGGCCTTTCATCTGGTTGCCTTTCAGTTTCTAGTTCATCGTTGGGGCCTGCCAGAGGTCGATCTGATGGCATCTCTATGCAACCACAAGGTGCCAAAGTACGGATCTCGCACCAGAGACCCGGGGGCTCTTTTGGTGAACGCCTTGGCGGTTCAGTGGACTTTCAATCTCATGTACATATTCCCTCCGATCTCACTTCTGTCAAGGGTTCTCCGCAAATTGAAATTGGAAGGTGGCACCGTGGTTCTGGTAGCTTCCGATTGGCTGGTGAGGGCTCGGTACGCAGATCTTCTGAGCCTCTCCATCGACGCCCCGCTGAGTCTTCCTCAACAGCCGGATCTTAGGTCTCAGGGCCTGTGCTTCCACCCAGATCTGACTCCTTGCTTTGACGAGGTGGCTCGAGAGCTAAAGGTTTTTTGCGGTCAGTCATTCGAACCATGCTGGATGCGCGAAAACCTTCCGCTAAAGTTCATCATCGGATTTGGCACGCTTCTCATGATGTTCTTCCAGAGGTTTTAACTCCAGACCCTACCAGCTTTCCAGAGTTGTTTCTACCATCTGGCCTGTATTTGAGTGTTTGTCTGTCTTCCTTAAAAAGTACAGGTCTCGGCCCTTTTGGTTTTCTTTACTTTGTGCGCCATCTACAAAAAAACCTTGTAATTTTCGGGAAATGTTCCCCTAAAGATGTCCAGAATTGGGGGATCACTATGGGTACCCCCATTTTTCCCCGGTATACAATAGGGAAGCCAGCTGCCTCAATACCGGCAGCCGGCTTCCCGGCTGTCGTATCCCAGCGAGGGTGAAACGCTGGGCGTCTATATCTAGACGCCTGTCATTTCCCCAACGCAAAGAGGCAGGGGCCTGGCAACCCGACCGAAGGGATGACGGGCGCCGCGAGAGGACAGCCGCAGAGGGAGGGAGGAGGATTGGGTTTAGGGCACCTGGGGGGGGGGGGGGGACTTCGGGTTAGGCTAGTGGAAGGGAGGGTTAGGTTTAGGCAGCGGGGAAGGGGGGGTTAGGCACTTAGAGGGGGGATTAGGGTTAGGCACCCCTAAGGAGGGTTAGGTTAGTAGATACTTACCTTAGGACGATCAGGATTTCCAGCGCTGTCGAGCTTCTGCTGCCGGGCTCTGCTGGTTTGTCGGGCTGCCGCTGCTGGGATTTGAACTCCCGGCCATGCGGCAGCCGGGATATCATACCGATTCCATTTTTGCCTGCTGAAGGAAGTCGCAGCTGGTGCATATTTGCGGTTATGAAGAAGTGGTGAAGAATAGCATTTAGGAATAGATTTTTTTTTTCTTTAAAAACTCAAATTTGAGGTACATGAAAATGGGGGTAAACATATTTTTAAGTCCCTAAAGTTAATTTGAAAAATTCAGCAAAAATGTACCTGCTGCTACTCTGCGCAATGAAGAAAACACCTGCCGCATACAAGGGAACCCCTGTGCATTTTTGTCTATTTTAGAAGTGTTTTTTAATTTAAATTTTTTTTTTTTTTTACACAGTTTATTTTTAAATGACATTCCCAGGGGTGCAGGCTATATTTTTTTTAAGCCTGCACCCCTAATCCCCAATTCTGCACTTTTTTCCGCATGTATAACTTGGTGAAAACTTATCCCTGTTTTTTTTTCAAAGACTTTTCAACCAGCGAAAAGTCTTTGAAATTGAATAGTGGGGATAATTCAAACATGAGAAAATGACGTCATCAGCGATAATTTATCGCCGGTTTCGACTTTTCGCAGCCTAATTGAATACCCCCCTTAGTTGCAATGGGCTCTGAATCAAAACACAATGCTTGGTAGGATATAGAGCACTATATACCTGACCCATGGGAGAGGTATACAGGGAGACTGGCCCAAAACCTCCTGAGACCAACAGCTACAGCAGCGCACCGATAGCAGTCTGTGAGCGTCTCGTATACAAGAGACGGGTAGGAGGATCGACCCAGACGCGCAAAAACCTTTGATGGAACTGGGTCGGGGGAGGAGCTGCCAAGGGAGAGCCTACCTCCCCTAAGCCGTTCCCCTGCGTCAGACGGCAAGGTCCTAGTGGTCTGGTGAGGACACGGCCCTCACTGCAGCGGCTTCCAATGAGTCTCCGGAAGCCTGGACTGCCACCCGCGATTCCCCGTATGCGAGGAATCGCCTTACCTGACATCTCAGTGTGTCCTGTTGCAGTCCGGGCCCCAGCAAGCACAGCCTGTACGATATGAGCACGGCATAGGCAGTGGGTACACGCCTGTACGATACGAGCACGGCATAGTCAGTGGGTACACACCTGTACGATACGAGCACGGCATAGGCAGTGGGTACACGCCTGTACAATAAGAGCACGGCATACGCAGTGGGTACACCCCTGTACGATACGAGCACGGCATAGGCAGTGGGTACACGCCTGTACAATAAGAGCACGGCATACGCAGTGGGTACACCCCTGTACGATACGAGCACGGCATAGGCAGTGGGTACACGCCTGTACAATAAGAGCACGGCATACGCAGTGGGTACACGCCTGTACAATAAGAGCACGGCATACGCAGTGGGTACACGCCTGTACGATAAGAGCAGAGCATACTCAGTGGGTACACGACATAATACATAAACAGCAGATAGTTGAGAACATCGTTACAAATCACGGTCTTTTCACAAGTGAAAATATTTCATCGTTTAATAGGTCGAAATGATACAATACAAAATATACAGTGAATATAATTAGAGCTCAAAGCCTGCAGACCAATAAATAATGACAATTTATTAACCCGTCAGTAATTATTTTGACAACTGAATACTTTTAGCGTTTCCAAGTGAGCGTAGCTGGAAACGAAAGTATCGTGTGTAAACAGAACAAGGTTAAAAAGGAAATACAAATAGGCATGTACCTGGAAATCTTTGCAGTAGGTAGAAAATATCCATGCAGAGCGATTTCGGACAGAAGTTGGCAATAAGTTGCAAAGTTTCCGTGGGATCCCGTAATTAAATTCCTGCATAGTCTCCATGCTAACGAGGGTGTAACTTGACACAAAAGGTCAGATTTTGAATAAGAAAATATAAATTGCCTCTGTTGCAGAAAGAATTGTTATTATTTTAGTTTTCTCTCCAAAGAACTATTATTCTAATGGCACAAAAACAGCTTCTACATCTAGATGTCCCAACGTGATAAAGGTTCATAGTGGAAGTGAACGGAGGTCTGGACCGAAACGTCCGATTTGGCCACTAAAATTAATTTAAGACAATATAGCCCCTCCAAAGCCTGGGGCACGTACCTCATAACATGTCTACACTACCTTTACAAACATCCGCCCCTATATTATAAGTTGGAGACGGCTGTAGAGCTTGTTCCCACTTATGTGGGATTCATGCAGTGGTCGCACTGAAGACCGCGGTTCCAGAATCTTGGTATATTATTGCCAGTAACAAGAAGGATCAGAGGCCCTGATTCAGAGCCGCTCGCTCTGAATCAGGGTCGGGCTATTTTTATAGCTGTGACCACCCACAGCTATAGCGAGCGGCCAGGAAGATGGTCGCGATGGTCAAGACCATCGAGCTTACGACGAGACCCTTGTGGTAGGGTCTCGTTGCCGCAAGCCCCAGAGAGATTTCGGCTCTAACAGAGCCGAAATCTCTCCCACTGACATCACTCGTGTTGTCAGTGGGGCCGGCCCCAGACGGAGGCGTTCACATGGGAACGCCTCCGTTTGGGCAGCCACTCCCCCGACCCGCCCACCAAAGGGGGCGTGCTGTCACTCAACATCGACAGCACGCCCCCTTTGTTGCAAGACCAGGAGCGACGGGATGCCCTTCGCTATCCGGGTCTCGCGCACGACGGAGCCGGCTCCCTCGTGCGCACTGGTCCACCATCGACCCGGTTGCGAGCGCACAGCGCTTGCGACTGGGTCTGAATCAGCCCAGAGTCCGCTCTCTCCCTTACTTGCCGGGGGCTGTTCTTGGTGAGGTCATAATATGATGCATAATAAAATCATTTTGAAAGGGGGCGGGGGGGGGTGGTGTTACTAAAGTTGTGATTAGTGTTTAAAAGCTTAGAAGTGGGTAGTAAGTGTTCCTGAAATTCACATTGTCCGCAGACAGCGGGGCCGAGGATATCTGTAGTTCACATTGGGCACAGTCGTGTTCTCCCCATGTCTTCCATGTACCAGAGTTAAAACCTTATTGTTGTGGTTCAGTTTGTGACTTAACGCTGTTATAGGTCACATAATATTTGGTGAGAATGCACAAATAAAAATAGTACCGTAAAAAAAAAAAACATAGCTAAAAATGACATTTTACATGGTTGGAATATAAATTAATATAAACTAAATACAAGATAACATCGCATATTGCATAAATAGTGATAAAACGGTTTCCTTTACCTTTGTGCCACAGGAAACAAAACTGAAATGATGTGATACAAAGTAACTAAAAGGTTGCAATTGTGGACCATCCAGTAACAGTCTGTTCTACCAAATGCCATTTTGGTCACATTGGTGCAACGCAATGGGGCTACAGTGTCTGCTTTGGCCAGAACATGGGCTGGTTATCGTATGGTAAAACCGGCTCTTGCGCCCTGCTCCTCATGTTTTCAGCCCGATAGTGGTTCCATAGCAATCCTTGTTTCACAGGTCGATTTTCCTTAAACTCATTCTGCTGAACGAATCCCTGCAGTGCAGAGGATAACAGCTAAAGGTTAAAAAGTCAAATACATCACAGTTTTACACTTCATTCTCTGAACCGAGGATCTTGTATGATTGAGCCAAAGACATTGGGCTTTAGTGATTAGAATTACAATGTAACCCTCCGACAATAGTGCAATCATGCTTTGCGGCAGTGCAGAACTTATCAATGTACACTACGTTGGGGCACAGGCCCTCCCACTCCCAGTTCGGGCCCATCTAAAGTCTCAGTAGCCCCGGAAATACAACTGAACGAAACTTTGCATGATTATTCTGGCCTCAGAGTTTACAAGCCTGCGAGGAAGTCCCTGCAAATCTCGTGTTCTTAGAACGGTCTTCAAATCCTAAATAGAAATTTTCAGAACATTCAGTCTCATCCCACTGATGACTGATAGCGGAAAAGGGCGCCCCACACCCTTGGCACTAAACCCATTTCCTCTGAAGCCAATAGGCTGCAACAGACCTTAATTTCGTGTTTTTGGGTTGTTTTTTTTTTCATAAAATGATGTAGAAACTGCAGTTTCTACTTCAGGGTCCATAGGGGGTCCACAGGGTTGACCTTGGGGGTATAGCTGGATCTGGATCCACGGGCACCACGCAGTTAAAGCTTTGCTGCTCCCAGGATGCACTTGGGTCCGTCCTCCTCTATACCCCGGCCACAGGCACCTCAGTTTTAGTTGGTGCCCGGCCGGAGTCGGGTCACCCTGCGCAGGGGGGCTGCATAAGCAGCCCCTAAGCTTTATTTTTTATTTTTAAAAAGATTTTATTATTTTATTTTTACTGTCTTCAGAGCGGCAGCATCAGACTGTCCATCTGGACGTCTACGCTGCAGCTCCAACAGCCCCGCTGGCGCTGCGACGCCGGTACTGATCCGGGGATCGCAGCGGGACCCCGGAGTCAGTACTAGCGTGGCTCCGGGACCTCCCAAGGATTGCTGCCGGACTGAAGGGGCCAGGTAAGCCGCGTGCAGCGCTGTCAGCGCTGCGCGCGGGGAATAATGCAGTCTTCATGCCGCCGGTCTCTGGGGACAGACCGGCGGCGCTAGTAGCGGCGGCGGGCTCCCCCACTATGTGGAATACCCCGCGTCTGCTGAACTCCAGGGTGTAAGACCGGCGGGGAACCGGCTTCCCTGGGGGTTTTCATACTAGCAGGGGAGGCAGCCTTCCCTGCTTCAGTGCTCCTCCCCTCAGCCCAGCGCGCCTTCTCTCATGCGTGCTGGCGTCGCTGGGCTGTTATCTCCTGGCCACTCCTCCTCTGTGCTCTCCGGCGGTCATCTTCAGGCAGCATCGCAGAGCTCCCAGGCAGTCTTACAGTGGACCAGTCCCACTGCGTACCTCTCCCCTGATCAGGACGGTGTTCACAGCGCTATAGCCCTCCCAGACACTGAATCTGGGAGGTTGATTGTAGCGGAAGGTGCAGTGAGTATAACTTCTCTGCATGGTATGTGACTTTTGCTAGTGCTGCTGTCTGTGCTTATTTTCTACTTACTGTCAGCTTTTTACCTATCCCTTTCCTTCTCCTACGGCCCGCAGGTGCGTGGGGGAGGGGTGTTCTTTCCGTGTACCTCACTTATATAAATCGACGTATTTGTGAGGTCCGTCACATACTGCGGTGTGCTCCTCAGTACCATATTGTGGGCTGTTTGGGTTGCATACTTGGGAGTGCGTGGGTGTTATACGCCTTACCTCGTTTCGGTGAGACACTTATTGCAAAAAAGTTTGATGAGGGGAATGAGCGCTCCGAGGCTCCTGTGTTGTTTTCCTGCCGACGCTGTTCGGCAGGGGTTGACGGGGCAGATTTGTCTCAGGACGGTCTGTGCGGGCGGTGCAAGTTGGTACCTGGACCCTCTAAACCCCCGGTGGCGCAGGATCCTCCGTGGGCGATGTTTACGCAAGTGCTGGCGTCAATCGCGGACCGACTTGCGGTCCCGACTGCGGCCCCTTCTAGGGCGTTGCCTCAGCCTACCATCCCCCGTTACCCGGGTGTGACTCGTCTGGTGCAGTCTCCTCCCAGGTCTCAGACTGTGGGTCCTTATGCGGGTTTGCCGGTATACGTGCAATCCCCCACGGTGCCGCAGCAGTCGATGGTACCTTTTCAGGGGTATCCTCAGGCAGTACCCCCGCCTTGGGTGGACGTCCTCTCCAGCTCTGTTCAGAGTCTGGCGGCTTCGTCATCGGCTTTTCAAAATATGTTGCACAGTGATTTGCCCCCACGGGCGTCCAAGCGTTCCGTTCCGGCTTCACTGGCGGCTCAGTTCACGGACACGGACGTGTCTTCGGATGACGGGGAGATCCATGAAGACTCTGACTCGGATGCCGGGGCCCAGGAGATGGAGGCTAAGTCTTCCATTAATGTGCTGGCATTGGTTAGGGCGGTGCAGGCCATTCTTCACATTGAGGAGGATGTGCCCGCCCCCAGGTCAAAATACCCAAATTTTAAAAAGGCCAAGGTCGCTTCGACGGTTTTTCCCCTGTCCGATCAATTGACGGATCATATGGCAGGGGCCTGGCAGTTGCCCAGCAAGAGGTTCCAACCGCAGAAGCGGTTGGCTTCGAACTATCCGTTTCCGGAGGCTCATTGCAGGAAGTGGGAAACTCCTCCAGTGGTGGATTCCCACGTTACCTGCTTAATTAAAAGCGCTACGCTGCCTTTGCCGTCGATCTCCTCCCTGAAAGATCCCACGGACAGGAAGGTGGAGACTTGTTTGAAGTCTATCTACTCTCTCTCGGGGGCGGTGGCCCGTCCGTCCATGGCCATCTCTTGGGTGGCTAAGGCCATCGAGAGCTGGGCCAATGCTTTGGAGGATACCTTTCCGGATGATGCTCCGGAGATCCAGAGAGCGTTGATAGGTCAAATGAGGGATGCGGCTTCCTACATTGGGGAAGCATCTTTAGATGCAAGCCTGCTAACCTCTCGGGTGTCGGCTGCAGCTGTGGCGGCGCGTCGGTCCTTGTGGCTGAGGTCTTGGAGAGCTGATGCTGACTCCAAAAAGGGGCTGGAGGCCTTACCTTTTAATGGGGAGTTGCTTTTTGGTCCAGACTTGGACAAAATTGTGGACACTCTGGCTAAGTCTAAATCAGCCTTCCTCCCTTCGGCTTCTGCTCCTACCAAGGTACGGAGCTCTGCTTTTCGGTCCTTTCGGGTTCAGGGCAAGGCCAAAGGTCAGTCCTTCCCGAGGCAGTCGACGACCAAGGCCGCTTCTAAGCCCAAGAAGCAGGCCTGGAGTGCCAGGCGCCCTTCTTCCAAGCAGGAAGATAAACCTTCTGCCTGATGGGACGGGCCTCCTTCTGGGGAACCCCAGAGTGTGAGGCCGACTTCTTCTATTTGCCCAGTGCTGGCACAATACCACCACGGATGCCTGGGTTCGAGAAGTGGTCTCCCAGGGGTACGCCCTGTCTTTTCGGCACAGACCGCCCCACCAGTTTTTCTGCACGAGTCCTTCTCAGGATACGACCAAGTCTTTACAGATTCAGGAAGCTATAGAGTCCTTGCTGACAGCAGGGGTCATTGTTCCCGTTCCTCAATTACAACGAGGGACGGGGTACTATTCTTCTCTGTTTCTGGTGCGGAAACCCAATGGTTCTCATCGCCCTATCCTCAACTTGAAGTCTCTGAACAAATTCCTCAGAGTTCCCAAGTTCAGGATGGAAACGTTACGATACATCATTCTGGCGATGGAACCGGGGGATTACATGGTGTCCCTGGATATCCAGGACGCCTACCTCCATGTTCCGATAGCACCTTCGCACCAACGGTATCTGAGGTTCGCTATCCTTCAACACCATTACCAGTTCCGGGCGCTACCCTTTGGTCTCTCCACGGCACCGAGGGTGTTCACGAAGATTATGGCGGTCATGGCCGCACATCTTCGGAACCAGAATGTACGGCTACTACCGTATCTGGACGACCTCCTGTTGCTGGCGAGTTCCCCGGAGGTACTGCTTCAACATCTCCACTTGACGGTCGCTTGCCTGCAAGCGCACGGGTGGCTGATAAATTGGAAAAAGTCCTCCCTGATTCCATCTCAGCGGATGGTTCATTTGGGAGCCCTGCTGGATTCTCGTCAGCAAAGGATCTTCCTGACCCCGGAGAAGGTCTCCTCCCTGCAGCTGAGGATACACAGTTGCAAGAGCAGTTGCCGCTTGCCGGTCCATTCGGCTATGAGGGTTTTGGGCTCCATGGTGTCAACATTCGACATGGTGGAATTTGCCCAGTTCCATTCCCGGCCCCTGCAGGGGCTGATTCTATCGGAATGGAACGGGTTACCTCACTGGCTCCGCTCTCAGTTGCTGGTGTTGTCCATGGAGGTTCGGCAGTCTTTGGCTTGGTGGCTTCAGACAGCTCATCTGGTCGAGGGGCGCCCCTTTTGGATCCCGGACTGGGTCCTGCTCACGACAGATGCCAGTCTTCGGGGTTGGGGGGCAGTGACCGGCTCGTTGTCACTTCAGGGTCGTTGGTCTGCGGAAGAAGCTCTTCTTCCCATCAACATTCTGGAACTGCGGGCAGTTTATCGGGCCCTGCAGTCGTCCGGTCCCGCTCTTCACGGAAGGGCGGTTCAGGTGCAGTCCGACAACGCCACCACGGTGGCGTATATCAACCACCAAGGAGGAACTCGCAGTCAGGCAGCGATGTCGGAGGTGTCTCACATCCTTGCTTGGGCGGAGTGTCCGTTCCAGCGATCTCGGAGTCCTCAATTGGGAGGCGGACTTCCTCAGCCGTCACGACGTGCATCCCGGGGAATGGTCGCTTCACCCAGAGGTGTTTCAGCTACTCGTGGACAGGTGGGGGCTGCCGGAGCTGGACTTGATGGCCTCCCGTCACAATCACAAGTTGCCCGTTTACGGGTCAAGGACAAGAGACGCAGGCGCCAGTCTGGTAGACGCGCTGTCGGTGAAATGGACGTTTCACCTGGCGTATCTGTTTCCTCCGATATCCTTACTTCCTCGGGTTCTGCGGAAATTCAAGCAGGACGGCGGCACGCTCGTGCTGGTTGCTCCGGCGTGGCCCAGACGTCCTTGTTACTCCGATCTGAGGTGTCTCTCCATCGACGCTCCGTACCTTCTTCCTCAGCGTCGGGACCTGTTGTCTCAAGGGCCCTGCCTTTACCCGGATCTGGGTCGGCTGTCTTTGACGGCGTGGCTCTTGAGACAGCCGTCTTGAGGTCTAGGGGTTTCTCCAGTTCGGTCATTGGTACCATGCTTAGGGCACGCAAGCCTGCCTCCGCACGGATTTACCACAGGTTGTGGCGCACTTACTTTCAGTGGTGTGATTGCAGAAACTATGATCCTCAGGTGTTCCGGGTTTCCAGAATCTTGGAGTTCCTTCAATCAGGTTTGGACCTCGGCTTACGCCTGGCCTATCTGAAGGTTCATGTGTCTGCTTTGTCTGTGTGGTTTCAGCGACGGATTGCTACACTACCGGATGTTCACACCTTTTTCCAGGGTGTTCTCAGGATACAGCCTCCCTTCGTGCCTCCTGTGGCTCCTTGGGACTTGGCGGTGGTGCTACGGGTCTTGCAGGGTCCTCCTTTTGAGCCTCTTGAGGTGGTGGACCTCAAGTGGCTGACGTTCAAGACCGTTTTTCTCCTAGCAATTGCTTCTGCCAGGAGGGTGTCAGAGTTGGGGGCGCTTTCCTGTTGCCCCCCTTTTCTGATTTTTCATCAGGACAGAGCGGTGCTCCGCACTCGTCCTGAGTTTTTGCCAAAAGTGGTCTCAAAGTTCCACATTAATCAGGAACTTGTTGTGCCAGCTTTTCAGTCACCTGATCTTTCAGCTGCTGAGGCTTCCTTAGATGTAGTCCGGGCACTTAAAATCTATGTGGATCGGACGGCTTCGGTTAGGAAGTCGGATTCTTTGTCCTCTTCGGTTTTCACAAGAGGGATTGGCCTGCCAACAAGCAAACGTTAGCCCGTTGGCTTCGTTCCGTTATTTGTGAGGCTTATGCACAGGAGGGTTTACCTGTGCCAGCCTCTGTTAAGGCTCATTCCACTCGTTCTGTGGGTCCCTCTTGGGCTGCTAGACGTGGTGCCTCCGCTGTTCAGCTGTGTAAGGCGGCCACTTGGTCTTCAATTCAAACGTTTTTGAGGTTTTATGCGTTTGACACCTTCACCTCTCAGGATGCATCCTTTGGGTGCCGGGTACTCCTTTCAGCACAGGACCGTCCCCGCCCTTAGTTGAACTGCTTTGGAACATCCCCAAGGTCAACTCTGTGGAACCCCTATGGACCCTGAAGTAGAAAACAAGAGATATGGTAAGAACTTACCTTTGTTATCTGTTTCTACGAAGTCCATAGGGTCCACAGGGCGCCCGCCCTGACACACCTGGCTTCAAATGGGCTGTGTGGCTGGCCACCGGTTTTCTGTCTCCCATTTATGTGAGTATGGTTTCTTGTGTGTTCCAGTCTTCCTTCTCTCTGTTTAGTCTCCTCCTCCGGCCTTAGCTGCTTACCAACTGAGGTGCCTGTGGCCGGGGGCGGGGTATAGAGGAGGACGGACCCAAGTGCATCCTGGGAGCAGCAAAGCTTTAACTGCGTGGTGCCCGTGGATCCAGATCCAGCTATACCCCCAAGGTCAACCCTGTGGACCCTATGGACTTCGTAGAAACAGAGATAACAAAGGTAAGTTCTTACCATATCTCTTGTTTTATGCATAATTGTACCTATGTACTAATAGCACAATGCAGGATATTTCACAGAGTGCTAATTACCACTGCAGATCGCAGTCCCCATTATCATCACTGGGGACTGGATTTCGGAGTTTGGCCGCTGTAGTTTACACCAACTTCAGATGGTGCGATTATTGTTAATACATAGGCCCCTAAGTCCTACTCTTGACATTCAAAGTTGATGGTTGTTAAATTCATTTCAATAGGGCTATATTTTAATATGAAGTATCCCAGCCCCGTGAAAGTGTGTTCTAATCCCACGGGCGAGTCTGTATGCCCTAGGGCTTCAGGAGAAGAGATTTATTAGTAAATAAAAATCCATTTTTACATCCATGCTTATTAATCAGAAACGAACCAGACTCCCAATTCCGTGCTGGCCGGAGCTTATGAATATTTATGTGACGAGGAAGTTTCATTAGCTTTATTGTACACAAAACTGCCTCAGGTCCTCATATATCTATGAGAAATTAAACATTTACAACGCAAAGAACATGGATAAATGTGAAGAGAAAGAGAAAAAATCACAATGTAACAAAGTCGCATAATAAATATATGAAGAGCCAGAGGGGGCTGCAGGCTCTGATCTCAGGGTCGGAAACAAAAGGTTTTGATTTGGGATGTAGAGAAAAAAGCTTTATGATGGATTAGATGTTAATCTGCCCGCAGCTTGGTGGTGGCTGTCATGTGGATTAGGCCTAAGAGAAATGAGTCTGACACTTGCAGTCAGATGGTGCATGGATTATATATATCATTTTATATAGTATCGTGTCCATCTAACAAACTTAAAAACACACCCAGAAAACAAGAGATATGGTAAGAACTTACCTTTGTTATCTCTGTTTCTACGAAGTCCATAGGGTCCACAGGGTTGACCTTAGGGTATAGGTTGGGAACCAAATCCGGGCACCACGCAGTTAAAGCTTTTAGCTCCCAGGATGCACTGGGTCCACTCTCCCTATAACCCCACCCCCAAGCCAGAGGCACCTCAGTTTGTAAGTAGCCAAAGGCCGGAGGAGGAGAGAAAAAGAGAGAGAAAACTGGAACACTCAATAACCATACTCACCGAAATGGGAGACGGAAAACCGGTGACCAGCCACACAGCCCATATGAAGCCAGGTGCGTCAGGGCGGGCGCCCTGTGGACCCTATGGACTTCGTAGAAACAGAGATAACAAAGGTAAGTTCTTACCATATCTCTTGTTTTCTACTTCAGGGTCCATAGGGGGTCCACAGGGTTGACCTTGGGGATGTCCCAAAGCAGTTCAACCAAGGGTGGGGACGCTCCTGTGCTGAGAGGAGAATCCGTCGCCAAAAAGGAAGCATCCTGAGAGGCAAAGGAAACCAATGCCTAGAACCTTAAAAAGGTGTGGACAGAAGACCACGTGGCCACCTAGTAAGGCAAAACAGCCGAGGCGCCACAGCGAGCCGCACACGAGGGTCACATGGCCCGAGAAAAAACAAGCATCAACAACAGGAAGGCCTACCCATGGGTAGGCCCCTGAGGAAGACCTACGAGGCCATCCAGCCAACATTTGGTTATAGGCCGGCCATCCTTTCCTGTGAAAACCAGAAATCTCAGACCACCAATAAGGAGTCCGATTTCCGTAAGGAACCTGAACGGATCACATAAATCCAAAGAGGCCAGACCACAGTCAATGAGGCCACACCAGCCGAGAGGACTGGGGACAGAATGGCCGTACCATAAGTTCCAGAATAATATGGAACCTGAAAACCACTAAGAAGCAACACAGGGCGAGAGCAACTCCCACCCTGACATGATGCCCACCAGAAGAGGGAGCCACATGAGAACGCTCCCAATTCAGACACTCTCCTGGTTGATATAAACACCCTGAGAGAAAGAGAGAGCCTAAGCAATAGACCATGTAATGGCTATCACAACCAGCGGTTCCATTGACTGTCCCCGGAGGTAACGAAGAACCACTACTTACTCCCAAGGAGTCCCTAGGGAGGACAAATGGAGGCATAATCAAGAAAACACTCCAAAGGATGAACTGGATACCAGAGTGTAGCAATTCCATATCTTAACCATACTGACAGTGTAGAGATCCGCACTGTCAGGAAGACCAGGCCAAGTGTGAAACCCAAGCCATCCGGAAGGAATGCCAGAATATCTGGAAATCCTGGACACCGGAGGATTGTATCGACAGGTACAATACCATAAGATTTATGGCTGCCACAGTTTGTGGTAGGTCCCAGCAAAAGCTGATCCATGTGCTCTAATCATTCCAACGATGACAAAGCCAGGGAAGCCGTAAGACCACTGTAAGGACACAGTCAAAGACAAACGACCCAGGTCCAAGGCAAAACCAAGGACCCTGAGACAACAGGTCCGGGCAGTGAAGCATCAGGGATGGAGTATCGATGTAGAGACTCCGAAGATCCAAGTACCCCTGACATCTGGGGCAATCAGGAGCCACCAGCAGGAAAGCATCTCCGTCTCGATTGAAAACACTTCCAAAGACCTCGAGGAAGAAGGGAGACCGGAGAACACAGGTACACAAAGTGGAAGGACCACTTCACCGACAAAGAGTCGCTGAAGGTTGCTTCAGAATCCCCAGAGCTGAACTGTAACACCATAGTGTGATAAAGTCAGAAGGCCATGAGGGTCACCTCAGGGGGGCCCCCCCTGCTCACCAGGAGATGAAACCTCTCTTGGGGAAGAGACTAGTCCCCGGGATGCACGTCGTGACGGCTGAGGACTCCCGCTTCCCAATGGAGAGCTCCTGAAATGAACGCTGCCGAGATGGTCGGGAGGAGACCCTCGAACTATGTCCGAATATGTGACATACCTGTCATTGCCACCCAACGAACAGTGTTGCTAAAAAGGAAGCCACTGTCCTGACCCTGTCGGACTGAACCTTTTCAGGTTCACCGGGAAACAAGAGTTATGCCAGAGTAAGTTAATTGACAGGGTGGAATCGACAGACGTCCAACTGCACTGAAAAGGATTCGATCCAGACACTGTCCATAGCAAAGAAAACCCTGGACGAGATGGCCATAGCCACCCGGACAGGGACCGACTTGCCTCCGGAGAGAGCATCATCGTTTGAACAGTTATCCGACAGAAAAAACTCATTCCATCTGGAGATGAGCCAATTATGGAAAGGCCTGGAATGGAACTGAGCCCATTCCACCATGCATCCCAGAGTGTAAAGACATCTGTCGACTGCGCAGACAACAATGTACTCCTAATGGAAGAGAGGAGATTCCGTCTTACGCCAGAAGAATTCTCAGATTCTGAGAATCCAGCAGGGATCCTAGATGAAGAATACCCAGAGAGGAATGCAGGGAGGACTTTTTCCCCGTTGATTAAACGTCTGCACCCTGAAGAAGCCACAGTCATCCTGACCTGGCCGTAAAGTAACCCGGTGATCCCGCTAAGAGCAGGAGGCCGTCCAGGTACAGGAGCATTGGGATATACTGAACAGAAGAACTGTCAGAAAATCCAAAACGCTGGTAAACCCCTGTGGGGCTGAGGACAGTCCCAACAGGCAGAGCCCGAAAAATTGTAAGTGTTGCTGTGATACAGCAAACCTCAGCCCATGCTGAGGAAAGGTCTCTGTAAGTACCCGTAGGCACGCGTCCTGTATATCCAGTGATACCATAAAGTCCCCAGGTTCCAAACATCGTATGATGGAGCATAGGGATTTCCTCCTGAGCCCAGGTAGCTTTAGGAACTGGTTCAGGGAATTGAGACAGAGAATAGGCCAAAGAGGACCATTCAGCCACCGCACCAGAAAGAAAACAGAACAACCAGTCCCTCACTGAGATAGCGGGGATGGCCTAATTAGCTCCGCTTACCGCAACAACTGCATAGCTTTCTGGATCTGTAAGGCCCTTGTAAAGAGGGCGTACCCTCCTACCCACGTAGCCGCGGCAACTTGACACTAATACCGGGCGAACTGAGAAAATCGGTATCTCCCAGTTGTAGGCCTGTCCCGTCAGGCTGAAGAGATATCCGTAGGTTCAGAAGCAGGATCGGCTGGCAGTCCAGGCCTGCTCGGTACTGGATATGTCGGCCCTTGTAGATGCCGACAGTCTACGAAGAAACAGACCTTTAGGCTGACCCAGAGGACAAAAAAGACTTAACAGACTTAGTCTGAGGCCTTGTAGTGGGCATAGCTGAAAGCGGTAAACTTGTCGTTAGTAATACTGCCAATGTTACTACAATCTTGTCAAGGTCAGGACCAAACAATATCAACCCTAAAGATGGTATCTGCACCTCTGCATTCCCAGAGCGCAGCCATAGGGTATTACGGAGGATACAGTCGCAGCCGGAAAGTTAGGAGACTGGTATCCAATATAGGCATTTCCACCTATGACAACAGCATATATTACGTGAGCGACCAAATACATTTGAACCCCCGACGTGTTGGAGGGGAAAAAACGTTACAAATGCATCAACCCAATATGCAATAGTATTAACCAACCATGCTATAGCCATGGTAGGATGGGTAACAACTCCTGAAAGCAAGTATACTGATTTCAGGCAGAGTTACCACCTACGGATCCGAAGAATCCGACCACGCAGGAATGGGAGGCGTAGTAACGTCTGTAATCAGACGAGTAACACGCCCATCCCCCCCAGGAGGGGCTCGTGATGACCCTCAGGGAATTTGGGACAGGAGGCCAAACACTGTTGTAACACCTCCTATCTGGCAACAGCCAGAGTCCCGCTATGCGATCCACCCGCTAGTCAGCAACAGGGAACCCGAAGGCACGCAATACTGAGGGTGTATGATACAGGTGCAGGTCAACATTCACTCTAACCAGAATGGACCTGCTACCAGCCCTAAAGCAGGGATAATAATACCTGAAATAGGCTTCCCCCCGTGTAAGAGGGAAAGAGCCCCGAACAGTACCCAGTTCACGGCAGAGCCAACTGGGAAGTAACCACAGGGCGTCAACCACGCCAATTAGCGTTTCGTAGAAAACGACATCCACCCAGGGTGGCTGTTGTGGTAATCCCTGCAAGGGGCATGACAGACTATTGTGGCACCAGGGGGAATTCATATACTGCGAAAAACCCCTGCAGGGAGCGGTAGTCTGTGTCACAGGGGAAGAGTGCAAGAAGCTGCGAGATACCCTGAGATGAAAAGGGCAGTATGGTGAAGTAACCCCAAGTGAGGTACAACAATGGGGCCCGCCCGGCGATCCGCAATTGAGAGGATCCCGAGAAAACAAACCGCCCAAGGGGGTCGTGAAAGAGGCCAGCACCAGATGACGCCACCTACAGAACCCTTTATGAGTCAAATCCTCCGCACTAACACCTGCAGCACATGACTTGCAGGATAGTAAAAATGGGTGCAGTATAACGCTCTATCTCCTGGTCAGACATATCTGACCAATCTTGGCGGAAATATTAAGCAGCACTATACTGGTCCTGACTGATGCCAAAAATTAGCTGCAGGGACCCATTTTCAGCGTATGCAACACACAGTTCCATCTAAAATACGGCAACGTGCAGCACGCAACAGTATGTGACAAACCACACAAATATTAACAAGTATATAAATGTGAGGTCTCAGAACCACCCTAAGTACAGCTGTATTAGTGCAGATAAAGAAAAGGGATAGATATACACTGACAGGTGAGAGAATAAAGTACAGTCAGCACTAGCATAAGTCACATACAATGCAGATATATACATATATACATAAACATGTCATATAATATACTGCACTATTACACTGCATTCAACTACCCAGATTCAGTGTCTGGGAAGGCTACAGCGCTGTGTACACTGACCTGATGGTGAGGTACGCAGGGGGACTGGACCAACTGCCATCCTGAGAGATTTCTGCTGCACCACAGAGATAAAATGGCCGCTGGAGACCTCAGAAGAAGCGTGGCCCGCTGAGGAAGCAGCTCAGCGACGCCAGACTATGGATACTGAAAGGCACGCTGAGCTGAGGGGAGGAGCCGCTGTAACAGGGAAGGCTGTCTCCCCTGGCCGGCTATTAACCCCCGGGACGCCGGCTCCCTGCACCGATCGTTAAGTCCCTGGTGGTCTAGTGGACACACGGGGTATGGGGGGCCCGCCGCCACCTCCGGTCTGTCCCCTGAGACCGGAGGCACAGGACTGCATTTGAAATGCGCGGATCACCGCAAGCGGTGATCCGCGACCTTACCTGCTCCCCGTGGATCCGGCAGCAGTCCTGGGCGCCCACAGAGTCCGGCTAGTACAGACTCTGGGGTCCCGCTGAGATCCCCAGATCTGTACTGGCGTCTCAGCGCCAGCGGGGTGACGGAGCGGCAGCTTAGACGTCCTATGGACAGTCCGACGCTGCCGCTCTGAAGAGTCCAAAGTCCATGGAAAAAACTTTGTCCCTAAAGAAATAAAATAAGCTTAGGGGCTGCTAATCAGCTCCCCCTGCGCTAACGGTGACCCGACTCCGGCCGGGCACCAACTTAAACTGAGGTGCCTCTGGCTTGGGGGTGGGGTTATAGGGAGAGTGGACCCAGTGCATCCTGGGAGCTAAAAGCTTTAACTGCGTGGTGCCCGGATTTGGTTCCCAACCTATACCCCAAGGTCAACCCTGTGGACCCCCTATGGACCCTGAAGTAGAAATGACATGACTTCGCCGTAATAAAAAAAGGAAAGGATACGATATTCAACAACTGTGGTTATAGATACGAAGGTGGTTCAACAAGTAGGGTAACAAGACCTCTCGTGTGTGTAATGTTTTATTTCATTCTAATTTTCTGCCAGGCCAGAGCAGGTAGACCGCTGCTTCCCCTCACCGCCATTAGACTGCCCCTCACATCAGTCATACCGTCCCAACATCAGCTGTAAGATGGCGGAAACATGGTCAAACATCGAGGTGCGTAGTGTCATCAGATTTCTGAGTCTTAAGGTGGGTACACACCTAACAGATACTGTATATCTGCAGACGATGGTCGTTCATTCACTGAATGGTCATCATCTGCTTGGGCGGGACCCGGTGGCGTGCCGGGTCCCGCAGCCCTCCTCGCGGCTGCCGCTATGTGTGTATGGGCGGGTCTACAGACCGCCCGTACACACCTGCCGATGGACAGATATGTCTGCAGACATATCATCGGCTGTGCAGCACAGCCAACGTTCACCGACATATCGCGGGTACACACTGGCCTACGGGCAGCAGATACATTGGCTGATCAATTGATTGGCTAATGTATCTGTCAGTGTGCACCCAGCTTAAAGGGCATGGAATGGGATTGAAATGCCGGCGGCTGTTCAAATCCCGACAGCGGATGCCCAACAGGATATAGATCCCAACTGAGGCAGGCAAGTAACCTCCCCTGTCCCCCCCCTAACCCTCCCTTACTGGTGCCTAACCTCCCCTCGGGGGTGCCTTACCCTAACCCCCCCCTTACCACTCCCTAAACATAACTCTCCCGGGGGGGGGGAGGGTGCCTGACCCTGGGGGTGCCTAACCCTCCCCCCTAGGGGTGCCTAACCCTAATCTCCTACCCCCCAAACCTAACCCCGATAGACTCCATAATGCTTTCGACGTCTATTATAATCCCTAGTCGGCATTCTGCTGTCGGGATTGTGACAGGTCACATGACTACATCAGCAGCTAAAATTCATCGCCAACTTGTGGAGGTGTACGGTGGTATCGTCATGTCACCTAAACTGGTTTGGTAATGACAGGACAGCAGCGATCCGGCCGGCCAAGCGCGTACATGACAGATGACAATTTGTGCCGCGTTGAACGTCTGATTCAGGAGGACAGACACAGTGCAGTTTGTCATATTGCTGGCAAACTGTACATCACAGTGGGTACTGTGCACAACATTGTTCGCGAGCAACTGGGGTACAGGAAAAAAAAAAAGTGTTCACGCTGGGTACTGAGGCAACTCTCAGGAGCTCACAAAACCAATAGGATGGGATTAACTCTCATGCACGTGATGCAGTAACATGAGGAAAGAGTGCAGTTCTTGCAGCGTATTGTTACAGGCGATGAAACGTGGGTGCATCATGTGACACCGGAGACGGAACAACCATCCATGACATGGGAACACGCATCGTACCCACCTTCAAATAAAATTCAAAACAACTCCATCAGCAAAGATGGAGTTGGCAACAGGGTTTTAGGACCACAAGGGTGTGCTTCCTTCCGATTTCCCCACCAAGGGGGATACTGTGAATGCTGACCGCTACTGTGACACATGGTGCCGGTTGCGGAGGGCTTGCTACAAACAGGCGTCATATTGCTGCACGATAACGCCAGGTCAGACTCAGCCGACTGCACACGTGAGCTGTTATGGCGCTACCATTGGGAGGTCCTGGATCATCCTCCATACAGCCCTGACCTGGCACTGAGTGATTCCCATCTCCATTGAAGAAGCACCTGGGTGGAGGGTGAAGTTCAGCAAGCCGTCATGTCCTTGCTTCAGGAGCTTGACACGGATTTGTTCTATGCAGGGATAGATGTCTTGGTGTACCAGTGGAACAAATGCTCAGACAAGTATGTGGAAAAATAATCTTTACCAAGGCCATTCTATTGATTACTAGATATAGAGAACCAGGTGCACTAAATAGCTGAGTGTCAGAATCTCCTATATCCTCAGCTGCTGACCCAAAAACGGGATTTCTGCCTATATCCCCCAAATGGATTGCACAGAAAAGAGATTGTTGAAAATCACATACTTGACGCGTTTCTCCCCTCTCGCAGGGGTTTTGTCAAAAGGACAAGAGGGGAGAAACGCGTCAAGCCTGTGACTGACTGCCATACACCTGTCTCTGCCAATATTCTTTGGAGAACCTGTACCAGCACGCCGGCCGAGATCCTTGCAGTCATCTGTGCGGGACCTCCGCCTCTATTGCCAATATCAGCACGCCTGACCGGATCCCCGCCGATTGCAGACCATTCACGGCGGGTGAGCTTTTTCGGGCAGCCACACATCCTCTCCGCTGCCGTGACTTGCGGCTCCGGCAGCGGTAAGTGTGGATCAGCGGAGGAGATCAGGCTCTTCCACTCGCCGTGACTTTGCGGCTTCTGGCAACGGTACAGGTGAGAGCACACTAACAACTGGCTCTCCCTCCTTTGAAGAGATCTCATGTACCCGAGCATATGGACCCCTTGATCAGAGGTCATCACTAATCCTCTGGAGGGCACGCACTGGGACACTGGTATTTACAGCTTCACAAATAGCTGATGAGACTGTTTCTTTGTTGGAAATACAGGTGGATCGTGTTTGTGTCATAAGAGCATGTTTCTGGGTTTTAATTTTTAAAGCGCTCATATTTTCCCATTCATTCATTTATAATTTGACTGCAGTCAATCAATCATTTAGATATTTATCAATAAGTTGTTTGCAACAGCAGATTGGCATTGGTACATTATATTAATTCTAAGTTGTTATATATCCTAGCGCAGACCCTTTAAACAATTCTTTTTTCCATACTATTGATTATACGTATATGTACGAGTTAAATAACTATACGCAATGAGAGGTCTTGTTACCTTATTTATTGAACGTCCCTCGTATATGTACGTTTCTGGCCTGTAACAATGGGCTGATTCTTTCTTTTCACCTGAGATGCCAATAAATCTCTTTTCAGCAACATAGATCAAATGCAAATTGGACCAAATAGTAACTAATGCAGCAGCTACTCTTAGATCAGTTTATGAATGGTTTGCTTGGCTGACCTTATTAGACAGAACCTTCCTGCCCTACACGTAGCAGTGAGAACAGCTGGTAATTTACCTGTGACACGAGACGGGAATCACAGTTTTGTACAGCTGCGGGATCTTCCTGTTGATGAGTGGCTGCAGCGCCTCCTTCAGGCGGTGGTAGTTGCGCTCTAGTTCCCGCTGATATTCCTTTTGATCTGGTCCGATGAGACTCTTGTTTTTACGTAGCGCATCCTCGCACCTGGCAGACAGACAGAGCACAGATTATTCACCAAGACTCAACCTACAAAATCACCCGGACACAAAGCCCCCATCCCGGCCGAGTCTCAACTCGCAGCAGCTGATGAAGTACAGAAAACTGCCAAATATTATTACACCACCCGAATATCCGCAAGTACTGCCCCCAAATTCTCAGAGCCGATTATTCTCAAGTGCGGTTTGTAGTAAATAGCGGTTTGCGGGAAGGACAATGTCTGGAAAACTGAACAGACGTTAATCGAGAGGCAATCCTGTGTCACATATGGGGCTTTGGTTACTAGTTTGGTAATAGGTCACTATTATTCATACAGCGATCTAAAGCTGGGTACACACTATACGATGTATTGGATGATATATCGTTCCGATGTGGATTGTCCTGCAGCATGTAACGATACATCACACCGTCATACGCCGAATAGTGCAGTGTGTACGGTGCATAGTGCAGTGTGTACGGCGCACACAACGTATCGTTACATCAATCGCCGCATAGCTGGGTCGCACCTTTGTATAGTGTGTACCCAGCTTTAACCTGCTATACATCTCCTAAGGACAAGGAAAGTGCCTCAACAGGAAAGCATGAGAGGCACCGATGACAGTATAAGTGAACCAGCCAACATCAGCCACAGGTACCTTTTTGTGAAGTCTTTGAAACAAAGCCTCAGCTTGTTATGGTGCCGAAACAATTTAGGATCGTTCGGAATCTCTGATAAAAACACCTGAGCAACCTCCAGTGGTCCCTGCAAGAGAACAGGTTCAACGTGAGAACAACATTCAACAAAGACTGTTTGGATTTATTTTGCTTTATGTGAAGCAAAGTTACCGCTCTCCCCATAGATAGCAGCTGGCAGATCGTCACTAAAAATCGGTATATGTTTAGGAAGTTGGCGGACGGAATGCCGACCGCCGGCTTCCAGACAATTTAATCCCGACGAGGGACGAATGACAGGCGTCTAAATCTAGATGCCTGTAATTTTACTGACGCCGGGAGACCGGCGCCCGGCATCCCGATCGAGCGGATGCGGGGCGCCGCAGCGCACAACCGCGTGGGGGGGTTGTTTAAGGCTCCCGGGGGGGGGGACTTAGGGTTAGGCAGCCCCGCCGGGAGGTTAGAGTTAGGCTAGGGGGAGGGAGGGTTAGGCACCCTCGGGGGGAGTTAGGGTTAGGCACCCCCCCCAGGGGACTTAGGTTTAGGCGGCGGGAAAAGGGGGTTGGGTTTAGGCCCTTAGAGGGGGTATTAGGGTTAGGCGGAAAATTGGGGTTAGTTTATACTTACCTAGGGACGATCGAGATTTCCTCCTCTGTCGGCCAGCCGCTGTCGGGATTGAACCGCCGGCCAAGAGTCCAGCAGTAATTCATACCAATTCCCTAAAAATCTGCAGCAAGCAAATAAAAAAAAACTGCCTCCCCTTCGCAGAAATGACTATTTCACTGTTCACCAACTACATCTGAATATGTGATGTCATCACTCTGCAACAGCCTGTGCGTGTGTCATGAAGTGTTAGTAACGCCCAGGAGACGTTCAGTAACTGTGGACAGACCTGATTCACCGTTGTGCCCACCGAACCCTGAAGGACCATCTGCAGCATTTTTGGGTCAGCTGGATCTTGGTGGGTGGCAAACGCTAATTCCTGAGTCTTTTTTTGCATGTCCTCAATGGCAACTTCAATGGGCGTCAGAATCACCTGCAAAATATACATGGAAAAAAAACATCATCAACAGGTCGCCCCCTGGTATATGTATATAATATGCTTCGGTTCTATTCCCATCACTTGTGCACTGCGCAGCCACAACTGTAATGCCGGTTGGAAATAAAAGACGGATTAAAAGTCCCACAGGCATTAACTATAATTAACCCACACAATTGTGAAATTAGCTAAATAATAAAAAAAAAAAAAAAATATATAACAAAAAAAAAAAAAATGAAAGAAAAAAAAAATAATAAAAAAAATATATATATATATTTTATCACTGTAAATGAATTTATTTTGAGACGTCTATGTTTTTTAAGCAGTATTCGTCACATTTCCATTGTTTCACATATTGATTATTTTTTCCCCCCTCTGATAAAGAAATTAAGAGATGGGGTCAAACCTGAGAGATCTACTTTTCTAACCAGATCTTTTTTTGATGCCTATCACATGACAGGTGACAAGTAAACAGCTGACAGGCTCCGAACCCCTCGCAGCCGACCTCTTACCTCCTCCTTGTGGATGACATTTATGCGCGTTTTGATGTACGGGAAAGCATGTGATGTCGTCAAGATGGTCTTTCGCTTAAACTGCTCATGCAGCTCCCCGTGCGCTCGTCCGTCCAGCGTGAACGGGGTGCAGTACATGAACCGCCGCAGGTTGTAATTTTTATCAAAGTAGGTGATCCTGTCCTTCATCTCGTAGGTGTCAAAGTACGGCTCCACGTAGGTTATCTGGATGAAAGCCTGAGACGGAACGAGATTATGGATTTAGAAAAAGTAAATAACATGAGCGGCTCGGGCACGAATAGGCGCTGAAACCTACAAAATACAAATATTGTGCAAGTGTCCGAAGCGTCAGCAAAAAACCATCAACACCGATGATAAAAATATTTACAAAACGTTGACTATAGGTTTAGAGTGGAAATGGCGGATCTCAAGAACTCCGGCTGCTGATACAGTAGATTGCCTATCGCCATTCGTACAGTACTGATGCGTGCATACAGCCACACAACACGCGAGATAGAATGTCACTGACGCAGCGTGCACTTGTGACAGGGCCCTTGCTGAAACCAATTTTGTTTTGCTTGAGGCTCTCACCAAAAATATCCCCTCATCCCAGTGATGCCCCACACCCCAGTGAAGGCTGACCCATCACTGACTGCGGAGATTACTAGGAGCACTGGGCCTGTTTCAGACCCTGTCGCAAGGCTGCGATCGGGAATCGAGCACGCAGAGGCTTCATACAGCGATTGACAGGAAGTGACCGTTTGAGGGCGGTGCCATACGCATCCTAACGTCTAGTTTAACACACAGACATTAGCAATGTCTGCGGTAGTCTGGTCAACCACAACTTGTGCGTGTGGGTCCGACGGTTCTCGATGTTACCGATGGTTTTGCTGTCTTGCGAGAACGTAAATGAAGGGAACTAGGCGGCATTATGTAGTGTTGGGTGTCTACTTATTGTGCTGCCGGGATTACATTGTGTATGCGGTCATTAGCATATTTTCGCCTGCACAGGCTGCGTGCGAACGCTGCCTTGCGACCGGGTCTGAATCAGGCTCATTGTGCCCGGTTTCTAGCAATCCTGTAACTTGTGCTGAGTAAATATCAAACTGCTTATTTCAGAATGAAATCTGATTATCACAATGTGCTAGTAAACAATTGCAGTGCAAGATATGAGAGGTCTCTCCGAGGTAGGGGTCCCATTACAGAAAACTGCAAAGGATCTCTATGCTCTTTAGCTCCCTCACTGGGAAGAGTAGTTGTTCACTGTAAGGGCACCTCCCCTCATTACGGAGAATCGAATAATCTCCAAACCCAATCCATTTTAAGGAAATGGTCAGGATGGGGGAGGAAGAACGACTACGTTCAGGGAAAGTATCCAGAACATGAGAGTATCTTAGTCCTTGAGACAAATAGCGGTGTACATTTTGGGGGGACGCATTTCCACAGTGGTCTCAGCTTTGTATAAAAAATGCTGCTTTAAAATTTTTGTACCACAATCTTAACCAAATTCATTATACAAAGAGGAAGCTCTCGGGTTATTTCATTGTATAAACAGGAACGGGGCTGTTCCCATATTTTGGCACTGCCCAGACAGCTGGAAGACAAAAAATCAACCTTAGAAATAACAGGTCTTGGAAGCCGTAACGTCCACCGTTATTTCCATACACAGGAAAAATACCTGCGCACGTTGTGGGAGGTTTCTGTATAAAGTTTTGACTTTTACAAAAGGAAAAAAACAAAAAACATCTGAAATTTATCAGTTTAAAAAAAAAATAAAAAAAATTGAAAAACAAAATCTTGACAGAGAAAAGCAAAAACAAAAAAAAGATTTATTCTGTAAATACCCATGTTCGGGTACAGTAACGTCAGGGTAATGCACTGGCTCAAAGTCAATGCGAGCTGCGCCTACGTAGAACCGTAACGGGCAGTCAACGTGGTTAAACAGTCATTTATTAATGTGCTACCCTCATTTTTATACATTGAGGAATTTTCTTCAGCCTTAATGTAGTGACAGGAGACCCTAGCTGGGAGCTTTGCCCATTACGGACTCTGGGCATCACATGGATTAAGACAATATCACTGCTAAGGCAATTGTGGCAGATTTATTTCTAAGACCTGCCCGGAATAAATAATGACAGATATGACTTTCAGAGGCAATGAGACAGCTGCTGAGGTGCTTTCCGTGCAGGATTAAATCTCGCCACTTTGCAGACTTTTTAATTGAAACGTACAAGAATTTTATATTCTTCATAGAACATGTGATGCGGGAGAATGTCCTTCGCACGGACTTTATTTTTCTCCAGAAAGGTGTAATCCCTCTGAGAGCCCAATACTGCTGCCTGAGAACAGGTGGTCCCATCTTACCACTTTCCTTATAGAATAATAAATCTCAAACGGAATCTTAGGTGACTGTTTATACTGCAATTGGAAATAGTGAAACGTTACTAGGAGCATTGTTTATTAAACGGAAATGACAAATCTGGGCTTGCAGTCACCTAGGTAACACATGAACTGACAGATTGGTGGATACGAACGACCCAATTTTACTACAAATTTTAATTGAGATGATATATTTAGCAATTTAACCGTTTCATCCCTTTTTCACAGTGATTTAGGCATTGAATAGCTTTTACCCTCTTCAGAGTAAATTACCCCAAAGACGGAAGTTAAAAAACTCAATTAGCAAACGGGGTCCAGCTTTATAAATGGACATCACTTTTTTGTTTTTGTTTTATTATTTGTCCACTAATTATTTCAGAGTTAATTAAATAAAATCGAAGTACAGTAAAACCATGAAACGTTTCCCAAGTTATTAAACAGGAACCAGGAGACCCTTCTCCAAGTTGCCCATCCCTGACCTAAACTGTGCACAGCAGATAACAACAGACTGTGAAGTATTTGCAGTTACCTTGTTAGAATCTAATTTGCATTTATCGACTGGGTTGGAGTCCTTAATAACCTCAACAACATCTTCCCCGAATCTCTCGCCGTAAAATCCCTGAACGACAGGAGAAAAAGAGGTTCACGGTAACGGTAACACCAGAACATTTGCTATATACATAAAACAGAGGCCTGCTGGTGTAGTGGTTAGCATTACTGCCTCACAGCACTGAGGTCATGGTTTCAACTCCCACCATGGCGCTAACTGTGTGGAGTTTGTATATTCTCCCTGTGGCTTGCGTGGGTTTCCTCCGGGTGCTCCGGTTTCCTCCCACACTCCAAAAATATACACTTGTAGGTTGATTGGTTCCCGACAAATACAGAAAAAAAAATACCCTAGTGTATAAGTGTGTGTATGTACATGTGGTAGGGAATATAGATTGTAAGCTCCACAGGCCAAATATTCTCTGTAAAGCGTAGCAGAATATATGTGCTATATAAATAACTGGTAGTAATATACTGTATCAGTATATTTGTCATTTCCCATTATCCCTTATTTATCACACATTTCACTTAAAAATTAAAAAGAAAAAAAATATAATGGAAAATGAACGCTCCGTCTAGAGTTACATTTTCTTTAGAACTGTGGAGCTGGAATATTGTTTTGTTTCATGTGGAGAAAATTATGCATCTGAGAAAACGGGACAAGTGCTCATTTATGGCTGAGAATACCACATACATTTTATTTTCACTGTTTTCAGTCCAAACATAATGGGAACGTAACACGTATACCAGATATCACCAATGTTACTGGGAACTTAACACGTATTCCAATATCACCGCTGTTACTGGGAAGGTAACACGTATACCAGATATCAGCGATGTTACTGGGAACGTAACACGTATACCAGATATCACCAATGTTACTGGGAACATAACACGTATTCTGGATATCACCAATGTTATTGGGAACGTAACACGTATACCAATATCACCGCTGTTACTGGGAAGGTAACACGTATACCAGATATCAGCGATGTTACTGGGAACGTAACACGTATACCAGATATCAGCGATGTTACTGGGAACGTAACACGTATACCAGATATCAGCGATGTTACTGGGAACGTAACACGTATACCAGATATCAGCGATGTTACTGGGAACGTAACACGTATACCAGATATCAGCGATGTTACTGGGAACGTAACACGTATACCAAATATCAGCGATGTTACTGGGAACGTTAGAATTAGGTTAATCAAGATTGAATAAGACGACATATTTTACCTCCAACCTGTGCGATATTTCTGCTAGTTTCGTTATGGCCGGTTCCTTGTAAACAAACTCCTGTTCGTCTAAGTCTCCGAATTTGGTTCCATAAAAACCAACACGGAAATAGGTCCCAAACATCCGCTTCCCGTCCTAGGAGAATGGGAAGGGGGAAGATTACGCAATGGTCACTGAATACTGGACACCTCACTATCGCCGAACATTGCAAGATACACACATCCAGAACGTCCCACAGGCCGGGGCCATACTAAAGTGTATTCGGCGCCCAGAAACACTGTGGACGGAGCCACGCTGTGGGCTGAACTAGTCTTTGTCGCGGGTTCCTAATGAATTCATAGGCTGCATGTAAATATTGGTTGTGCCCACAAAATGGCTGTCTCCACTATGTGATGTAAGGAGAACTTAACCTCATACTTTGCATTTACTGGAATGGACATTGAGGATATAGGAAGCTATTTTTCCCAATATGCGTTTCCTTCTCAATGGATTCAGTCCAGCAGGGCACTTGGTGGGGAATTAAATTAGCGGCAATGTGCCGCGCTCATATCAGCCAGTTACGGTACCGCCAAGATCGCAGGTTTTCCTGCGCACCACCGTGGGGCACAAGACAAAACTTGCGATGTAGATGGGCACAATGTGCTTGTTCCGGGACAGCGAAATGCGTCGATTAAAGGGATTTACTCACTGTAAAAAGGCTAAATTATAACAGTTTAAAAGAAGAAAATTATTCTAATCGTCCTCTCTCCGTAATTTGTATAAAGCAATATGCTTGGACTGCACTGTTGACATGAGCCGACAGTAAGGGGGTACAGAGAGGAAATAGCCGCTGACCCCCGACTTCACCAGTCAGCTGCGCCACCACCAACATCACAAGAAGACCCAGGAGCTTATCCAACACAATGCAGTAGCTGCTCTTTGATGGAGAAAACTGAGCATGTTATGGAGTAGCTGTTATTTTCTCATTGTCATCTGAAGTTGCTAGTGGTTCCCCATCCCCACAATCATGGGAACCACCCGGGAACTTATGCCCCTGGTCTCACACAAACCCCGGGAATGAAGCAGAATATAGAACACAGGGGGTTGCACCAGCTCATACCACATCTTGGCGCCAGGAAATTCCCGGGTCTTCGCCTCCTACAATAGAATCATGAATGCATAGGGAGCAGGGCAGTCTCGTTGCTACGCCACTACGTCGTCATCCGTTGGTCTCTGATTGACCAATGAGGTTCCTTGGTCATAACCCGGGTAGAGTAGCATGGGTCCACCCATCATCCCACAGACAACCCAGGATAAATGTCAGGTCATGACCAGGGGCATAGATCCAGGTCGAATTACCCATGTTGGCCTATTCACGCCAACACACAACCTGGGTTTTTCCAAGGACCTTGCGTTGAGTAAGGGGTATGAGATAGCTGCTATTTCCTCATTGTCACCTCAAATCACCAGTGCAATCTAAAGACAGAACTTCAGGTACATCATGGAGAGAGGACAGGATCATTTCATTCTCAAATGCAGGACCTATTATAGGACAAAGTCAGGGGGCATTTCCGTGTGTGTTGTTCCGCATGATTTTTCCGTCCCCCTACACCCGAGTTTGTGTCCTCATCATCGATCAAACATATCTCCTCTGAATTCTACCGATCTTCTTCCACAATAGCTTTCTGTACTGTCCCATCATTTATAATTAGAGATGCAAATCAGCAACAGTTGTAACACGTTTTCCCCCTGCCCGTAGAGATTACTAGCACCATCCACCACGTAGTAATTCACTGTCTGATGTAAGAGAACGATATGAAAAACATCAGAAACCTATAGACCCTTTGTGTAACATAAGTACAGAGACCACACGAAGCGCTAATAAAAGATGGTATGCGCATAGTAGCAGAAGGGATTATTAAAGACTAAAGCGCCAATTAACCTATTATTTTATGAACAAAATAATAGAGCAGCTCAAGAGAGGGGGTTATACCAAATAAAGAGGCGAAAAGATAGAACAAAGCCACCGCAATTGTTACATAATACACAAGTGATGCTAACAGATGTATAAACTACCGTAAATACTATCTGTATAAATGGGCAATTCTGATGTCATCGCTTATAGTCTATGATGTCATCACATCAGTGTTCACTAGGAAAACCTGTGTATTATAAGGGATAGCACAAACGCCTGCTGGAAATCGTGATGGAAATCAGAAGTCGCCTCGGATTGACGTGACCTGTATGAAAGCGCGCGGCTTACAGCTTTGCGCTTTCATAGGATCACAGAACTCTTCGGCGCTTTCTAATATCCTTATAATTAACAGCAGGAAGTCTATCCTCCAATGTAGAACGGTAAACCCCTCTCAGTACTGCGGGAGGGGGGGACCAGAGGACATTTCACATGAAGAGGGAGGCGCGAGCCAGCCAAGTTATTTACTGCCAAAATAGGAAGCTGTAACAGGGACAGTTACAGGTTACTACAATGGATAGAACGCTCTTTATAAATATATATATATTTTTTTTTAAAACTCATTTGTTTTTATATAAAATGATAGACTATATATATTCTTACTTCGGCTGGCACACTAAGGGTCAAGCTTTTTTTATTTTATTTTTTTTTCTCTTGACTGAAGTTAAAATTACAGAAATATCCATAAAATGGAACTTACCACAACAGACAAGAGTAAAAAGTGGGGAGAAGGGTCAGCAACCGGGAGGGGGTGGGAGACAGAGGAAAAGAAAAAATTATTTTATTTTGGGAACGTTCAACAAAAAAAAAAAAAAATGATATAAAACAAATAAGCGACTGGCGATGCAGAAATGCAATGGATTTTGGTCATTAATTGAGGAGATGGAAATAGACTGCAAGGCAACGTGCAGCCAGGATGGTTAATGCATGCATGAGGGCCACTGAACCGAGAACATAAGTTGCTTATATAAAGACTACAGATATCCTATAGATTATAAGCTTACGAGCAGGGCCTTCCTACCTATATATCTGTGTGTTATTACTCAGTTTTGTTCTATTTATGTTTCCAATTGTAAAACACAACGGAATATACTGCGCTATATAAGAAACTTAATAAATAAATATCCTTCACAAATATATACGTACAAGCTTCAGAGATGAGGATATCAGACCCTCCAACATGACCCCTTCCATCAGGTACAACATGCTCTGCTCCTGGACTTGCCACCTAATGTATGATTGCAGACACCTGTCTCATCAGTTACCTATAGGGGAATTCAATATGGAGCGAAAACTCAGTTTTTGCGTTAATATCGCACCTATGACGTCATTATCGCAGGTTTTCGTTTTACACTGTATTCAATTTCAAAAACTTTTCGCAGGTTCGAAAAGTCTTTGAAAAAAAAGGGGGATAACTTTTCCCCACTGATTAGGTGGCGAAAAAAAGTGCAAAATTGGGGTTTAGGGGTGCAGGCTTATTAAAAATAGCCTGCACCCCTGGGAATGACATTTAGAAAATAACTGTGTCAAAAAAAGTAAAAAAAAAAAAAAATAGGGACACCCCAAAAAATTAATTAAAAAATTGGGGTGAAAAAAAAAAGGGGAAAAATTTGTTTACCAATAGGGAAATAGGTTCAGGGCTATTCTGCAAGTATGCGGCAGGTGTTTCCTAGAACAGATTTATAGCGGCAGGTGCACAATTGCAGAATTTAAAAAAAATTACTTTAGGGACATAAAAATATGCTAGTACCCATTTTCATGTACCCCAAATTTGATGGGACCACTTAAAAAAACGAAAAAAAATAACCTAAGTGCTCTTCTGCATCACGTCTTCAATGTCGGGAAAAAAGCACCTACCGCAGCTGTTTAAATCCCTGACTTTCATTTGCAGGCTAAAACGGGGGTACCCATAGTGATCCCCCATGTTTTTACAACTTTAGGGGGGTCCTACAATTTTTTTTAAGGAAAATTTCGTAACTTTACGCAAATCCCACTTCACAGGTTCCCGTTTTCGTTAGTTTCATATTGAATACGGGGATAAGCGGGCGCGCGCCTGATACTTTATCCCAGGTAAAAGCTCCGATATGAAACGTAAACTTCGACAGCGAAGTTTACGTTTCATATTGAATTCCCCTCCTAGTGCTACACAGGTGACTGCAATCATACATGAGGTGGGAAGTCCAGGAGTAGAGCGTCTTGTACCTGACGGAAGGGCGCTGTATTCCGGTCAGTAATTCTACTGAAGGTTGCAGCATCCAGGCCCGGTCTGCTATGGCAGAATCCAGTACTTGGCTACACAGCAAATGTTAATAAAATGTGAAATATCTCACGTTCTGTCACGGTATGGAAACTTTTACACGCACATTTATTAAATATATATATATATGTGTGTGTGAATGTTATTCAAAACTTCTTTTTCTACAACAACTTGCAGTTCAGGTTTTGGCCCTTTTAAGTAGAGACCGCATGCATGCAGAATTAGTTTGTGGAAAGCAACCCGGAGCTCCCCAGCTATGTACCAGTATGTCCTGCCAGACTCTGGCCCACAGGGCATGCTGGTACGTGTAGTCCACAACAACTGGACAACTACAATCCGTAGCTCCCCAGTTATGTACCAGTATGTCCTGTCAGACTCTGGCTCACAGGGCATGCTGGTACGTGTAGTCCCCAACAGCTGGATAGCTACAGTTTGCCTACCTCAGAATTAGAGGATGGAGATATAGGATGGGAGTTTGCATGCAGACATGACTGGACAAACTGGTAAAAAAAAATAATTCAAATTCAGGGGTCGATTTAGCAACAATAAATCACAACTGAGGGTCAGACCTGAATAAATGGATTAACAACTCCCAATGTAAGGGCTTGTGAAGTCAGGGAGCGGAGTTGTTACCACTCACCACTGAGATGTGCTCTGCTAACAACGTCTACAAACGGACGCCGATATAGTTATTATTGATGCTCATCGTAAGCGCACAGGCTATTCACAGCGATGTCTGATAAAATGTAAAGGGGTAGACTGTGCCTGGACATTTATGGTTCCTGTGCACAGATTATCAGTTACTACATCGAGGACTAGACCAGACTGCATTTTGCATTATGCATCCGACATACGTCAGACAACGGTTCACGTATCCCTGTTTACAGGCCCTGGCAGGGATTACTTCTACAATCCTCGCCAGCACAAACGACGTGTCTGATCAGACTGCTTTATACATATTTCCTATAAAAGCTCACTTTACTTTTTTTATTCTTTAGCAATAGAAGATTATATCCCGATAGTCCTCAAAGCAGGAAGGCAACAAGGACTGGTGTAGATGTGACCATCTCCCATGTCACTGGGTGTAAGCTCCCAGATCGTTGCGATTTCCTAGCGTCGCCAGGGAGCGATGCGACCGCTGGAGGAGATTGCGTGTTCAACCATCTCGGCCGCCATGCAGCTAGATACGGCAGTTTACAGTGTATCTGATAAACTGAAGGGTAGTCCTGACTTTTGGTTGGCAGATGACCCTTCGGTGTGTAACTATTATTTATATTTTCACAACAAAACAAATGATGTTAAATTGGGTTTAACATATGCAGGAAACATGCAACAGCGCCACCTTCATGCGGAGGAATTGAGAAAAACAAAGGAAAACTGCCTCCTCCACCTGGCACATTCAATTCCAAATATTTTATTGTCTATCAGGCCGCATTCTGGTAATGGTGGGGGTCCCCAGAAGATTGGGGTTTGAAGAGGACAACCTCCTTTAAATCTGACATACCACTTGACAGCAACCCTGACCGGTATGTCAACCCTCCCCCTCCTCATCTTAAACAGCTTAATTTGTGAAAGGTTGAACACAAGGTTATTATTGAGGCCAGTGAGTAGTGGGCTAGGCTGCACATCTCGGAACTACATCTCTGGATCTTTTCTCAAGTCTATTTATTCCCCTTCCCATATTATGACCCCAAAGCACCATCATGTAGCATAGACTGTCCTGCATGTACGATCAGCTGATTATACCGGTCAACGACATTACCTATGTTGTCCGCTGCGTGACTGCCCTCTGCTGGAGTCTCCGTGTCAGAACAGGGATTAGGAGAAGGGCCTGGTTTGCGAGACCATCAGTGATCATCACGAGAGCTTCTGTCCCCACCACACTCCCTCTGGTCTACGCTGTAGCTCACACCTTATATGGCTCCATATATCGTAAGTACTCAATACATTTGGAATTGAATGTGCAGATTCCAGACCCATTTTCTTTCACGTCCCACTTCCAAAGCAGAAAGGATTTATGCATGAAAAGTGCTTCCGCTCCCGTATCTGGAATTCCAGATGGACTTTCAGAAGATTGCAGTGTGTAGCTGTACGTGCTTGATCTAGGTCTTTTAAGCTATAGTTTTATTTTCTTATAACAAAAAGGTCCAGTTACGTTCTCTGTTTAAAATAAAAAGTGAGGGGGGAGATGTATCAAACCTTGGACACAGATAAAATGAGGATGTTCCCTCAACCAATCATTTATCTAGCCGTCTATAAAATGACAGTTAAAAGCTGATTGGTTGCTAGGGGCAACTTCTCCACTGTCTCTCTCTTGATACATCTCTCCCTGAGTATGCCACATGCTGGCACAGTAATGTCCACCTATTGGTTTGGAGAACCACAGGCGGCCACCAGCTTCCCGACGGCCAAGACACGGGACTTTACATCAAACATGTCCGGCAGTGTGCTCGTAACAATAGGCAACGTCTCCCGACTGGCGGGTGGCATCCATTCAGCCATTGTCACAGGAAGGGGACTGCTCTAAATCGACCCCTTGATTTGGGGGGGGTGGGAGTGGAGAGAGAGAGGTTGATGGAAGAGAAGACTCTCTCTAAATGATGATGGGGGCATGATATTCACTAAACTTTTATTAGTGTGGCGTGTCTGAAACTCCATGCAGCGGCTCGCAGGCCACAATGACATTTACCGTGACCACAGGAAACTCTGAATGGAATGTGTTTTGGTTAATGGTTGCAGCTCAGAGAAGACAGAAAGACAGACGTCCCACAGCTAGCACATGTGGGGGAAGCATTGCAGGAGCATCTCAGACTATTAGTGGTCTTTTCTGACTGCATGGTTACCTACCTCCCAGCCAGTACTCTGTATAACAAGAAAATAAAAAAACAGCGTCACGGGAAATATAATAAATACACATGAACAAGACTGTAACAAGCTGCCACGAGCAGGCCTCGGCCACCGCTGGCTCTCAAGCGTTGGTGAAACTGCCGACCGTCAGCAGGAGCTGCGGAATCGGATGTTTCACCGCAGCCGAAGATCCACAAGTAGCCGACTGCAGCCCGAATGTAGGACGACCCCCGACCAGGAGAGAAGGTCAGTGATAAAAAACAAACAATGGTTTCAATTCTTTCCACAGTCTAAATTGTGCTTAGCAAAGTCGTACATATATATAGATTTATGGATATGATGAAGAGATGTTCCCATTTAGCTGACAAATCCTGTAACCTAAAGTCAGTGAGCATGTAATCTGTAATGTGCGGTTGGGATTTATAGGATATGGTTTGGAGTTGATAGTGGGGGGAGACTTAATATTTAAATAGGACTGAGAAGTCCCTGAATATCTATTTTCTTTTTCAACACTTGCAGAGTGTGTGTGTGTTTGTGTTTGTACTTTTATTATCAGTTTATCTGTAAGTGCCCACACCACAGGCAGGACCCACCAGTTAACCAAGCATCTGTGAGGTCCATGACAGGGCACCACGAGTGGTAGAGGCCTGTGACCGGACAGCGAAGAGGACCGTGACATGGCACTGCATGTGGCAGGTTACCGTGACCGGGCCCGTGGGTGGCAGAGTGATGGGTGGGCTGGAGTAATGGGATACGTGTTGTCATTGTGCTGTTGGAGGTGTTGGTGAATATTCCGCTGGAGGAGAGGGAGCAAGGCATGTTATTAATAAGTTATTATGAGAGGGGTCACTTGACATGAGGTCAAATAAGTGCAAATTACAAGGACCCAGATTATTAAATTCTGCTTTGATAACAAATGATGGCTATGCAGGGCAGAAACTATCACAGGGGTTCTCAATCCTCACGTACCTCCAGCACATTAAACACAGATGGGTAGACCTATTTAGATGGCCCAGTAATTGTGACAACTGTGTCCAAAGAAAAAAAATCCTGAAAACATGACCTGTTGGTGGTATTGGTATGAGGATTAGATTCCAGAATCTCAGCCTCTATGGAATTCCAGAACAACAGGACAATATTTGCCAATCTCCAGGTCCTATGATATCAGTGTTTTATGTACTAAAATATATAAACGGCGGGTTCCCCGGGAGAGACCACATTTGTGTAAGGCACGCTATGCTTTCTCCTGTGCACGCTTCCTGTAAGGATATACAGGAGCCAGGCCCAGGAGAGTACAGCCTGAAAGTAGAGGGCTAGCTCTTGGAACAGCTTCATGGTTTCCCCTTACTGGGTGAAGTCCATGCCGGAGAGAGCAGAACATCTCTCATAGACACGGTTTATAAAATAAAATTAATTCACTGTAACAATGTCCTAGAACAACTGTATACAGTGTACGAGACTGCTGAACACAACAGGATTACACAACACGGCGCGGAGCCATGTATTACAGGCTCTCATCTCTGTTGGGAACCTTTTTTTGTTTTTACATTAGTATAAGTCATCGCTATAGGGGGGTAATAAGGCTTCTGACTTTTTCCAGAACAGTTTTCTCGTCTGTAGATTTCAGAGAGAGTAAACATATTTATTATTTACTGTAAATGTCATATGTCTGAATGTACTGTGCACATCCGCCTCCTCCACCTCCTGTAGGCAGTATGTATATTTATAGAGCAGATAAAGAAACATTTTCAGAGCTGTGACGAGTGTAGGAGTATTTTAATGCACGAAATCTCATCCTATCCCTTGAATGTTAAGGCTGCAATATGTGTAATAGCCACTAGAGGGCACTTTACTATAAATAATTATTGTTAGTGACCACAAATGATAAATTAAAATTAATAGTGCATGGACACAGCACCATATTATAGCGGTAACCGATAAAAAGGATGTAGGTCCTATCTCGCAATAGGATTGTGTGAGGTACAATATGTTGTATTTATATTGCACAATGTGTTGGGTTATGGATTTTTAAAATATGCATTTCAGTATACCTGGAGACTACGAAGTAAATTATTATATTGGACTTTACTTTCTTTGAGTCCGTAGTGTTGAAAAATGAGCTACACATCGCGTTAGATATCTGTCCTGGATATGCTTCCTCTAATAGGTTTTTCTTATCTGTCCCTGCCCTCGTATTCATGGCAGCTCTGATCTACAGTGCCAGCGGCATTCTATGCAAAGAAGAGTGAGGAGACAGATTGAGCAGCCTTCTACCAGTGTAAAAAGTGAATTTACAGTGATGGATTGGGAAAGAAGAAAATGAAATGTAAGTGAGATTGACACACAAATGATTAATGACGGATCCTCTTCCAAGCGTGGCTGCAGAGTAGTCTTCCATTAACATCCCCTGTGCGACAGTAGGAACCGTACAGGACAGCACAGAAAAGGGTTCTCATTACCTGGTGGACGATCTTGCTGAACGCGTCCTGCAGTTTACCGTGAATTGTACACAACTTCTTGGCATCTCGGTTGGCTTCATGTATGGGGATAAGAACTTTGTAGACGTCATTCACAGCCTCGTACATGCCGGCCTGGAAAAAGTTCATTAGCCAATCAGACGGAGCAATGGGCAAGACCAATCACAGGTGAATGTGAACTCAATTAACCATCAGAAAACCGTGAGTCCGATACAGTACTAAACGCAGGTGCTCTACGCAACCACAAATTGGAGAGAGATAACTCAAGAACACTGGACACTATTAAGGTACAGCAGTTACTGTAATATACACAACTCATCCTGGGCACCTGGGTATGATGGAGATGATAATCCCGACAGTTGGGATGCCAGCGATTAGAATACCGATGCTGGAATCCCGACACCTGTCAGAATCCCAGCCGATCCCGACGGTAAGTACTGGAGTTAGGGGGAGGGTTAGGATTAGGGTTTAGGCGCCAGGGGAAGGGTTAGGAGTTAGGCACTAGGGGGGGGGGGGGGGGGGGTTAGGTTTAGGCAGGTTAGGGAACTGACCAACAGGTATCTGTATCCTAACCCTGTCGTGATGCCAGCAACAAGATTCTGACTGCCGGGATCCTGTACCCAACCCATATAATGAGAGACACATGTGAAGCACACGAGACTCAGTTTTGCCCCTATACCCCCTATATAGTTTATTGGGGCAATAATATTAAAAAGACAAAACCAGGAGTGTTTTGTATGTAATATCATTGCCCCTCTATATTCACCAGCCAAAAGCCCCAGAAACTTTGACGTTTGGAAACTTACCCCATATACGTGAGGAAAGCTGCAATCACCACGTCAAAAATCCAACCAAATCTTAAAATGATATAAAAGCGTTCTCCTAAAATACTGCTCAGATTTGTCTCACCCACTGCCTTACATTGGTCATACACTGGGGGTGACATTGGGACGGTTTCTGTGATTGATTGGGCAAAGTGCACTAATGCTCTTCCTGGCACAGGGCACCAAAAGTCTAGTTACGGCTCTGACAAACACCTCCATCTCGCTGCGCTTAGCGGACCCCTGCAAACTGAGAAGCGCAGAACAAAGTCATCTGTGTACCCAGCTCTGCCATGGTGATCTCATCGCTAGACAAGCAGCAGCTACTAGTGAGTACCCAAAATATACTGAGAGCAGCTGAAACACGGACGTCCCATGTGCTAAGGTAAATATACTGAGAGCAGCTGAAACACGGACGTCCCATGTGCTAAGGAAAATATACTGAGAGCAGCTGAAACACGGACGTCCCATGTGCTAAGGAAAATATACTGAGAGCAGCTGAAACACGGACGTCCCATGTGCTAAGGAAAATATACTGAGAGCAGCTGAAACACGGACGTCCCATGTGCTAAGGAAAATATACTGAGAGCAGCTGAAACACGGACGTCCCATGTGCTAAGGAAAATATACTGAGAGCAGCTGAAACACGGACGTCCCATGTGCTAAGGAAAATATACTGAGAGCAGCTGAAACACGGACGTCCCATGTGCTAAGGAAAGTATACTGAGAGCAGCTGAAACACGGACGTCCCATGTGCTAAGGAAAATATACTGAGAGCAGCTGAAACCCGGACGTCCCATGTGCTAAGGAAAATACAATGAGAGCAGCTGAAACACGGACGTCCCATGCTGAGAGATTAATCCTTTAATTGTTACATTGGTAACTGCAAATATTGTCCCTGTCACTTGCCGTACCATCTCTAGACGGAATCGGTATGTAATACCGCCGGACCTAAGTCTGACGGCCGGCAGATGAAGATCCCGACTAGGGTAAGTAAGTCCCCTACCCCTCCCCCCTCTAACCATAACCCTCCCTTAGTGGTGCCTAACCCTAACCTCCCCCCAGGGGTGCCTAAACCTAACCCTCCCTCCCCGCACCCTAAACCTGACCCTCCCAGGGGGGAGCGCCTAACCCTAACATCCCCCCAGTGGTGCCTAACCCTAACCTCCCCTTTCCCTGGCCTAACCCTCCCGGGGGGGTGCCTGACCCTAAGTCTCCCCTGGGAGTCCCTAAACCTAACTCCCCCCCCGCGGCTAAGAGCTTGCAACACCCGGCTTACCTACGTTCGGTATGCCAGGCGTCGGGATTTCGGCGTGGGGCTAATGATAGGCGTTGGTGTTTAGACGCTTATCTTTAGTCCCATACCGAGCGTTCACTGTCGGCATTTTTCGACTGCCGGCATCCTGACTACATCCCCTCCAGACAGTAGGGTGCACCGTATAATAGTCTAACATGGTCTAAAACGGATCTCGTCAAAAGTAGACAGTACCGTTTGCAGAATGAGACCTGCAGTCACTTTAATGCCAGACGATGCTTCCATTACGTTACCAGGCCGCTATACATCCAAAATAGATCTTGTACCAATTTTTCCTCACACTTCAAAAAAAAATCATTACCGATAGGTTAATTGGCTACAAACAAAAAGGACCCTAGTGTGTGGGGGTGCGCCAGAGAATTAGACTGTAAGCTCCTGTGGTGCGGGGAACGATATGCCGTGCAATTAGGGCGCTACACAAACGATAATAATAAATCACAAATATAATTATCCTCTACTATGGTATAACTAAAATTCCATATTATGTTTACACGGGAGGTAGATTTACTAAGTTTCTAAAAATGAAAACTGGAGGTGTCGCCCATAGCAACCAATCAGATTATAGCGATCACTCTCTATTGCATTCTAGAAAATGATTGACAAAATCTGATTGGTTGCTATGGGTAACACCACCGCTGGCCCGTTTTAGTGAATTTACCATATACACCCCATAGAATCTGGCTGCGGGCAACCTACTGGCGCCATTCATGAGATGCCAGTGAGCCGTGATGTTGTCACCGTGACGCAAGCTGTAATGGGAGCATATACGACTCCTCCAAATCAGCAATAAATTCAGGGGTAGGTGCCCTTTAATGTGCCGACTGTTTTACTTTTATGTGTCTCTGTTGCTAGGATACAAATCTCGCTATAGGATGTACTAGGTAATACAGTAACAAGGAGCAGAATTAGCAGCAAAGACTAAATATAAGGGACTTAGGGCCATATTCAATTAGTTTCTCACCCGCGATACTTTTTCGCCTGCCGTACTTTTAGCCATGTTAACTTATTGCGCGCATACGCATACCAGCGATTCACCCTATTCAATTCCAAATGACGCGAAAACGCAACCCGGCGAATGCAAACCTGGCGAAACCTGACGTAATTGGAGAAATGAGCCCGACACCCCCCAAAAGGAGCAATGTACATGCCCCCAAATAGCCCTAATAAAGCTATTTGGGGTACTTAAGGGGTGTCATTTTCTTCTAATTTGCGTCTTTGCACAAGTGGTGAAGAATAGCATTAAGCAGGTTTTTTGGTGAAAATAAGTACTCCTGTCAAATTTGGGGTACTTGAAAATGGGGAGAAGCATGGTTTAAAGTCGCTAAAGTAAAGTTTAAAAAATACTTTAAAAACGCACCTTCGGCAAGCACCTACAATCCAAAAAACACCTCACCCCCATACTTGCAGACCCCCCAAAAGTCTATTTCGCAAGTTTTTAAGTTTGTACCCCCACTTTGCATTTTTTCGCCCCCATTTTCAAAGAGCTTTTTTGGGGTGTTCCTCACTTTTTTTTTGCGCAGTTATCCTTTGGGGGCTGTCCCAAGGGTGCTGAGCGGTTTCCCCACCTTTGCACCCCAAAATAGCGGTTTTGCACTTTTTTCTCCACCTATTTAGAGGCGAATCTTTTCCCGCCCATTACGTTGCATTGCGTTTTTCGCGTACGCGAAAAGCGAATGAAATTGAATACGGCGATACTTTTCCGACATGCGAAAAGTCACAATCGGCGATACGTTTTCGAGGATCTCGGCTTTTCACTTCTAATTGAATATGGCCCTTAAGGAGAGATGCGTCAAGTCTTGGAGAGAGAAAGTGGAAATCAGCTTCTAGCCGTCATCTCAAAGACGCTGCTGGATAAATGACAGCTAGAAGCGGATTGCCTGTTTTGCACAACTTCTCCATTTTCTCTCTCCCCAAGGCTTGGTACACCTCCCCCCTTAAAAGCTTCCTTTGACGACGGATCTTCTTTCAGGGAAAAGCAAAAAGGAGATTTTGCCCTCTGACGCGCTATTTTACAGAGTCACCTTATGTGCAACACATTTGTGAGTGATTTATGGCAGCCGCGATTCCCGCTGCTACCAGCTGTGAGAAGATGGATGGAGCGGCCTCAAAAGCTTTTCCATTCAGGGCAAACGACAAGACACAGTATTTAGAGTAAATTAACATTTTCTGAGAGGAGGAGCCCGAGGCAGGGAAGGGAGATCAACTTGCATACAAGATGCAATTACAGGCAGAGAGGCTGGGCTGATTTCTGTTCCAGTCAGGCTGTGGAAATGGTGGCTGAGCGAAAGCAGCAGCCATTTTATCTGAGGGCGAGCGATGGCGAGGGCTCTCCATGCAATTACAGGCAGAGAGGCTGGGCTGATTTCTGTTCCAGTCAGGCTGTGGAAATGTTGGCTGAGCGAAAGCAGCAGCCATTTTATCTGAGGGCAAGCGAGGGCTCTCCATGCTATTACAGGCAGAGAGGCTGGACTGATTTCTGTTCCAGTCAGGCTGTGGAAATGGTGGCTGAGCGAAAGCAGCAGCCATTTTATCTGAGGGGGCGAGCGATGGAGCAGGCTCGCCTGGTTTCGAACGGTTGATGTGAAAAGAGGAACACAAAATGTATCGTTAATTACCAAGGAGAAGGACGCCGCGGCCTGTTCTAGAAGTCCCACCAGTCCGGCCTCTGTAAAATACTTCCCTGAGCAAATGCCTTCTTCATCCGGCGACACCACATCGTCCGAAACTGCAGACTCCTCCAGGACGTTGGAGGAAATGTTCTGCGGAAAACAAGTTAATGTTATTGGTGTCAGCAGCACAAAATCCCGACCACAGCGCAAAGGGAAAACAAAAACATGGTTGTCGCACCCTAATCCTCTTTCTAACACCCCTTTATTCCTAGTAGCCGCCTTTACTTCAGATCTCACTGGCTGAATTTGTTCCTCTCTCTCCTACACCACCCAGTGCGCAATTACTGACACTCAGAGCCGAGCCTCCTACTTATATACTCTTCCGTGCTCTGATTGGATGGTCCTTGCCAACCAATCAGACGCGATGGAATGCCACGGCACAGACTTTCTATCTTACAGGACTACACGAGGAACCTGAAAATGATTATAAAAGCCACACGAACCCTGCTGTGAGGCGCCAAGTCAGTGTAAGCGCTACCACGTAATGGCTGTACTACAGGTGACGCGAAAATCTAACATACTCATATCTGCCACACGGATATTCTTAAATTAATTTTCCCTCATAATGGACCATAGTTCCCCCCAACGTCAGTGTGCACTTACCTGGAAGGTGACACAGCCCACCGGAAGGTACTTCCTGTCCTCCAGCATGCTGAGGTACTCGGCCACCAGAGCCGCAGAGTGCACCAGACACTGCGCCGATTCTGCGTGGTTGCTCCTTTCAGTGTGTTTTCCCGCCATGTTTTGCAGCCATGTCAACCGCAGGTCAGGTGACGTCTGGTAGCCTTTTGCAATTCTAAACCAAAGGCGCAAGGAAATTAGCTGACAAAGAGCTAAATAAAAATCTGTGTGTACTGGGGGTGTTGCGATATCCAATGTTAATAAAAAAAGAAAGAAATACGTTTGGAGTAAGTAAATATCATAATGGCTGCACAACACGGCTATAGTCTGGGATGGTTTCCCTCTCTACGGTGTATTTTGGTTTTAGCAACCGGTTTTCCCACCTGTACATCAGGTCTATCAGCATCTCAGGGTCTTCCTGGTGTTCTTTCATCTTAACCGTGTCCGAAAGGATCATATGGAGATTAAACACAAGATCCTGGACCTGGAACCAACAATATACAGACATGACCAGAATTATCCCATCTATAGACTATGACAAGTGATGGAAGTAACAAAACACAAATTAAATTGTGGACACTAATGTACAATTTAGGGATGTGCAGGCTCGGATAGGTTCGAATTTGCACGCCGAGTTCGGATTTTTCCCTCCAAAAATCGGGTCTCAGAAAGAGACAAAACGTCATCTTTCATGGACAAACATCATTATTCCTGGACAAAAGTCCATGGAAGATGATGTTTGTCCATGAAAGATGTCGTTTTACCTCTTTCTGAGACCCGATTTTTGGAGGGAAAAATCCAAATTTGGCGGGAAAATCCGAACTAATCCGAGTCTGCACATCCCTAGTACAATTCCTTTTCTACAAAGGAAGGAATTCCATGGTCTGTTTTCTCGGGAAGCAGAGGAAATCACTAGAGTCTATGTCAGCCTGACACAATGCACTGAACGAGGTGCAAAACCGATATCTCAGAGCAGAGACAATGTCTGTAGCTTATGTCCGGGCATGGGAACCTCAGTCGCTCCTTGTTGTAGAAGAGGACCAATAAATAATATAAACATAGTACTGTCCATAAATGATTTCTGATCAGATAAACAGCTTTAGTTTCTCCCCCGCCATAAATCTGGGGTAACTATATAAAATAAGGTTTCTGTGAAGACGGGGGATATTGTTACATAAAGGTGTTCTCAATGAGCATGGCGGTGTGAGTAGTAGGACTTTCCCATCCCCCCACTCCTACGTAATCGTTCTGTTTTCTGTCATTGTTTCCCTTATAAATCTCCTGTTAGTGCATTTACTCCATATGTCTTCTGTTATTATTTTTATCTTATTATAATCGAAGCCTTGTAATTTTTTTTTTTTTTATATTAAATCTAAAATGTAATAAGTTTGTCCTGGTTACTCTAATGCAGGGGTGGGGAAACTTTTTTTCTGCCAAGGGCCATTTGATATATAAAATAATGTAAGCAGTCGCCCAGTGCAGGTCATGCCCCCTCCGTTTTATGTCACACGGGGGACGGGGCCACGATCGCTGGTGATTACAGCATTGCCCGAAGCATCCTGAGGATGCTCCGGGAAGCTGTAAGGGCAGTGGTGTGATCCTCTGAAGCGTCCTAAGGACGCTCCAGGCGGCACTGCTGCATAGATTCTGTCTGCAGGGCGTCATTCTAGGCACCCTGATAGCCACATGAGGCTAGCAGAGAATAGCTCCGAGGGCCAGACCAAATGATTCCGGGGGCCTTATTCAGCCCCCGGGCCTGAGGTTCCCCATCCCTTCTCCATAAACCTTTTTTAAAAAAAGAGAAGTATTTCTTGGTTAGGTTAACCCTTTGAATAATAAGAATACAATGTGTTAGCGCTGTGAATGCTCTGGGAGTGAAAGGTTAACCCTTTCACCACCACAGAGCATACTGTGCGCCAACATGTACATTTGCGCAACAGAGTCTTAAGGACCTACTGACCTACTACAATAAGTGGTGCCATCTAGTGGTGAGTGGATGTGGGAGGAATAAAGTAAAGGGTGTTTCAGCTAGATGTGTACCTGGTGATAACTGGTGCCAGACTGAAACCCTGGTTAACCCCTTATAGCAAAATCCAAGTCACACATGTGCAGAGTGCAGTCTGTGACACTCCTGGACTAGTTCCTCCAAAGGGACTGATATTAGGAAATGATGTTCCACTCCACATAGTATACAAAAAGCAGTCCACCCCTATCTCATACGGTACCACGCAACATTTTAGCTTGATCCTGCCCACACATCTGTTTTGGGTCTGGAGGCCTCATTACATACAAAGAATTGCAGGTTTCAGAAGAGTTGGCATGAAGCTCTCACCTGATCTGGGAACGTTGTCTCCCGTAGCTCCAGGTCCTCCTCGGCGTAGGTCAATATCGTCTTTAGTGAGCGCCTCAAAAACTCCTCATTGAAATTTTGAGATGTTCCGACCAGAGAGGACAGAGACATGGTGACCTGCATCTTCACCCGGGCAAAATTCTGCCAAAACAAACCCCCCCAAAACAACACCATCTTTACCAGCGGCAGAAGAGGCTTATGGAAAACATCTTGTCGGATCACATATATTGTGCTAACCGACTACCAAGCTCTGCATAAACATCTTACCTAGACTTAAAAGTTTGGTAGATACCAAAAGAACATAATTGACGCTGGTCATACATTTTGCGATATCACAGGTAATATTGGGCAATTGATATTGTAATGTGCAGGTTGAATCATCCAAGGGAAGACCATAGAATCTCACTGGGAACGCCGGTAAAAGTTGTCATAAGACGTGTCCTATTGGTCATATCTGAGACGCTTCGGTAATGCCGGAAGTGATTGGACTGATTGCCGGACTCAGCAGCATTTACTTACAGACAAATAAAACACAGACTGCTGCTGTACTTACATTGCCGATTTCAAAGTTCTGTCTCATGAGTAGGTAGAGTGAGGCGCTGGCGTGTGACCGGATGGTGCTGATACTGCTACTGCAATGTCTGAGGAGCCTGAGGCACAAATCGGCGCACTGCTCCGTCTCCTCTTCAAACAGCAGCTCGGGGAACTTGGAGAGGAGGCGAGGGAAGAAGTTACACACAATAGATTAAAGGGTGAAATTAGATGAGAAAATCGCCACATACAGTCCTCACATGGTGCAGGGAAAGCCACGTACTGTCCTCTCATTACAGCATTACCTCTAGTACCACACGGTGCAGGGAAAGCCACGTACTGTCCTCTCATTACAGCATCACCTCTAGTACCACACGGTGCAGGGAAAGCCACGTACTGTCCTCTCATTACAGCATCACCTCTAGCAGCACATGGTGCAGGGAAAACCATGTACTGTCATCTCATTACAGCATTACCTCTAGTACCACACGGTGCAGGGAAAGCCACGTACTGTCCTCTCATTACAGCATTACCTCTAGTAGCACATGGTGCAGGGAAAGCCACGTACTGTCCTCTCATTACAGCATCACCTCTAGTAACACACAGTGCAGGGAAAGCCATGTACTCTCCTCTCATTACAGCATCACCTCTAGTAGCACACGGTGCAGGGAAAGCCACGTACTGTCCTCTCATTACAGCATCACCTCTAGTAGCACACGGTGCAGGGAAAGCCACGTACTGTCCTTTCATTACAGCATTACCTCTAGATGGACACGGTGCAGGGAAAGCCACGTACTGTCCTCTCATTACAGCATCACCTCTAGTAGCACATGGTGCAGGGAAAGCCACGTACTGTCCTCTCATTACAGCATCACCTCTAGTGGCACACGGTGCAGGGAAAGCCACGTATTGTCCTCTATTACAGCATTACCTCTAGTAACACATGGTGCAGGGAAAGCCACGTACTGTCCTCTCATTACAGCATTACCTCTAGTGGCACATGGTGCTGGGAAAGCCACGTACTGTCGCATCACCTCTAGTAGCACAAGGGGCAGGGAAAGCCACGTACTATCCTCTCATTACAGCATCACCTTTAGTGGCACATGGTGCAGGGAAAGCCACATACTGTCCTCTCATTACAGCATTACCTCTAGTGGCACACGGTGCAGGAAAAGCCACATACTGTCCTCTCATTACAGCATCACCTCTAGATGGACACGGTGCAGGGAAAGCCACGTACTGTCCTCTCATTACAGCATCACCTCTAGTGGCACACGGTGCAGGGAAAGCCATGTACTGTCCTTTCATTACAGCATTCATTACAGCATCACCTCTAGAGGGACACGGTGCAGGGAAAGCCACGTACTGTCCTTTCATTACAGCATTCATTACAGCATCACCTCTAGAGGGACACGGTGCAGGGAAAGCCACGTACTGTCCTCTCAATACAGCATTACCTATAGTAGCACAAGGTGCAGGGAAAGCCACATACTGTCGTCTCATTACAGCAATACCTCTAGTGGCACATAGTGCGGGGAAAGCCACGTACTGTCTTCTCATTACAGCATTACCTCTAGTAGCACACGGTGCAGGGAAAGCCACGTACTGTCCTCTCATTACAGCATTACCTCTAGTAACATATGGTGCAGGGAAAGCCACGTACTGTCTTCTCATTACAGCATTACCTCTAGTAGCACATGGTGCAGGGAAAGCCACATACAGCCCTCTCATTACAGCATTACCTCTAGATGGCCACGGTGCAGGGAAAGCCACGTACTGTCCTCATTACAGCATTACCTCTAGTAGCACACGGTGCAGAGAAAGCCACGTACTGTCTTCTCATTACAGATTCATCTCTAGGGGGTTATTTTCTAACCAAGTAAAATGTATAGCAACTAATAGCATCCACTCAAACAACTGCTTCCATTATCTAACATGCACTGATCAACCAAAGCTAATTGCTCATTGGCTGTAATGGGTTACTGACATTTGCAGTTTATCAACCACCTCAGTAGCATACCTTTGACACCAATGCTCGCTGTGTGGCAAAGCAGTGCTGCAGATAGAGGGCACTCTGGTTGCAGGCCATGCTATGCAAGAGCGTCTTCAACACCCCACCCAGGATACTCTCCTTGGATTCTGTTACCGACACAGTCTGTGCAACGAAAGTTTAACATTCATCAAAATCACAGTGATAACAGAGCTGAGAGACGTAACTTGCTATAAATTCTCCAAACACTTCATCTCACCTGAACTATAATCTCCAGAGTATCCAGTATGATCAGATTGGCCTCGGTGGCCAGATTTCCGTCTATTAGCGCCTCGTGTTCTAGCTCTGCTCTGGACCTAATGAGGAAGACAACGTGTTATTCCAGTCACTGAATGAAGGACTTGGATGTTAATAACAGAAGACAGCACGGCAAACACTGCAAGAATGAGACATTAAATGGATGCACCACGCATTTCGCTGCTTGTATTCCTTTACAGACTTGGACCTGTAATCTAGTTTCTTTATATGAAAGAGCTACTAATAACATTCACAAAGGCCACGTACTGTCCTCTCCCCACAGTAGCACAAGGTATAGGGAAAGATACAGTCCTCTCATTCCATACTCAATGTTTCCAAAATGCAAAAGATATTTGCGATAGAATTGTGATTACGGGGGAAAAATTTTCCCTTGCACACCAAATTTTCCGATCTTTAATACTATTGATCTCAGAGGGTCGTTTAGGACTGCTGGCGAACTACCGGACCATTACAGTCCAGGTTTTAAGGCTATCCATGCTTGAGCTCACGTGGATAAATCAAATTGACTGAGGTGCTAATATAGACCCCTATGTGTCAAGCAGTGAAAAGCGTGGAGAAGTGGACCAGTGGAGAAGTGGACCAGTGGAGAAGTTGCCCATAGTAACCAATAAGCTTCGAAGTAGCATTTATCAAGTACAGTCTATAAAATAATAGGTGGGCAACTTCTTCAACCCCTTAGTCACTTGTGCTCAAGCATGGATATCCTTAAAACCTGGACTGTAAAGGCGGAGTTTGGAAACCTATGAGATCGATGATTTGCGTTCATGTGGTTTAAGCGAGTCAAAACAACCAAAACACCCGGTCGTATTGGTGGTTTGCATCAGGTTCTGTGCACACAGGAGTCTTGTCGGTTAAATATTTGGAGAAATTATCAGGGGAAAAATGAATTCTCAGATAGGGGGTAATGACCTCTATGGAAAGTTGCAGGTTCAGGGCACACGGTATGCAGTTGGGAAGCTGGCGGACCTAATCCCGACAGCCGGTTTCCCGACTGCTTAAACCCGGCGAGGGTTAAATGACAGGCGTCTAAATCTAGACGACTGTCATTTTACAGACGCCGGGAGACCGGCGCCCGGCATCCCGATCGAAGTGATGATGGGCACCGAGCGTGGACAGCTGCGGGGGGGATTTGGATCAGGTTAGGGGCTCCCGGGGGGGATTTAGGGTTAGGCACCCCCCCCCGGGAGGTTAGGGTTAGGCTAGGGGGAGGGAGGGTTAGGCACCCCCTCCCGGGGTACATAGGTTTAGACGGCGGGGAAGGGGGGGGTTAGATTAAGCACTTAGAGGGGGGATTAGGGTTAGGCACCCCTAAGGGAGGGTTAGGGGGTAGAATAGGTTAGTGAATACTTACCTGGGGTCGATCGGGATTTTCATCCTTGTTGGGCTGCCGCTGTCGGGATTTGAATCGCCGGGCATGGGTCCGGCGGTAAATCATACCGATTCTGGGCACACAAACGTGTCACGATAGCGGATGACAAAGCAGGAGGAAAACATAACAGGGCTGATTCTTCGGCGCAAAGTTTTTCTTGCTTTGATCACAACTGCGAATCAGCCGTGGCACGCCCTCCTGAGGAGTCAGCCATGTGTACTGTCGCTGCAACATTCCATATAGATCCGAAGACTCTAAGGGTATATTTACTAAAGTGAGTATTTTTAGAAGTGGAGTTGTTGCCAATAGCAACCAATCAGATTCTAGCTATTATCTCCTAGAAGGTGCTAGCTAAATGTTAAGTAGAATCTGATTGGTTGCTACGGGCAACATCTGCACTTCTAAAACAAACTCTCACTTTAGTAAATATACTCTTTAGGTGATCAGCATTCATTTCTCTACTCTGTTCCTTTGTTAAATGAAAAACAGGAGGAATGACCTAATGAGACTCGTGTGTCAACAAGTATTATAGACGGCTACACATGCTGCTGTATTGTATGTAACAGCCGATAATGGGACGGGTCCGTGTTCTAAGCTACATGACAGTGTGACATACAATGTAAGAGCTGAGGCTCAGTAGTGTTGCCGGAAGTAATTAAAGATCTGTGAATGTCACAAGAAGCCTTTTTATACTGGGTCGCCATGGAATCCGGGGTAACCAGCCCCATCATCCTGAGTAATAACCGCCACAATGTATCACTTTAGTGGGGAAAACAGCTGAAGGAAAACTTATAATGAGACGCATGCAACACTTAGGGCCGTACTCAAGTTGAGCCGAAATGTCGGAATCGGCAATAATTTATCACCGATGACGTCATTTTCGCCTGTCTTAATTATCCCCGTATTAAGACTTTCGCAAGTGCAAAAAGTCTTAGAAAAAAAATGGGGATTAGTTTTCACCATGTTTTGCATGGCGTGCAGAATTGGTGTTTAGGGGTGCAGGCTTAAAAAAAAAAAAAAAGCCTGCACCCCTGGGAATAGCCCCTAAAAAGTAACGGTGTCAAAAAAAGCTTAATAAAAAAAATATGGACACCCCCAAAAAATAATTTTAAATTTGGGGGTAAAAAATAAAAAAATATGGGAAACAAGTTTTTAAATAACAAAATGAATTCCCAAGCATGCGGCAGGTGTTTAAAAGAATGCGGGTGGTAGTGGCAGGTGCATTTTTGAAGATTTTTCAAAATGCACTTTAGGGACTTAAAAATATGCTTGCCCCCATTTGCATGTACCCCAAATTTTATGGGAATAGGTTTTTTGGGGGCAAAAATTAACTAAGTGCTATTCTTCATCACTTCTTCAAAGTCGGGAAAAAACACCTGCCGCGGCTATTTAAAAATCCCAACAATATGCAGAAGGCCAAATCGGGGGTACCTATAGTGATTCCCCATGTCAGGACCAATTCCGGAAAATGTATAGGGCTTTTCGCCAGTTTTTCACTGGGTCCCGATTCCGCACCTTTTAAATTGAATACGGGGATAAGCGGGCCCATGGCGGATACTTTATCGCCACTCAAACCTCCGATGTGGAGCGAAAAGTCCAGCACGGACTTTCCTCTCCCATATTGAATATGCCCCTTAGTATGTCTCGGCACACAGGCCATCAAACAGACGTCCAAAGACATCATATCTACACACTGTACAAAAGGTGCAGCTGTAATAGAGATATACTCACAACATACAAAACGACAATGAAAACCATAATTGAACAGGCAGAGGGGGGAGCCTGCACTTTATTTGATGACTGTGTTTGGACTCCTAGGGTGGAATATTTGACCTCTACAGATGTGCCCTTATACATCTTTGCTGCGATCGTGCTAAAAAGCCCCTCTAATTTGATATGCGACACTTGTATATCTGAGTGAGACTGAGTCTCAGGAGGCGATTCAATTGTTGCGTGGGCGGCTATAATTAATGAGCGCCAAGTTTTGAAATTCAATTGTTCTGGGCGCTCATTAACTATAGCCCCCTTCACGCCCTGTTAAACTAGGTTTAGTTGTGTAAAGCTGCCAAACCCATCTAAAGTCCTGGTTGGGACGCCCTAACCACGTGTTTCTCGAAAATGTTTGTTTGCTCATACCCTCCCGAGGGTGTGCGAGCAGTATTGCTGGAACCGTCGGCTATTGAGCTCAGACGGAGCAACAATTGAATTTCTCCCCTCTGAATCTGTATACAAAGTGCCACCATGTAGCGACCGCCGCTTTTTTCATTCCAAGTTCCGTTGTGCTTCATATACAGACTCAGGAGCACACAGATATACAGGTGTCACATATCACATTACTCAGCATAGTCTCCCATATACAGACTCAGGAGCACACAGATATACAGGTGTCACATATCACATTACTCAGCACAGTCTCCAATATACAGACTCAGGAGCACACAGATATACAGGTGTCACATATCACATTACTCAGCACAGTCTCCCATATACAGACTCAGGAGCACACAGATATACAGGTGTCACATATCGCATTACTCAGCACAGTCTCCTATATACAGACTCAGGAGCACACAGATATACAGGTGTCACATATCACATTACTCAGCGCAGTCTCCCATATACAGACTCAGGAGCACACAGATATACAGGTGTCACATATCACATTACTCAGCGCAGTCTCCCATATACAGACTCAGGAGCACACAGATATACAGGTGTCACATATCACATTACTCAGCGCAGTCTCCCATATACAGACTCAGGAGCACACAGATATACAGGTGTCACATATCACATTACTCAGCATAGTCTCCCATATACAGACTCAGGAGCACACAGATATACAGGTGTCACATATCACATTACTCAGCGCAGTCTCCCATATACAGACTCAGGAGCACACAGATATACAGGTTTCACATATCACATTACTCAGCGCAGTCTCCCATATACAGACTCAGGAGCACACAGATATACAGGTGTCACATATCACATTACTCAGCGCAGTCTCCCATATACAGACTCAGGAGCACACAGATATACAGGTGTCACATATCACATTACTCAGCGCAGTCTCCCATATAGACTCAGGAGCACACAGATATACAGGTGTCACATATCACATTACTCAGCACAGTCTCCCATATACAGACTCAGGTGCACACAGATATACAGGTGTCACATATCACACAGCACAGTCTCCCATATACAGACTCAGGAGCACACAGATATACAGGTGTCACATTAGTCAGCACAGTCTCCCATATACAGACTCAGAAGCACACAGATATACAGGTGTCACATATCACATTACTCAGCACAGTCTCCTATATACAGACTCAGGAGCACACAGATATACAGGTGTCACATATCACATTACTCAGCGCAGTCTCCCCTATACAGACTCAGGAGCACACAGATATACAGGTGTCACATATCACATTACTCAGCACAGTCTCCTATATACAGACTCAGGAGCACACAGATATACAGGTGTCACATATCACATTACTCAGCGCAGTCTCCCATATACAGACTCAGGAGCACACAGATATACAGATGTCACATATCACATTACTCAGCGCAGTCTCCCATATACAGACTCAGGAGCACACAGATATACAGGTGTCACATTACTCAGCGCAGTCTCCCATATACAGACTCAGGAGCACACAGATATACAGGTGTCACATATCACATTACTCAGCGCAGTCTCCCATATACAGACTCGGGAGCACACAGATATACAGGTGTCACATATCACATTACTCAGCGCAGTCTCCATATATAGACTCAGGAGCACACAGATATACAGGTGTCACATTACTCAGCACAGTCTCCCATATACAGACTCAGGAGCACACAGATATACAGGTGTCACATATCACATTACTCAGCGCAGTCTCCTATATACAGACTCAGGAGCACACAGATATACAGGTGTCACATATCACATTACTCAGCACAGTCTCCCATATACAGACTCAGGAGCACACATATATACAGGTGTCACACATCACATTACTCAGCACAGTCTCCTATATACAGACTCAGGAGCACACAGATATACAGGTGTCACACATCACATTACTCAGCACAGTCTCCCATATACAGACTCAGGAGCACACATATATACAGGTGTCACATATCGCATTACTCAGCACAGTCTCCATATACAGACTCAGGAGCACACAGATATACAGGTGTCACATATCACATTACTCAGCGCAGTCTCCTATATACAGACTCAGGAGCACACAGATATACAGGTGTCACATATCACATTACTCAGCGCAGTCTCCCATATACAGACTCAGGAGCACACAGATATACAGGTGTCACATATCACATTACTCAGCGCAGTCTCCCATATACAGACTCAGGAGCACACAGATATACAGGTGTCACATATCACATTACTCAGCGCAGTCTCCCATATACAGACTCAGGAGCACACAGATATACAGGTATCACATTACTCAGAACAGTCTCCCATATACAGACTCAGGAGCACACAGATATACAGGTGTCACATATCACATTACTCAGCATAGTCTCCCATATACAGACTCAGGAGCACACAGATATACAGGTGTCACATATCACATTACTCAGCGCAGTCTCCCATATACAGACTCAGGAGCACACAGATATACAGATGTCACATTACTCAGCGCAGTCTCCCATATACAGACTCAGGAGCACACAGATATACAGATGTCACATTACTCAGCGCAGTCTCCTATATACAGACTCAGGAGCACACAGATATACAGGTGTCACATATCACATTACTCAGCACAGTCTCCCATATACAGACTCAGGAGCACACAGATATACAGGTGTCACATATCGCATTACTCAGCACAGTCTCCTATATACAGACTCAGGAGCACACAGATATACAGGTGTCACATATCACATTACTCAGCGCAGTCTCCCATATACAGACTCAGGAGCACACAGATATACAGGTGTCACATATCACATTACTCAGCGCAGTCTCCCATATACAGACTCAGGAGCACACAGATATACAGGTGTCACATATCACATTACTCAGCGCAGTCTCCCATATACAGACTCAGGAGCACACAGATATACAGGTGTCACATATCACATTACTCAGCATAGTCTCCCATATACAGACTCAGGAGCACACAGATATACAGGTGTCACATATCACATTACTCAGCGCAGTCTCCCATATACAGACTCAGGAGCACACAGATATACAGGTGTCACATATCACATTACTCAGCGCAGTCTCCCATATACAGACTCAGGAGCACACAGATATACAGGTGTCACATATCACATTACTCAGCGCAGTCTCCCATATAGACTCAGGAGCACACAGATATACAGGTGTCACATATCACATTACTCAGCACAGTCTCCCATATACAGACTCAGGTGCACACAGATATACAGGTGTCACATATCACACAGCACAGTCTCCCATATACAGACTCAGGAGCACACAGATATACAGGTGTCACATTAGTCAGCACAGTCTCCCATATACAGACTCAGAAGCACACAGATATACAGGTGTCACATATCACATTACTCAGCACAGTCTCCTATATACAGACTCAGGAGCACACAGATATACAGGTGTCACATATCACATTACTCAGCGCAGTCTCCCCTATACAGACTCAGGAGCACACAGATATACAGGTGTCACATATCACATTACTCAGCACAGTCTCCTATATACAGACTCAGGAGCACACAGATATACAGGTGTCACATATCACATTACTCAGCGCAGTCTCCCATATACAGACTCAGGAGCACACAGATATACAGATGTCACATATCACATTACTCAGCGCAGTCTCCCATATACAGACTCAGGAGCACACAGATATACAGGTGTCACATTACTCAGCGCAGTCTCCCATATACAGACTCAGGAGCACACAGATATACAGGTGTCACATATCACATTACTCAGCGCAGTCTCCTATATACAGACTCAGGAGCACACAGATATACAGGTGTCACATATCACATTACTCAGCGCAGTCTCCCATATACAGACTCGGGAGCACACAGATATACAGGTGTCACATATCACATTACTCAGCGCAGTCTCCATATATAGACTCAGGAGCACACAGATATACAGGTGTCACATTACTCAGCACAGTCTCCCATATACAGACTCAGGAGCACACAGATATACAGGTGTCACATATCACATTACTCAGCGCAGTCTCCCATATACAGACTCAGGTGCACACAGATATACAGGTGTCACATATCACATTACTCAGTGCAGTCTCCCATATACAGACTCAGGAGCACACAGATATACAGGTGTCACATATCACATTACTCAGCGCAGTCTCCATATACAGACTCAGGAGCACACAGATATACAGGTGTCACATTACTCAGCACAGTCTCCCATATACAGACTCAGGAGCACACAGATATACAGGTGTCACATATCACATTACTCAGCACAGTCTCCCATATACAGACTCAGGAGCACACAGATATACAGGTGTCACATATCACATTACTCAGTGCAGTCTCCCATATACAGACTCAGGAGCACACAGATATACAGGTGTCACATTACTCAGCACAGTCTCCCATATACAGACTCAGGAGCACACAGATATACAGGTATCACATTACTCAGCACAGTCTCCCATATACAGACTCAGGAGCACACAGATATACAGGTGTCACATATCACATTACTCAGCATAGTCTCCCATATACAGACTCAGGAGCACACAGATATACAGGTGTCACATATCACATTACTCAGCGCAGTCTCCTATATACAGACTCAGGAGCACACAGATATACAGGTGTCACATATCACATTACTCAGCACAGTCTCCCATATACAGACTCAGGAGCACACATATATACAGGTGTCACACATCACATTACTCAGCACAGTCTCCTATATACAGACTCAGGAGCACACAGATATACAGGTGTCACACATCACATTACTCAGCACAGTCTCCCATATACAGACTCAGGAGCACACAGATATACAGGTGTCACATATCGCATTACTCAGCACAGTCTCCATATACAGACTCAGGAGCACACAGATATACAGGTGTCACATATCACATTACTCAGCGCAGTCTCCTATATACAGACTCAGGAGCACACAGATATACAGGTGTCACATATCACATTACTCAGCGCAGTCTCCCATATACAGACTCAGGAGCACACAGATATACAGGTGTCACATATCACATTACTCAGCGCAGTCTCCCATATACAGACTCAGGAGCACACAGATATACAGGTGTCACATATCACATTACTCAGCGCAGTCTCCCATATACAGACTCAGGAGCACACAGATATACAGGTATCACATTACTCAGAACAGTCTCCCATATACAGACTCAGGAGCACACAGATATACAGGTGTCACATATCACATTACTCAGCATAGTCTCCCATATACAGACTCAGGAGCACACAGATATACAGGTGTCACATATCACATTACTCAGCGCAGTCTCCCATATACAGACTCAGGAGCACACAGATATACAGATGTCACATTACTCAGCGCAGTCTCCCATATACAGACTCAGGAGCACACAGATATACAGATGTCACATTACTCAGCGCAGTCTCCTATATACAGACTCAGGAGCACACAGATATACAGGTGTCACATATCACATTACTCAGCGCAGTCTCCCATATACAGACTCAGGAGCACACAGATATACAGGTGTCACATTACTCAGCGCAGTCTCCCATATACAGACTCAGGAGCACACAGATATACAGGTGTCACATATCACATTACTCAGCGCAGTCTCCCATATACAGACTCAGGAGCACACAGATATACAGGTGTCACATATCGCATTACTTAGCGCAGTCTCCCATATACAGACTCAGGAGCACACAGATATACAGGTGTCACATATCGCATTACTCAGCGCAGTCTCCCATATACAGACTCAGGAGCACACAGATATACAGGTGTCACATATCACATTACTCAGCACAGTCTCCCATATACAGACTCAGGAGCACACAGATATACAGGTGTCACATATCACATTACTCAGCACAGTCTCCCATATACAAACTCAGGAGCACACAGATATACAGGTGTCACATATCACATTACTCAGCACAGTCTCCCATATACAGACTCAGGATCACACAGATATACAGGTATCACATTACTCAGCGCAGTCTCCCATATACAGACTCAGGAGCACACAGATATACAGGTGTCACATATCACATTACTCAGCATAGTCTCCCATATACAGACTCAGGAGCACACAGATATACAGGTGTCACATATCACATTACTCAGCGCAGTCTCCTATATACAGACTCAGGTGCACACAGATATACAGGTGTCACATATCACATTACTCAGCACAGTCTCCCATATACAGACTCAGGAGCACACAGATATACAGGTGTCACATTACTCAGCACAGTCTCCCATATACAGACTCAGGAGCACACAGATATACAGGTGTCACATATCACATTACTCAGCGCAGTCTCCCATATACAGACTCAGGAGCACACAGATATACAGGTGTCACATATCACATTACTCAGCGCAGTCTCCTATATACAGACTCAGGAGCACACAGATATACAGGTGTCACATATCACATTACTCAGCATAGTCTCCTATATACAGACTCAGGAGCACACAGATATACAGGTGTCACATATCACATTACTCAGCGCAGTCTCCCATATACAGACTCAGGAGCACACAGATATACAGGTGTCACATATCACATTACTCAGCGCAGTCTCCCATATACAGACACAGGAGCACACAGATATACAGGTGTCACATATCACATTACTCAGCGCAGTCTCCCATATACAGACTCAGGAGCACACAGATATACAGGTGTCACATATCACATTACTCAGCACAGTCTCCCATATACAGACTCAGGAGCACACAGATATACAGGTGTCACATATCACATTACTCAGCGCAGTCTCCCATATACAGACTCAGGAGCACACAGATATACAGGTGTCACATATCACATTACTCAGCACAGTCTCCTATATATAGACTCAGGAGCACACACATATACAGGTGTCACATATCACATTACTCAGCACAGTCTCCTATATATAGACTCAGGAGCACACACATATACAGGTGTCACATATCACATTACTCAGCGCAGTCTCCCATATACAGACTCAGGAGCACACAAATATACAGGTGTCACATATCACATTACTCAGCACAGTCTCCTATATACAGACTCGAGAGCACACAGATATACAGGTGTCACATATCACATTACTCAGCACAGTCTCCCATATACAGACTCAGGTGCACACAGATATACAGGTGTCACATATCACATTACTCAGTGCAGTCCCCCATATACAGACTCGGGAGCACACAGATATACAGGTGTCACATATCACATTACTCAGCACAGTCTCCTATATATAGACTCAGGAGCACACAGATATACAGGTGTCACATTTCTCAGCACAGTCTCCCATCTACAGACTCAGGAGCACACAGATATACAGGTGTCACATATCACATTACTCAGCACAGTCTCCTATATATAGACTCAGGAGCACACACATATACAGGTGTCACATATCACATTACTCAGCGCAGTCTCCCATATACAGACTCAGGAGCACACAGATATACAGGTGTCACATATCACATTACTCAGCACAGTCTCCCATATACAGACTCAGGAGCACACAGATATACAGGTATCACATTACTCAGCGCAGTCTCCCATATACAGACTCAGGAGCACACAGATATACAGGTGTCACATTACTCAGCGCAGTCTCCCATATACAGACTCAGGAGCACACAGATATACAGGTGTCACATATCACATTACTCAGCACAGTCTGCTGGTGCGGCCTAGTCGCATCGCAACTTATACACATTTGCTGCAAAAAAGACTCCCAACGCTAGCAGAGTAGCACGGGACCTGGAGGCTCACTCACGCCAGGCAAGTCGCACTGCGTGGTGTATTGAGGCTAGATGTATGAGGACAAATCTGTATGTTCCAATGAGCCACAGAAATGCAGGTATGGTGTTGAGATTACAAGTTGTGAGAGGAAAGGTGAGAAGTCTTCAATAAAAGGAAATTATCTAGCTTATAAAAGGTTTCTTAATTGCTCCATCGATCCCCTTTGAAGAACAAGATGTAGGCGTTAGAAAAGGACTGTAGGGGGTATGCAGAGAGTTGGAAGATTCACTCCCTATAAGATGGGATGATGGCATCTCAGGAATAACGTCTGTAGCAGCCGCTCCCCCCCCCCCCCCACACCCTGGACTCTGGTGAGAAGAACGATGCAATAAGGTGACTGTATTGGCATACAGCATTAACAGAGAGTACATAACTCTAACCAAATGCAGCAATTTTCATAAAAAAACAGATATCTTGTAATAGAACACATGCAGGAATAATCGAAGGTCGGTCATAACTCTTATTATATTCCCTCAGATGGAAAACAAAGACGTATTTATGAATACTACGTAGATAACGTACCAAATAAACAGTAATAAATCAGATAAACAAGCAAAGTCAAATACCAAAACTAGCGTCATCAAACCACACGGGACTAACGCAGAAAATGCAGAGACGGACGGAGGAGAGAAACACAGCAAAGTACCTGGAGGAGGGTTTGTGGCTTCTAAACACACAGCACATGTGGAGACAACCAAAGGCAGAAATTAGGATGGGTGTGAGACGGGCATCTCTAACGTGACTTGTAATTGTGGGAGAAGTGTCATTCGTGTGCATGGGCAACATGTAGGCAGCAAACATCTCGTCTCCCCAATAAAGCAACTGGTAGCTCTCAGGGAATGCTTGGACTTGCAGTTCCACATCTGCTGGAGAGGTAGAAGTTGCCTAAGCAGAGCGGGATTAACAATGGGGACAATCACACCCTGGGGGTCCCCCACATATAGCTAAATCAGCAATGCCCTGTGGCATATATTAATTGGGGCTTGTGTGTGGCAGAAGGTGACCGGGGGGGCACTACAGTGTGTTTAGTACATGTGTGGTGCTTGGAGGATTTACACATTATACTTTTTGATAACATAGGTTGCATAAAATATTGTAAATTTTATTAGTCGGGTCCCCTACAAGACAGTTGCACATTAATACGGCCCTGTGCCTAAGCATGATTAGAACATAATTCCTTTTGCTGTAGAGCGTCTTGATATATACAAAGGTGAAAGAATAAAATAAGAGACAAGACATACAAACGGTATCTGAAGAGGTCTGTTTGTGTATAGATTATACCCTACGCGTTTCACCACTTACTTGTGGCTTCCTCAGTGGATTCTTCAACAAAGCAAAGGCTAAACCAATACATTTAACTTCTACACATATCTTTCCTTAGCATATATTTTCTGCCAGCAATCTTGAAAAAGAGACAGACGGCTTAGGCTCGCCTCGGAAATCTGTGTGGGGGTCAGTGGTCTGTTGGAGTTGCAAGCAAGGAAATGAAGTGGGATTATGGAGGTGGATGGTATATACTTTGTATACTTTATGTAGAACACCATCCTTGCTCAGTCTGTTCCCTTGGAACCAATGACATCACTGGAGCAGGGAGCGCCGCAGTCAAATCCTTGGTTCCTAATGAATTTATACACTTCATTCCTGTATAGCAGCCCATGAAATTTCTGCTACCCCCCTCCCCATTGTATTAAGGTGGCATTGCACGCTTATTAGGCTAATCTACTAATGTATTTATTTTAACAATGTGCAAATTGTTACAAAACTGAACTACAGATGGGTCCACATACACCAGCCTCTTTGCACGCTAAACAGCCCTTCTAGTCGCCCCATGCCGTGTCGTGACTCGGTAGCGCCAAGCGTTTTTTTCGTGCGACTTTTTACCTTCAAATGTGTCTTATTCGCATAGTTAGCACAAGCAGCTTCTGCTGATTAAAATGATATGCGGCATGCCTACGTTCTGTGCATCTGCGGGTGTATCTACATGTGAAATGCTACGTTACAATGTCAGTGGCTATGAAAACAAGAGATATGGTAAGAACTTACCTTTGTTATCTCTGTTTCTACGAAGTCCATAGGGTCCACAGGGTTGACCTTGGGGGTATAGGTTGGGAACCAAATCCGGGCACCACGCAGTTAAAGCTTTTAGCTCCCAGGATGCACTTGGGTCCACTCTCCCTATAACCCCACCCCCAAGCCAGAGGCACCTCAGATTGTAAGTAGCCAAAGGCCGGAGGAGGAGAGAAAAAGAGAGAGAAAACTGGAACACTCGATAACCAAACTCACAGAAATGGGAGACGGAAAACCGGTGACCATTCACACAGCCCATTTGAAGCCAGGTGCGTCAGGGCGGGCGCCCTGTGGACTCTATGGACTTCGTAGAAACAGAGATAACAAAGGTAAGTTCTTACCATATCTCTTGTTTTCTACTTCAGGGTCCATAGGGGGTCCACAGGGTTGACCTTGGGGATGTCCCAAAGCAGTTCAACCAAGGGAGGGGACGCTCCTGTGCTGAGAGGAGAATCCGCCGCCAAAAAGGAAGCATCCTGAGAGGCAAAGGAAAACAATGCCTAGAACCTTAAAAAGGTGTGGACAGAAGACCACGTGGCCACCTAGCAAGGCAAAACAGCCAAGGCGCCACAGCGAGCCACCCACGAGGGTTACATGGCCCGAGAAAAAACAAGCATCAACAACAGAAAGGCCTACTTATGGGTAGGCCCCTGAAGAAGACATACGAGGCCGTCCAGCCAACATTTGGCCATAGGCCGGCCATCCTTTCCTGTTAAAACCAGAAATCTCAGACCACCAATAAGGAGTCCGATTTCCGTCAGGAACTTGAACGGATCACATAAATCCACAGAGGCCGGACCACAGTCAATGAGGCCACACCAGCCGAGAGGACTGGGGACTGAATGGCCGCACCATAAGTTCCAGAATAATATGGAACCTAAAAATCACTAAGAAGAAACACAGGGTGAGAGCAACTCACACCCTGACAAGATGCCCTCCAGAAGAGGGAGCCACATGAGAACGCTCCCAATTCCGACACTCACCTGGTTGATATAAACTCCCTGAGAGAAAGAGAGAAAGCCAAAGCAATAGACCATGTAATGGCTATCACAACCAGCGGTTCCATTAACTTTCCCCGGAGTTAACGAAGAACTACTACTAACTCCCAAGGAGTCCCTAGGGAGGACAAATGGAGGCATAATCCAGAAAACACTCCAAAGGATGAACTGGATATCAGAGCGGAGCAATTCCATATCTTAATCATACTGACAGTGTAGAGATCTGCACTGTCAGGAAGGCCAGGCCGAGGGTGAAACCCAAGCCAGCCGGAAGGAATGCCAGAATATCTGGAAATCCTGGACACCAGAGGATCATATCGACAGGTATAATACCATAAGAATTATGGCTGCCACAGTTTGTGGTAGGTCCCAGCAAAAGCTGATCCATGTGCTCTAATCATTCCAACGATGACAAAGCCAGGGAAGCCGTAAGACCACTGTAGGGACGCAGTCAAAGACAAACGACCCAGGTCCAAGGCAAACCCCAGGACCCTGAGACAACAGGTCTGGGCAGTGAAGCATCAGGAATGGAGTATCGATGGAGAGACTCCGAAAAACCAAGTACCCCTGACATCTGGGGCAATCAGGAGCCACCAGCAGGAAAGCATCTCCGTCTCGATTGAAACACTTCCCTCGAGGAAGAATGGAGACTGGAGAACACAGGTACGCAAATTGGAAGAACCACTTCACCGACAAAGTCACTGAAGGTTGCTTCAGAATCCCCAGAGTTGGACTGTAACACCATAGTGTGATAGAGTCAGAGGGCCCCCCCCCCCCCCCCTGCTCACCAGGAGATGAAACCTCTCTTGGGGAAGAGACTAGTCCCCGGGATGCACGTCGTGACGGCTGAGGACTCCCGCTTCCCAATGGAGAGCACCTGAAATGAACACTGTCGAGATGGTCGGGAGGAGACCCTCAGACAATGGGCCTGATTCAGAGCCAGACGCAATTAGCGCTCGCTCGTCCAGAAAATAGGGGTGGCTATTCAAATGAACCGTTCGCTGTTTGCGGTCTGTTCACACCTCTAGGTCTGAACGAGCGAACAAAACTTGCGGTCGTTTTTTGGGAAACTACGCCCCCTGGCCGCTCGCATCCTACGTCATGTCCGCTATTTATTAGATTAATCGAGTACATCGACCAGGGTCTGAGCTGCTCGATATTCTTGTGGTTGGTTTTTGCTACCACAATTTTGCGAGCAATTCTGGCTATAAAATAACCCAGTGACGTGGTCAATGACGCTGCTGTTTTAATTATGCACACCCATAAAACGCCCGTTTTGACCTTTAAGCACGCCTGCGATCGGATCTCCACTCCCCGTTTTCAAGCACCTTCACCTGTTACCACCCACATACGCCTCTTTCTGTCACTCAAATTATCAGGCATTCGCCATTTTACGAGCACATGAATTTCGACCGCACTGACTGGTTCGCGCATGCGTATAACGATCCGTACGCATGCGCAGTTGGGCAAACATCGCTCGGAGCGAACTAGCGGCCACTTACGAGCGGCTCTGAATCAGGCCCAATGTCCGAATGTATGACATACCTGACATTGCCACCCAACGAACAGTATTGCTAAAAAGGAAGCCACTGTTCTGACCCTGTCGGACTGAACTTTTTCAGGTTCACCGGGAAACAAAGGCTATGCCAGAGTGAAGGCCCAAGACAGGCTAAAGTTCCAACAAGTTAATTGACAGGGTGGAATCGACAGACATCCAACTGCACTGAAATGGATGCGAACCAGACACTGTCCTTAGCAAAAAATACCCTGGACGAGATGGTCATAGTCACCCGAAAAGGGACCGACTTGCCTCTGGGGAGAGCATCATCGTTTGAACAGTGATCAGACAGAAAAAACTTGTTCCATCTGGAGATAAGCCAATTATGGAAAGGCCTGGAATGGAACTAAGCCCATTCCACCCTTCCAAAGGCAGACACTGAATAGTGGACCATGCATCCCAGAGTGTAAAGACATATGTCGACTGCGCAGACATCCATGTACTCCTAATGGAAGAGTGGAGATGCCGTCTTACGCCAGAAGAATTCTCAGATTCTGAGAATCCAGCAGGGCTCCTAGGTGAAGAATACCCAGAGAGGGATGCAGGGAGGACTTTTTCCCCATTGATTAAACGTCTGCACCCTGAAGAAGCCACAGTCAACCTGACCCGGCTGTAAAGTACCCCGGTGATCCTGCTAAGAGCAGGAGGCCATCCAGGTACAGGAGCATTTGGATATACTGAACAGATGAACTGTCAGTAATCCAAAACGCTGGTAAACCCCCGTGGGGCTGAGAACAGTCCCAACAGGCAGAGCCCGAAAAACCGTAAGTGCTGCGATACAGCAAACCTCAGTCCATGCTGAGGCAAGGTCTCTGTAAGTACCCGTAGGCACGCGTCCTGTATATCCAGTGATACCATAAAGTCCCCAGGTTCTAAACATAGTATGATGGAGCATAGGGATTGCCTCCTGAGCCCAGGTAGCTTTAGGAACTGGTTCAGGGAATTGAGACAGAGAATAGGCCAAAGAGGACCATTCAGTCACCGCACCAGAAAGAAAGCAGAACAACCAGTCCCTCGCTGAGAAAGTGGGGATGGCCCAATTAGCTCCACTTACCCCAACAACTGTATAGCTTTCTGGATTTCCGTAGGTTCAGAAGCAGGATCGGCTGGCAGTCCAGGCCTGCTCGGTTGAAGAAACAGACCTTTAGGCTGACCCAGAGGACAAAAAGACTTAATAGACTTAGTCTGAGGCCCTGTAGTGGGCATAGCTGAAGGCGGGAAATTTGTACTGCCACTGTCAAAGTCAGGACCCAACAAGATCTACCCTATAGATGGTATCTGCACCTCTGCATTCCCAGAGCGCAGCCATAGGGTATTACGGAGGATACCGTCGCAGCAGGAACTCTGAAAGTTAGGAGACTGGTATCCAATATAGGCATGTCCACCTATGATAACTGCATATATTACGTGAGCGACCAAATACATTTGAACCCCAGACGTGTTGGAGGGGAAAAAACATTACAAATGCATCAGCTCAGTATGCAATAGTATTAACCATCCATGCTATAGCCATGGTAGGATGGGTAACAACCCCTGAAAGCGAGTATACTGACTTCAGGCAGAGTTACCACCTACGGATCAGAAGAATCCGACCACGCAGGAATGGGAGGCGTAGTAACGTCTGTAATCCGACGAGTAACACGCCCATCCACCCCAGGAGGGGCTCGTGATGACCCTCAGGGAATTTGGGACAGGAGGCCAAACACTGTTGTAATACCTCATAACTGGCAACAGCCAGAGCCCCGCCATGCGATCCCCCCGCTAGTCAGCAACAGGGAACCAGAAGGCACGTAATACTGAGGGTGTATGATACAGGTGCAGGTCAACATTCACTCTAACCAGAATGGACCTGCTACCAGCCCTAAAGCAGGGATAATAATACCTGAAATAGGCTTCCCCCCGTGTAAGAGGGAAAGAGCCCAAAACAGTATCCAGTTCACGGCAGAGCCAACTGGGAAGTAACCACAGGGCGTCAACCACGCCAATTTGCGTTTCGTAGAAAAACGACATCCACCCAGGGTGGCTGTTGCGGTAATCCCTGCAAGGGGCATGACAGACTATTGTGACACCAGGGAGAATTCATATACTCGAAAAACCCCTGCAGGGAGCGATAGTCTGTGTCACAGGGGAAGATAGCAAGAAACTGCGAGATACCCTGAGATGAAAAAGGGCAGTATGGTGAAGTAACCCCAAGTGAGGTACAACAATGGGGCCCGCCCGGCGATCCGCAATTAAGAGGATCCCGAGAAAACAAACCGCCCAAGGGGGTCGTGAAAGGGGCCGGCACCCGATGACGCCACATACAGAACCCTTTAAGAGTGAAATCCTCCGCACTAACACCTGCAGCACATGGCTTGCAGGATAGTAAAAATGGGTGCAGTATAACGCTCTATCTCCTGGTCAGACATATCTGACCAAGCCTTGCGATCAAGCAGCGCTATACTGGTCCTGACTGATACTAAAAATTAGCTGCAGGGACCCATTTTCAGCGTATGCAACACACAGTTCCACTCACAATATGGCAACGTGCAGCACGCAACCGTATGTGACAAACCACACAAAAATAAACAAGTATATAAATGTGATGTCTCAGAACCACCCCAAGCACAGCTGTATTAGGGCAGATAAGGAAAAGGGATAGATATACACTGACAGGTGAGAGAATAAAGTACAGACAGTCAGCACTAGCATAAGTCACATACAATGCAGATATACACATATATACATTAACAATGTCATATAATATACTGCACTATTACACTGCATGCAACTTACCCAGATTCAGTGTCTGGGAAGGCTACAGCGCTGTGTACACTGACCTGATGGTGAGGTACGCAGGGGGACTGGACTCACTGCCATCTCCAGAGATTTCTGCTGCACCACAAGAAAATGGCCGCTGGAGACCTCAGAAGAAGCATGGCCCGCGGAGGAAGCAGCTCAGCGACGCCCGACTATAGATACTGAAAGGCGCGCTGAGCTGAGGGGAGGAGCCGCTGTAACAGGGAAGGCTGCCTCCCCTGGCCGGCTATTAACCCCCGGGACGCCGGCTCCCTGCACCGAACACTAAGTCCCTGGTGGTCTAGTGGACACACGGGGTATGGGGGGCCCGCCGCCACTGCCGACGCCTCCGGTCTGTCCCCAGAGACCGGAGGCACAGGACTGCATTTGAAATGCGCGGATCACCGCAAGCGGTGACCCGCGCCTTACCTGCTCCCCGTGGATCCGGCAGCAGTCCTGGGCGCCCGCAGAGTCCGGCTAGTACAGACTCTGGGGTCCCGCTGAGATCCCCAGATCTGTACTGGCGTCTCAGCGCCAGCGGGGTGACGGAGCGGCAGCTTAGACGTCCTATGGACAGTCCGATGCTGCCGCTCTGAAGAATCCAAACTAAAAATAAAAAAAACTTTGTCCTTTAGAAAAAATAAAGCTTAGGGGCTGCTAATCAGCTCCCCACTGCACTAAACGGTGACCCGACTCCGGCCGGGCACCAACTTAAACTGAGGTGCCTCTGGCTTGGGGGTGGGGTTATAGGGAGAGTGGACCCAAGTGCATCCTGGGAGCTAAAAGCTTTAACTGCGTGGTGCCCGGATTTGGTTCCCAACCTATACCCCCAAGGTCAACCCTGTGGACCCCCTATGGACCCTGAAGTAGACACTAACGTAGCAGTTTGCATGCAAATACACCTTCAGTCGCACGCAGAACATAGGCATGCCGCATATCATTTTAATCAGCAGAAGCTGCTTGTGCTAACTACTCACATCACTGTGCGAATAAAGATGCATTTGAAGGTAAAAAGTCGCACAACAAGACGTTTGGCGCTACTGCGTCACACGGAGCTCCCGCGTAATGTGTAGCACAACTTATAGGGCACGGAGTTTAGATGTAGGTGGATGCATCTGTAGCGACCAACATTATTGTCCTTAGTCAGTTAGGAGAAAGGACAAAAAAAAATAAGGCAGAACCATGTTGCAGTGTAGGTGGGGCAGGTTTACAATGTGTCAATGTGTCGCGAGAGTTATATTTGGGAGGGGGGGGTGTCCTATCTTAATTCTAAATTTCAGTGTTAACACAAAGCTGCCCAGTATTTGATTATAACATGCTAAAGTAATCCTTACATTCCCTGCATGCAAAAAATATAAATGCATTTGCACCCCTTGCTTTGCAATATGGTTTATACCAGAACAAGCTGTTTGCACTTACTCCTAACCCTGAATATCTGCACATATCGGTTCACATTTTTTTATTGATATGGAACCGGCCTATTATTAACAATTAAACTATATGAAAAAAATTGCATTACTCCAAATATAGGTAAATGATAAGATACTGCAGTTAGGTGGCATAATACTGTAATGGCAACTGAAAGATAATTTAGTTTCATCATCCTGCAGGCACTAATTATCAGTGAAAGGTTAAAATGATATGATCACAATTCTATTATTATCATCATTACTATAAGAGAATGGGTTCATACTTGTCCAGCTTATCTGTGTTCTGCCTCCAGTGAGTCATTTCCTTCCTCCAGCGCAGGTTTTCTTGGCTGCCAAAAGCACTTCCAGACGGGCTTCTCTCTGCCGAGGAAAGAGATCACTCAGCAATGGTACATGGAGCGCGCAAGGCGAAATGTTAGTACATCTGCAGAGCGCAGGAAGTCTGTGGTTCACTTCTGGGATACAGAGTCTACAGCTACTACAGGACGGAGCTTACATAGAAGGTATATAGCTACTACAGGATAGAGCTTACATAGAAGGTATACAGCTACTACAGGACGGAGCTTACATAGAAGGTATATAGCTACTACAGGATAGAGCTTACATAGAAGGTATACAGCTACTACAGGATGGAGCTTACATAGAAGGTATACAGCTACTACAGGATGGAGCTTACATAGAAGGTATATAGCTACTACAGGATAGAGCTTACATAGAAGGTATACAGCTACTACAGGATGGAGCTTACATAGAAGGTATATAGCTACTACAGGATGGAGCTTACATAGAAGGTATATAGCTACTACAGGATAGAGCTTGCATAGAAGGTATATAGCTACTACAGGATGGAGCTTGCATAGAAGGTATATAGCTACTACAGGATGGAGCTTACATAGAAGGTATATAGCTACTACAGGATGGAGCTTGCATAGAAGGTATATAGCTACTACAGGATGGAGCTTACATAGAAGGTATATAGCTATGACAGGAGGAAGCTGTCACTAGAAGGTATATAGCTACTACAGGATGGAGCTTGCATAGAAGGTATATAGCTATGACAAGAGGGAGCTTACATAGAAGGTATATAGCTATGACAGGAGGGAGCTCTCACTAGAAGGTATATAGCTATGACAGGAGGGAGCGGTCACTAGAAGGTATATAGCTACTACAGGAGGGAGCGGTCACTAGAAGGTATATAGCTATGACAGGAGGGAGCTGTCACTAGAAGGTATATAGCTATTACAGGACGGAGCTTGCATAGAAGGTATATAGCTATGACAGGAGGGAGCTTACATAGAAGGTATATAGCTATGACAGGAGGGAGCGGTCACTAGAAGGTATATAGCTACTACAGGAGGGAGCGGTCACTAGAAGGTATATAGCTATGACAGGAGGGAGCGGTCACTAGAAGGTATATAGCTATGACAGGAGGGAGCGGTCACTAGAAGGTATATAGCTATGACAGGAGGGAGCTCTCACTAGAAGGTATATAGCTATGACAGGAGGGAGCGGTCACTAGAAGGTATATAGCTATGACAGGAGGGAGCGGTCACTAGAAGGTATATAGCTATGATAGGACGGAGCGGTCACTAGAAGGTATATAGCTATGACAGGAGGGAGCTCTCACTAGAAGGTATATAGCTATGACAGGAGGGAGCGGTCACTAGAAGGTATATAGCTATGACAGGATAGCTATAAACAGTGGTGATTGCCATTCTGTGGGCTGAAGAAAGTAGCTTTCACTGGATGTCATTGTTTCCAAGAAAATATTGGTCCTGGCACAAAAAGACTACACCCCGCAGCGTATAGGTAATAGATAAAAATTGTATTTAATTGGTCATAAACTTTTTGAATAATAAAAATATATTTTTATTTCTAAATGTAAATTATTACACATAGACAGACAAAAATATTGAGCAAAAATATCTGATCATCATTTGCTGCACAGAAGACTTTATCTGGCTATTAGCTGACATATGTTGTGGTTTCTCAGCCAGAGGTAATGAAATGATCTCCCTCTTCTAGTGAAACAATGCCCCTAGTGGCCATAGAGGAGTAAAACATGACTGAGAGCCCAGGTGTACTACCCATATGCGCAGTACAGATCTCCTATATTATTGCAGGCATACAAAGTAGAAAAATTAATTATCCTCATAAACAGCAATAGCAACATCACCAATTCCAAAGGGAAGATGAAAATGAAACGCAACCACTTTTATCCAAATTAAATTTTCCCCATGGTTGGAAGTGAGTTTCTCAATATTTACCACTGGAAAATGTCACGGGCTGATCCGTCAAGCAGGGTCTCTTCTGTTCCAGGCCTCAAATGCTTCACCAGGTCATGTTTTCGGGATATCTTTACTCATGCACAGGTGAGTTCATCTATTTTGCAAGGTCAGTTATTCTACCCACCTGTTTCCACAGAGAGAAATCATGAAAACATGACCTGCTGAGGGGTTACTTGGGGACTGAAGCCGCAACTATAGAACGTGCAAAGCTAAAAAGGGCAGGAGGACTAAGGGTGCACAGAGCAGATTTGGCAGAAATAGAAGAGAAAACCTGTAGTAACTGTACAAACATCTCAGAGATTGAAATTACTTTTAATTCCGCACAAACACATAAGAAATATTTTCCATTGGTGGCCCCCAGCCGGAGCCCCCGGGTTCTGCTCCAACAGCAGCTTCTCCTGGGCCCCGCCATTCCTCATATACCCTCAGCCACAACCAGGAGCATGAGGACTCGTCAGTGTCAGTCAATATAATGGTAATTCTACCTAGGAAGTTAATATTAAATAACCACTTATGCTATAAGTCCAATATGAGGCCAATGGGCAGCTGGAGTTCTTTACCGATCTCTCTGTCTCACTCCCCTTATTCCTCCCACTCATTATTACAGGGGCACTGATGGAAAAGAAGGTTTTTCTTCAGTATTCCTGTCTGGAATGGAAGCGCACTGTGTCCTATGCAGGGCATTACTGATGAGACAACAAACGCAGCAACACTGCCCCTTGTCTCATTCCTAACCTGAGGATGTGGCAGGGAGCACCGGGGGACGTCCAATGTACCGGCATGGCGAAACTAAGGGGTCTATGACAATAAGTGCACACCTTTCCTCACCCTAACCCTGAGGATGTGGCAGGGAGCACAGGGGACGTCCGATGTACCGGCATGGCGAAACTAAGGGGTCTATGACAATAAGTGGACACCATTCCTCACCCTAACCCTGAGGATGTGGCGGGGAGCACCAGGGACGTCCGATGTACCGGCATGGCGAAACTAAGAGCTCTATGACAATAAGTGCACACCTTTCCTCACCCTAACCCTGAGGATGTGGCAGGGAGCACCGGGGACGTCCGATGTACCGGCATGGCGACAATAAAGGTCTATGACAATAAGTGCACACCTTTCTTCACCCTAACCCTGAGGATGTGGCAGGGAGCATCGGGGATGTCCAATGTACCGGCATGGTGAAACTAAGAGGTCTATGACAATAAGTGCACACCTTTCCTCACCCTACCCCTAACCGTGAGGATGTGGCAGGGAGCACAGGGGACGTCCGATGTACCGGCATGGCGACACTAAGAGGTCTATGACAATAAGTGCACACCTTTCCTCACCCTAACCCTGTGGATGTGGCAGGGAGCACCGGGGACGTCCGATGTACCGGCATGGCGACACTAAGGGGTCTATGACAATAAGTGCACACCTTTCCTTACCCTAACCCTGAGGATGTGGCAGGGAGCACCGGTGACGACCGATGTACCGGCATGGCGAAACTAAGGGGTCTATGACAATAAGTGCACACCTTTCCTTACCCTAACCCTGAGGATGTGGCAGGGAGCACCGGGGACGTCCGATGTATCGGCATGGCGAAACTAAGGGGTCTATGACAATAAGTGCACACCCTTCCTCACCCTAACCTTAACCTTTCTTCACCCTAAATTAAACTCAACAGACATTTAAAGGGTCAATTTTATATTTAAAGGGTCAATTTTACGCTAATTCAGGGAGTGAAATTCTCAGCGCAAAAAGCTCCATCTGCCGGTAAAATGCGATCGTCATATTGACGTCAGACAGGCGGGGGGAATGTAAAGGACTGCATATAATCCCTTCTTACTAAGGGGAAAGATTCTTCACCTGCTAATAATGTTAAATACATAATGCTAGTGAGTGTTTCTAACCATCGGAACTAGTCAGACCCATGTGTTTTTAGTGTTTTTGTTTTTAAGAAAATCAACCCTTTTTCTTGCCTAAGTCTAAAGCTGGGTACACACTTGGAACGACCTGGTGATCTTGTGACAGTCCGATATGATGTAATTGGGATGGGTACTGGATGCCGGCGGTCAAAATCCTGAAGCCGGCATCCCGACAGGGTTATGTTACTGATACCTGTCTGTATGTAACCTAACCCTCCCCTCTCCCTACCCCTAACCTCCCCCCTAGTGGCTGAACCAAACCCCCCCCTCCCTGCACCCTAAACCTCCCCCCCTTAGTGTCTAACCCTCCCCTTAGTACCTAACCTTCCCCTTAGTGTCTAAACCTAACCCTACCCCTAGTTCCTAACCCTAACACTCCTCCCTAGTGCCTAACCCTCCCCCTAGTGCCTAACCCTAACCACCCCCCTAGTGCCTAACCCTCCCCGTAGTGCCTAACCCCAACCCTCCCCGTAGTGCCTAACCCCAACCCTCCCCCAAGTGCATAACCCTCCCCGTAGTGCCTAACCCTAACCCTCCCCGTAGTGCCTAACCCTAACCCTCCCCGTAGTGCCTAACCCTCCCCCTAATGCCTAACCCTAACCCTCCCCCTAGTGCCTAACCCTCTCCCTAGTGCCTAACCCTAACCCTCTCCCTAGTGCCTAACCCTAACCCCCTAGTGCCTAACCCTAACCCTCCCCCTAGTGCATAACCCTCCCCATAGTGCCTAACCCTAACCCTCCCCGTAGTGCCTAACCCTCCCCGTAGTGCCTGTGCCTAACCCTCCCCGTAGTGCCTAACCCTCCCCGTAGTGCCTAACCCTAACCCTCCCCCTAGTGCCTAACCCTAACCCTCCCCCTAGTGCCTAACCCTCCCCCTAGTGCCTAACCCCCTAAGTGCCTAACCCTAACCCCCTAGTGCCTAACCCTAACACCCCCCCCTAGTGCCTAACCCTAACCCTCCCCCTAATGCCTAACCCTAACCCCCTAGTGCTTAACCCTAACACCCCCCCCCACTAGTGCTTAACCCTAACCCTCCCCCTAGTGCCTAACCCTCCCCCTAGTGCCTAACCCTAACCCTCCCCCTAGTGCCTAACCCTAACCCTCCCTCTAAACCCACTACTTCCCTTCGGGATTCTGGTGCTGGGATTACGACAGGTGTCGGGATGAATGTTACCGCACCGCGTTGCACCGTCCCATCTGCCTGTGCAGCACAACAGATGGGAAGATGCAACCACACAATTCATGAAGCGATGAATAGAGGGGTACAGACAATATGATGGTCAGTGTGATCTATGGCGGATCGCAAAATTGGCTAATATATATCGTATACTGTGTACCTAGCTAAGTCTTCAGAGACAGATAATTCTTTTAATGTTAATCACATGTAAGAAGTTTCGGCCCACGAAACATAAACCTTTACAGCTGTGGTCTAGAGAGACCTACCAAGCTGACCTCTGCTTCTTCTGACCATCTCCTGCCTGGCGCCAATGCTCCCTAGAATGGCCTCCTCCAGTTTGGCCCTCATGTCTTTGGATTTCTTGAACGTCAAGCTGTTCATCCGCTCGAAAACCTTCTTGCCCTGGCAGAGACGAAATCGACGATTTGAGACTGGTCTTGATCAGCCGTACGATACAGAGAGAACCAGTTAAAGGGACGAATACACATTGATGCCCCTTAATGACCTACTTTATACTCAAAGCAGGAGACGCAGAGGTACAGCAGGTCCAGCAGACGATTTAGCTGCAGGATGGAGAGGTCGGTGAACCATTTCTGCAGGACAATTTCGTCAGCGTTCTTTAGCACCCACAGGAGACAAATCAACAGGCTGCGGCTGGATTCGGCTGAAAACGTTGAATGCAGCCGGGAAGGCTGAAAAAGAACAAGATCGTTAGAGACACACGAAAAGTAATCCCTAATGACTGACATGCTAATTCATTATCCTGAGTCGGCAGGATCTGGCTACAGACTGTCAATGACCATCACGGTTTCCCTCAGTTCTCAAGAGGAAATCGTATATGTTGGAAAACTTAATAGAACCCCAGGTCCTTAATGGCGCCGATGTGCAGAACTTACTTGTGCGGTCAGTAAAATGCTGCTTGGTCTTGTAAGCTGCGGAACGGACGTCCCAGCGATTGCCATGGCGACGGTCTGACTGATCATATTCCCGCCATCACCGTCATGATCGTCCGCTGCTGCGCAATTAGGTCTTCCTCGCTGGTTGAGGGATTCTGTGAAAAGATGACCGTCCTTTCATCCTTCGTTTTATTCACTGGTTCATGACAGCTAAGCTGCATCACAACCTCTCATACACCAAGTGTGAGGGCCCGGCAGCCAATCAGCCGGGTACTACCGCTCTATCCAATACATTGGCAATGCTGGTATTACCATATGGCGGCACTGCCTGTATAAAGTGTACCAGGTGCTGCGGCTATAAGTAAACCACAGTTAGTGCTGGTATAATCATGTTATCGCAGTGTACATGAACGCATTCTATCACTATGCAATACAACCAACTTAATCGCAGCAACTGGGAACGCTGGCTGCTGATCCCTTCAGAGTCCAGCGTTCCCAGTGAAGCAGTGCGTGCACGCCTGCTGGATCCTGTTAGATCCAGCAAGCAGCGCCAGCGACGGCGGGACGCGGGAGCCCTGACGGCGTGGAGCGGTGCCAGTGTGAAGGCAGGTAAGTTTCTTCACAAGGTTGTGGACGGGCTGTTCTGCACTGGGGGGGGGAGCTAGTACCGGGGGCACTACTTTAGGTGGCACGGCTACAGGAAGCATTGTAGAAGGGGCACAACTACTGGGGGCATTGCATAATGGGAACAGCTACAGGGGGCATTGCATAAGGTGCACTAATACAGGGGGCATTGCATAAGCGGCACAACTGCAGAGGGCATTGCATGAGAGGCACAACTACTGGGGGCATTGCATAAGGGTCACTACTGTGGGCATTGTGTAGAAGAGGCACTACTGCGTGTCGTAACGTGAATAAGGGACACCACTATGGTGGTGTAATGTGTATAAGATTGTGCTGCTGTGTGGCGTAATTTGAAATCGGGGATACCATGTATGATTTCAGTAGAACAGACCCCACTCCCCTTGATGCAAGGTCACGCCCCTTTTTTGCATACCACGCCCCCTTTTTCAAGCTCAGTAGATCACAAAAGGTTTTTTAGTTTTAAAAGTAGATCACAGGGGTATACTTACTAAAGTGAGAGTTTTTAGAAGTGGAGATGTTGCCCAATCAGATTCTACTTAACATTTATCTAGCACCATCTAGAAGATAATAGCTGGAATCTGATTGTCCACTTCTGAAAACTCTCACTTTAGTAAATATACCCCACAGAGTCCAAAAGTCTGGCCACCCCTGCAATATATGGTCGGAACTAAAGACAGAAACTAAGGGGTATATTTACTAAAGTGCGGGTGTATAGAAGTGGAGATGTTGCCCATAGCAACCAATCAGATTCTAGCTGTTATCTTATAGAAGGTGCTAGATAAGTAGAATCTGATTGGTTGGTATTGGCAATAACTCCACTTCTGTAAACCTGCACTTCAGTAAATATACTCCTAAGGGGGAGATGTATCAAGCATTGAAAACAGTGAAGTTGCCCATAGCAACCAATCAGCTTCTACCTAACATTTTATAGACTGTACTACATAAATGATGGCTGTGAACGGATTGGTTACTTTGGGCAACTTCACTCTTTTCACTGCTTGATACAACACCCCCCCTAAATCCCTGGTGGAGAAAGGACAGCACAGGGCCCCCGGGCCTCAGGGCCTGATTCAGAGCTGCGCGCTCTGAAAAAGCGCTTTCTCTGAAACAGGGCGTTTTGTTTTTTTTGTGTGCAGCCTCATGGACGCTCGCATAGCTGTGGGTGACCAACCACAGCTATTGCGAGTGGCCAGATGATGGTCGCGATGGTCTCGACCATCGGGGCTTGCGACGAGACCCTTGTGGTAGGGTCTTGTTCCCGCAAGCCCCAGTGAGCTTTCAGCTCTAATAGAGCCGGAAGCTCACCACTGACATCACTCGTGATGTCAGTGGGGCTGCCCCCAAACGGCAGGCGTTCCTTCGGGAACGCCTCTGTTTGGCAAACCACCCCCCGGCCCGCCTCCAAAACGGGGCCAGCTGTCAATCAAAATCGACAGCTGCCCCCTTCTGGTGCGAGACCCGGAGCGATGGTGCGCCCGTCGCTAGCCGGGTCTCGCGCATGCGCACTTCGGAGCCGGCTCCGGCGTGCGCATGCGCAGTGACCAAACATCGAACCGCTCGCGAGCGGGTCTGAATCAGTCCCTCAGTCTTACATATTGTACAGTGCTGTGGAATATGTAGGCACTGGATGAGTAAATAACACATGTGCTGCAGGCAATGTCTTCCTGAAGCTGATATCCATATTGCTGGCATACTTATATAATGCACATATATTACACAGCGCTTTACATAGAGTATTTTAGGCCCTGCCCCTGTGGAGCTTACAATCTATATACCCCATCACATGGACACACACACTAGGGTTCATTTGTTTTTCTTCAGGAGCCAATAATCCTACCAGTATGAGTGCGGGAAAACATACAAACTCCTCACAGATAGGCCCTTTCTGTGAATTAAACTTATGACTTAGTGCTGTGAGAGAGCAATGCTAACCGCTACCCAAACCGTGCTGTCCTTACTCAAGTGGTGTCTCAACATACAGTATCTTGGTATCACGCATGCAACTTCAATTAGACAGTAAGCTCTTTAACACAGATGTTTATTCCTCTGTCCTTACAAATATATTATTAATCCCATGTCTTCTCCTCGGGATAGAACGCCGTTTTATTTAAGTTTAGGAATATAAATGTCGATATTTTGCGCTCCCAAGTACAGCTCGACACGGCAATGAGAAGATATAAAGCAGTAAGACAGAGCTCAGAGGAGCTTACACTCTATTTGGGAAAGGAGATATGTGAAACGAGAGAAACGGTGTAGTGATGATGAATGTGTTTAATGAGGAATGTTTGGGCACGCAAAAACTACGGAGCTATTAAGTCCCAAACTGAAGGGTAATCAAAGAGAATGGATTAATTAGGAGACGTTTAAGAGTAACTAATAAATATTTATACACATATCATGAAATGATTCTGCTTTAGGGCCTGGGAACACGTGTGTCAATGACCCGACGAGGTACCTGTAAAATCGTACAGCTGTGGGACGGTCTCCATGACAATGCCAATCACAGGAAGGTACAGCATGGCCACGCGGGCTTTTACCTCGGGATCAGCGTAGCGAGGATCGGAATCGTGAGTAGATAGCAAGTTGTGTACCATATTGATCACCTTCTTATGCAATCCAAACAGCCTGAGAGGGGAGTTTTGTAACCACAGTTAGTTATCACCAGCAGAGCAAATACTGCTGTCTAACTAAGCACTAAAGGACATTTAAATAACTAGACGTTCTAAGTTAACCTCACAATGTATATATCAAGGTCCGAGTACCAGACACTCCTGGCTATTTTCCACTTTATAGACAATTATTGCCTCATTTGTACTAAGTCTGCTGTGCAAGGAACAGATGTCAGAGGCGAGAGGCACAAACCTATGTGAAACATCATTTTATTTCTAATTATTTATTATTATTCTAATTATTTGCGACTCTCCCTACACCTTCATTGTATATGTTAAAGGAGCATGAAAGTTACGCAGTTCCTCTCACCTACCTGGGGTGTCGCTCACTGCTCTGGTGCTTCTAGCTCACTGAGCTGATAGAACAAACGGCAGAGATACAGACCAGAGCGTACTAGAAGCAGCAGAGCAGAGAGCGACACCCCAGGCAGGAAAGCGGAACTGCACGGGCTGTGACAGGTGCAGGGTGCTAGACTGAACACTACATATATACATGAATCTTTTTTTTAGTTGACCTCCCTTCAACATATAGGTTACCCCGCATCCACTACTTCCTTCATGCATCCCTAATTGAAATCCCTACTGGTAAAGCCGCGTTTCACCATAGTGACACCATCCCCATGACGGGAAGGTTAGGTGACTCTACTGCTTACGGTGTGTGCAACGCTGCTGCTCTTCCTATTTTTAAACCAAAGGGGGCAGCAGCGAGCCTGAGCTCTGCACACCTCTATTGATGGTTACATTAGTATAAGATGCGATCCAGCATCAGGATCAATTATAGCAGCCATCATAGGAGTCACCCCCCCCACCTCCCGCACACACACCTTAAATAAGGGATGGGGAACCTCAGGCCATATAAAGCCCCCCAAAACCATTTGGTCTGGCCCTTTGAGCTTTTATCTGCTAACCTCTTCTGGCTATAAGGGTGCCTAGAATGTCGCCCTGCAGCCAGAACCTGTATGCAGCAGTGCCGCCTGGAGCATCCTTAGGACGCTTCAGATGATCACACCGCTGCCCTTACAGCTCCCCGGAGCATCCTCAGTATGATCCGGGCATTGCTGTATTCACTGGCTATTGTGGCCCCGCCCCCGTGTGACTTTACACGGAGGGGGCGTGGTCTGCACCAGGCCTACGAATAATGTTACATATATCAAAATGGCCCTCGGCAGAAAAAAGATTCCCCACCTCTGCTTTAAATGGACCTTTACCAGCGTAAACTGATCACATTACAAGAGGTAGGATTATGTGAGCATCGGTTTCTAAATGTATCTTCTAATCTGAAAGCTGCCGCTATAGGTTTTGTGCGCCCATATTAAAGCTAAAACAGAATTCGGTCTAAACAATTGCTGGCACTTACTGTAGAAGACGGTGAGCCTGATTCGGAGTCGCTACTGCTACTAGCTTTTACGTTTTGTCTCAAGGCATCAGTAACTGTGTAACAAGCGCTTCTTACCGCAGCTGGACCCTTCTTGTACTATAAATCCCCTTATTTCCTGTCAAACTGAATTGTAATCCTTCCCTGATAACACTGGATTATTGGTGTGGGATAACCTCAACACCGCAGGGAGCATGACCGAGCAGGGGAACCAGAAAGTTACACCGGACAGACGAAGGGGGAGACAGGCACGACACCCCAAATCCCTCCATAGCCTATAGCCTTGTACCACGTCTAACCTATACAGCCGCAGGCATTAGGCAACACTACGGAAATAAAATCCTTATGGGGAGATGTAATAAAACTTGGGAGAGAAATAAAATTGTGAGAGATGAACCACCAGCCAATCAGCTCCTAACTGTCATTTTTCAAACACAGTCTGTAACATGACAGTTGGGAGCCGATTGGTTGGTGCTTTAACTCTCGCAGTTGTATCTCCCTCCGAGCTTTATTAAATCTCCCCCATAATGGTTTAAGTTTCTCTTTCATCATTAGCCTTTGATCGCTAGAAACATCAAACAGTACACACATTAATCTGGTGCCACAGCTGTGAATGAGGGTCTCTCGCCCCCCATCCCCCTGTAACTGACCCCTCTGCGTCCGGATCCAAGATGACAGCCAGCTCGGTCAGCACCAGCCCTGCCAAGTAATGCTGCTGGCGGAAGGGCACAGACAGTTCAAACATATTTGCAATCTTCTGGTCCTGGACGTTGGTTGAAAAGCCAGAACTCTGTCAGGACAGAAAGAAATACATACAGTAAGGTGCTGTATAGAGGGGGGTCTTGTGTCCCCCATCACCACTGCTGGGGTTTAGATTTTTTTGCATTAGTTCCATCAACATTAACCCTTTCACAGACAGGGGGAGGGGGGCCTGTGCCAAATATGTAGTACAGGCAACCCTACCCACACCCCATGTTTCACTCGGCATCATCAAGAACACAGGTTCTCAAACTCGGTCCTCAGGACCCCAAACAGTGCATGTTTTCCAGGTCTCCTCACAGAATCACAAGTGCGATAATTAACTCCACATGTGGATCTTTTAAAATGTGTCAGTGAGTAATGACTACACCTGTGCACCTGCTGGGTGACCTGGAAAAAGTGAACTGTGTGGGGTCCTGAGGACAGAGTTTGAGAACCTCTGATCAAGAATATATATTTCTGAATATAGTTTACTCAATTTAAAGTGTTAAAATGATTATTTTTTTTTTTTTCAATCATAGTCTACCATTTTTATTTTCAATTATTGTAGGGAACAGCAGCGTAACAATCAAGTGGAATTCTTCCCCCCAGTTCACAGTTTCCTAAACTTTGCTATTACAGTCCAGGTTTTAAAAGGATATCCATGCATGGGTCCAGATGGTTAAAACAAACTGACGGTGGCACTCAAATTCACCTGTGCTCAAGCATGGACCATCCTTAAAACGTGGAGTTCAGAAATCCTGCCCTAGTTGCTGTCACAGAATGAATACAGCCTACAAACACTGCGGAAGAGATAATCCAGGTCTTACTAGGCTCTGACCATCGCCCGCCGGCAGGAGACGCTGGTGAATAGGGTCACTGCTGTTTCCTGCTGCCACCAGGGGGCGCCATTATTACTACGAACAGGGAGAATCACCTCTACGTGGTCGCTTTGGTCATATTTCGGCAACGTGTCCAGCAGGATACACAATAGATATTTACAGATCACCGGGTAGGAATCAGTATGATTTACCGCCGGCCGCAAGGGTGAAAATCCCGATTGTCAATTAAGGTAAGTATCGCTAACCTTTCTAACCCTAACCCTCCCTAGGGGGTGCCTAACACTAACCTCCCCCCCAAGTGCCTAAATCTAACCCCCCTTCCCCGCAGTCTAACCCTAAGTCTCCCAGGGGGTGCCTAACCGTAACCTCCCCCAGGGGTGGATAAACCCTAACCCCCCCTTCCCCGCAGTCTAACCCTAAGTCTCCCAGGGGGTGCCTAACCGTAACCTCCTCCAAGGGTGGATAAACCCTAACCCCCCCTTCCCCCAGCCTAACCCTAAATCCCCCCCGGAACCCCTAACCTAACTCTCCCCCCCCCCCGCGGCTGTCCACGCCCGGCTTACCTTCGATCGGGATGCCGGGTGTCAGGCTCCTGGCTAGGTAAAATGACAGGCGTTGGGATTTCGACACCTGCCATTAGACCCTTGCCGGGATTAGACAGTCGGGATGTCGACGGTCGCCATTCAGACCGTCGGCATCCTGACTGCATACCCACCGGGTAACAACGTCCGGATCTTAGGATGCAGGGGACAAATGACGTAAGCGCTACATAAATGGCCACTGACCTAAACGTAGATTCTACTTCAATGACAGAGAAAGGGTTAATCACTATAATACAGGGGTTCTCAAACTCGGTCCTCAGGACCCCACACAGGTCACGTTTTCCAGGTCACCCATCAGGTGCACAGGTGTAGTCATTACTGACACATTTTAAAAGATCCACAGGTGGAGCTAATTATTTCACTTTTGATTCTGTGAGGAGACCTGGAAAACATGCACTGTTCGGAGTCCTGAGGACAGAGTTTGAGAACCTGTGCTATAATACAAGCTGAAAACGTGGTAACTGACCAGTATAATACAGGAGCGGATGACATACTGTACATACACAACCACATTATTAAAAGTGCACTATGAAGAAATAATAACATTTCAGACAAGATTTCCTGCTTTGAAAATGTCATTTCGGTGGAATACGGGGAGTAAGACTACTGTACATGGCGCTGCTTAGCGGAGTCCTGGTGTCCATTTGTCGACAATGCTATTCTTGTTCTGCTTTTGTTTATTTAAATATACAAGAATATATACATTACATATCAATTTTACTAGTGAGTTTATGATCTGACCCGTGTGGCGACACCTACCTGGGAGGTTGCAGAAGACACGGATGGTGAAGGAGAGGACGGTGGGGTCAGCAGGCTGCAGGGGAGGTTGAGAGTGACGTAATGCTCGTGGCTGCAGACAATGCGCAGGAAATCCAGCCTCAGCGACACCAGCGTGCTCGGATTCGGTAACAGATGCAGTTTTAAGGACACCTGAGAATCACCAAAACCAGTGAAACACAGACGGTCAATAGCTGCCTGTAACCCCAATACTGAATTCGGTCCTAAATCAATCAACGTCCGTGTGCTCGAACAGCCAGTGCACAAGAGAACGGAGACTACAGATGGGTCCACATACATCTAGCCTTCTGGCACTAGAAAAAGTCCTTCCAAGTCGCGCCATGCCGGTGGCGTGACTCGGTAGTGCCAAGCATATTTTCGCACTTCTCTTTACCTTTAAATGCGTCTTAATTGGACAGTGATGCGAATAGGATGCACAAGCAGCTTCTGCTGATTAAAATGATATGCAGCATGCCTGTGTGTGACTGCGGGTGTATCTGCATGTGAAATGCTACGTTACAGTGTTACAGCCCCGACACTGTGACGTAGCATTTTGCATGCAGATACAGTAACAAATGCACACAGAATATAGGTATGCTGCATATCATTTTAATCAGCAGAAGCTGCCTGTGCTATCTATTCACATCGATGTGCAAGTAAGATGTATTTGAAGGTAAAAAGATGCACGCAAAGACGTTCGGCGCCACCGAGTCACAGTGAGCTCCAGCGTTATGTGTGGCGCAACTTGTAGCGCACGGAGGATAGATGTATGTAGGCACATCTGTATGGAAATGTTTAATTACATATTTCCAAGAAACTTTGGAATGTGTTGCTAATCTCTAATACAATGTTGGTTTTATTTCATATATTGCCAGCATATACAGTGTATTCACAGCGCTTCACTTTTTCCACATTTTGTTAGGTTACAGTCTTATTCCAAAATGGAACAAATTCATTTTTGTCCTCAAAATTCTACACACAATACCCCATAATGACAACGTGTAAAAAGGTTTTTTGAGATTTTTGCAAATTTAATAAAAGAAAAAAAACACTAAAGAAATCACATGTACATAAGTATTCACAACCTTTGCTCAATACTTTGTTGATGCACCTTTGGCAGCAATTACAGCCTCAGGTCCTTTTGAATATGATGCCACAAGCTTGGCACACCTAACTTTGGGCAGTTTCACCCATTCCTCTTTGCACCACCTCTCAAGCTCCATCAGGTTGGATGGGAAGCGTCGGTGCACAGCCATTTTCAGATCTCTCCAGAGATGTTCAACCGGATTCAAGTCTGGGCTCTGGCTGGGCCACTCAAGGACATTCACAGAGTTGTCCTGAAGCCTCTCCTTTGATATCTTGGCAGTGTGCTTAGGGTCGTTGCCCTGCTGAAAGATGAACCGTCACCCCAGTCTGAGGTCAAGAGCGCTCTGGAGCAGGTTTTCATCCAGGATATCTCTGTACATTGCTGCATTCATCTTTCCCTCTATCCTGACTAATCTCCTAGTTCCTACCACTGAAAAACATCCCCACAGCATGATGCTGCCACCACCATGCTTCACTGTAGTGATGGTATTGGCCTGGTGATGAGTGGTGCCTGGTTTCCGCCAAACAGAACGCCTGGCATTCACGCCAAAGAGTTGAATCTTTGTCTCATACGACCAGAGAATTTTCAGGTGCATTTTGGCAAACTCCAGGCGGGCTGCCATGTGCTTTCTACTAAGAAGTGGCTTCCGTCTGGCCACTCTACCACGGTGCACCGTCTGCACGGTGTCCCATGTTCAGATGACACCAGATCAGGCAGGAAATTGTCTGCTAAATGCAGTAGGTAGGGTTCCCGCCAGGCTGTTTTAGCAGGGCGCCACGCCTTGCCCGATTTCAAAACAACAAAATGCGTCCTGACATTATGGCGGCGCCCTGCTGAAACAGCCTGCCGGGTGGTGTCCCACGGGGGAAAGTTGTGGTGCAGCGCTCACCGCCCGTGAATAGATTCTGTGCGCGTGCGCACGGAATCTACTCACAGTGAGGTGAGTGCTTGGTGCAGCGCAGCATTTCCGCAAGTGCTGGGCAAGCCCCGAAGAGTGATGTGAAAGGGGCGCTTCTTAAGGATACGCCCCCTTTTTGAATGACCACACCCATTTTTCAGGGTGCGCCGACAAGTGCCTTTTGTACAGCTGGTGCCCAGCCTCCCCCGCGCTGGACCTAGAATGAACGCTGTGTAGATATCAGTATGCCTGAGGCAATTTATAACTTGTGAGTATAAGTGGCAGGAATCAGACTACACTATTGCGCATGTACTTTGGGGCACCTGCAGGCCACACGGACAGGATAATTTGTACAATTCCTCTACCCATAGGAACCCTCCATACCAATGGATTATGGGTAGCCCCCTCATTTAGAGTATATCACCGGTTACCGACGGGTATTGATTCTAAACAGTCCGTTAAGCCTGAGATGATAATGGGACATCCCAGCCTCTGACCCTTATGGGCGGTCCACTCTAAACGATGTCTAGGGTGTACCGACCTTGTAAGCGAAGGCACCCAGAGAGGATCTGGCATCGGCAGGTGTATACACACTTGCAGATGCAGGCAGCGACGGCGGGGGCCATGTTGCATTCGGCAGCATGGCCCTCGCTCACAATGACGCCCATCGGATCTGCATGCGATGTCGTGGATGACGGGCATCGCCAGTGACATTGGGGGCACACACACTAGACGATGTGCCCAATATCTCGTCCGATCCGGTTGGACTGGGCGAGATATCATTTAGTGTATACACGGCATTAGACTGATTAGGATCACAATGTATCCCCATTTCTCTAAGGTGTTCGGTTCTGCACAGGAACTTTATCATTTGTGAGCTTTGATAAAGTTCCTATCGGAGCGAAACGCGTTAGAAAGGGGACAGTTTAGAGACCATTGTTCCTCTCTATCCCATTCAGCGGTTAGTTTTATTCAATTTCTTAGTTGCCACAATTATTGTGTCATTAAATACTACTGTGAAAGTGGACACGCTCTTCTATTTTAATATAAAAAAACTAAAGTAAAGTCTCCCTTGAGCTTTGTATTCCAGAATGGATCAATACAGAATGGTGTGAAGAATTGCTGTGATAGATACTATGCACTACTGCTACTACTACTTATTTCTACAAGTTATTTAGTCATTTATACAAGTTATCATTTCTGAAGAATTACAATAAGTATAGTAGACCCTTTGATCTCTGTCAAACACCCCTACCAAGGGAGCTATTGTAATGTTTTATATTTACCTGTTTGAAGTAGGCTTTAACCAGACTGAAGACAATTCCCCGGTCCATGACGGACAACAGGTCATTGAGAAAGAAGGCCAGGCTGACATTGAGTCTCTCCACCATTTCTGTGTCCTGTAAGAACGAGAGGGGTTACGTTAGGGCAGAGTACAATGGAGGTGCTGCTCTGTTTGGTACTGATCAGGAGGGAGCAGGTCAGTGTCTTTATGACCCAGGACTTGTCCCATAAAGCGTAGAGCGGAGGTCGCAGCCTTGGGTGGGTCTAATTTACTACAGCTACACCTGCAATCCACTTTGTCTTTAGCTCCTACCCACATCCAGTCTTGTCCTGCTGGCTAACTAAAGGTAACCCGCTCAATGGGGATGTAGTTATGATTGGTCGGGATGCCGGGGCTCAGAATGGGGGGTGGGGGGGTTAGGTTTAGGGTTAGCCTACTTACCGGTAACCCAGTCGGGATGCCAGCGTCGGGATTCTGAGTGCTGGGATCCTTAACGCCGGCATCCCGTATCCAACCCCTCCAATGTACAGAATAGACAACCCAATGACTGGTACTGTATAATTGCAAAGTCCCAGGCAGAAACCTGCGCTGTGAGTGGTATCAAGCTTTGTTGTACTATAGAACACAATGAGCGGGAGTATGAGACATGGGCAATACTGTACGGAAGGATTCTCCAACAGACTACAGCACATCCATATTACAAAATAAAAAACATTTTTGCATCTAAATTGCTACAAACCACCTCCTATCAGTAAGTGACCCAATACAGGACTATCTGACAATGGACGTGTAATGGCGGCACCGTAAATCGATGCATAAAGACTGACAAAAACTTGCTAGCAATAAGCCCAGGTCCAGACAATGACAGTATTCTCTAGTAACTAGATACTGGCACTATCTAGAAGCAGGCAAACATCTGCTGGAGTAACAGAACTGATAAGTTCCTATTAACGAGATCTCACCTGCTGCAAGGTAGACTGAATTCTCCAGGCACTGACACCTGGGAAACTTGCATAACTACCTGCACTGTTCTGGCTCTTTCATTTAGTGTTGTGCTCATGCAAGAACCCCATCTGCACGAAGACATTACTAGTTCATAGCTACAAACCCCATCTGCACGAAACAAGACATTACTAGTTCATAGCTACAAACCCCATCTGCACAAAGACATTACTAGTTCATAGCTAATAACCCCATCTGCACGAAGACATTACTAGTTCATAGCTAACAAACCCCATCTGCCCAAAGACATTGCTAGTTCATAGCTAACAAACCCCATCTGCACAAAGACATTACTAGTTCATAGCTAACAAACCCCATCTGCACAAAGACATTACTAGTTCATAGCTAACAAACCCCATCTGCACAAAGACATTGCTAGTTCATAGCTAACAAACCCCATCTGCACAAAGACATTACTAGTTCATAGCTAACAAACCCCGTCTGCACAAAGACATTACTAGTTCAAAGCTACAAACCCCATCTGCACGAAGCAAGACATTACTAGTTCATAGCTAACAAACCCCATCTGCACGAAGCAAGACATTACTAGTTCATAGCTAACAAACTCCAGCTGCACAAAGCAAGACATTACTAGTTCATAGCTAATAAACTCCATTTGCGTGAAGCAAAACATTACTAGTTCATAGCTAACAAACTCCAGCTGTACAAAGCGAGACATTACTAGTTCATAGCTAACAAACTCCAGCTGTACAAAGCAAGACATTACTAGTTCATAGCTAACAAACTCCAGCTGTACAAAGCAAGACATTACTAGTTCATAGCTAACAAACTCCAGCTGTACAAAGCAAGACATAATGAGTTAAAGGCTAACAAACCCTACATGCATGGAAGAAGACATTACTAGTTCATAATTAACAGATAGATGGCAGCCTTATGAATTTGGAGCATATATAATTCATAGTAGCACGGGCAGAACCACAATGCCTTGTGTATATCCCACCTTCTGAAATCTAGTGACAATGTCATTGGCCATCGTGCTAACTAGTGCTGTGATATCGTCCATGAACCGTTCGGGAAATCGGTGCTTCCGAGGGGAATCGAGCTTGTCGGCAAAGTACAAATGATGCACCATGCTTTTCACCTGCAAGAGAACACAAACCACCAAGTTTAGAATCAACTAAAACGATATAACGCGTAACCTTCCCGGGCACGTTTATATATCTCGCATCGCATTACAGGAATTATTAAGTTACTCACAATCTATATTCCTGGCCACATGTTTTGCCAGCAGCCAATTCAGCTACCAGTATGTTTTTGAATTGCGTTGGGAAACCGGAGTAGCAAACCTTCAGTAATGGCTTAAACCTGGAAACCCACGCGAAAACGGGGAGGACATACAAGCTACACACATATTGGGCACTAGTTGAGATCGAACCCATGACCCCAGTGCTGTGAATATAATTAATACTTTTCCCAAGTATCAAAGATGATTGATAAAACTCCTTATTCCCCTTTCTCTGTTACAGTAGCGGGCTTGCGTAAAACATGTCACACTGTGCCAGCAAGTGACGTGTACCTGGATTGAGAGTTTGTCTTAAACTTGCATCATCGCAAGTATCAAAATCAAAATTATTTTACTTCTGTAAAATCTCAAATAAACCTAAATAAAAAAAACAAGACAAAAACACTCTCCACGACTATTAGAGCTGAAGGACGCGTGCCATTCCCGCACGGCCTTTGGCAGCGCACAGCCTTTGGCAGCACAATTATATAGATAGAAGTATTGTTTCCCTGGACAGAAAAGCCTGGAGAAGATTGGCGTTCCCAGACAGTGATGAATGTTGTTGATGCAGACGAAGAAAGTGCAGAACAGTCTCCTATCAGTTGCGTTGATAACGTACGTCTTCAAACCTGGTTTAAGCCTTTACTGAAGGCGGCGCGTGGTCTATGTAGGGATCTGCCGCCCAGTTCTATTAGGCAAGTAGGTGGTTTGTTGCTACAACGTTTTACTTGTCTAGGATTTTACTTTATGCAAATACACATAACTAAGCTAATTAGTCAATCAAAACTGGGATGTGCAGGCTCGGATTAGTTCGGATTTTCCCGCCAAAAATCGGGTCTCAAAAAGAGGCCACACGTCATCTTTTATGGACAATCATCATCATTCCTGGACAAAAGTTCATGAAAGATGATGTTTGACCATGAAAGATGACGTTTTGCCACTTTCCGAGTCCCGATTTTTGGCGGGAAAAAATCTGAACTTGGCGGGAGAATCCCCAATCAAAACTCAAAGAGACATAAGACCCATCTTAGACACTACCTGAGCTTACCAACTCTCTGGGAATGCTATATAATATTCTACAAACCACATACATCAGGAAAACGAGATCATTGCAAGCTGTACACATGTTATATTAAACAATACTTTGACTCACCATCAGCTCAAAGAAGAACCAGGCTTGATGTAGGGTTGCCTCCCGCACGATGCCGCTACAGACCACCCACTGTAAGGCCAGCTCCTCATGGAAGAGCTACTCATAAAAAAAGAGAGTCACAACGTTACACTGTGACCACTACACCACCCAAACACACCAGCACAGGCACAAAACAAAGGCAGGCAAAATATAAACACACGTCACCAAACGAGGCGATGAATGGCAGGTGCAAACCGGAGACTGTCGCGGCACAATGCAAGACAATGAGCGCTGGCTGTCTCACGCAATGACAAACGCAGGACGCACAGACGAGTCTGGTGGCTTTTACTGGCGATTGGCTGCAGCCATATATCTCTAATATCTGATATTTTACTGACATATCTTCCCTAGGTCTGTGTTATTTTCAGTCTGCGGAGTATCACTGTCATTAATACGGGACAAATATTTCTGAAATTGGAATAGTATAATTTTATAACATATATATATATATGTTAAAGTTTTAACATCTTATTAGAAGTGAAATCATTGAATATAAGACTATTACGGGGGTTAGGGAATTTATTTTCC